>CM050513.1:29077160-29677160 GCA_027563665.1 Antrozous pallidus
TTCGAGCAGTTTCATAATTTTCATCTTTTATTAAACCATCCTCCTTTCTGAAGGACATTCCTCTTTCTCTGACTTTTTTATGGGCCTGAACACCATTTTTCATGGCAGCAGGCCACCTCCATTTTTACCAAATATGGTCTGACTCACAACATACTCTATAGCTGGGTTCTCTAGAGTTCTCTGCACACCTTCGTTTCTAACCATAGACAATCATAAAACATGACTTGTGAGTCTAGAGGCTTCTGGTGTTGCTGATGTTGGGACTGAAGCCTTAGCCTTTGCTGGTGACTCAAATGCACCAGCCTCTGCTGTCATTCACCAGGTGGATCATTACTCAACAATATGATGCAGAACAACAAAAATAAAACATGTTGATTGTTGTATAGACAAAATAAGATACTACATCTAAATATCCCTTTAAAAAATTCCAGAGCTCTAGGTAATACATTAAAAAGTAAATTCTTTTGTTTGTTTGCTTGTTTTTGTTTTGTTTTGGTTTGGTGTGGTTTGGTTTAATGAGAACTATTTCAGCAACCAAACCTCGCCAGGCTCTCCTTTCAACCTTCTAGATTTATCTCTAGCACTCAGTTATATGGGAGACTCAGGATCCTGGGGGCACTAAGGACATCTATATTCTTTTGCTTTGACTGGTGATAAGCCTGAAATCCACATTTATCTCAAGGAAACACGCTCAATTAAGGAAAACCTACTCCCCACCCATAATTATTCTATATAAATATTTTTGAGTATCTACTAGTATTATATAACTAGTACTCTTCTAAGCACTGGGTGTAGCATAAAGATAAGCAAGTAAAATCCCTGCACCTTTTGGACCCTATATTCTAGTTATGGAAGCCAATGATAAACAAGGAAACAAACTAATATTATTCCAAATCGGTCTTATATTATGAAGAAAATAATAAATAGAAACAAATGAACATGGGCAGAGCAATTTTATTTTTTATTTTTTTTAGTTGATTTACATATCATAATTTTTCTTTTTTTTATATTCGGTTTTATTTTTATTGATTTTTTTGCAGTATAACTTATAATTAATAGTAGTACATGTTTACCTTTCCCCCTCCCCCTTATCCTCCCCCCAGCCTCCCCTACCCCCCAGCACATATCCCCCCCCCCCTCCCCGCCCCAGTGTCTTTCATTCATTGGTTATGCTCATATGCATGCATACAAGTCCTTCAGTTGATCTCCCCCCGCATCCGCCTCCCATCCACCCAAGCCTTCCCCTGTAGCTTGACAACCTGTTCAAGGCCACCCTGCCTCTATATCAATCACTCTCCCCTGTTTCTTTTCTTCAAAAATATCTTGCCTCTGCATACTAGAAATAAATGTATAAGAACAAAAAATGTTTCAGTCTCAGTTTCAATGTCCAACTGTTCTGAGTCCCAGTTTCAGTGTCAAATAACTCTTTATGTGTACATGTCAGCAATGGTATCCAGATGGTGGACACATCGTGGTAATGCAAGATCCATCCTCTCTGGTTTGGTCCTGGGCTGCCTGCAGACATGCAGGGCTGCCGACTGCTAGCATGGCAAGGTGTCGCCAGCGTCCCCCATCTCTGGACCATCCTCGTGACTGGAGCAGATCCATCAGTTCCTCACAGTCGCAGGAACCCACATGGTCTTGGAGTTGTTCTCTGAAAACACACAAACACATTGTCGACCAAAAGTTAACAAAGGGATCCTCTCTGCAAAATAGACTTGGGATTCTTTTTAATTTTTGCCTAAATGATTTTCCTTTGGCTTATTTTGACACCATGTGTGTTTTTTCATGGGTGTCCGGGCAGAGCAATTTTAGATGGTCAGTCTGGAAGATCTCTTCAGAGGTAGATTTAAGCTGAAATCAAAGGATGAGAAGGAGACCTGTGCAAGTAAGGCTTGAGAGAAAGAATGTTCCAGAGATAGTTGCCTGTGGCATGACATAGCAGCTGAAAGGAGAGATGTACAGTGATGATGTGAGAGGAGAGATGGGGTGAGTGGGGGAAATAGGTTAATGGTGAAGCTGGAGAAGGTCAGATCCTACAAGATCCTGCAGGGCTACATGTCTGTGGTCTATAATTCATTCCCAAATTGATAGCAACCCGTTGAAGGAAGTTGCACAGTGTGACATGATTTGATTTCTATGTCAAGAGGATCACTCAGAGTTCTGTGAGGAAAATAAGTTAAATGGGGGTAAGAACAAAAACAAAGAAACAGCTATGAAACAGCTTCAGTACTCCAGGCAAAAGGTGATGTCGACCTATGTTCACATGGCAAAAGAAATGGCGGGAAGCAGGTACAATGAAAATATTTTGGAATTGCACCAGACAGGTCTCACTAAGGGATTAAATGGTGGTGGAAGTGGGGATGAAAGGTGAAAAAAATTAAGACTTGTTTATTTCTGTGTCCCAGCCCTTAGCACAATGCCTAGCATATAGTAAATCCTCAATTAATATACTTAGACTTGATATGATTTTCCCCTAATGGTCTCCCAAACTGATGAACAGGGAGAGAACAAAAGAGTACAGAAAATAAATTAATAAACAAACAAACACATAAAAATGAATAAGAATCTAGAGTGAATAAAGGGGGAAATACAGAGACAAGATTTTCCTTCAGTGAAGCTGGTAACGACTTTGCTGTTAGCGATTCAAGGTTAAAGTCTTCCTTTATGTCTCTCCCTCCAGGCAGCTTTCCAATAAATGTCTAAAGATGTCCCAGGCCAGCAGAGACAGAATTGCATGGTGAATAAGGAATGGGGTTGTGTGCCGAAAGGACATTTTTAAAGTTGTCCTGTGATTTAGGAAATAATTTTTTATCATTTCCTTGACTGACTTTGAAGCTAAAGGTAAAGAATAAAGCAAAAGACTATGAAACATATAGTCTGAAAATGATAGAGCCAAGCAATTCTGTCTTGATACATTGATTCGGGTGTTACAGAGGGCATTTTGTTAGCACTCTGTTCTAGTGTTAATGTCACATACACTCGCAGACAAGTTTCTTTCAACAAGACCAATAAAAAAAACAAACAAACCTGAGATAGACAACATAATTCTTGCAAAGATTTTAAATAGGAAGCACATATAGTCCCACACTTCAGATTGGCAAAGTTAGGCAAAAATAGAGGAGGGTGATACATATTAAATACTAATATAAGTGATTGCAGACAACTGTGCTTTCAACGGCACCCATGGTTTAATTCAGAGCCTTTTTAGAAACTCTGACATTCTTATAAAGGATTTTCAGGATCTATCTTTGTCACTAGTCTTTTTTCAAGATTCAATTTATAGGCCATTTTTACAATCCTGCTGGCTCTTCATGCAGTTTTGAGTGGTGCCTTCTAAATTCCCTCTGAGTGAACTTAAAAATAAAATGCACTTGCCTGTATGCTAATACCATTTGGAGTCTAAAAATGGTGTTCACGGCTTTAGTCTTGTTCTTCTCGCTCTAGCTGCAGTACTTAGTCTCTCACATGTGATCGATGGGTAGGCTTTGCTCTGGGAAGAGGCCACATCAAATACGCATCTCAAGTTGACTCAATTAGAACAGTGATACTCATGGGTTCTGTTTATTCTCCATCTCTAAGTACAGACCCTTTACAACTCTTTCAGCCAAGTGTTACATTAAATATTGATAACTTCAGAGAAATTATGTTTATTAAAGGATCATGCAGCTATTAGAGGACTGAAAGGAAATAATAATGGCTTTTGAAAGGAAAGGAAGAATATTTCAAAAGCATTGGCAAGTGGCATCAATAAACAGACTTAGAGGCTGAAAGATCTTTGGGAGGGTCGCCCAATTTTGGTATCTCGCTTTCTGTTCTCTGTACACTATGAGTAGCTCTGAAACTAGCATTGTCTCCGAAGGTACAAGAAGTTCACAGATAAAAGCAGTGTGGGAACAATTTCCTCTGTTGGACACATAAAGGACCACCTGCCTTTACTTGTGGCAACATTTATAAAAATGCACTGAGCATTCTTATTTCATTTGCAACTATCCTCTCTCCCCAAACCTGGAGTGGTAGGACAAAAGATTTTATATAGACCATTTATTTGATGGGCAGTCATAGTACAGATTTCATTTCCATTAAATGTATTTTCAGACCCTCACTCCTTTTTCAGGTGTAATCAATGGCTCTTTCCTTTGGATCACTTGTCACTGTACCCTCCTACACACTATACTGCACTCAGTCATATATTGTATTGTGTGTTTTCCCCAATAATCTGCTTAACAGAAAGGATTGATCTTTATTTGTGTTTTTATTCCCAAATTCATGATGTAGGTACTATTTTAATGTTCCACTCAAATGGAAAGGTCAGGAAAGATTATTAAAAAAAAACATACTTATTGAGTACCTATTCAATTGACAATTTTTTAAAAATCCTCACCTGAGGATATTTTTCCCATTGATTTTTAGAGTGAAAGGGTGAGATAGAGACAGAGAGAAGAACCGATGTAAGAGAGACACATCAATTGGTTGCCTCCCACATGCCCCTGATGAGGGCCAGGATCCTGC
Source organism: Antrozous pallidus (assembly GCA_027563665.1). Classification (NCBI taxonomy): domain Eukaryota; kingdom Metazoa; phylum Chordata; class Mammalia; order Chiroptera; family Vespertilionidae; genus Antrozous; species Antrozous pallidus. The sequence continues at coordinate 29,081,673 of CM050513.1, forward strand.
AACCAAGGTACATGCCCTTGACCAGAATCGAACCCAGGACCCTTCAGTCCAAAGGCCAAAACTCTATCCACTGAGTCAATCCAGCTAAGACAGGAAAAATTATTTTACTGTATTAAACCCTGTTAAATCCTGCTCCCTCGGGGCCTTGTAGAGTAGGGATTCACAAAACAAAAAGAGACACTCAAACACACCGGTTCTTCACTGTCCAGAATATTAAGACACATGCAGGGGGGTTTATGGAACCTCCCATAAAGCACAATACTTTTATTCAGCTCACATTGTTCCCGTAATGAAGTGAACAAGGGAGATGTAGGCGTCCTGAGACGCCTCCATGCTGAGTTATGGCCATCTGCTTCTGGGCTTGGGAAAGAACCACTGTTGAGACCCTGACCACAACTGAAGGCACTATGCAAGTGCCTTCTTGTCTCTTGCTGTTGTTGCTGTTAGGTAATTCCCTATATTAGCACTAGAGGTCCAGCACACGGCGTGCCGGGTCCGTTAAGCCCAATCTGCCGTCAGGGCCATGTCCGCCACCCTGCAAAGCCTCACACGCGCTGCGGACGCTGCCAGTGGCCCTGCCCGCGGGACCCATCAATGCACCTCCTGGTGAATCCGGGGGTTGGTCATCATGACCAACAGGCTCTTTATGATATAGATTTTACATCTTAAATGAATGTTCTTAAGTTCAACCAACACTGTTCATGAATTTTAAACAGTCAACTCAGGAACCCAGAAGCCCATGCCATCTTCCTGAAAGACAACCTTAGTTAACTTAACTCATTACCTTTAAATGTCCATTCCTTAAAATATAGCATTTCAATCTTCACTTCAGAATAATATATTGGATTACCAGGGCTGCTAACATAACTTTCTAATCTAATCAGCCTTACAGTCTCTGGACAGGGTCAAAGTGGCTCATTTAAAATGAACTTTCTAGTATTGCTGGGGATGAAGCCCAATAAATCTTTGGTGAGTGGATAAATAAATGATGGACGGATTAATGAATGACATTGAAACTGGTTACATTTTCCCTCTTCCATAGTTACTTCCCTTGACATCATATACTAAGTACCCAACACCAAGAAAATGCAAATTAAAACCACAATGAGGTACCATTTCACTTCCAGTAATTGACAAAAATCAAGAAGGCTGACATCACCAAACGCTGGAAAGGATAGAACTAACTGGAACTCTCAGACACTGTTGGTGGGGCTGGAAAATAAAACAAACTCTTTGTCAGTTTTTCATAAAGCTAATTGCACATCTATATTATTAATAAGCATTTCCATTCCTAAGTGACATGAGAATACTACAAAAAGACTTGTATATGAACAATGCCCTTATTCATAACAGCTAAAAACTAGAAACAACCCAATGTCCATTACTTTGAATAAATTAATTGTGGTATATTCATTTGTGAGGTTCAAAAATAAACTAAGTTAATCTATGATGATAGAAAGCAAAATGGTGGTTCATGCTGGTAGAAGATTATGGGAATTAATTAAAAGAGGGCAAATGGGAACTTTTGGGGTGATGGAAATGTCTATCATATTTGAGTAGCGGTTATGATTATACACAATAGAGCTCATTGAACTGAACACTTCAGATCTGTGCATTTTGTCTTATGTGAATTATACTTAAAAATGATAAAGTAATAGAGGGTGAAACAAAAGTAGGTTTACAGTTGTGGGTACATGAAGCAGTTTATTCTTGCATTATAATTTATTAATTATTGTATTATTTTCTAAATGAACAACTGCAGACCTACTTTTGCTCTACCCTGTAAATACATACATAGTATATCAGTTGTCTATTGCTGCATAACAGATTACTCCAATACTTAAATCTTAAAGAAGTAAATATTTATAATTTCACACAGTTTCCTAGAGTCAGGAATCTGGGACTAGGTTAGCTGGATGGTTCTGACTCATGAAGTTGCAGTCGAGCTGTCAGCCACGACCACAATCTTGGAAGACTTGAAGGGAGCCGAAGGATTTTGCTTCCATGCTCACTCACAAGGCACTTGACGGGAGACTTCATCTCCTAACCACTGGGTATTTCCATAAGGCTACTCTCACATGACTTTCTCCAAGGTGGATGATCCCATAGAGAAAACACTTAAGACAGAGCCGCAGTTTTTATAACTCATTCCGGAAGTGCCATACCATCCACCGGTCACACAAACCAGCCCCAGTACAATTTGGAAGGGTGTGAATGCAAGGAGGTGGGGATAATTAAAGGCCTGTGAGTGAGCATGAAAGCAAAATCCTTCGGCTCCCATCAAGTCTTCCAAGATTGTGGCCCTGGCTGACAGCTCGACTGGGTCCCACACTTGCATATCTTATGAAGCACTTAAGCAGTACCTGGCCCATAGCAGCAGTTCCACCAATATCATGGCTGTTGTTCAGTATCCATGCACACTGGAATAGAGGTCACATCTCATGGATAAATCTTGAGCATCAACAGGTCTCAGTGAAATCAGTTTTAGCTGAAATGGGAGAGGAAAATAGGAAATAACATGCCATTCAATAAACTTAAAGGGGCTCAGGACTCAGTTTGTCAAGAATGAAAGAATGCAATGAGATCTCTGGCCATGCAGGTCAAGGGAGAATCAGACAAATGATTAAAAGGAGTGGGGTCAAGGAACACTATATTGGAGTATGAGATACTTGAGCACACTTGTTGACTGTCATGACACCACCCTCTGTTTATTCTTTTCTTTCTTCTCTGACTGAAATTTTTTGAACTTTTTTCTGGTTTATCCTCCTTTCATTCTGAAATGACCTTCTTCCATGCCTCCAAGACCGATAACACTTCCTTCCCTCAGCAATGGCTCTTTTTTTCTGCTTTCACAGTGTATTCTTTGTAACTGTGTCTTAACTCTTATTCTACTCTGTTTGACTTGATGGCTAGTTGTTCACTTCTATCTTTGACACTATATTTGAGCTTCCTGGGCACAAGAACTGTGTCTTATTTGTATTAATACTTTCTGAAGTGTCTTGCATGTAGTAGATGTTGGTTGAACAAGTGACTGAGAGTTGCATTCAATGTCCTCTCACCTGAAATGTACAAAGCCTCATGTTCTTTCTATTAACTGCCATTAATCAATCTCCAATAGAAAAAAAAATGACTCCCCCTCCTCACACATACATTTTATTTTGTTGGAGCTCTTGACTGTGTGGGCAAAAGCCAGGGAGTATTCATACTTTAGCTGTGACATTGGTAATTGATGTTAAAATTAAAAATAGCAGAGGGACAGATTATCTCTACAGAGAAAGAAAAAACCCAGTTCAAAAAGAGACTATCTCAGGCAACCATAGACAGTTCAGGAGCTGAATCAAACATTTCATGGATTTTTTCTTATAGATTCCAGTTCTTGAACTTCTATGCTTATAATACGCCCTAAGCATTCTTCATCACTTCTCCTGGTCATATTTCAAATAAAAATCCACCATAATCCTCCATTTTTTCTATAAAGCAGTTTTTCCTGCAGTAAATGGGTTTTTATTTTGCAATGTAGCACGATTTTTTTGGTGATGTGATGTTCTTATTTTCTTCCAAGGACCTTCTATTAAGTATGGGTCTGATTTTGGATAGTATTATAGGGCATAGCTTCAAGGAGTTCAAGGGTTTTCCAGGTTGGAATGATCTTATTCTTGGAAGAAGAAGTAGGCTAAGTGTCTCAGGAAGGTCCCTGTAAACTGGATAGAATTCAGTGCCTGTTGTTGCTATGCTGTACCATTGCTGAGGTCCTTATCAAGAGATTTATATCTAGCACAATTTTTATTGATTTCAGAGAGGAAGGAAGAAGGAGAGAGGGATAAAAACATCAATGATGAGAGAGAATCATCAATTGGCTGCCTCCTGCATGCCCAAAACTGGAGATGGAGCCTGCAAGCCAGGCATGTGTCCTGACTGGGAATCTAACTGTGACCTCATGGTTTATATGTGGACACTCAACCACTGAGCAATTCTGTAGAGTCATTTGTGACTCAATTTTAAGGCATACTGCAAGTACAACACTGTGAGGCCCAATTATGAGTGGTCTCCAGAATTAATTAGTCCTGGCTGCCTGTCCTGCCATACCCATATATGCCCTGTTAAGGTCTTTCCCCATAACCTACAGGGCATTTCATAGACATCATTCAATATGATTAAGAGGCTAAATCTAAGAATGAGACTTTGTGCTTCCATTTCCCCACTTAGTCTTTTAGCTGGATCAAAGGAAATGTGTAGGATGCAATGTAATATATTTAATAGAAATAGCCCCAAATCTGGAGTCAAGCTAATCTATACTCTTTCCATTTCCATCTCTTACTAGCTCTCAGACTGGGAAAAATAACATAACCTCTTTTTTTTTGTTGTTTGGTAAATGGGAAGAATAATACTTGCGTAGCAGTTCATTTAGATAATTAAATGAGCAGAAGTGTGGGTGGGAAGGCCCTAACAGGTAATAGTTGTCCATTGATGTTATTTCTGTTTCTGAATTCCCTTGGGCTGGATTCCTGTTCTTCCAGCTCAAAGTCATTGCTTCTCTTTGGACTTGTTATACTGGATTGGTGGTTGCTTTCCTTGGGGTACAATTTGGCAGTTTTCCTTGTCTTGACCTTACCAGTGCCCACACCCTCTATACCTCTGTCCAATATCAGTAAGACATGGGCAAGCATAATGGAAAAGACCTTCGGATTACACAATCTGAGTTTAAATTCTATTGCCATTACTTCCACATTGTGTGACCTCAGACATGCCACTTAACTCTTCTGAAATCTCAGCACCTCCATCTTTAAAAGGAGCATCACAGTAGTATCTAGCTCTAGGACACTGGGGAGAATCACATGAGATAATACATATGAAAGCTCTTAGCAAACTACCTGGCACATAATGAATGCTCAATTAATAGCTATAGTTTTATGTTTTTCTGCTGAGCCCAGCTATGCAATGATGATAAGCAGTAATCATGAAACAATATTTTTTAATCTTAAATACTACTCACTTGTCAGTAGTTGGAATCAAGCCACTCCTTCTGCCAAACGAGGCAGTTCTCATTCTGACACAATGAATTTTGAGTGAAGAAATAAGAGTGCTCATTAGCCACACGTAAATTTGAGTATGTTTTATTTCTTGGCTTTATCATATCTATTCACAAGTGACTTAAAAATGCAGGTTTTTAAATAAGGAAAACGTGGTGTGAGGAGTCTTAGCTCATCTGCACCAGTAAAGTATATTGAGCCACAAAGAAAAATTTGAGTCAAGATGAAAGGTGATCTGTAAGCAGTTTACAGCAAGAAACTTGGTGAAAAACTGCAAAGGCCTGAACCAAAAAAGATACATGAGAATAAAAGACTCCAGGAATTCTGATCTTTAGAATTGTCAAAACATAGTAAAACTACAGACAGTCCCCAACTCATAATGGTTCAACTTAGATTTTTTTTAACTTTTGGTGGTGCTGCAAGAAGAATATGCACCCAATGGAAACCATTTTGAAGTTGCTCTTTTCCTCGGCTAGCAATATACAGTAGGTATGATACTCTCTCGTGATGATGGGCAGCAGCTGCAGAGGACAGCTTCCAGTCAGCTACATGATCATGAGGACACTCTGCTGGGAACTATGCTGCCAGTATTTTGCGAATATTGTGCTTTGTATCTTCACATCCCATCTTGTCTACAAAATGCCCATCTGTGTCTCCTACTTGTAGTGTGAAGAAAGCACTTACACTTTAAGTGAAACTCAAGATAATCGCCCAACAGAAGACTAATATACAAGTTCTGAGCATATTTATGATTGGCTAGGTGAAGCCAGGATGTCCCTGAGTTAGGTGTATTGAAATGCATTTTCAACTTACAATACTTTCAACCACGAGTGAGTTTACTGGGATGCAACCTCATCGTGGTCAAGGAGCATCTGTTCATTTATTAGGGATCACATGGAGACCTCTGGGACTTGGAATCCTGCACTCTGAACCAGCAAGCACAGCATGACTAAAACCCTAAGATACTCACTCCCCTGGCTAACACCAGTCAGGCCCCAAGCAACACCTTAATCAGCTGACCTATATCTTCAGATGAAAGACAATTGCATTCATATACTGTGAAGGTTATTGCGTTATGCTGCTGCTTAGAAAATAAGGAAGCATTTGAATAGTAACATGATTTAGATAAAGAAAAAAATTATTTAACTTGTCAAAATTTTCCTTTTTGATGTTGGCATGTGTGAAGCAAGATGTTGTTTCTTTACATTGACAACTAAATTCAGAGTGGTGAATAGTTTAAGTTTTATAAAAGCATTTTATAAATGCATTTTAAATGACAAAATATAAGATTTATTTAATTACTTTGATATTTTTGGTACTTATTATTTTTATTTTAATAAATAATTTGAATGTTTGAAAAGAAAACTAACTTGAAAACACATGAGAAATAATTTTTTATGTTTTATTGCTTTATTTTATATTAAAATATATTCAAATTTTGTATGCTTTGGACATAATTGCATTTTAATTTTGTAATCCCTTAGATCATCATTGCTAATATAACCAAAATTTTTGAAAATCTTGATAGAATAATATGATAATATAATTAGTAATTTTGGTCAATTGAAGGGAAAAAAATAAATTTTATGAAAAAAACATGTAATGATTTTTAATTAAGTGTGTTTTTACTTAATTCCTCACTCATACTTTGGCAGTCCATCAGATGCATATCTAGACATGTACCAGATATCAAATCCACTCTTCTTGATATTTTACACTTTTGATCATGTGAAAAATAGCTTTATATATTTCATATTTTAAAAACATTTGTTAACCTAGCCGGTTTGACTCACTGGATAGAGCATTGGCCTGAGGACCAAAAGGTCCTGGGTTTGATTATAGTCAAGGGCATGTACCTTGGTTATAGGCCTCTCTCTGGCCTGGCCCCTGGTGGGGATGTATGAAGGAGGCAAACAATCAATGTGTTTCTCTCACATTGATGTTTCTCTCTGTCTTTCTCTCTCCCACTCTTTCTAAAAGATCAATGGAAAAATATCCTTAGGTGAGGATTAACAGCACCACCAACAAAAATACACAACAAAAACAACAACAAAAAGGTGTTTGTCATTAGGAAGATATACTTATAAAGGTAGGGGATAGAATGTATTTTATTCAACAGACTGTAAGCTTGAGTTCTAACTTTTAAATGTTTAGACATAAGGTGTGTAGGCCTCCACTTATATTTCTGCCATGAGAGCAAGCTTGGGAGTTGGCTTACTGGTGGTACATAGACCTTTCATCCAAGACTGATGAGACAGAAACAGAAAAAAATAAAAAAAATAAGGCAGTAATGCCAATTTGAAAACCAACCAACCAACCAACCAATAAAAGGCATAAAATGGATACCAACAGAAAGCAGCCACAGAATCTATTTCTGCCTGCTCACACCATGGACTTCAGATCCTAAACATAGGCACACTGAATCTCCAAGTGCATTACACAGAAATTTTAGGCAAAGTTGTCCTTTTTTAAGGATTTTTTAAAAAGAAAGGGAGGCACATCCTACAGAATCTTTTCATTCCTGATTGGATAATGTTCAATCCATTGGCCATATGCTAATGTTGAAGTGGAATTTAACTGTAATATCCTTAATTCACAAAGTCAAAATACAGGTAGTATTTAACATTCTTAGAATCCTAGGTAGTGTTTAGAGGTGACCAGGTATATAGAGCTTCAATAACAGAGGTTGATCAGAAACACAGAAGGACAAATTTCTCATCTTGGGTCCCTCACAAACTCACTGAAAAATATTACATGGGTATGATTCAAACATCAAATGGCATGAACTCCTACATCACTGAGGTCAGCACTGCCTTTCCAGTACAATCAGATGGTCATCAAGGTAGAAGGCAGCTGAAATGTGCAGCAAATAAAGCATATGCACACACACTCACACACACACACACACACACACATACACACATGTGTACGTGTGCACGAATGAACACATGTACACAAATGATACATGTTATATCACGAACTCTGTGTTTTGAGTTTGGAAAGGGCTATCTATGCCAACAACTTTGTATTTCCTTTATGTTCTATAGATCAATAAACAGAGAGCAAATTTATTCTTCCTGAGAGTGGATATTTAAGGCATTAGCAAGATTAGGAAACCCTTTTGAAACATTGCTTTGGGCTTACTTTATAAGGTTATGTGAAACAATAAAATCATTGTTCTGTCTCAGAGTTTAATCACCTTGGAAATACCATTTTACTATCTAGTTCCATTGCTTTGTAGTTGAGTGTGCATTAAGTCTGGGATTTGCATATAAGACACAGGGACAAATGGGTTCTTCACTGCCACAGTCTATATTTGTAATCAGACGAGATCGATATGGCTAACATGTGCCAACTTTACTAGAGGAGGGTGAGTGAACCTGTTTGAGATCCATGATACTCTAGCGAAATAATGCAATGAAGCTGTATGAATGGGCTCATTGTCTGCCTGTATTTTAAATGTTCTCATTTTTCGAAACATTTTATAGAGAGCTCTTAAAAGGCCTTTATTGATAGAGCTACTCATTAAATGTCAGTTTCAAAAGAGGTGCTGTTGATGTAATACAATGTAATCTGTTTTTGCATAAGGCTTTTTATCCAATGTGTTGAGGTGTACTTTGCCAAACCAATTCTATTACCCAAATCCAAGATGTAATTCATAGAAGCTAAGAAAACTGCCTTCTAGATTCAAATTAAAATTTATGATATATGTTTTAGCACCAGTACTCTAAAAAGATTGGCCTAAATATGACACATGACTGACTTCCTCTATGATAACTAGACAATGAATACTTACTCATTCAATAACCATTTATTACATATCTACTATATACCAGGTGCAGTGCTAGGCAGTGAAATAAGAAAGCTATTATCTTTAGTTCCTAATTGCAGAAATAGACATACAAGTACCTTGATAATAATGCAATGTATCTCTGCACTGTACATAAAATTTATTCATGTAAGTATAAATGCAAACTAGAGAGTTTGAATAGAGCATTGGTTCTCAAAACATGATCCCAGAACCAACATACAATCAGTATCATCTGGGAACTTATTAGAAATCAAATTCTCAGGCCCCAGTATTCATGAATTCTAAACCTACGGGGCTAACCCTGCCATCTGTGCTCTAATGCCAGTCTCCCACCCCCAGGTGATTCTGGTGTTTGCTCAAGTTTGAAAACCACTGGTGCATGTTATTATCACCTGAATGGCACTGAAAGCTCCCAATGCTCAGTCCATAGCCCAGACCAATAAAATCAGAATCACTGGGGCTGGATGAGGCAATGTCTATGCCAGGTTTTAAAAGTCAAATAAGATCTTTCCAGGAAGACCTAGCATGAAGGCATTTCATTCAGAGGGAAGATGCCATGAAGGCTAGAAGCATGAAAGAGCTTTGTATATTGAATTTCAAATCAACACTGTTACTGAAGCATAAAGTCTGAAGGAAAACGTAAAGGAAGAATGCACTGGAACCGTAGACAGGGGGCAGTGCACGAAGGACTATAACTTGGTGGATGAACTGAATCTGAGTGATATTTTTTTCTGGTGTGTGTGTGTGTGTGTGTGTGTGTGTGTGTGTGTGTGTGTGTTGGAAAGTGGTTTGACCTTTTTACTACCCACCCATCTTGCTCCCTGGGCTTCACTCTCCTAGTGAAACCATTCCTCTCAGCTGAGGCTGTTGATGATTAAGACCAGCGACTCCTTAGGACTCAACAAAACTCAGCCACATGCTGCACTGACGGAAGGAGAGATGGAATTGGTAGCAGATAACCCAGAAAAGGAAAGGGTTTCTATAGACTTTTTCTTCCCAGCTGAACTGGGAGGGATTCTTGTATAAGTGCATCTGTCCTCAAAAAAAAAAAAAAAAATCAAAGCCAGACATAGGAAGTGGGTGGAAAGAATCTTTTGAAGAGCCTCAGCTGCCACATGCCTTCTGTCTGCTGTGGGCATAGCAGCTGCACAGACCCCTCTTGTTGGGAGACAAGAGAGGATTCTTTCAGTCCCGTGACCTCAACCCCATCTTCAGTGGAAGAGAAGAGAGAGACTGAAATTCTTCCCCGTGACTGAGCACATGAGAATGTGACAGTTATTAGGGAGAACAGGTTTCCTGTGGGCCTATTGTGTGGAGTGTGTGCACCCGGGCTTGTGTCAAGGGAGGGAAGAAGAATGGCAGGGAAGCGGGAGTTGTCCATTCTTTGACTCATTTAATGTGGATACTTGTGAGAGACAGAGATAGGTAAAAGCCTTCAGCAAAGGGGCCATAGTGGTTGAAGAAAGCATCCAGCATCCCTGCCTACCCCTCCTTTCTTTCGCCTCCTCTTGAACATTTTCAGGGTGTCAGACACGCTAACAGAATCCGCTGTTTGAATTGGATTCAAGGTCAACTTTAACTAGGTGTTCACATTCACACGTGCCGATGAGATCAGAGCAACTCTGAATCAGTTGTGAAGATAAAAAAGGCAAACCCAAGCCTGTACAACTTTGTTAGGCTCAAACCTCTCCCTCTGAAATATGAAATAAGATATACGAAGGAAAGGAAAGATATGAAATGGGAGGAAGTGGGGCTGCATTTGCTTTGAACAGGATGTATCAGCTACCTGAGCCTGAGGTTGTGGTAGACAATTTAGGCTCACTTGGAACGAAAGTCAGCTTATCATTTGGTTACAAATTGGACTCCTTCCGCCATTTCAGCATCATTTCACATGTCCATCCATCATACCACACAATATATTGGAAGAAAGGACCAAGTCAGTTTCCCCGTGGCAGATGATTTTGGCTTTCCTTGTAAGTTAATTTTTAAAAATATTTTTAAAATTGATTTTAGAGAGAAAGGGAGCGGGAGAGATAGAAACATCAATGATGACAGAGAATCATTGATCGGCTGCCTCCTGCACACTTCCAACTGGGAATTGAGCCCACAACCCGGGCATTTGCCCTTGACTAGAATAAAATCTGGGACCCGTCAGTCTGCAGTCTGATACTCTATCCATTAAGCCAAACCAGATAGGACCTCAGTTAATTTTTCTATACTGAAGCCTTATTCTGTGTCAAGCTATGATCAACACTTTATATGGCAATATGATAGAATAATTCTTAAACCTCAGGCTTTAGAATCATTCTGCCAGGTTCAAATCTCAACTTTATCTCTTTGAGCAAGCCTCCTAATCTAGCCTAGCCTGTTTCCTCATATGCTAAATAGGAATAATGATAATAGTACTTGCTTTTTAATATGAGAGCTAATAAACTGACGTGTGATAAGCTTACTCCAGTGCCTGACACATAGTAAGTATTCAGTAAACGCTAGGTGTGCTGAACCACTGTTTCTGCTAAGGATGTACACCTTTCGCAAAGTGGAAACAGGGGAGAGATTCAGAGTTTAATTTTTAGTTAAAAGTCATGTAACTTGTAAATGGGAGATTCAGGATTCAAACTTAGTTCCAGGGTTGGAGTCCATGCTCTTCAACACCACACTTGAGAGCCTCTCTCAGACAGTGACTTTTTATGATTTGATCATCCAAATCCATCTTTGGTCACCCTCTCAAAATGATTCCCAACTTGCCTATCCATAATTCATTCTCAGATCTTTTGTGTTTCTGCTCTTGTTTGATTCCTCTTCTCATTTTGCCATTTTACTGTTGCATTTCTGCATTATACTCACAACAGTTTTTAATACCATCTGTTATAAACTAGTCATTTTGCCTCCACACATTCCTAAAGATAAGACTATTTCTTAAGAAAAAAAATAGAATAAAGAAGGAACAGATTCTCAGATGTAATCATCACGATGTGTGATGAATATATGAGCACTTGCAGGGTCATTACACTTTCAAATATTCCTTTTCTTGTCTGCATGGCAAAGACTCAGTAACACTCTTCTAAAGACAGCTGCCTATTGTTGTGTGGCTGAAAAGCTGCACCAACAGATCTGTGCTTAGTTTAACAGTGAGAGATCAAACTGGTATAAGTTTTAGATCTGTGTGTGCACAGATGTATGTAAATTATACATATTCATGTATGTATGTGCATATCCATACACATACACACATATATAATAATTTTTGGACTATTAGGGAATATATAGTTGGCCTTTTGTAGGCTATAGCTACAAACCAACACTTAAACTGAAAAACAAATAATTGAGTCCCCTGCCAACCTACTGAATTGAAATAGGATAGCTTTTCTGGGTTTATTTAGGTGTAGATAATTTGAGAAGTTAATTATCAGAAGTCAATTGTTTTCACATGTGTATGACATCAAACAGGTTCATTTTAGTCTCCTAATATCAAAAGTTCACAATGATGGCAAAACATGGTTGTACAATGTCCAGTAGTAATGACTACAATGCATTTGTATAAATGTTGTCAACTGGCATGTTCTTTCATTTGAGTTTCTAGTTAGCCATGTAGCTGTGGTTTCTGGCAACAGGAGCTGTACCTTGCTTATCCTTTTTACATTCCCTTCTGGTGTGTAGTATTTTGCATATATATATATATATATATATATATATATATATACACACACACACACACACACACACACACACACACACACATACTAGTGGCCCAGTGCATGAAATTCATGCACTCAGGGGGGTGGGGGCAGTTGTCTTTCATCCGGCCTGCATTCTCTCCAATCTTAGACCCCTGTGGGATCAGGCCTAAACTGGCACTGGGACAACCCCCTTGCAATCCGTTCCTAGCCGCTCACCTGCCTGACTGCTTGATCACCGCTAACCACTCTGCTTGCTGGCCTGATTGCTCCAACTGGTCCCCTCTGCTGGCCTGCTTGGCCCCAACTACCCCCCACCACCAACCTTATCACCCTCAACTGCCCTCTCCTCCTGGCCTGATCACCCCTAATGGCCTCTGCCTTGGCCCTGCCACCATGGCTTTGTCCTCTGAGGCTGGACTGCAATCAGGGACCCCCAGTGCCCAAGGCTAAGCGGGGGTGGCCAGATCGCCCACTGGGGCTGGGGCTGGACTGCAATCTAAGACCCCCAGTGCCTGCACCCACACTTGGCCCCACCCCCTGCTCCTGATTGGCTAGTATCATAGCGAATTATGGTCAAATTTGCATATTACTATTTTATTAGATAGAAGATATATATATATATATATATTTACTTAATAAAGCAGTATAATTAACTGAAACTCTTTCTTTAAAAAACATACTATTTAACTGCTATAAGTTTTTATAATGTCATTTTTAACTCATATCTAATTAACTATGACATTTATTGAGCACCCATTGTATTCAACATGTACTTTGGAGGAAAATGAAGAAGTGTTAGACAGAAAACAAGGAAGCCCACATCCTCCTCTGGGAGCTCCCAGCCCACATGCATGCCTTATAATCCTGTATCTAAATAATTATCAAGCTATGGATCTTGTCTCTGGGCTGTGAAATCCGAACCATGTTGTAGAAAGAGACGTAGCATCACTTCCTGCAACAGCCTTCACAACAAGAGGAAACTGTGTGTACTGTGCTCTTTGCTTATCTAGGCTACAGAACCTAGATAAGCAGGAAAACCACATCAGAGGAAGCTCAACTTTTTGGGGGTTCTCAATGTATGAACATACTTGATAACAGAAATTATTATGAAACAGCTCCCTGTTGACGCAGGCTCTGGGCCACATGCTCACCCTTTCTCTAGTGACCTTCACAACTCTGTATATATTGGGACAGTAGTCACAAAGTTCGGAGGTACCAGGAAGGGCATCTTCCTTCACAGCTGCTCCGTAGCCATTCGGTAATCATGGCTTTATCACAGGGATTGCTTCTGGAGGGCACATGGAGAGAAAATGGAGGTTTGTAAGGTCAGGGCTCTACAATGCTTCAAAATGGTCATGTCCTGTGTGCTGCATCACTGGAATGTCTCAGAGACCTGCCCCTTCTGTTACTTATTCTGCACACATTTACTTCATTGTGCCAGGGTGCATTTACACACCGGGACCCCATACATGAAAAGATGTAGATCCTGTCCATAAAGGAATTTATATGTCTGGCTAGACCAATGGTCAGCAAACTGCGGCTTGCAAACCACAGTTTGCTGCTCTGTTGACTAATGAGTTTGCCAACCACTGGGCTAGACTATTGGAAGGCCACAGATGTGTTGCACCCAAGCCTAGCCCTTCTAAAGGAACAACTGTTAGGATCTGAAACTATATACAGTATTTGCTTTAAGAAGCTACAGCACAGGAAGTCCTAAAATATACCACAAAGTATGAATACATTGAAAATGATACTATGCTGCAGCTTAATGCATACTTAGCCAACAGCAAGATATCTCATAACTAATTATATTCATTTTCTACTTAAAAGAGACATTCAAAGTACAGATCTGAAAATGTGTAAGTTGAACTTCTGTTAAAATTATACCCTCCTTAAGGAAAATAACTCTCTTGCTATACTTTGGCTACCTCCACAGGCTGCCAAAATATTTCATTTAATTGGGAGGAAAAGTCCATCCAACTGTTGTTAGAAATCATATAACAACCTGTTGTTTGGCTGATTTTTTTTACAAACCTTGTAACTGTACATCTGTGTTCTGTTGACCCAGCCTTAGGCTACCTGAGAGAGACAGAATTAAAAGAGTTGATTCAAAGAGGCAACATAAAGGAGAATGTGGGTCCTTAGAGAGTTTTGGAGTTTATAATACTTCCACATACATTATCTCATTTAATTATTCCAAAGGCTCTGAAGATAGAGGTACTGTTATTATCCCTGATTTTCAGATCAGACGTTATTTGAAGAAAAGTGACCGAGGTAGGATCAGGCATAGCTGTTCTGCCTGTGAATCCTGGTCTTTTCTCACATTCTCTAAAATACAGTATGTGCTGGGATAAATCTTTGTCAGAATCATGTTTTCAGTTACTTAGTTTTTTCTTATGGTATCATGTGTATGAGTCAGAATTCTAAGTCTGCGGTTCTCTTAAAGAAAGCTCATATGTGTCAGATGTCAAGATGGGACGACTTGCATTTTAGGAATCTGGGAAAAGTATGGCATTTGGTAGCCTTGAATTTCTTTTTCATTAAAGCTAAAAGTTTAGTTCTGGACTTGACCTGGAATTTATCTTACAATGGGTCACTAAGAATAACATATTGTTATAGACAAAGCAATAGCATTAAGGCTTTATGTTAAGCTCCAAATATTTTTAGTAGAAAGTGGCTTAAAGTCACATCAACCAATATTGAAATAGTCCCTAAAATGTGTGGGACACTGTTTAGGGTTAATTAGGAAGGATGAGGGGCATAATTCTTTTTTTTGCCCCAAATAGTCCTGATATATGCCCTGGTGTCCAGTCAGCATAGAGCCCATGACTTCTCAAAAATTACATGGTGAACCTAGTTAGAATAGATACAAATTCAAGAAAAACTCAGTCTGTCCCCCAGGAGATTATAATGTGATGAAGGCCAGAAGGAGGGATATCAGAAGAGTGTGACTATGCCTGTAAAAATAAAGAACAATGTTTCAATTATTGCTTAAAAA
Organism: Antrozous pallidus; assembly: GCA_027563665.1. Lineage (NCBI taxonomy): Eukaryota > Metazoa > Chordata > Mammalia > Chiroptera > Vespertilionidae > Antrozous > Antrozous pallidus. The sequence continues at coordinate 29,097,192 of CM050513.1, forward strand.
TTATGTAAAACAAATGCTTTGGGAGTTCAGAAGTAATGTATTTAGTTGGAGTTAATTATAGAGGAAAAGATCACTTTATGCCATTTTCAACAGCAATGATGAGGGTTATAAAAAATGTTGCCATATTCCTTGCAAGTTTGGCTCAGTGGTTGGAGTGTTGGCCCATGGACCAAAAGGTCCCAGGTTAGATTCCGGATTAAGGGCATATACCACAGTTGCAGGTTTGATCCCCATATGGTTGGGGCATATGTGAGAGGCAACCAGTAGATGTGTCTCTCTTACATCGATGTTTCTCACATCCCTTCCTCCCTCCCTTTAACTCTTTCTAAAAATCAATGGAAAAAATATTCTAAGATGAAGATTAAAAAAAAAAAACAAGAACAAATTGAGCTATGTGCAAAATCTACACTGGTGTAGAGAACCCATGGTTCGGGTGTCATTTTCTATTGAGTAATATCTATTTTGTTCTAGACTTCAGTTTAGACCAGGCAATTTGAAACTTTACACCCATAAAGGGCACTAATTGCAGAGAATTGTTAGTGCCTCAGCTATGGGTTTATATTTATATCTAATTCTGTTTCTATTTCCTCCTGCTCAGACTGATGCAGGAGTTCAAGTGATGGCTAGGAAGTGTGATACTCCTAAAGCAAGGACACAGTCTATAAAAATGCCCTTTAAAACCACTTTCCCCTCTCTCTCCTGTAGCGAGTCCCCCCTGTTCTTTCGGTGAGAATGCCTATTGGAACCGCATCACCTTCGATGTTAGTAATATACATTTTAGGCTGATTTTTGCTGTGAAAAAGTCTTAATCTGATTTTTTAAAACCTTTTCCTTTGTGGTTACTGCCTATATTGAACTATTAAATCTCTCTCAGTAGGAACCTGTACCCATTTTCCACCTATTGCACAGCTGCTGCAGGAAAAAATTTTTACTGTTGTGTTAAGGTATTTCTTTTTAAGAGTTTGATATTTGTTTGCATGGGTCCTCTGGGTGACAAGAAAGAGAAGCACTAATAATTACCTTTGCCCTTCATAGAGTGGCCATGCATGATAATTTGCTCAGATAGTCCAGGTTTGTACCAGGTGCTCTGATGTAATTAATATTAATAGCAGCCTTTTTCACTCTCAAAAGTGTCCCAATATGGATAAGAAATTGTGTGGTCCCCTATACCTTAGAGGCTTTAAATTCAATTAGGCACATGGGAAACACCAGCGGAAATAGACAACTAGCACAACAAAGCAATGTGTGATACATGCCAAATAGATGATCTGTGCTGTCAATAAATCGAACCACATTTTAGAAGAAAAAGAGACTGCCAAGGACATGGGCCATCTGCTGAACTACTTGAAGAAGATGAGAATAAAGTTGGCTCTGGAGGAACACACAGAATTCAAACAGGCAGTGAAGAAAGGAGACAAGGCAATAAAACCTTCATTTGAGAGACTGCTAAAATCACTTTTAGCATCATTTTTTCAGGCTAAATAAGTAATTGTAAAAATAATTCCCTCCTTTTTTCCTAGGAGTCAATGTTACAGGCAAACCAGCTTGGCAGCTTGGACAGAAAACACATTTTGATCCATTTAAATATGTGGGTATTTTCCAAATGTTCACTCTGGTCCCCCACTGCATTGATGAGCCATTTGCCTTGCTGACATAAACACTATTTTGTGATTGTGAGGCATGTAGGGAGGTGGGGGTGGGGGCAGATCATGTGCCCAGCCAAGGAGTCCCCAGGGCAGCCTGGAATGGCAGCTCCAAGATGAGGCATTGCACACATCAGCCATTTGCTTTTTGGCTGCAAATTCAACCATCCACTTGGTCCAAAGGTGTACAAGGACCCTATGAGAAGAAAATGCCTAATGGGAACACATGAGTAAGGCTACAAACTCAATTTTCCAAGGCCTCTTCAGGACATAGTAAAAATTATCCCTCAATGTTACTTAGTATTCAAAATATCCACAATGAGTAGCATTGGGTTTAATGCTTCTGAATCAAAGGCATGATAATTACAACCACCCATCCTGACTCCTTTGAGTATCATTCTGTTAAATTAAACACATCTGACTGTTTGATTCTTATAATTTGATTATATCAATGGTTTTTAAACTTTAAGGATTGAAACCTTTTATTCAAACAAAATCATAGTGTTCATTTGTATGTGCCAAAACTCACTAGTTACCAATCCAATATCAACTCTTTCCTTTTTTATAAATAAAACCCTACTTTTCACTTGGAGCAGCAATATTTCCAGCTTAAAACAATAAAAACTAAATTTCCTTTTCCCTAGAGGTGTTTAATGATACAGATCTAGCCAAAAGACAATAATATATTAGGTGTCCAAGGAAGCTCTTCAAAGAGGTCAGATCATCTGACATGTATGTTTTTGCTATTTTTCTTTCCTTCCAGCCTGAATTATGGATACGATGGCTGGAGCTCTGGCAGCCATCTTGAAAACATGAAGATGGAGTCATACTGTAAAGATATAGAAACAGAAAGCCATAAGGAACTTGGGTAACTAATGATATTATGAAGCTCTCATCCAATTCTCTGACTTGTCTACTTCTGGACTTGTTTATGTCAGACCAAAAAAAATCTGTTGTTTCTTTATGTTACAGTTTGAAGGTCTCTGCATTAGCAGAAAGGGGTAATTTCAACATTACAATGTGAAACTGATAAATGTTAATCTGTGGAATGCTAACTTACAAATCAGGCAATAGAGATCAGAGTTCTACCTATCATAATATTTGAATTATAAGATATTTATTAAACAAATTTGAGCCCAGAGGGCATTCCTGGGAGCACTAAGAAATAAAATAATGCATCTTTAACTTATTTAATTTTATTAGAGTCATGACCCTCTGCATTAACTGTAGAATGCTCTGTAAGGCAGAAATATTGTAGCAATATTTTCTCTCTGTTACTTTACAATCAGTGCTAGTAAATCTAAAGTGATATAATATAGAACCTATTAAATCATATGACCTTCCTCAGTTTAAACAGGGGAAGAGGTGCAAAAGAACAAAAAGAATATTTCTGAGTATTTACTAATTACTAGACTTTTTATTTGTATTACACCATTTAATCATCAGTACAAACCTATTAGAAATCCTATATGCTACCCAACTCCAGCAGGCACCATTCACATAGAATACAATGGAGAGAGTGCTTATTCATTGCACAGAGTTGTCCAATGAGACACCCTAAATAAGGAGGCATAACCATTTTTTTGTTTATTTAGTGTTCCATTCTTTGGGGAACTAACCACCTCCATAGCAATCTTGCACCGTTTGCATGGATCCATGGACCTGACTGTTCCCCTAGCAACAGGGGTCAATTTGGTCATTTGATGCAAGTGCGGTCTATCTCCTAGTCACAATAGAGTTAAGGATGTTTTCAAAATATTTTTAAATTGAGAGAGAGAGAGAGAGAGAGAGAGAGAGAGAGAGAGAGAGAGAGAGAGAGAGAGAGATGAGAGGAGAGCATAGATCTGCTGCCTCCTGCACACCTCCCACTGGGAATTGAGCCTGCAACACAGGCATGTGCCCTGACCTGGTATGAACTAGCAACCTCTCAGCCAACTGAGCCATACTGGTCAGGGGGTTAAGGATGTTTTTGACCAAAGACATACCAATGAGAGTACCTACTGGGACATTTTCTGGAGCTAAATGAAAAGACTTTTTTTTTTTTACTCTCAGTTGTAGAAGTCATGTGCCCTTAAGCTGCTAGAGGCAATCTTACTCCAATGTAGAAAGAACTTGCCTATAAATGGAGCTATGTAACATTACTTACAAGAGAACACAGATATAGTCCTGTTGGATACATTGAACTTTATCAGTTATATGTGACCATTAGTATCTTTTTCTTAAAAAGCTAGTTTGATTTCTGTTTCTATCGCTTGTTACCAAAGAGTTTCAACTAATGCAGGTAGCTCTCTATAAACTCTGAGAAATTTAGCTAAGCAGAGTAAGTATTGATGGAAACACGACTAATATGAGTAATCTGGCTCTCACTTTAATCTTCTCTTCATGAAACTATGCTACCTTCCTAAACCAACGAAAATCAATCATGCTGATTTATTATTAGGCTTTTAAAGATATTATATCATTTAATACAGTTTCCATGTTCCAAATATTATGCTGATTCTAACTGGTAAATTTATGAAGCAGAGTTATAGCTCTTTGTTATGAAAATATTTCCATATTTACAAGTCTTTAGAGACTGTGTCAATGAGACAAATTCTTTCTGGCCCTACTTTATACATGGCATTGCATTTATTGTTAACAAAAGAACTTAAGAATAAAACAAATGAAAACAGTCTAGAGAATAACATCTTTAACTCATTGTATTCTAAGATGGAAAATGGTAAGTACTATAATACCAATACAAATATTGCAAACAGGAATGGGTCAATAGGGGAAGTGCTACTGAAGCTCAGCAATAAAGGTCATATAGGATTAAATGTGAGGCAATGTGAGTAGGGGGTTTTAGACCAGGACTGTCTAATAGCACTTTCTACAAAGATGAAATGTTCCATATATTCCCTGTGCAACATGGTAGATACCGACCATCTATGGCTGTTGAGAACTTGAAGTGAGGCTAATTCAGTAACTGTATAGCTAATGGCTACCCTATTGCACAATGCAGTTCTAGACAAGTAGAAGTGAGGCTAATTCAGTAACTGTATAGTTAATGGCTACCCTATTGCACAATGCAGTACTAGACAAGTAGACAAGTAGCAAAAACAAATGCATAGGATGAGGAAAATGGAAAGCTCAAGATTTGCATGAAAGAGAAAACAAGTTGTCTATTCTAGCTGGAATTGTGCTTAAAGGCAATGAATAGAGAAATGTTATTTGGTAATTGACTGGGTCCAGATCATGAAAGATATTTTATTTTTGGCACTGTTTGTGGTCATTAAGAAACAGATAAAACTTCCCAAGCTAATAAGTTGTGTGATCAGCCATATAGGAAGATTAAACTGGCAGCTATGGATATATAGAACTAGAAAGTATCCCTTATAGAAGCAGAGATGCCCCATGTAAGATCAGAGTGAGAGTATAGACAGGTTAATAAAAGCCTAAAGACAAGTTAATAAAAGACAGTGACAAAGGAAATGGAATGAAAAAAAAGTCAGACATGAAATACATCATAAAAACAAACAAGAGAACTAAGAATTAATTAAAAAATTAAAGAGTGAGGAAGAGGAATGCATTTTGGAGAACAAAGAATGGAAGAAAATTTGTAAGAGAAATCGATTTGCTAGTATAGCTATCTGGTTTAGAGAGACATTCTGAACTGTATTTTAGATCTTTTAGGTAAAGGTGTTAGTTTGATATATTCCATACTAGGGGCCCAGTGCTTGAAATTCATGCACTGGGGATGGTGATCACTCAGCCCAACCTGCCCCCTCCCACATACTGGGAGCCTTCAGGGGATGTCCAACTGACATATGGCCAAAGCTTTAGGACTTGGGCACCCAGCTATTGCCCTGCCATGAGGCCAATCGCTGGCTCCACCCCAGCCCTGGCCTTGCCCCAGTCCAGTCCTTGCACCAGCCAATGATCACCCTTCCATGTGGCCAATCGTTGGCTCTGCCCAGCCTGGCCTTGTCCCAGCCAGTGATCACACTGCCATGGGACAGATGACTGGCTGGCCCCTCCCAGCCCCTGCCTGCCCAAGGCCTGAAAAAGCCTCTGGCAAGACTTTTTCAGGCCTTGGGCAGCAGCCATCTTGGTTGAGTGTTAATTTGCACATCACTCCTGATTGGCTCCTGGGCGTGGCTTACCGGGTGTAGCAAAGGTATGGTCAATTTGCATATTTCTCTTTTATTAGATAGGATAATAAAAACCCAGTGACCATTACAACATAATGACCAGAATGACCAACGGCCAGATGCCCAGCAGGTAGCTATGATGAGCACTGCCCCAGACTTTGCTGTCCGTGCCCTCATAACCCTGGATCCCATTCACCTGCACTCTAGACCCTGACAGGAGGGAACAGGGAGCAGGATACCCACACCCTGAACCCTGACAGCAGGGAGGCAGGAGCCCCATTCCTCATGAAATCGGCTTTTGGTTAGCTTGCTGTCAGTGTCCTGACAGCCCAGAATCCCCTTCACCTGCACCCTGGACCCTTACAGCATGGTGGTGGGAGCCCCATTTCTCATGGAATTGGCTGTTGGTCCACTTGCTGTCGGTGCCGTAACAGCCCAGATTCCTGTTTAGCTGAATCCCGGACCTTGACAAGAGGAAGGGGGCAATATGTCTAAAGACCAACTATTGGTACAAAGTACCTCTAAAACCAAATGAAGCCAGCATTGGTGACAGTATGTACCTGAAGATTAACTATTGGCACAAGGTATCTTTGCAGCTGAAAGAAAATGGTGTTATCAACAGAAAATGTCTGAAGACCAACACTTGACACAACATACCTCTGAAGCTGAAAGAAAGTGTCATCATCAACAGAATGTATCTGAACACCAACGATTGGCACAAGGTTGCAGTGCAGCTGAAAGAAGCCAGTGTCATAGACAGAATATATCTGAAGATCAACTATTGACAAAACGTACCTATGAAGCTGAAAGAAGCCAGCATCACTTGAAAAATATGCTAGAGAACAGTAATCAACAAGTATTACCAATACTGGTAGGAACTGCCTTCACAGTGAAAATGGGGTAAATGAGGAGGCAATTATTGAGCATAGTTGTGGTAGAATGACTGTTACATGCCAAGTTTGCCTATCCCTAAATTTCTCTGATGAAAAACCATCTGATGGAAAATTTACTTGATGTTGTAGAAAAGGTAAAGTTTGTCCAAATGATAAACATTTTCCAGAATATCTGGAATATTTTTAAAAAATTAATAGGAGAAACCAAGATGGTGGCATAGGTAAACACCTAAACTGCCGCCTCGCACAACAATTTCAAAATTACAACTAAAAGACAAAATGGACATCATCCAGAACCACAGGAAAGCTGGCGAGTGGAAATTCTACAACTAGAAGGAAAGAGAAAAGCACACGGAGAATCAGAGGAGCTGCAAAAGGCTGAGATACAGAGACATGTGCAGAGAGGATGGGCAGCTGAATGCCTGGCTGGCTTTCTCTAGCAGGAATGAGACAAAAGTTCCCAACTGTGCCAAACCGCAGTTCCCACTACACTGAATCCCAGTTCTGAGTGAGACCTTGGGTCTCCTAGGTTCATATGGAGGAAATCTGGACTGTCAGACAGAAACTCATGGCAGCAATGAAAAGCAGAGGTCTGGAGGCACATGAACAAGTGCACACAAAGAAGATCGACTGCTGAGCACGCTGCTGGCTTTCTCTAGCAGGAGGGAAATGAAAGTTCCTGACTGTGCTGAAGTCCAGTTGGAAGTTAGAATCTGGGAATCCAGATTCATTGAGGGAGAAACTGGACTGTTTGGCAGCAGACAAAACTCAAGGGTGGCTTTCTCTCAGAGGTGCTTATAGCGATTACTGAGTGACACTGAAACCCAGGGGCCTCATAGGGCAGGGGTGACAGAAAGCCAAGGCTGTCTGCCTAGCCTTGAGATTCCACTCCATCCAAGCTGAGTACAGAGGCTTTTGCAATTTTGCAAGTCTTGTCTCACAAAACTGTCTCCAGCACAGGAATTCTCCCAGTGTAGACACAACTGATCCTCATAGCCAATTGGCCTGGAGGTCAATTCTTCCCACTGATACAAACAATAATCAAGACTTAACTACAACAAGACTGTACACATAGTCCACAAAGGGGTGCACCAAGAGTGTCCACCTCAGGTACCTGGGGAGGCAGAGCCACTGGCCCATATAGAATACCCACCACACAAAGCTACTCTACCAATTCAGGGAACAGTGAAAATGTGGAGACAAAGAAACATATCACAAATAAAAGAAATGGAGGAAAACAAACAACTTTATGTAGAGTTCAAAACCATGGTTATAAGGTTTTTCAAGAATTTCCTAGAAAAGGCTGATAAATTTAGTGAGACCCTTGAAGATATGAGTGAGACCTTCAAGGATATGAAAAAGGACCAATTAGAAATTAAACACACACTGACTGTAATAAAAAATACTATACAGAGACCCAACAGCAGACTAGAGAAACATAATATCAAGTCAAAGATTTGAAATACAAAGAACCAAAAAACACTCAACCAGAAAAGCAAGAAGAATCCAAAAATATGAATAGAATGTAAGGAGTTTCTGGGAAAACTTCAAGCATACCAACATCTGAATTATGGAGGTGCCAGAAGAAGAGAGAGAGCAAGGTATGAAAACCTATTTGAAGAAATAATGACCGAAAACTTCCCCCACCTGGTGAAAGACATAGATGTAGAAGTCCAGGAAGCACACAGAACCCCAAACAAATGGAATCCAAAGAGGACCACACCAAGACACATCATAATTAAAATTCCAAGAGCAAAAGACAAAGAGAAAATATTAAAAGCATCAAGAGAAAAAAAGTTATTTACTTACAAGGGAACACAGAAACTATGCAGGCCAGATGGGAGTGGCAAGAAATATGCAAAGTGATTAATAGCAAGAACCTACAACCAATATTACTCTACCCAGCAAAGCTGTCATTCAGAATTGAAGGTCAGATAAAGAGCTTCACAGATAAAAAGCTAAAGGAGTTCATCACTACCAAACCAGTGTTATATGAAATGCTGAAAGGTATTCTTTAAGATGGGGAAGAAGAAAAAGGTAAAGATGAAAATTATGAACAACAAATATATATTTATTAACAAGTGAATCTAAAAATCAAGTGAATTAAAAATCTGATGAACAGAATAAACTGGTGAATATAATAGAATCAGGGGCATAGAAAGGGAGTGTACTGACAATTCTCATGGGGAAAGGGATGTGAGGGGTGCAGGAAGAGACTGGACAAAAATCGTGTACCTATGGATGAGGACAGTTTGGGGTAGGTAAGGGCAGAGTGTGGGGTGGAAACTGGGTGGAGGGGAGCTATGGGGGGGGGAAAAGAAGAACAATTGTAATAATCTGAACAATAAAGATTTATTAAATTTAAAAAATTAATGATAAACAAAGATTCTGACAGCAAAAAATTCATGAAATTATTTGTTTAATAAATAGTTCTTTTGCTTTTTCTTCAATGGGTGCAAATATTGCATCATAATCGGATATGGGCCATACTGTTTTAGGATATACAGACAAGTGTATCACCGTACTGGAACTTTACATCCTTCAGATGGTGTTTCTTGGAAGTTCTTGGAAGTATGGTTGGTGTGATGAGTAAAAGATTAGCAATGCCAGAAAAACAAGATTGCTCAGAAAGATTCATGATCAACATCAACCTCATGCATGAAATAAGAGAATTAACAAAATCATACAAGATACTACATAAGGTAGAAAAGCAAGCCCAGTCCTGACTGGTTTGGCTCAGTGGATAGAGCATCTGCCTGTGGACTGAGAGGTCCCAGGTTCGATTTTGGTCAAGCGCATGTACCCTGGTTGTGGGCATATCCCCAGTAGAAGGTGTGCAGGAGGCAGATGGTAAATGTTTCTCTCTCATCGATGTTTCTAACTCTCTATCCCTCTCCCTTCCTTTCTGTAAGAAATCAATAAAATGTATTTTTAAAAACACAATAAAGATTATTTTTTAAAAAAAGGAAGAAAGAAAAGGAAGCCCAATCTGAAGCAGCAATGAAATGTATTGCTCCCATGGAAGTAAAAATGGTGATTAAATATGATCATAATAGTGATCCAGGTAGATATAATTATCTCTGTGTAATCAAAGTTGCCATCATATTCAGAAATGAAGGAGAACCTCCTTTTGAAGGGACTTGCTCATTCGTTTTAAATCAGATCCCAATAATCTGAATGCCACCAAAATGGAACAAATCAGTATCCTGTTTTCTACATTAGATGCAATGACATATCCTATTCTTTTTCCACATGGTGAAGAAGGCTGAGGAATGGATATTGCATTAAGACTCAGACAACAGTGTAATGGACAATAATACTAGACAAAATATAAGGACATGAGTCAACAAATGCAGTATTGTGGATTTCATCTCTCTGACCAGGACACTTTAATACTATTTTAAATGCAGGAAAATTAATTCAACAGTTTATTATCAATTCATATTAAAAACTGGAAGCCAATTTGATAAATTTCATTAAAGCAAACCAAACTAAGTTGAGAGTTGAAAAGTATAGTGGTTTGATGGATTATCTCACATCTAGATCTGAAAATGACAATGTGCCAATTGGTAAAATGATACTTCCTTCGTCTTTTGAGAGTAGTCCCAGAAAAAAATAAACAGTGATATCAAGGATGCTAGGGCAATTATAACGAAGTATTATGGCAAGCCTGATTTATTCATAACCATGACAAACAACCCCAAATGACAAGATATTATAAATAATTTATAATACTGGCAAAAAGTTGAAAACAGACCTGACTTGGTAGCCAGGGTTTTTAATATTAAGCTGAATGCTCTTTTAAATGATATATGTAAATTTAATTTATTTGGCAAAGTTACAGCTAAAATTAACTTCATTGAATTTTAGAAACGCAGACTGACTCACACACACATATTATTGACATTTGATAGTGAATCCAAATTATAAACAGAAGATGATATTGACCATATAGTTAAGGCAGAAATTCCAGACGAAGACCAGTGTCCTTGACTTTGTCAAATCATAAAATCAAGTATCGTACATGGAGTATGTGGAATGCAAAATCCAAATAGTCCATGCATGGAAAATGGAAAATGTTCAAAGGGACATTCAAGAGAATTTCAAAATTCAACCATTGGAAATATTGATGGATATCCCAAATACAAAGGAATATCTGGTAGCACCATGTCTATTAGAAAAAAAAGTTGTTGATAACACTTGAATTGTCCCTTATAACCCATATCTGTGCCTTAAATATAACTGTCATATAAATGTTGAAGTCTGCACATCAATTAAAAATGTCAAATTTTTATTTAAATACGTGTCTATACAGGGCACAGTTGTGCAAATACTCAAATTTCTGAAAAAAAAATTATCAATCATGATGAAGTACAGGACTTCATTGACTCCAGGTATGTGAGTGCTCCTGAGGCTGTTTGGAGACTTTTTGCAATGTGAATGCATGACCAATCTCATGCAATCACAAGATTAGGTATTCACTTGCCAGTGATCAGAATTTACATTTGCATACCAATGATTTTGCTGAAGTTATAGATAGGGCTAAAAGGCATAACTCGACTTTGATGGCGTGGTTCTTATTGAATAGAGAAGATTCCAATGCACATAATTATTATTATCGGGAGATTCCACAACATTATGTGTTTAATAATTCTTCATGGAGAAAATGCCAAAAGGACAGAAATAAAGTATAAGGTAGACTGTTCACTATGAGTTCTAGAGAACCAAAACAGTATTATCTTGGACTTTTGCTTCTGCATGTAAAAGATGCAATAAGTTTTGTTTTTCTGTGAACTGTAGGAGGTGTAATTTATGATACATTTCATAAAGCTGCTAAACATAGAGGATTATTAATCGACAACACTATCTGGAAAGATACGATTGATGATGCAATCATCCTTAATATGTCCAAACAACTATGGCAACTTTTTGCATATATATGCACGTTTGGATATCCTTCTAATGCAGACAGATTATGGGATGAGAATAAATATCATTTTATTGAAGATTTTTGTTGGAAATTACACCAAAGAGAAGGTGCCTGGTGAACTGTGAGATGCATTGCCCTTAACAAAATTCAAGAGGTATTCACATTGCGTGAAATGAAATGTTCGCATTTCAAACTTCCAGACTAGCCTTTATTAAGGAATACAACTACATGTGATGAATCGTATGAGCGACAACAGGCAGAGGTTTTGATAAATTCTCTGAACGATGAACCCTAGACTGTCTTTCAGACTGTAACTTCTGCCATTGAAGATCAAACTGTCCATCCCAAATGCTTATTCTGGGATGGATCAGGAAGTAGTTGAAAAACATATCTTTATAAAGTTTTAATACATTATATTAGAGATTGTGGTGGTTCTGTTTTACCCACAACATCTCCAGGAAATTGCTACAGATTTATTTCTTGGTGGAAGAACCTTTCATTTCCAATATAAATTACTAATTGCATTAAATGAAATTTCAATTTCTAGACTCAATATAAAGAGAGACGTTGCTAAAACCATTAAAAAGGCCCAACTTCTCATTATTGATGAATGCACCATGACATCCAGTCATGCTATAAAGGCCATATACAGATTACTAAGAGAGATTATTAATTTGAATGTTGCATTTAATGGGAAAGTTCTCTTTCTCAGAAGGGATTTTCGACAATGTCTCACTGTTGTGCCACATGCTATGTGATCAGCTATAGTACAAATGAGTTTAAAGTACTGTAATGTTTGGAGATGTTTCAGAAAGTTTTTTCTTAAAACAAATAGGATATCAGAGGATTCTGCTTATAGTGAATGGTAATTAAAACTTGGAGATGGCAAACTTGATCAGTTTTCATTCAGGAATGGATATTATTGAAATTCCTCATGAAATGATTTGTAACGGATCTATTATTGAAGCTACCTTTGAAAATAGTATAGCTATAGATAATATAAAAATATATCTAAATGTGCAATTATTTGTCCCAAAAAGGAGCACATTCATAAATTAAATGAAGAAATTTTGGATATACTCGATGGAGATTTTCATACCTATTTGATTGATGATTCCATCAATTGAACGGATGATGCAGAAAAGGAAAATTTTCCCAATTACTCCTTCAGGAATTCTGTGTCATAAATTAAGATTGAAAGTGGGTGCAATCATCATGCTACTGAGAAATATCAATAGTAAACAGGGTCTTTATAATGGTACTAGATTTATTATCAAAAGAATGCAACCTAACATAATTGAAACTGTAGTATTAACTGGATCTGCTGAGGGAGAGGTTGTTCTGATTCTAAGAATTGATTTGTCCCCGTATGACACTGGCCCCCCATTTAAATTAAATTAAAGACAGTTTCCCATGATGCCAGAATTTGCAATGACTATTAATAAATCACAAGTACAAACTCTAGACAGAGTAGGAATATTCCTACCTGAACCTGTTTTCGGACAAGGTCAGTTATATGTTGCTTTCTCTCTAGTTCAAAGAGCGTGTAATGTTAAAGTTGTAAATACTTCATCACAAGGGAAATTGGTCAAGCACTCTAAAAGTGTTTTTACTCTTAATGTAGTATAAAGGGAGATATTAAAATAAGTTTAATCAATTTATAAGTCATTGTATCAATGTTGTTTTTATACTATGTTATTTTTATATCATGTCTTTGTTGTTGCTATATCATGTTGTTATTGTCTACTTATTAGTAAATTTATATATTACTTTCATAGATATTTTTCTAATTTTCTTTAATCTTTTACACTTCTATTATAGAGAAATGGTGAATAGCGATATTAAAATATTTATTCTAATTAATTCCCTTTCAATGTTTATGAATTTGTGCACCAGGCCACTAGTATAATTATAATTAAAGAGAAATGTTTTAAAATGCAACAAAAATTTGGGTTGGGAATTATCTGCATATAGATTGAGGATCAGGCCAAAGCTGGCCTTTTACCTAATTTAACAGTAAGTTTTTTAGGAATACAGCTTCTCTCATTTGCTTACATATTATCTATAGCTGCTTTGCAGCATAAATGCAGAATTGAGTGGTTTCAACAAACTGGTATGCCCACAAAGCTGAAATCATTTACTATTTAGCATTTTAAAGAACAAATTTGTTGACCCTGATATATGTTATAGAAGTCACTAGAATGCATTAGATTCTAATAGTTTTACTATGAAAAATTATATTATTTATTAGAATTTAATATAGTACTTTATTGACTATTATTATGAAATTGACATATTTATAATATATTAATATTTAGAATGAACATATAAAAAATCTCTAAAAAATAGCTCTTGGATCACCAAGAAAATACTGAATTATTTTATGACAAAATACTGTTAAATGTGTTGTATTGCTTAGATATTTAGAAATTAATACTCCTTTTGTGATTTATATTTAACTTCTGATTAACCTAATATTTTACTGAGCATAAAACTTCATTTTCTATATATGCCAAAATATATATTTTAAGCCATATGCAGCTCTTACTTTGCTAAATTTTCATCAGTTAGTGAAAACTAAATAGGATTAGTGGTATAAATTTTAGGTTCAAATTTGTGTGGTCAAAGCAGTAGGGGCAACTGTTTGAATTTTATAGGAAGAGTATCTGTAACAATCCTCCTATATAATAAAGAGGTAATATGTAAATTGACCATCATTCCAACACACAAGATGGCTGCCCCCACGTGGTCAGAGATGGACATTCCCATGTGAACACAAGATGGCCACCAGAAGATGGCCAGCAGGGGAGGGCAGTTGTGGGTAATCAGGCCAGCAGGGGAGGGCAGTTAGGGGCAACCAGGCCTGCAGGGGAGGATAGTTAGGGTGATCAGGCCAGCAGGGAAGTGCAGTTAGGGGCAATCAAGCTGGCAGAGGAGCAGGTAGGCATTGATCAGGCTGGCAGGGGACTGGTTAGGGGTTGGTCAGGCTGGCAGGCAGAAGCAGTTATGGTCAATCAGTCAGGTTAGCAGTTGGAAGCCAACAGTCCAGGATTGTGAGAGGGATCTCAGATTGGAAAGGGTGTAGGCTGGGCTGAGGGACACACACACACACACACACACATACACACACCTTGCACACCAATTTCATGCACTGGGCCTCTAGTTAGTATAATAAAAAAGAATGAAATAAGGAAAGAAAGGAGTGGAAAGAGGAGGAAATATAGGAAGAAACAAAGAGAAGACAGATTAAGCTACTGTAAAGTGTTCAAGTTAAAAACCTGTATTTCACAGACTATATATGGGTAGATATTTTGTGCCTCAGATTCAGGGAGACAACAAATACCTCCAGAATTTGAAGGAAAACATGAGGAAACAACTCAACAACCAAAAAGGACATCATAGGATGTAAAAATATTGCAAAATCTAGAAAAAAATCAACATGTCACAATGTACTTAGAGAGATAGAATAAAGCAAGCAGAACAGAGATAAATATTAATTTTTATTATTATGTTAGCTAAACTAAAACATCCAAATAAAAATTTGGAAAAGCAATATTGGGAAAATCTTTCAGATAGTACAGAAACAATACAAGAATATGAAGCAACCCTATCTAATAAAAGAGTAATATGCAAATTAACCATCACGCCAACACAAGATGGTTGCCCACATGTGATCAAAGATGGCTGCCCCCCATGTGGACACAAGATAGTCACCACAAGATGTCCTGCAAGGGAGGGCAGTTGTGGGCAATCAGGCTAGCAGCGGAGGGCAGTTAGGGGTGATCAAACCTGCAGAGAAGAGGAGTTAGGGGTTACCAGGCCAGCAGAGGAGGGAAATTGGGGGCAACTGGGCCTGTAGGCAAGGGCAGTTTGGGAGGACCAGTCCTGCAAGGGAGGGCAGATAGGGATAACCAGGCCTGCAAGGGAGGACAGTAAAGGGCAATCAGGCTGGCAGGGGTGTGGTTAGGCATCAATCAGGCTGACAGAGGTGTTGTTAGGGGGTGATCAGGCTGGCAGGCAGAAACAGGATCAATCAGGAAGGTAGTCAGGTGAGCAGTTGGGAGCCAGTAGTCTTGGATTATGAGAAGAATATTCCAGATTGGAGAGAGTTCAGGCTGGGCTGAGGGACACACCCCACATGCATGAATTTCATGTACCTGGCCTATAGTAGGGAATTAAAGAAAAGAAAATCTGAGGATGGATCCAAAAGCTGTGTCCTTGGGTTCATGACTAATATGACATCTGGAAAGAGAGAACAGAGAAAACAGAGGGAAGAAACTTATCAAGGAAATAATATAAAAAATTAAAGTTGTGAGTTTCCTCATAGAAAAAAAAAGAGGATACTCAACAAGGTATCCTATATAATGAAAGGTTAATATGCAAATTGATTGAATGGTGGAATTACCGGTCACTATGATGTGCACTGACCACCAGGGGTAGATGCTCAACACAGGAGCTGCTTCCTGGTGGTAAGTCTGCTCCCACAGGGGGATCAATGCTCAGCAAGAAGCCAGGCTCACAGCTGGAGAACGCAGCGGTGGTGGCCTCTCCCTCCTACTCTACAGTGCTAAGGATGTCCAACTGTCTGAGCAGGTGTAAGCTGTCAGTCAAACATTCCCCGAGGGCTCCCAGACTGCGAGAGGGTGCAGGCTGGGCTGAGAGACCTGCCCCACCCCACCCCCAACCACAGTGCATGAATTTCATGCACTGGGCCTCTAGTATCATCATAAAGATCCAGAACACCAAGACTAAAGATAAGGTTCTAAAAGCTTCCAGAGACAGAAAAAAAACAGAGGTCACTGTACAATCTACTTTGTCTGGAATAACCTCAGTTTACATTTATCCTGGCATCCCATTTGCTTTTTTCCCCCCAAAATTTGAATTTTAAAAACAAATTATTACTACCAACTAAGGCATTAAAATTATCCATAATGGTTTTATAGGTCTCACTTTGTATTTTCAGTTTCTATTACAAGTGTTATCTATAGTGTATGAGATCATGTGTAATGAACAGGCCACATTGTTAGCACATTGTTAGACCTGAAAGACAATCAATGATTGCCCATCCTTCTCTTTTTCACTCTTTTTTTTTAAACTACAGCTTTATTAAGTTACTAGAGGCCCAATTCATGAAATTCATGCAAGAGTATACCTTCCTTCCCCCAGCTGATGGCACCAGCTTTCTTCTGACACCTGGGACCAGGGCTTCCCTTGCAGTCTGGGCTTTGTCTGGAAGGTCATCCAGAAGGACATTTAGTATAATTAGCATATTATGCTTTTATTATTATAGATAATTGACATATAACGTTGGATAAATTTAAGGTGTGGAATATGGTGATTTGATGCACGCATATATTGTGAAATTATTATGACAATAAGGTAAATTAACAAAACTATCAAATCACAAAACTAATTCTATGTGTGTGTGGTGAGAATATTTAAGACCTACAACTTTCAAGTATACAACACATTGCCATGCTATGTATCCACTCCCAGAACTTATTCATCTTATAACTGGAACTTTGACGAACATCTTCCCATTTTTCTCATACCCTACCCTGGAAATCATCATTTTACTCTCTGTTTCTATGAGTTACACTTTTTTTTTTAGATTCCACACAAAGAGCATTATCTATCTCTGTCTTATTTCACTTGGCGTAAAACTCTTAAGGTACATCCATATTGTCACAGATGACAGTGTTTCCTTATTTTTATAGCTGAATACTATTCCATTTCATGTGAGTATGTGTGTGTGTGTGTATCACATTTCTTTATTTATTCACTCATCAATAAATACTTAGAGTGTTTCCATGTCTTGACAATTGTGAATCATGATGCAATGAACATTAGGGCTCAGCTGTCTCTTTGAGAATTTGTTGCTTTGATGATAATTTTAAGTAAAAAGAAGTAGCCAAGTAAAATGTCATCATTCTCTTCCATTCTTCAAACTGGATCAGCTTGATATCCTGTTCTTTTTCTACTGATTTAACTCAAAATTTTGACATAATCACAGTAGGCCTACAGAGAAAGGGATTGAGATTAGAGAGATGCTTTTTGTTTTCCCTAGAGAAAGTTTTATTATTCAGTAGGCAATGTCTAAAATTTTTAAAAATAATTTTTAAAAAGGCACAATAGCCCTAGTCAGTATGCTCAGTGATCAGAGCACCTGTGTACAAAAGGATCCAGGGCTTAATTCCCTGTCAAGGGCACATGTATCTGGGTTGCAGATTAGATCCCCAACTCTGTACCTGGGTTGCAGATTGGATCTCCAATCCTGGTCAGGGCACATGAGAGGCAACCAGTTGCTGTGTCTCTCTCACATTGATATTTCTCTCTCTACCTTTTTGTTCCTCTCCCCTTCTTCCTCCCTTCCACTGTCTCTAAAAATCAACAGAAAAATAATGTCAGGTGAGGATTAAAAATAATAAATCCTATCTAATAAAAGAGTAATATGCAATTTAACCATCACTCCACTATACCCACAAGCCATGCCCATAAGCCACATCCACAAGCCAATCAGGAGTGAGTATGAAAATTAACCCAACCAAGATGGTTGCAGCCATAGAGAGAGAAGAAGGGATGCTTGGGTTTCCCAAGCAATGGAGGAAGCCAAGCTTTCCACACACCCTGGCAGGCAGTGGACTCCACTCAAGGCTACAAAGTTTCAATTATAGAAATTAAATAAATCCCAACAGAAATGGCTGCCACCACAGAGCAAGCAGAAAAGGCTTGACTCTGCTCCAGGCAACAAAGTTTCAAATGTAGAAATAAATCCCAGATACCAGGGCCTCCACTTGGGTTGCCGGGGTGGGTGGCTGGCCTGCGAGCCACCACAGGCCCCTTCCTCAGGCCCCAAGGTAACCCCCACCCTGATCTGGGACACCCTTCAGGGCAAACCAGCTAGTCCCTACCCATGTACCAGGCCTCTATCCTATCTAATAAAAGAGTAATATGCAGATTGACTATCACTCCAATACACAAGATGACTGCCCCTATGTAGTCAAAGATCCTGCCCCCATGTGGTCAAAAATCCTGTCCCCATGTGGACAAAAGATGGCTACCACAAGAAGGCCAGCAGGGGAGGACAGACAGTTGGGAGGGACCAGGCCTGCAAGGGAGGGCAGTTGGGGGCAATCAAGCCTGCAGGGGAGGGCATTTAGGGGTGACCAGGCAAGCAGAGGAGGGAGGTTGGGGTTGACCAGGCCTGCAGGGAAGGGCAATTGGGAGGGACCAGGTCTGCAGGGGAGCAGTTAGACATCAATCAGGCTGCAGGGGAGCAGTTAGGCATCAATCAGGCTGGCAGGGGAGTGGTTAGGTGGTGATCAGGCTGGCAGGCAGAAGTGGTTATGGGCAATCAGAAAGGCAAGCAGGTGAGCAATTGGGAACAAGCAGTCCTGGATAGTGAGAGGGATGTCTGACTGCCCGTTTAGGGATCAGGCCTAAACGGGCAGTTGGACATCCCTCGAGGAGTCTCAGATTGGCGAGGGTGCAGGCTTGGCTGAGGGACATCTCCCTGCCCCCCTGTGCATGAATTTTGTACACCAGTCTTCTGGTAAATAAATAAATAGTTTAATAAATATAATGTATAACTATAAAGGTTGATAACAGAAGAAACTACAAAAATGTTTGAAAGTGGAAATGGATTTGAGATTTAGGGAAGAGAAGTTCACACTAAATTTTGTTATTGCATTTGAGTTTTAAACTTTTGAGCATGCATTGCTTTGATTTTTAAAAAACAAATACTGTTCATTTTTTAAGTTAAGCGCCTACTATATATAGTAAAAAATCACCTTTTCTTTTCCCTGTCATTCCCAATTTTCATAAGTCTCTACTTAAGCTTCTGATTCCTGCCTGTTTTCTCACAATTTCTTCCTAAGAAATTGCTAATTAACTATGATTGAGGACATGCAGACTGACCAAGATAATCTGAGAATGGCTAAGTCATTATGGAGTTTTCTGTTAGTTAAATTTTAATCCCTCTACTTTTCAAAATTTTGCCAACCAGGTTTTCAAATATACAGTGATTGGAATTTGGAAGAATAATGAACTTCTTTATAGTGTCATCATGTTAAAGCAAAACAAAGACCACTCTCTTCCAGTGTTCCAAGCTGGAGATGAGACTTATAAATGCATTATTATAAATCAAGATGAATGGTGGGTGGAAATTCTGGGATTCCCTAAATGAAGTTGCACCCAAGATTCCACTCATAATCACTGAGTTCTCCTTCCTCTAGTTCCACATAAGCAAGTTAAGAAATGCTGAGTGTAGTGGGCTTGCCCCCAAGATTCTCTGCAACGTATTGTCTGGATGGTATTACTGAAAGGCTTGTCACTGTCTGCACATTAGTCCCCTCAGCTTACAGGAGCTGTTGTAACTTGCTCATTCTGGGTATTCATGTCTTTCAGCTGTTGTTTCAACACTTTAAGGTCAAGTTCTGATCATGATCAGCCAGGCTTACTCTTTATTATTGGCTGTGGATTCTATTTCACTGTGCTCAGTCCTCAGACCAGACTCGGCCCAAAAAGGACTTAATCAGCAGTGAAAAGTAGAATACTCTATGCTGGAATTGCCAAGAGAAGTCAGTACAGGGTTGACTGAGGGTCTGGATAGAGTTTCACAGCAGGTTGAAAATAGTATCAGGTAAAACAATGTGAGTTAATGTTGAGAACAATTATCCGTTGCCAGCCTGCTCCAGCTTTTCTAAGAGAAGGAAGTAATTGATCACAGTCGTGACTACATTCACCAGATTTACAGGGCTCCCAAATAGACGTGGTTTCAAGTGTTTTTTCTGTCTTACCTCATTCAGTCCTCATCCCAACTGTAGGTGGTATTTCCCTTATGAGGGATTAAGTAAAAGAATGCCTTACATGCTTAATATTCTGCCTGATAATGAATAAGGAAATATTAGCTTACTATCATCAATAATTCTCATCAGTGTGTTGTGATTATAGAGCTGAGTCTTTCAGAATTCTACCACTTTGCCTCTTTGGGAAATACATTTCCTGGTTATAGTAGTTAATAATCTCAACAAATGAGAGCAAGACAAAATAAATTTCTCAGTATAAGTCCTAGTGACTGGAGTACATCTTGTGTCTAGATATTCATTAATATGACTTCCCTGGGTCAATGCCACCCTAGTCTAATACTAATATTTTTGCCCAGTAATCAGAGATTCAGTCTCACAGCCTCAACTATCAAAGGAGAGAATGGGATACCTACATAGACAGGGGCAACACTATTTTTCAACAGGAGCTTGTTAGCAAAAATGCTGTGGAGAAAATTCAGGCATCAATTATTATGTCCTTTAATGCTGCTTCTCTTCTGAGAATTTCTAAAGCTAAGAACACATGTTGATGACATTTGTAAAGAGCTAAAGTGATAATCATGTCTTGCTAAGTGTACATTTTGGAAGTAAAACAATCAAAACTTGTATTTAGTTAAAACCTTTAACTGAAAAAATAGTGTCTTAATAATAGACATTAAAAATGAGGAAAAGGGCTAAAACCAGTTTGGCTCAGTGGATAGAGTGTCATCCTGTGGACTGAAAGGTCCCAGGTTTGATTCCAGTCAAGGGCATGTCCAGTAGGGGATGTGCAAGAGGCAGCTGATCAATGTTTCTCTCTCATCAATGTTTCTGACTTTCTATTCCTCTTCTTTCCTCTCTGTAAAAAAATCAATAAAAATATTTTCTTTTAAAATGAGGAAGAGGAAGTAGAAATCCAGAGAGTACCTTAGATTCTATACATTTTACACAACAGAGGGGTCATTTTCTAGTCACTCAACATAAACAACTTTCTCATCTTACCAAAACCTCAGGTATATTCAACACCCCACTATCCTTACAAACTAGCTCAAAGAAATGCAAGACTGAACAGAAAAGGATAGAGAACTGGATCAAGTGTTTCTCACAGTTAGAATCTCATAAATGATGCATGTTTGCATCCAGTGGGCCCCAAACAACCTCTAACACATGGTAGATAGTCAATAAATAGAGCTAGCAGAACAGGAAGCACATTTAGCAGAAAGACCATTCTCAGTCAGATGGAACTGACCAATGCAAATTTCATGGAATCCAGAAATTATTCTTAGTTAAAGTGGTGCAGCCAGATCCTGGAAACCAACAGTTCCAATCAGTCTGGATAATTGCAGGAAACACAGAGGACAAATACTGGGAGATGCAGAATCAGGAGATGAGCAGATAAGGGGTTCCAGATCACATAAGGCAGAGAAATTATCACCTCCCCAATGAGAAGGAACTAATGTTAACACCAGGTTCACACTTATTTATTTGTTACTTAATTAATTTATAATGAATTGTTTCTTGTTCTCACTCTGTAGTATATTTAGTCATTCTCAATTATTTTTTCCATGAAAAAGCTCTTTCAGTTGCTGGTAATGACACCTGGAATAATTGGGCACCCAACTGACAATGCTAATAAAAAAGTTTTAAGATGGTAATCCAAACATTTTAGTAAAGTGATTTTTTTCATGAGGTTTAATCCTATCTAGATGTTTTAAGCATTATATGTCATATCAGTTTGCTCCTTTGATTTCAATACTACTTTTGTAAACAGATAGGGAAAAAAATTACCACACCCATTTTGCAGATGACAGAATTGAGTTGTTTTTTTATATATATATTTAAGCTAATTCAAGTTTACGGAGCTTATGTTAGAATAGAGAATAAAATCTAGGCCAAGTTATGTAAAATAAAATCCCAAGACCTGCCCTCTTTATCATATTGCCTTCTGGGAAGTGCTTTTTCAAACAACATGTTATTTTATTTGCTTCTGGCTTCAAAATGTTGCATCTTAAAATCTAAATTGGATTTAAGTCTACTATATGTTGAATGTAATCTCTGAGCTGTGAAAAACATTGTGATATTTCTAAGAATCCAAGAGTTATATAGAGTCTAAGAGGAAAATCAATTATAATGGAAATAGATGCAATGAATGGGATGAATTTTTAAAATATTCATTTCACACAAGAAAATGTTTTAGAATTAGGCTCCATGCTAATCCAATACAGAAAATGTTATTATCAAATACCTCAGGAAAGAATTAAAGCTGACATTTAAACCCAGCTTAGCCCTAAAATTTCTGTTTAACATTAATTGAAGCAGCCATACTCAGTCACATTCTGAAGACTTGTTTTGTCTCCAGACAGGCTAAGAAATGTAAGTACAATACGTTCTCCTTTTGGTTAATTGGTCATGGTCATTTTGAACATGCAGACCAATACCTTCAGATATATGCACATTTGCAGATAGTAATTAATACCTTCCCAGCACCCAACCGCCCAGTATCTTCTGTTTGTCTTCTTTATCTTTTGTTTATCTTTGCAGGACTCACAGGGAGGATGAAGAGACTGCTGTTTGGAGACATTCCCAGGTCTGAATCTGTCCTCTCTGCCTTAAGGTTGCTGTGTCATTGTTTCAGAAAGGTTAAAATGGGTCTTATCTCATCCCTTCCCCAAGATGTTGTGAGCATGTCAACCCTGAGTGAGTAATGGGTGGACTGGGATGAGTCAATCATTCCATACAAAGAGCCAGCCACAGGCACATGCCACCAGGCCAAGGTCTGTGACTTCTTCAATACTCTCTTTTCAGAATCACTTTTTAAGGTGCTAGTGGCACAATGACTTTACAGGACTTTCTGAATTTTCTATCCAGAAGAGATGTTAGGGATTACTGAATGTCATCCCATCATTTGATGGAAATAGAGGTACAAGAAGTGATGTGATTTTCCAAGGCCATGTAAGTAGTAGTGACAACTGGAATTAGAAACCGAGTTTACTGACATCATTTTGCTTCCAACTCTGCCTTCCATATCCAGTCAAATACATGACTTAATGGCGATGGGAACTGAATCAAAGAGTTGTTTCTATTGAACTAATGCAATAAATTTCAGTTCTTGCAACTAGGATTTATTTTTCAGTTGAGCCACAATGCTGATGAATAGACTTGGAGCTGACTAAGCATTTTAGTTTCAATTCTTTCTGGATTCCTTGGGACATTCTCTCATCAGGCTCAACCTCAAAACAAAGATTCCCAGATCATTTTATTCCTTGAGAAATGCAATTAGGCATGCCATGTGAAATGTATAGTCTTGTGTGATTATAGGAATTGTGCCATTATAGCCTCTCAGCCAAAGATGATTTTATTATGTAGAACTGAATTGAAGTCATGTACATGAAAAACGGTATTTTTAAAACACTAAGAAAGAACAACTACTGTAAAGAATGTGATAACATCTAAGTCACATAAAGGTCAGGTTTTGACTAATGCTTAATGTTCTTTGGAACATAGAATAATGGTATCCACGAAGAAAAGAACCGGCATCACCTTAAAATTTCTTAAGTACATCTCAGGAGAAAGTTTAATAGGCACACTGGCAATCATCATAGAATATCTAGCAGCCTTCTTCCAGTTGGAGACAAAGGAATTTCTGTCAACAAAAATCAGAAATTAGGAGTGAAGCTAATATGTTTTTTCTGTAACTCTTGGCCTGGTATTTTAAAAGTCATGAAGTACAGTGGAATCGATTATAAAACTGGTTAAACAAAGGCATGTATGAAAACATCTAAAATTGATGCAAAGAGAGAAAGTTAGATCAAAGCCTGTTTACTATAAAAGTCTACTGCGTCTGTGTATAAATGTTTCCGTTAGAACCACTGGTTGAGTTTTTGTATAATCTGTTATTTCCAACAGCACGTTCATTCCTTGTTTCATGCCAAGTTTCTTTTAGGATTTCCATGTGCCTTACATTAGCATTTTTGGCTTCAAAACTACTTTCAATGAACCATTTACAGCTTTTACAAGAGTGCCTAAAAAATTAGGCTGTGACAGTTACTCAAAACATAATTTGATATGCTGTTCAATTATTTAATATGCTGTTTAAAAATTGAAGTGTGTCGCCAGGACCAGTTTGGCTCAGTGGATAGAGCGTTGGACTGTGGACTGAAGGGTCCCGGGTTTGATTCCGGTCAGGGGCATGTACCTTGGCTGCGGGCACATCCCCAGTGGGGGGCGTGCAAGAGGCGGCTGATCGATGTTTCTCTCTCATCGATGTTTCTGACTTTCTATCCCTCTCCCTTCTGTTCTGTAAAAAATCAATAAATTATAATTTTTAAAAAATTGAAGTGTGGCCCCTGGTTGATTGGTTGATACAGTACCATTAAGGTAAATTTGAAGCCCCTCTAGACAATAATCAACTGAATCCTTCATGGTCTGGCTTTATAAATTACATTGTATTCTCATAAAATGCTAATTCAAATCATCAACTTCAGTGTCTTTAAGAGTATGTTTTTAAAATATTACTGAAGACCTACATCTTAACAAAATAATTACTATGCTAAGGAAATTGAGTGAAATGTTCTGTGAAAGTGAATGTGCTCTGGTTCATACAGTGCTTCTTAATATATTTGTGTGCCTTCTCACTTACATTCTATTTCCAAAATCTCACTAAGCTACATGATCCTTTTCTACAAAAATATTTGCTGAGCTTGTATGGTTTAAATCTGTGCAATAATGCTGGGTCTTCAGGCAAACTCTATGATAACTATAAGTTTCTTAACAAACGACTATTATACATTATGACAGGTGGAAAATGAAAGTGATGACCCTTTTGGCAATGTGTTACAAAATTGTGATTCTTTTCTGCGGAAACACACACACACACACACACACACAACACAAAAACGAACCTGTATTTTTTCCAGTAGTAACTCAAAAGAAAATTGAACTAAAGTACGTTTTAGATAAATACTGTTTTTGAGGAGTAGGCTGAAGACCTCTGCATTAGAATCACCTGGGACACTTGTTGAACCTGCAAACTCTTGGCTAGTCTCAGAACTAGGGAATCAGAAGGTTCCCTAAAATTTGAAAACCAATGATTGAAATGTTTATTTATTTCTTGTTTCAGAAAGTCTTCCCTGATCTTCCTGGAAACCAGATTTTTTAGCCTTCTCATATTCTTTCATCATCTTGTCCTTGCATTGTCATTACTACCTAGAGGGCAGGGGTTACGCCTTATTCTCTGTTGTATTCTCAGAGCAAGCACAGTAACTGAAACCTGGCAAAACTTTCAGAAGCTATTTGTTGAATAAACAAATAACTAACTAGTATAACATAGAACTTTCACCATGATGAAATAAAATTGTTGACAATAATCCATTTTCCCATGTCAAAGACAGAACTGACTTTAAATAAATAGTAATTCCTTCCCACTTCCACAACTCATGTTATCGCCACTCAAAAGAAGAATGTCCTTTAACTATAATTCTCCAGTCCACCACCTTTAAACCTGAATTATAACCTCTGTAGTGATATTAAAGTACAGCTCTATAACCATTCAAGTAAAATATTTTGCTAATTTAAATTTAGAACTGAAAGTGTTCTGTACTCTTGGCATTGAGATCAAGAATGCTCTTAAGAGCAGGAGTTAAGAATGCAAGATAAGAGAAGTTCCATGTAATGAAGTGGTTGACTAAGAGTTAAGGGAAATGGAAGAAACCACAGACACTTGAAACCTTGCATAATTCTTTGAAGTTGAGTCTGAAAATTAGTTAGAAAACTGTAATTAGAAGGTTTTAAAAATTTTGGCCAAGCATTAAAGAAAGAGCAGTACCGTATTTACTTGAATAAGTTTGTGCTAAAAACTCACATGCTAGCCCTGGCCAGGAAGCTCAGTTGGTTAGAGCATGGTCCCAATACACCAAGGCTGTGGGTTCCATCCTTGGTCAGGGCACATAGAAGAATAAATCAGTGAATGCATAAATAAGTGGAACAAAAAAAAGGATCTCTCTCTCTCTCTCTCTCTCTCTCTCTCTCTCTCTCTCTCTCTCTCTCTCTCTCTCTCTCAAAAAGTCAATAAAAATTAGTCACCCCTTAAAGAAAGAACATGGAGGACTGATTTAGGAAAATAATCCCAGTACACTGCCCTTTACAATTATCTCACAAACCACATTTCTGTTTGTGAGAACCAAAAAAGAGGGAGCTTCCTGGAACATTTATTAATTTAAATGATAATTTAGTAACAATGTTGCAGGCTCAGAGGGCACTAGAGTACAACTCTCCTGAAATGAGCATTTCAGCATCTTCTCCTTCCACCCTCTCATTTCTAAAAGCCCTGTTGCTCAGAACTGAAGCTACAGGCCACTGCTTGTTGAATGATGAAGAAAAACAAAAGGAAAACTCACACAAGGCAAAGGTTAGAGAGTTTTAAGTAACTGGGTTCATTCTATCATTAAAGGTTTTCTGAGCATTACATTCGACTTTAGACCAACACTGAAAGTACCTATACTACAGTGTAGACTCACAGAGGGTGTGAGAAGTAAATATGGACAAGTCCAGGCCTAAAGCTTGCCTGTGGAGCATAAGCTTGACCCCTGGGAAGACAATAAGTTACTGAGACAAGAAACAAGCTGATACCCTGCTTCCTAAGGACTGGTTGAGTTGCATATTTTTTAGTAGGATTTAAATATTTGGCCCAAGAAAATCAGTAAGTGGTTGAGAGACCTAAGAGATTAGAGAAAGTTTTCACAGTTTGTTTTGTAGAATTTTTCTCCTTCATCACACATGTGAACATCTCCCAGGCAGGGCCAGATCCGTGGGCACAAACCTGTGCCCTGAGAGAGCTCTGCCCCCAAATGAATGCCCTGCTGTGGCCATCTGGAAGTTCTTCAGAACTTTGTTTTAGCACTTAAATTTTGTCTGTGCAGTTCTCTGGGGCCATGGAGAAGCGAGGACACACAAAGTGCACATCTGTCATTCCTTGTCACCCCCTTCATTTGTGATGCCCATGAGCACAGAGTTATGGAGGACCCAGGATGCAGGCAGGTTCAGCAAGTGGGAGTGAGTCCAGGTAACATTTAAAACTGAGTAATCTAGGGATAGGAGTCTACCTACACTTTCAGTCTGAACCAAAATGCACTTTGAACAGAAAAAGAGGGCCATGGGATTCTAAGAAACATCAGCAAGTTAGGAATCCTGTCATTTTTACTCATGGAATTTCCCTGTATTTGCCAGACTCTTTCACTGAAGGTGATGACATAGGAAGGAAAGAGAGCAATAGAGTGACTCATAGGTCCTTCTCAGTTCTTTCTTACTCATCAGTAAGCCGAAAGTCAAGAATGTTGATAGAATGTATATAGGTCAAAAGTAAAATTAAAACAGGACAGCATTTCTACTCTCTGGCAAAAACAAAACCCACATGCATGTATGAGTTACAAAATATGACTACGCCATGTTGGCAGTTCTGTGTGGGCTCCTAGATTTGCATTTAAAACTGACATTGCACAATATAAAAATGAACAGTAAAGTTCATGGTAATGATTTAAAATTTTAATACTTTTTACCTAAAATGACATTAAATAATTAAAAAACACCATGACAAGAATGGAAAAAGTTTATCTTTTAACACCTTTAATGGCACCCCCACACGCACACACACACACACTGCTGTTTCCACAAGGAGCTGTGCGTTTTTATTTTGCATTGGGCCCCACATATTACACAGCTAGCCTTGCTCTCAGGCAAGTATTCCAAGAAGCATCAGCTGGGAAAATGCTGGAAAGAAGGAATGTACGTCAGGGAAGTGGAACCTAAAGTTTAGCTAATTTGCTTCCCAGTCACAGGACAACAAAAGGGCATTGTCAAGTGGGCAGATCTAGCTCAGTCTGTAGTCGCTCAGTGGTTGAGCATAAAACCCAAACCAGGGGTCACAGTACAATTCCTGGTCAGGGCACATTCCCAGATTGCAGTGGGGGACCATGTGGGAGGCCGCCAATTGGTGATTCTCTCTCATTGCTGATGTTTCTCTCTCTCTCCCTCTCCCTTCTTCTCTAAAATATATATTTTTAAAAATTTAAAGTAGGCAGATCTAGGCTTTGTCCTTAGTTGTGTGGCTTGTGAGAAAATTGCCTAACCTTTCTGAACTCAATTTCCACATCAGTGAAAGTGAATAATACTAGTGATAGCATGCAAAGTGCTGTGAGGAGTTGACACAACTCATGTAAAATGTTTACCACATAGTAGGCTCTCAACATATGATAGCTATTGATTCCGCTATAATTAAGGGCCCTGTTATTTATAGGGCCAGGACTGCTCTTATAGACCATCTGCCAGTCTAGGACTTCTGTTATGAAAGGATTTGTAGACAGAGTGGTGTCTAAAATTCCACTGGCAATCCACTCCTGATTACTCCAATTTTCCTTTACACAGGCCTACCTGGAAAGTCTTTGATGGAAATCCTGAGCATTTCAAGTGAGCATGTAACAACAAATACCGGCATATTTGCACAAGCAGTGGACATCTGGAGGCAGGGGAGGAGGGCATTTCTGAAAGTGAAAAGTACACCAGAACGAAAGCATGAAGGAAGGAAAAGGCAATTCCCACCTTCTTGGAAGCTACAAGTTAGACTTGTGCTCATCAAACTGGGCAAGCCTGAGCAAGCCAAACATCTTGTAACCCACTGGTATCAATTTCATATAGAATAGTGGATTGATCATTGTGAAAATGCCTTCATAGCTTAAGGTTTAAAAATTCAACAAGCATTCATCAGAAACCTGTTCTATAGATGATACAGTGCTGGGTGCTTCTGGAGACAGAGAAATAAGGAAAGATCCCTGCCTTCAAGGAGGTCACAATTTAGAAGGAAGGATTAGATCCACATAGCTGCCAGGTACCATACAGGAAAGAGTAAGTGCCATTGAAAGAACATTGATGAAGATACAGAGAAAAGAACAGCCATCTTTGTATTTTGAGCTGATGTGCATCTTTTTCTTCACCCTTTTTACCCCATGAGCTTACTTGTTTTGCCACATACCAATAATGAAATATACTTTTCTTTTTGTATGTACACTCTGTGTCAAACATTGTGCCAAAAACATTCATCTATGTCACATTAGGTAATTCATATGAATTATGCTAGGGTGAGAAAAATGGACTAATAGAAGCCAAGGATATGCTCATGGACACACAGCTAATGAATATTAGAGTCAGAATTTAAACCCAGGTTAATCTGAGTCCAAAGCCCAATTTTGCCATTTTGTTTTCATAAGGGCCCTGAGATTCCTCAAAGAGATCATGTTATGTTCCTCTTCACTTTTTTTATACTGTTCCTCTGCCTGAAATGACATTAACCCCTTGTCCTCTAGATAATCTTCTATTCATAATTTCAAATTCATTTTAGCTATGTAACTCCATTTCCCCCACTCCATCCCTCCAAAAGATTAATAACACTCTATTCTATGCTTCCAGGGACCTCCTGTATGTACTACTATTTTACTTACTCTCCTGCAGAGCAGTGATTTTCAACCTTTTTCATCTCATGGCACACCAAACATATATATTAAAATTCTGTGGCACATAAAAAAAAATCTGTATTTTTTGCTGATCTGACAAAATAACAGGTGTAATTTTGATTGAGTCACAACAAATGGCTATTGTTGTGTTGGATGTTGTCATTTTTAAAAATATTTTATTGATTTTTTAGAGATAGGAAGGGAGAGGGATAGAAAGTCAGAAACATCGATGAGAGAGAAACATCTATCAGCTGCCTCTTGGACACTCCTTCCTGGGGATATGCCCGCAGCCAAGGTACATGCCCTTGACCAGAATTGAACCTGGGACCTTTCAGTCCGAAGGCCGACGCTCTAGCCACTGAGCCAAACCGGTTAGGGCGGATGTTGTCATTTTTTAATTTGACAATGTAAGGGAAAAGAGATCAATGCCTCTGACTAACTACCCAGGTATTGTGTGTTTTAAAAAATTTTAGTGGCACACTGGTTGAAAATCACTGTTATAGAGAAATAATTCATTTATAGTTTTGTCACCACTTATAGACAGTCAGCTCCTTGAAGGATGGTTCACATCTTTTATTTTTTGTATATTTAGTACATGAAATTGGTCTCAATTTCACATAAATGATTTTTTTTGGAGGGGGATCAACAAATTTTTGCTAAAAAACACTAAATTGAATATCCAGTTAGGAAATTAGTATTGGATAAGGATGTATTGCAGAACTCAGCAAACATTTTCGGTAAAGAACCAGAAAGTAAATATTTCAGGCTTTTGCAGGCAATAGAGTCTCTGTTGCAATTACCACTGATGCTCCAGTGCAAATGGCCACAGAAAATATACTCCAGTGAATGGGTGTGACTGTGTTCTAATAAGACTTTATGTACAAAAACAAGCTGGCAGGCTGGATTTGGCCCTCAGGCTGTAGTTTGCCAGCCCATGATGTATTGTATGCCAACACACTGAGATTAGGAATGAGACTAGAAAAGGTCTTCCAAGCAAAAGAAACAGCCTGCACAAATACTCTGTGACAGTATATCTTCACACACACAAAAAAAATGCAAACCAGTAGGGCTAAATTTTGGTATCAAAGTAAGGGATTAATAATAGATATATCTGGAAAAGTGGGGCAAGAATACAGAGAACCTTAGATGCTAGAATAGGAGTTTATTCTAAACCTGTAGGTATTAAATCCCAGTTAAGTTTTTGAGCAAATTGATGACCTGCAGTGACTTTACATTAGAAAGTAACCTGCCACCCATACAATAGTGGCACATAGGTCAAGAGGCTTGTGAAATAACCCAAGCAAAGGAATAGCTACAATAAAAATAAAAAGGCCTGGGCGAACATGAGAGGGCAGAGGCAAAATCACAGGAATTGGCAACTGATTGCATGTCAGCAGGGACAGAATAAAATATGACTTTTCTAGTCTGGTGTCTGGGTACATGGCAGAACCAGTAATAAAACCAAGAAAGACAAGAAGAGGCCTGGCTTCAGAAAAAAAGGTGACAAATGTGTTTCAGACGTGTTAAGTCTGATTTTAACACTTGTTTGGCCTGGTCAAAGTCCAGGTTTAAATACTGTGACTTAGAAACAGCATTTCTTTCCAAAACTGGATTAAAATCTTTCTGCCACTTGGCAGGGGAAAGACTTTTAAGTTCTCTTCCAAAATATACCTTTCTGTGATGTTTGATCTCTGTTTAATTTTTATTTTGAGTCCCACTTGTCCTAACAACTAGGAACACTTAGGAAGTTTCCTCTCCTTCCGTGTGTCTTTTAAGTTTTCGGTCACTTACTGTGTAATTCCAAACCAATCACTTTGGGTTCACACTTCCTCCATAAAATTAAGTGAATGTCATTGTTTAACATAGGGAATGCGGGTCATTCCTTATGACCCGGGATTACTGAGATGAGCAGAGGCAGCCTACAGTCCAACCCTAAGAACACAAAAGCCTAAATGTCATGAATTCCAATCATACGAGTCTTGGAGGAAAAGCGATGTGCAATATAAAAACGAGGTCAGGAACTTGCAAGTTCTGAGTCAGGTAGCCAAATCTTAGTAGATAGACACAGCTGAGAGCAGAGTCAAAATGACTAAGTCACGTGGTTGAGATTTACATCAGAAACCAGAAGGTGCGGAGCATCAGCAGAAGGGAGAGTGTCTGGGTCGGTCTTACCTGCCTGTTATCCACCAGGAAGTATGTACAGTGGAACCTGGGTTCTCGAACTTAATTGTTTCCGAAAGCAATTTGTTTGAAAATAGAATCATTTTTTACCCATTAGAAATAATGTAAATTGAATTAATCCATTCCAGACCCCCAAATGATTCCCTGTTTTAACCTTTCTTATATACAGTATATGTGTAATGTACTGTTTAATCTGTAAATAAACACTTCTTCTCTTAAATTTATTTAATCACCCCCTATTACCCTTAAAGGAATCACGTTCAGCACTCAGTCCAGGGTGTCAGCATGCAGCATCTTTGCTTGCTCATGTATCACAGCCTCAGAAATGGCTGTCACTGGCTACCTGCTTTCCCTTCATCCAAATCAACAACAGTTTTTCTGCCTCTTAGCTGCCTGTGATCATTGTTTCTTTCACACACTTAGCAACATTAACACTTTTTATAGCCTCTTTATGTTTTAAAACTGGGATGATTGTTGATTTTCTAGCAACAATAGCATTCTCTCCTTTGTTAACTGAGGGACACTTTTTGTCATATTGAGGTATCAGCATGAAGGGTTGTCAGGTTGAAAAACTGAAACATTTTTCTGTGAACAAGTTGAGAACGACATTATTTGAGATGGGAGATGTTCCAGAAATGAGGTTTGACTGTACTCACCCTGAACCAGGGAAGGGTGGAGCTGGTTAAGTACCCAACTTGCAATGGTAAACCACACTCAACTCCGGAGGGAACAACAACAAAACATAGATCCAATGCTTCACACCTATTAGAATGGCCAAAACCCAGAACACTGGCAACAGAACAGCAAAAGCTGGCAACAGGATCTTCCACCAATACTGGTAAAAATACGAAGTCCTACAGCCACAATCACAGATAATTTAGTGATGTCTTACAAAACTAAACATGCTCTTGCCATACAATCCAGGAATCATGCTCCTTGATGTTTACCCAAAAGTTCTGAAAACTTACATTCACACAAAACCTGAATGTGAATGTTTATAGCAGCATTATTCATAATTGCCAAAACTCAGAAACAACCAAGATGTCCTTCAGTAGGAGAATGGCTAAATAAACTGTGGTGCATCCAGACAATGGAATATTATTCAGTTCTAAAAAGAAATGAGCCATCAAGCCATGAATAGACACAAGAAAGCTGAAATGCATATTTTATTTTTCTTAAAAATAAAAAGGTCAATCTGAAAAGGCTACCTACTATATGATCCCAACTATGGGACACTCTGGAAAAGGCAAAACCATGAACACAGTGGGTGCCAGGGGTTAGCAGGGAGAGTTGGGAGATGGCAGAGCACAAAGGAAAATACTCTGTATGATAACGATAATGATGGATACATGCCACTATACATTTGTCCAAACCCATAGAAGGTAACACCAAGAGTGAACCCTAAGGTGAACTGTGGACTCTTTGGATGATTAAGATGTGTCGATATAGGTCATCGGTTGTAAGAAATGCAACATTCAGGTGGAAGATGGTGGTAATGGAGGAGGCTATGAATCTGTAGAGCCAGAGAGTGTATAGGAAATCCCTATACCTTCAATTTTTTGTGAACCTAAAACTTCTCTTAAAAAGTCAATAAATAATAAAACCAAGATTACTAAACAAAGCAAAACAGAATAAAACAAATATAAAATACATAGATCATAAAAAAGAATGATCAAATCACAAGTTCAATAGAAGCCTTGCAAATAAAAATTGTACCGCAATCTGAATAAAATTTGTAGCTTAGTGTGCCAAAGATGGTTTTTTTAGTTTTGATAAGTGTAATGTGATTATATAAGATGCTAATATTAGAAGAAGCTGAATGAAGGAGAGGTAGGGATTCTGTACTATCTTTGCATCTTCTCTATAAAACCTAAATTTATTCTGAAGTAAAAAGGTTAAAATTAATATATATATATATATATATATATATATATATATATATATCTCCACATAGGTCTCTGGCTCTACAATTATACAGATGAAAGATTAGTCATTACTTAGTATAGTTTTTCTTCAAAAGTCCTTATTACAATAATAAGTCAATTAACTCAATTGCTGAGGGCACATACACTGAGTGGCCATATTGATATGAACTCTGAATGCAAATAATCTGTTCACTCAGTGTATATCCTATATAATAAAAGGAAAATATGCAAATTGTCCCCTCGACCAGGAGTTCTACCAGCAGGCAGGCTGACCAACTGCCCATGGCCCCTCTCCTTGGCCAGACTGGCTGGACCCCACCCATGCATGAATTCATGCACCAGGCCTCTAATATATATATACTGAGTGGCCAGTGGCCAAGTTATTATGTGTTCAGAGATCATAATAATCTGGGCACAAAGTGTATATAGGTACTAATGGACATTGGTTCCAAGCCTGGCTCTGTTATTTACTAGCTATGTGACTTGGAGCAAGTTTATTTAATTCCTGTTAGTTTCTATTTATTTCACTTATAAAGTGAATACTCTATAATATTTACCCCTTACCAAATAATTCAGAGTATTTTGCCCATTGCCACTGACACATGGTAGTGTTCAACAAATGTGACAGTTATTCATAGTACTGATTGATATCCATACACAGTGTGTGCGTGTGTGTGTGTGTGTGTGTGTGTGTGTGTGTGTGAAAATTTTAATTTCTCCACAGGCAGAGCCGAGTATGCGGTACTCAGTATATCTATCCTTGCCCAATCAAATGCTGGACTTGTTTTGCTGTACTTTGAGTTCACAAACAGAACACTCATCCTAGTTTTCTATCAGAAATATGATTTTCAACTCAGCCACTCTTTCATATTAAAGTAAGCATCATGACCAGATGGTCCCTGTTCTGGAGTTCCAGAATGACATTAAAAATGAGTGGGCAGAAGGATTTTATTAGTTAGTTGTTGGCCTCACAGCAGCCATTTCATGAAATTATAGAACAATGACAAAATTAAAGCAGCTTATGCTGGGCTTTGGAAGGTTGGTTCCCGTGTCTGCAAACACTCATAGGTCAGGAATGTAGAACAAGGGCAATGGATTGGAGAATTACTGCCTGAGAGTCCCAGGTGCCTTTGGCCGAGAAGTAAAAACCTCTCAGGAGCTGGTCCCTGAGGAAAATAAGCTAATGACAGAAAGCACTGCAGTGCTGAAGAAGGCCTATGATAACTCAGCTTTCTGGTCAGCATTATGCCACTGATGCAAGGGGTGGGGTGAGGGAGAAATATCTAATAAGCTGTGGGAAATTTCCCATGAACTAGATCTAACTGGTGAACAGAAACTAGAATCAAACCTGGGACCTTAAGGCAACCCATCTAAGCAGAGTTTCCTCTGCAGTCTTTCCTAGCCTGCTGGTCCCCTGCTTACATCACACAGCATCCCCTATATACTCCCTCCCCTCTCCCTTACCATTCCTTGTCACTACTTGCACACATCTATAGTAGCTCAGGATCTCAGAAGCTAATGACAGAAATTGTGGAACAAAGGAATGTAGATCTTAGAAATGCAAGACCTGAGTTCTGGTTCTAACTCCACCATTCTCTTGTGTGAGAAAGAGAATAAACATCTCCCACAATCTCAGTTTCTCACATTTAATAACTTCCTTGCATTAAAAACAACAAGAACAAATAAATAAAAATTAAAGGGGGAAAAAAAAGAATGTGCTGCTTATTAGTCACATAACCCTTATCTTTATTTTCCTACAGATTTTGATTTTTTTGATACTTGATATATTTTTTGACAAGAGAACTTTTCTTTTTTTTTCTTTTAAATTTTTTTTATTGTTCAGTTTATTAATTACATTGTTTCCCCTTTTTTATCCCCCTATATCTTCCCTCCACCCTGTACCTATCCCACCCTCCGCCCTCATCTCCCCCTCCCCAATGTCCTCTCCCATTGTTGCAAGATTTTTGTCCAATCTCTTGCTGTACTTCCAACAACACCTTTCTCCCCAAGAATTGTCAGTCCATTCCCTCTCTATGTCCATGTTTCTGTTATAGTCACCAGTTTATCTTGTTCATCAGCCTATCAGTTCACTTGATTTTTATGTTCATTTGTTGATAGATGTGTATTTGTTGTTCATAATTTATATTTTTACCTTTTTCTTCTTCCTCTTCTTAAAGAATTTCTTTCAGCATTTCATATAATACTGGTTTGGTGGTGATGAACTCCTTTAGCTTTTTCTTATCTGCGAAGCACTTTATCTGATCCTCAATTCTGAATGATAGCTTTGCTGGATAGAGTAATCTTGGTTGTAGATTCTTGCTCTTCATTATTTTGAATATTTCTTGCCACTCCCGTCTGGCCTGCATCGTTTCTGTTGAGAAATCCGCTGACAATCGTATGGGTGTTCCCCTGTAGGTAACCAACTGTTTTTCTCTTGCTGCTTTTAATATTCTCTCTTTATCTTTTGCTCTTGGCATTTTAATTATGATATGTCTTGGTGTGGTCCTCTTTAGATTCCTATATTTTGGGGTTCTGTGTACTTCTTGGGCTTTTAAGTCAGTTTCTTTCACCAGGTGGGGAAAGTTTTCAGTCACTATTTCTTCAAGTAGGTTTTCATTAACTTGCTCTCTCTCTTTTTCTGGCACCCCAATAATTCGGATGTTGGCTTGCTTGAGGTTGTCCCAGAGGCCCCTTACACTATCTTCAATTATCTGAATTCTTTTTGTTTCTTGCTTTTCCAGCTGAGTGGATTTTGCTTCTTTGTATTTCAAATCTTTGACTTGGTTCTTGTGGCCCTCTGGACTGCTTTTAGGACTTTGTGTAATATTTTTTATTTCAGCCTGTGTATGCTTGATTTCTAGTTGGTCCTTTTTTTTATCTGTGAGGGTCTGGTTTGTATCCTCAGAGGTCTTGCACATTTCCCTGAGGGTCTCATTCATTTCTTTGTAAGTATAATTCATCTCCTTGTAAATCTCATTCATTTGCTGGTTGGTCTTGTTTATTTCCTGGTTGGTCTTGTTTATTTCCTGGTAATTCTCATTAAGTTGATCGGCCTTTTGTAGGAGCCTCTTGAAAAGCCTTATAACCGTGGTTTTGAACTCTATGTCTTGTCGTCTTTTCTCCTCCATTTCTTTCACACCTGATTTCTTTCCATGTCTCTGCATGGTGGCTGCTTTATGTGATGGCTATCCTCAAAGGGACAGTGGCTCAGTCTCCCCAGTTACCTGAGGTGGGTACTCTTACTGCAATCCTTTATGGGTTGTATTCAGTGTTTTTGAATTTAAACCCAGCTTTTTGTTGTTAGCCCTAGGAGGGTTTGACCTCCAGGCCAATTGTCTGTGAAGCTCAGCTGTGCTCAGGTTGGATGGGCGGAGTCTCCGGGCCAAGCAGACAGCGTTAGCTCCGCCCTATGCGGCCCCAGGGGCTCTGTGCTGGGGCAATGGCTGCTAGCACCTCTGAGAGAGAGCGGCTGTGGAGCTCGAGCGGCTGTGGAGCTCCACCGGCTGCCGGGGAACTCAGACTTTCCCCAAATGACTTTGCATGCGCAATGTCTCACCCAGGGTCGTAAAACAAAGCAGTCTGACGGTTTTCCGAATGAGAGACAAGTCGCGGTGCGCTCTCTGCGCCGTCACGCAGCCGAGCTGTTCGCGGGAGAGCTGCCTTCTCCACAAGCCGGCAGACCCGGCAGCACCCGAGCTTCAGCGTGCCCTCCCACTGTCCAGTTTTCACCCCGTGTGATAGTGGGTTCCCTGGACTTCGCCCAGAGCTGGAGAATCTGTCCAGTGGGACGCCCCTGTCTCCCCGTTCGAGAAACCTGGCCGGTTTTCAGCCGCCCGCCCTCTCCGCGGCGCGCACTCCAAACCTCTCTCTGCGCGCGAATCTTTCAACGCTGTCCGCCGCCGCTCCTCCGGGTCACAGTGTCTTATCTTTACTTTTATTTGTGGAATTTTCACTCGGCGAGCGTTCTGGTGATTCTGGAAGGTGTTTGTTCCTTCGTTAAGTTGTAGTATTAAAATTGCTGATTATGACGGCAAGATAGGTGTTTTGCCTTTGCCGCCATCTTAGTTCTCCCAAGAGAACTTTTCTTTATGTTCTATGACATGAAGTTTATAATTCATCATATTGCCATAATATATTGTTTGACACCAAAAGTATATTTATTACTACAATTTCATATAAAGTAAAAAACACAGCAAGAACAAATTTCTTACTTGATCTATAAGCTCCACATGGGATTATGAGGTTTAAATGAAATGTCTATTAAAAGTGACTGGTCTTGTAGGCACTCAATAGTTATTAATAATCTTCCCCTTGTTATCCATTGGAGAACTTTAGGAAAATACCCAGGGACTGGAGGCATAATTTCTACTGCCATTGGCCTGAATTTTGGCTTTCCTCATAAATAGCACAATGAAAAGTAAAATATCTTTGAATGACAAGAAACATTGTCTTTTGAGATATTAAAAGCTGAATAAATATCAAATTTGGATTATCTGCTCTCTCTGAGCTCAGATTTCACTGATAGCAACTAATTTTGATTGTTAGACCAAGGATATAGACTAAATAATTAGTTAATTGGATGACCTTCTTTTATAACACCCATGTGATACTTGCTTGAATAAATTTGCCTACTCTTTTCACTTCCATTTTTATTATCAATCCATTAAGAAGAGGTTAGCGAAAGATCCTGGCCAAGATCTTGTGTTTCTTTAAAAACATTTTTAAAATTTTCCATGCTGTACACCTTCTTACCCTCCACCCCAAAAAAAGAGACATAGAGAAAATTAAATTCACTTCTCCAAGATAGTACTATCCTTTTCTTCAGCAGCTCTTAGAATGTCTTAAAGTGATATCCTGTGTTTTATTTTTTTGTTTTTGTGTTTTTTTTGGGGGGGAAAAAAGCAAGAAAGACCATTTACAAGTGACTGAAGGTTGTATTAACTTTTCAGGTTTCTTTCCTTTAAAATCTCAAGTTTGTGAAAGGTACTGAAGTATCTTTGGTTCCAAAGCAAAGGAAGGTCCTGTAGCTGAGCTGCTGTGGCTCACAAGCACAGCATGTTATTAGCATCAGAGTGATTGTCAGCTTCTGGCGATGATTTCGTCATGGTGCTCCTATCTGCACACCTCCAATTTCTGAAAGCAATAACAATGGGTTGGATGTTAGTTAGGCTTATTGTAGTCATCATTTAACAATGTATGTGACTATTAAATTATTAAGTTGTACACCTGAAGGTAATATGTCAGTTATAGATGTCAAGTATATCTCAATAAAAAAAATAATAATCTATTTTTTCTCTACCTTACATTGTTCTCTGGTCTCTAGTCAACTTATAGAAAAAAAAAACAAATTTCATATGTTTACTTTTATTAAAATGATTAGATTTTGTATGAAGAATAAACATATTAAATGGAGAAAAAAAAAACAACTAGTAAAGAGGTACAGAAATAAATTCAGAGCGTAGTAAAAAGGAAATTGTTTTTAAAAAATCAAATTGGTAAAAGTAAATACAATACCAGGATAGAATATGTTTAGGAGCATAGATGCTCTGGATTTTTAACCCAGATTTATTCATGTTAGCCCTGTGATTTTTAAGAAAATTACTTAGCCATCTCTTTATGTCTTATTTTTTATCTATATCATAGACGATATGCTAATGGTATCCATCTAATAAGCTTGCTAAAAGGATTAGATGAGTTAGTGTCTATCACATAGTACCATAAAAATCTTTTTAAAGAAATAAAAATAATAATGGCATAGTAGGTACATGACAGAATGCATTTGTCAAAACTCATGGAAATTCACAGCACAAAGAGTGAACCTTAGTGCATGCAAATTTTAAAATATTATTTAGGATGCTGGATGGAATGCAGAATGAGAAAACAGTCTAGCTGTATGACAAATGTTTAGAACAAGTTCACCAAAGGGGTAGAGGAAAAGATGTCAACCTAAATGACTTTTGAAATGAGTGAAGTCTATAAGACTAAAGGCAAAACGAAACAAACAAAAAACACAGAACAACTGTACATAAGCACTGCACTCTAGGTGATAACATTAGATATTGGTTAGTCCATATTGCTAGAAAGAATTGAGTAGATAAATAAAATAAATGGTTGGGGAGAGGTAGGGAGAAACAAAATTGACAAGTCTCCCATTCAGAAGACTTCCTAATAATTTATGTAGATAACCCACCACCCCACTTTTTAAGTGTGGGTCTGTGCATAATGACTTGTTTTCAATGAGTACAGCT
Source organism: Antrozous pallidus (assembly GCA_027563665.1). Taxonomy (NCBI): domain Eukaryota; kingdom Metazoa; phylum Chordata; class Mammalia; order Chiroptera; family Vespertilionidae; genus Antrozous; species Antrozous pallidus. Next base: position 29,137,446 of record CM050513.1, read on the forward strand.
TGGAAAGGGTTGGGAGAGAATAACTTTATAGTGGAAAACACTGAAAAATACTGCCTTAGCTAGGTAACCAGGGTTAACATCAACAATGATAAGTCATGTTGATAGCATATACCTTTGATATGTAATGAAAATGATATTTTACCTCTGTGGTCTTCCTCCCCAAAACACATAATTTCAGTATAGTTATTTAAAAAACACACAATTATGGGACATTCTACAAAGTGTCTGACCAGTAGTCCCCCAAACTATCATGGTCATCAAAATCAAGGAAAGTCTGAGAAATTGCCACAGCCATGACTACCAAATTTAATGTGGTATCTTGAATGAAATCCAGGAACAACAGCAACAAAAAAGGGTCATTAGATAAAAAATTAAGAAAATGTGAGTGAAGCATGGATCTTAGATAATAATAATGTGTCATATTGGCTTATCTATATCTATCTATCTACTATCTATCTATCTATCTATCTATCTATCTATCTATCTACCTATCTATATTATGCTCATGCCAAAATGATCATGAGCAGCTCAGGAGGAGGGGACATGCATAGCCCAGAGCCTGAGCAAACAGCACACAAGGGGTCCGGCCAGGCCCAGCCCCATGCCTGTGGCACTGGGCTGCTGGGGCTGGAGTGGAGACACAAACCCACAGAGGGGCTTGGTTTGATTCTGATCAAGGGTATGTACCTTCGTTGCAAGCTCCTCCCTGGCGGGGGCCCAGGTTAGAGCTCATGCAGGAGGCAACCAAATGAAGTGTACCTCTCATATTGATGTTTCTCTCTGTCTTTCCCTTTCTCTTCCATGCTTTCTAAAAATCAATGGAAAATATTCTCAGATAAAGATAAGATAGAAAGAAATGTCGTATCCTATGAAAGAGACATCTTGAAAATGCCTAAAGCAAGTTGTCATTTTTTCATGGTGAAGGGACTGGAGTCATGTTGATGAAAACACCTTGGTGGCTGTGGCAGCTGCAGTAGCAGCAGTAACTGGATGATGGCAGTGGCACCTTGCCCTGATCAGTCCAGTTGCCTCCTGCAGAGGGAGGCCAGACTAAGCCATCAGTAGGACATCCCCTGAGGGCTCCCAGACTGTGAGACAGGGCAGGCTGCACTTAGAGACACCCCCCACCCAGTGCACAAATTTCATGCAGTGGGCCTCTAGTTAATTATAACAAATGTGCGATGCAATGTAATATACAAATGTAAGATACTAATAAGGGAAACTGAATGTGAATTATATAGAAACTCCATTCTATATTCACAATTTTTCTGTAAATCTAAAACTGTTATAAAACATTTACTAAAAATAATAAGAAATGGTTAACATTTAAGAAGCACTCATTATATAACAGGCACTTTTATTGCATTAATATTAAAACCTAAAAATAACTGGTTCCAGAAAAATAAAACTTTAATGAATCAACCAAAATAGGGTGTTAAATTTCATGGTAAGTAATAAAAAAAATAGGTTTGATTGGATGTTCATTTTGAAAAAGAAAATTAAAATTATGAAATTAATTTTATTAAAATACAGATATTTATATTATTGATGCATATTTATATGGAGATTCTTAGAATGAACAAATTATAACAACTCTTTTGTTATAATTTTTAAAACTCAAATTTATGATGTCCTAAAATGGCATATTTTCTTTATAATATTATTTTAAAGAGGATGTTTCTACCAAAAATATTTTATGACTCACTTAATTTTCTCAGTATGCCTCTTAATTATCTGATGCTCAAGTCATTCTCCTCTGTAGAAATAAATACCCTATTATCATCCTTCTCTCCCATGAAGTCTGGCCAGTTTCCTTCAGATATAATTAATCTTCCCTGCCTTTGACTTCCAGAATTATTTTGTTCCTACTTCTCTGATAATCTTTAGTTCATTCTGTTGGAATTAGTTGTTCAAATTTTTCTTTGCCAAAATAAGTGGTATTAAGAATTACAACAATGTCTAAGGTTGTTTTATGTTCTCTGCAGCACCTAAAGTAGTACTTTGTATTGAGTCAACCTCAGTTTCCCCTTTTATAAACTAGAGAAGAATAACAAACCTCCAATTCCTGGTTTATAAGTATATTGTGAGAACTCCTGAGCTTAAGATTCCCCCAGCCAGGGCCATGAGGCCAATGGCACTATCCTCATCTTCCTGGAAAATACTAATACCTCTGCTTCCTAAGCTACAGCAGGGAGAGTTTAAAACTTCATTTCTTCTCAATAGAGCATGGAATGTATTTTAAAATGTATGGTAACTCCAATCTATTGACCTCTGACCATCGTAGTTGTAGTGCAGAGAACAATTCTGAGACATTGTCCAGGACCAATGGGAGAGAATGCCATGATAGGCTAAAAATGTCTGCTATAACTTTATAATTAGGGACTAGTGGTACATGATAAAGTCATGAAATATGGCTGCCAGCAGTAAGTCAGCCCCTATATTTCTCCTTCCCTTGATTCTGATCTATCCTTGTAACTTGTTTTGACAAATGTAATTCGGAAGTGATTTGATAGATTTGATATTTCTTAAGTGAAGCATTAAAATAGATTAGCAGTTTTTGCTTCCTCTGTTTTTAGAAACTAGACACCATCTAAGAAATCTGACTAACCTGAGATCATGCTGCATGGAAGCCCAAGTAGCCACATGGAGAAGGAGGGTCACGTGAAGATCACTGAGGTCCAGGTAGGTAAATGAAGTCTCTCTGGATCTTCGGGCCCACTGAACGGAGTTGAGTGACTCTAAATGACACTGTGTAGAGCTGAAGACCCAGCCAGATGAGCCCTGCTCTAAATTCCTGCCCCCACAGAATCATCAAAAATAGCCACTCATTGTTTTAAGCCATTAGGTATTGGGATGGTTTATTAAACAGCAATAGATAAGCAAAACATAGTAATTGGAACAGTTTTGCAGTTTTTAAATTAAGGGGTCCTGGTTAGCTCTCAGGCCCTGATCCCAGGTAATGTGATTCAATTGGTCAGGGATTGATGTATTTTAAAATCTCTCTATTAGATTCACCCATAGAACTAAGGTTCAGAACCATAGGTCCCACTGGAATTATAAATGCTATGCACTGAGTTAGAAAGTCATACTGAACTGAAACAGAGGGATAATATGTTAGCACATTATTAGTATCTGGGATTGACCAGATAAACAAAATAAAACAAAACAAAACCTCCTCCTTGTCACCTACAACATGCCTCATTAGGTCAGGTAAGTTGCATAAGGGCAGATAAAGAAAAAAACAGCAATCACAGATAGATGAGTAAACCAGCTAATAAAAGAATAGTCTTGTTTTATTCTGAGCAAAATAATATATTTTCTATGTCTTTTCTATGTCAGTCATTTCAGTACTAAATGAAGATTGCCTGGAGTTGGGTGACAAAGGTCTGAATTTCATTTCTATTAATGTCTTGAGCTAAATTTGCAGTGTTGGTCCACCCATTAAGTCCTAATCCCTGGATTCAGGCCCAGTATTACCTCAACATAGCATAACCAGCCACGTAATAAAAAAATAATTTTTTTGGCCAGGATTTTCAAAATTGTATTTAGTCCCATTTTCAACTGAAATTTGGATAACAAAAAGTTTTGACAGTTTTTGGTGAAAACAGGAGAGAAAGGAGTTTAAGATTGTGTCAAGTGCTATTAGACATTTTCTTATTAAGCTGGAAAATCATTAAGAAAATATGTATGCCAAGCCATACTACCAATTTCGAGGTATTGACTCTAACTGAGATGTCAATATTCAAGTCACATCAGCAGAGTTTAACCTTAACTAAAGTCTATGGACACATGACACTTTGTCTGCCCTTTAAACCATTTATATCTTGGCTTCAGGCAAAGTGCATTCTGTCTCTATCGATATTTAATTGTCAGGTACTTGAATCTAAAACTGTAGATTTAGCTGAACAGAGAGAGAGGGAAAGAGAGATGGAAGAGAGAGAGAGAGAGAGAGAGAGAGAGAGAGAGAGAGAGAGAGAGAGAGAGAAGAAGAAGAAAGAAAGAAAGAAAGAAAGAAAGAAAGAAAGAAAGAAAGAAAGAAAGAAAGAAAGAAAGAAAGAAAGGAAGAAAGAAAGAAGAAGAGAAAAGAAAGAGAAAGAAAGAAGCCAGTTTTTGTTGGAGGCATGTCTGCCTTTGAAGCTTCATATTTCAGAAGCTGAAATAGTAGTCTCCAGTGGTTTTGATTATAATCATTGCTATGTGGTCCTCCCATTTTCCAGGGCACCTCATGTAAGACCACGTGTGCAATTGGTTGAATAGCGCTGATTAGTGAATGAATCTGACACAGAAAAACCTAGAGGTCTTTCAGCCCCCAGCCGCTTTCCAGGAGGGGGAAGAACATTCTCTGGGCAAACAGTCAGCCCTCGGATGTGTTAAAACACTGTCATTGCTCCAATTTCTACTCATGTGGATTTTTCCTGGCTCCATCTCAGTGACCTGATTCTCTAATTTTCCTCCCTCTGAGAACATACTTTTTCTTAAGTTATTTTTTCTCTGAAATCCACACCGCCTCCCCTCCCTTCCCTTTTGATTTTTTATTCAGTCTGGAAACTACCTCACCAGTTGTAATTAGCCTGAATACTTGAGGGAGGGAGGGAGGAGGGCTCTCCTCAGGAAGTAGCTAGAAAAAAAAGCATGATTCCTTCTTCTAAGAGTAAGGAAGAGAAACCCAGGCCCATGTAAGCTAATTAAATCTCTCTTTGCTTTTTCATCTATTGTAAAGCACTACGCTCTGATGAAGGGCTATTCTTTGTGTTACTTTAAAATCTTAATGGACCTCTATCACACATTTTCAGCTAGTTAAGCCAAATATACTTTCCTAATGTACTTTTTTAGACTTAGTGCAGAGCAGAAACATATAATTTCTAGGTATCGGGTTAGCAACTTTCTATGTTTTTCTGTCTGCCTATGCTTAACAAAGCTTGCCTGGAGTTGAGTGAGAGAGGTCTGCAAGCTGATGTCATCTTGAATGAATTTTGCAATGTGTTAGTGCGTCCATTTGAACTTTAGAAATATTATTTCTGTAAAAAAATTATAATGTTGCTTATTTTTTTACACTTTACTTTTTCCAATGATGGTAACTATTACTCATTTATGTTGTACTCTGGTGTTTTAACTATATTATCTCAATTGGTCACTGCAATAACTCTGAAAGTGATTATTGGCATCCCCATTTTACAGATGGGAAAAACCTGAAGCTTGGAGGTAAATGTAACTTGCTGAGGGGGGCACAGTTAGTAAATGTCAGGCTTGGGATTCAAACCCAAGGTTCTTTATCTCTGAGCCTTTATATTAACGATTTTCCTAAACTGCCTTTTGAAAACATGCAGTGTCCTTTGAAATTATTGAAAAGGGAGAGAAAGAGGGAGAAAAACTTTTTAAAGAATAAGAAAAGAATGAAAAGGAATTAAAATGTTTTGTTTGTACATAGCATGCAGGTGATGGCAGGTATGGGAGAGTCACTTACTGATCAGAAGTGTTTAAACCTAGGGCAGAGCAGGGCAGAGAACACCTGCTTTGCAAAGGACTAATTTAATACAAGAAAGCATGTTATCTGGTTGCCCTGTTTCCAAGAATGATTACAGGCAACGCCATGGTTAAAAATCAGTGATTGAACTTGACCCAAATTTTGCCTTATTTCTAATCACCAAGAAATCACTGAGCTGACATACAATCTTCTTTATGAATTTGTAGTGATTTAGAAAATATACTAACTTCTCCCTCTTTGTAAATAAAACATCAATTCTGGTTTTCAAACAAATAAAATTTCATAAACGTTCTCTTGACCTTTTAATATGTATAAAAATGAGAAGAAATATAAAGACAAAATCTTACTTCATCATGCTTGTACACCCCACTTTGTTCTAAGACCATGCTATTTATTCCTTTCACTAAAATGAATAATCATTAGATTTCAATTTTAAAATCTCTGTTGATTTGTATCAGTTTGTCAAAATTGATGATAATGTGCACTTGCTATATGATTGCTTTATTGATAAATACTCTCTTTACACCAAAGCATCCTGATTAAACAGCCATTACACTGACACCAAAGGAAACAGAAAGCTACTCTCTAACTTGTGCAAGGTAATTATTCTGTGTTTCCAAAAGATAATTATGGTTGCAACTTCTTGGCTGTATCGTTGATGAAGCTCCTGATGTTTTCCAGAGCCGGTCCCAGGGGAACTCCAGCTGAGAGTTGGCTGCCTGGCTAAAACAGCATCCTTACAAGAGGCCTGGGTGAAATCATGAGAGACCCTGGTCACTGGTCAGTGGATACTCAGAAACATATGGAAAACGTAATTTCATTTTACCTTTGAAGTTCATGTCAAGAAGATCATTCATTTTTGTGACCATAGCACGGAAACATTTTTGTAATTTCCCATCGCTGAGGGGGTTCCATGGTGCATTAAGTATCTAAGGTGTTTAAAAAGTATTACAGCCTATGAAATCCACAACCCATCAAACAGGAAGCTCGATAGGTACAAAAGAAAAATCCACAAGAACAATTTCCTATGTGGCTATTGCTCTGTAATACTATATATATATATATATATATATATATATATATATATATATATTCTTTATGAAAAGAGCAGGTATTTGGGTCCTGGGGAATATTGATAAGTGGAATGAATATAAAGGAGGAAAAGTTCAACTGCTTTTACCTAATTTCATCTGGAGCATGTTTTTGGTTTCTGATAGCAAATGTGTCTAAAGTTGTCTGTGGCATCACATATTCAAGACATTCAAAGTCATTTTCTTAGAATTCATGACTTCTCACTTTGCATGCCAAAGTTTAACCACACCTGTGTAGTATCCAAGGCCCAGAAAGAGACCTTCTCATTGAAATGAAAATATCTTCAACCAGGGACTTCTCTAATTTTGCTTGGCTTTGGTCTTATAAAGTGACTCACCTAACACTTATAAAAACTTCTCCCCATATTGGATAAATAAAATATAACTGAATCACCGATTTGCAGTAACTAACTATACTAATTAATCCTTATTCATGTGGAGATAGAAGGGTTGCACCTTTCATCCTCTGAAATAAAACTACTTTTAAAAGATAGACCCTTGACGCCGAGACCGGTTTGGCTCAGTGGATAGAGCGTCGGACTGCGGACTGAAGGGTCCCGGGTTCGATTCCGGCAAGGGCATGTACCTTGGCTGCGGGCACATCCCCAGTAGGGGGCGTGCAAGAGGCAGCTGATCGATGTCTCTCTCTCATCGATGTTTCTGACTTTCTATCCCTCTCCCTTCTGCTCTGTATAAAATCAATAAAATATATTAAAAAAAAAAAAAAAAAAAAAAAAAAAAAAAAAAAAAAAAAAAAAAAAGATAGACCCTTGAGAAAATCACCATTTGACTTCTGGACAGTGTTTCAGACATCAATGTTAATTTTATTAAGCAGTATAATCAGAAAGTCACTTGAATAATCTGTAATAATTTGTGTTTCTGGACCTTTTATGACTCTAAAAACTGAACACTCAAAAAATCATTTCAACAAAAAGAAAATTAATCAACCTCGTGTTATTCAGACCCCAAAGTAACTCACTGTAATGACTTTCATGTATAAAAATATTATCTTTAAAAAAGAATAGGGAGCCGAAACCAGTTTGGCTCAGTGGATAGAGCATCGGACTGCGGACTGACAGGTCCTGGGTTCCATTCCGGTCAAGGGCATGTACCTAGGCTGCGGGCACATCCCCAGTAGGGGGCTTGCAAGAGGCAGCTGATAGATGTCAATCTCATCGATGTTTCTGACTTTCTATCCCTCTCCCTTCTGCTCTGTAAAAGTCAATAAAATATATATATAAAAAAAGAGAATAGGGAAATGATAATTTTTGGAGGCTTCTTACAATGATGGTGAGTTGGTAACTTCAGAAACCGAAAAGGAAGTGGGCACATTTTGTAAAATTTTATATCAAGTACACATATTCTATAGAACAACAGAAAATTCCTGAACTCCTCTGGAGCTTCATTATCCTCTGAGGCAAAATTGAAGTGGTTGTACTGAGAGAGAGCTCAGCAGATGACATGGAGAATAATTTATGAATAATTTAAACATTTTTTTATTGATTTCAGAAAGGAAGGGAGAGGAAGAGAGAGAGAGAAACATCAATGATGAGAGAGTATCATTGACCGGCTGCTTCCCGCATGCCCCCTACTGGGGATTGAGCCCACAACCCGAGATGTGCTCTTGACTGGAATCAAACCTGGGACCGTCCAGTCCGCAGTCCAATGCTCTATCCACTGAGCAAAACCAGCGAGGACTAATTTATGAATAATTTAAATACAAAAAGAGTTTTTAAAAGTTCAGCATATAAACCCAAATATCTATATTTTACAATAATATAAAGAACTGATCTTCTTACATTTTTAAATCCTACTTATAATTATTATTTTTTCTACTATACTTATACTTATTTATATAAAAACTACTTGTTCGGATTATAGTTTCATATGTATTTAACAAACATTTAACGAACACCTACTTTGTGCCTACTGTTGTGTTGTGTAGAAGGTGATGAACAAGTTCATCATTCAAATTGCTCACAAATTAATTGAGCAGATAGAACCATTTCTATATCTACAAAAGCCCAGTGACTATTATGTCAGAACTAGGGGCCTGTTGAAGAAAATTCATACACTGGGGGTGAGTCATACCTCAGCACAACCTGCCCCCTCAATGGGGCCTATGGCTGGCTCTGCCCTGGCCACCTCAGCCTCACCCCCCAGGCCCTGGCCTTAGCCCCGGCCACCTAGTGACTGCCCAGCCCCAGGAACTCCACACTTGCCAGATGCCTCGGCCCCACTCCCCCAGCCCAGGCCTTAGTTCCGGTGGCGACCATCCAGCCCCGGGAACACCCCGCTCCAGCTTCATGGCTCCTGCCCCAGCACCACCATAGGTGCTCACTCTGTGGTGGCCCCACCCCTTGTGCCTCGCTCATGCTGCCTCAGCCCCGCCCCTTGTGCCTCGTGCACCCCACCTCGGCCCCGCCCCCTGCTCCTGATTGGCTGGTGGGCATGTAGCGAAGGTACAGTCAAATTTGCATATTACTCTTTTATTAGATAGGATAGCCAGAATGACCAGTCCAGTGACTATGATGTGCACTGACCACCAGCGTGCAGATGCTCAATTCAGGAGCTGCCCCCTGGTGGTCAGTGCCTTCCCACAGGGAGAGCGCTGCTTAGCCAGGCTAGTGACTGGCAGTTGCAGTGGAGGTGGCAGAGCCTCTCCCGCCTTCGTGGCCGCACTAAGGAGCAGAGAGCCCAGTGCTAAGGAACAGCAAGCAGGCGGGCAATTAGGAGCGAGCAGGTGGGCAGTCAGGCAGTTAGGAATGAGGGGTCCCAGATTCCAAGGGGGATGTCCCCCGAGGGGTGCCAGATTGCAAAAGGGCACAGGCCAGGCTGAGGGATACCGCCTCCCCATATGAATTTTGTGCTTTGGGCCTCTAGTAAGGTAATAATTATAATTGGGAAAGATGTTATAATAGTATAAAATATTACAGGGGAAGGAAGGTATTATTTGAGCCTCTCCCATTCTCTGTTATGAATATCCCCACAGGTACTTATCCTTGCCATGCTTCAAACTACTCATGTCAAAGTCAGCAATGGTTCCCATGTTGCTAAATCTGGGACTGTTGCTTAGTCCTCATCTTGCACAATATGTAGCAATATTTCATACAGTTGTTCATTTCCTCTTTCTTGAGATACTTTTCTCACTTAGCTCTTGGGAGGTCACTCTTACTTCACTTCCTGTCACACTGATCACTCCTTGTATATTTCCTTTGTTCTTTCCAAATTCTAAACATTGGGGAGCTCCAGAACTCAGTTCCCCACCTCTATTCTCCTTTCACTTCTCTTCAGTGATTCTGCTTCATTTTGGGGCTTTAAATAGAATCTTTTGTAGATAATTCCTAAACACCTACATCTACCCATGATATCCCCACTAAACATCAAAGCATTTATCCAACATTTGCAGTTCACATTTCCACTTAGAGTTTCAACAGGCATTTCACACATAACATGGTTTTTAAAAATCTTGATTAAATGTACTACCTGGTTTGGCTCAGTGGATAGAGTGACAGACACACTGTGGACTGGAGGGTCCTGGGTTTGATTCTGGTCAAGGTCACATGTCTGATTTGCTGATCGATCCCCAGTGGGGGGCATGCAAGAGGCAGCTGATCAATAATTTTCTGTTATAATTGATGTTTATATATATCTCTCCCTCTTCCTTACTCTCTGAAATCAATTATATATATATATATATATATATATATATATATATATACCTTGTTTAGTCCCAACCAAATCCATTCTTATTGCAGTCTATCTCAATAAATGGGAACTCTATCTTTCCAGTTGCTCAGGTCAAAATTTTTGGCATTATCCTTGACTAGTTCCTTCATACCTTACCTTTTAACTTGGCCTTTAAAATATATTCAGAACCCAACAATTCTTAATACTTCCTTTCTTATCATCCTGGACAACATTCATCACCTGGGTTATTGCAGTAGCTTCTTATCAAGTCTATCTGTTCTTGACTTCCTATATTCTATCCTACACACTGCTGTCAGAACAATCCTATTAAAATGTAAGGCAGGTTGTATCTCTCTTCTGCTCTCTGCCTTTAATGATTTCCAATCTTATTCAGAATAAAAATCAAAGTCTTTCCATGGCCTACAAGGCCCTACAAAATGTTTCTCAGCTTCTTCTCTGATCTCTCTCCCGACTCATTCATTTTACTTATCACACTGGCCTCCTATCACTCCCTCCAATATACCAAAAATGCTCTGCTTCAGGCACTTTGCACCTGCTATTCCTTCTACCTGAAATGCTTTCCATAACTTGAATATCTACATATATTTAACTCCTGTTTTATTTTCATCTCTGCTTCCTTAACCTTATCAAAGTGACCTTCCTTGATCAATCACTCTACTTAAAATAGCATCCTTATCCCCTTACCGTGCCATATTTTTCTTCATCCTAATTCCACATGGCATGTGTGATTTACTATTTATTTATTGTCTATTTGCTTCCACTAGAATTTAAATTTTATCACAGTAAAACAATTATATCTGATCCTAACTGGTTTGGCTCAGTGGGTAGAGCGTCGGCCTCTGGACTTAGGGGTCCCAGGTTCGATTCCAGTCAAGGACATGTACCTTGGTTGCAAACACATCCCCAGTAGGAGGTGTTCAGGAGGCAGCTGATGGATGTTTCTCTCTCAAACTCTCTATCCCTCTCCCTTCCTTTCTGTAAAAAATCAATAAAATATATTAAAACCAAAACAAAACAACGGTATCTGTTTTTTTTTTAACTGTTGCAGCTCTAGATCCTAAGGTAATATCTGGGACATAATAGATTCCAATAAATAATGAATTTTTATGAATTAATTTATTTGAGCTTGAAGAGAAGGACAAAGGCTTCCAGTCAGAAGAGACCAGTACCTACAAAGGAATATATTTAGTTTATCAAAAACAGGATTTGGCACACTACATACAGCCTAGGGACCAAATCAATCCCACCAGTAATATATGCTATCTAATAAAAGAGTAATATACAAATTGACTGTATCTCCAATCAAGCCATGCCCACCAGCCACACCCACCAGCCAATCAGGAGCAAATAAACCCCAACCAAGATGGCTGCGGCGCTGAATGAGGCTGAGAGCACAGCATCCATGCCCCCGGCCGGCCCACCCCCTCCGTGCGGAGGGAGAGAATGCGCCCTGAGCAGCAAATGTGCACTATGCCAGGTGGGGCAGTCAGACCTGAAAGCCCAAGCCCCCAAGTACCAGGGCCCTGAGGAGGCCCCAGAACAAGCATCTCCCCAGAGGCTGTGCGGAAGGAGAAGAGGAACCTCTGGCTAGAGGCCAGGGTGAAGGATGCTGGCACCTTTGCAGGCCAGGCGGAGGGACACCATCCCCCTCTGCAGCCCCTGCCCTCCCATGCACGAATTTTGTGCACCGGGCCTCTAGCGTGTGTGTGTGTGTGTGTGTGTGTGTGTGTGTGTACACACACACACACACACACACACACACACACACACACTAAGGGCCCAGTGCAAGAATTCATGCACCTTGAAAGGAACTGTGGGGCTCGAGGCTGTGGTGGGCACAGGGCTGGGTCTCGGCCCATCCTCTGCATACCCACCCAACCCCTCCTGCTGCAGCCCCAGATCCCCTGTACTTCAGCAGTACCGCTCCTGCTGCTACCACTCCCATGCACTAACAGAGCGGAGCAATTGTGGCCAGTGCCAGCAGTGAATGCAAGTGGTGGCTGCTTCCCCAATTGCCCCTTGGGAGCAGGGGGAGGTGGAGAAGTTCTCAGGGGTGATCAGGACAGCAGCTGCCACTCATACCCACTGATGGTGCCGGCCCAGCAGTGGGTGCAGCTTCAGTGCAGCAGTTTCAGTGCTGGCTGTGGGTGCGAGCAGGACCAGTGCCACCAGCAGGTACAAGGGTCCGACGGGACCACAGTACATGGGAGCAAAGAATTTCCAGTCATCACCAGAGGCTCGCCCTGATGCCAGTGACCGGAACCCTGCCTTGGTTTTGCATCCCTGTTCACCTGCTCCACCATCCCACCATGGCCAATGCCCACCACGTTCTGTGCTCTGCCACCTGCTGCCAATGCCCGCCATGTTCCGCACGTACCCCTGGTGGGCAGTGCACATCATAGCAACTGGTTGTTCTGCCGTTTGGTCTATTTCTGTATTAGACATTTTTATATGGAGAAATATATAAATACTGGAGGCCCGGTGTACGAAATTCGTGCACGGGGGGCAGGAATGTCCTTTAGCCCAGCCTGCACCCTCTCTAATCTGGAACCACTTCAAGGATGTCCGACTGCCAGGATCGGACCTAAAGGGGCAGTCGGACAGCCTTCTCACAATCCAGAACTGCTAGCTCCAAACCACTCACCTGCCTGCCTCCCTGATTGCCCCTAACTGCTTCTGCTTGCCAGCCTGATCACCCCCTAACCACTACCCTGCCAGCCTAATTGATGTCTAACTGCTCCCCTGCCAGCCTGTTTACCCCCAACTTCCCTCCTCTGCCAGCCTGGTCACCACTAACTGCCCTCTCCTGCAGGCCTGGACCCTCCCAACAGCCCTCTCCTGCTGGCCATCTTGTGGTGGCCATATTGTGTCCACATGGGGGCAGGATCTTGATCACATGAGGGCAGTCCTCTTGTGTGTTGGAGTGATGGTCAATCTTCATATTACTCTTTTATTAGATAGGATAGAGGCCTGGTGCATGAGAGGGGGACTGCTGGTTTGCCCTGAAAGGTGTCCCAGATCAGGGTGGGGGTTCCCTTGGGCATGGGGTGGCCTGGGCGAGGGGCCTGTGGTGATTTGCAGGCTGGCCACAGCCCTCAGCAACCCAAGAGGAGGTCCTGGAATCTGGGGTTAATTTATGTCCTACAATTTAAACTTTGTAGCCTGAAGCAGAGCCAAGCCATCTGTTCGCTCCCTGGTGACAGCCATTTCTGTTTGAAACTTTGTAGCCTAGAGTGGAGGCCTAGGCTAGGGCTGCAGAAGTTTGGCTTCCTCCATCACCCGGGCAACCCTAGCCTCTTCTCTCTCCAGCTCGTGGCTGCCGCCATTTCTATTCCAATTATGTATCTTTTATAATTGAAACATTGTAGCATTGAGTGGAGGCCTAGGTCCGCAATGGCAGGCAGAAAGCTGGGCTTCCTCCGTTGCCAAGGAAACCCAAGCCTCCCTTCTGCTTGCAGTGACAGCAGCCATCTTGGTTGAGATTTATTTACATAATTTGATCCTGATTCGCTAGTGGGCATGGCTTGATAAGAGGTATGGTCAATTTGCACATTACTCTTTTATTATATAGGACTAGTGGCCTGGTGCACAAAATTTGTGCACAGAGGGGGGGGTTCCCTCAGCCCAACCTGCCCCCTCACACTTACTGGGAGCCCTCAGGGGATGTCCTACTGTCCCCTCACCCTTGGCTGAAGCTTTAGGCATCACCCTGAAATAGGGCTGTTGGTTGGCTCTGCTCTGGCCCGCCCACCCAGCCCTGGCCTTAGCCCCAGTGGCGACTGCCCAGCCCCGGGGGCACCCACACTCGGCAGCCACATGCGCCGGCCTCTCCTGCCTCCTGTCTGTGCAGCTCCTGTCCCATGCGGCATGCCGGCTGGCCCCTCCCATCCTGCCCCTCCCATCCCACACGGCTTCCACCCTGCCCAGTGTGCCAGCTGGCCCTTCTCTTCCCGCACAGCTCCCATTCCAAGAGGCTTGCAGGTAGGCCCCTCCCATCCCACGTGCCGCACCCCCCCACCGGCCTCCCATGCACCTCAGCCCTGCCCCTCACTCCTGACTGGCTGTTAGTATAGCCAATCAGGAGCCAAGGTACGGTCACATTTGCATGTTACTCCTTTATTAGATAGTATAGTGATTTCACAGAGGAAGGGAGAGGGAGAAAGAAACAGAAACAACAAAGATGAGAAGAAATCATTGATCAGTTGCCTCCTGCATGTCCCACACTGGGGATCAAGCCTGCAACCCAGGCATGTGTCCTGATCTAGAATCTTAGATCAACCCTCAACCACTGAGCCATGCTGGCCAGGCCCACTATTTGTTGTGTGCGTGTGTGTTTTTTTTTAGTAAAGTTTTATTGACATATAGCCATACCAATTCATTTGTGCTATTATTTATGACAGCCTTTGTTCTATAACAGCAGAGTTGAATAGTTGTGACAAAGATCCTATGGCCTAAAACATTTACTATATGTCTCTTTATAGAAAAGGTTTCTAGAGGGTAGATGGTGAGAACATGGAACAGTAGGTGGAACAAGCTGTAAGAAATTTATATAAGTTTGGATGTCATTTGATAGCTGAGAGAATGAGAAAAGAAGTCCCTGAAAGGCAGAAACTATTTCTAATTTGTGCATAAAAGATATAAAAGAGAGCTTGCTATTTAAAGGAGTCATCCCAGTGGCAGCTGCTGCTGGGACCCCAGCCTTAATGTTACTGCTGTGTCTGGCATTAGTGTTTTTTTTTCTTTTAATATATGTTATTGATTTTTTACAGAGAGGAAGGGAGAGGGATAGAGAGTTAGAAACATGGATCAGCTGCCTCCTGAGCACCCCCCACTGGGGATGTGCCCGCAACCAAGGCACATGCCCCTGACCGGAATCGAACCTGGCTCCCTTCAGTCCGCAAGCCGATGCTCTATCCACTGAGCCAAACAGGTTTTGGCTAGCATTAGTTTTTGATATAGGAACTGCCTTCCGCCCTCCTCAAAGTGTTGAAAAGCCATTTGCCTCTTTCACGCTCCTACATGTGATGTTGGTTTGGAAGTGACCTATCTCTTGTGGTAAGTAGTGAGACTGTTCCAACAGACTCCATTGGAGCCTCTGATGTCTGGCCTGGGCTCATCTCAAGAGTCCCTGAAACATGAGGCTGGTTCTAGGATCACCCCAAGACTGTGTCTCCTCAGACTTGTTGGTCCTGCTTTAGGAAGCTTCTGGGATGTAAGAAACTTGGGAATCATTTTTATGCAGGATCAAAAGCAAAACTCTAGCTTTCCAGTGATTTGACAGCTCACTAGATCTTTCTCAAGTTCTCTAAACTGTGTGGATCAGTTTTTCTAAAGATTGCCGGTCTGTGTTGCTTTTACTCGGGTTAGATTTCACAATAAAGCAGCCTTTCTTCTACTGTCTTTGGCTCTTAGGATTTTAGTTCTAGCAAGACCTTAAGTAAGTGCAGGAGAAAATTTTGAAGGAGGGATAAAAAAAAAAGAAAAAAAGGAGAACAAATGTGTTCTGAATTTCACAGAACAAAGTGGAGCTCTGGCTTGTGGTTGAGCTTGGAAGTAAGGCCCCCGCCCCTTGGCCCTCTGAGAATGCAGTGGTGAACTCGGGCCTGCTCCAGTGAGGCTGTGACATTTGGGTTTAATTTGATAGATCCCACCATGCCTACTTTGGTTTGGGGACTCAGCTCTGGTCTGATATTTTTTGCCTCTTTTTCATGTGTGTATAAGCAAGGGAGGCCAAGTCTCCCCTTGTACATACTGAGTCATTCAGCTAGCAGTCTATTGCCTGTCCAACAGTGCATGCTGTTTACGAGCTCTGCCTTTAAAAATTCAAAGTATGGGTTAACTGAAAATTGATAGATTATCATTTGAAGAAGGAAGTGGAAAGTTCCAAACAGACAACAGTCTAGCCCTAAGCAAAAGAAACAAAACTTTGATTTCTACTATAGCCTCTGAGATTCACCCTTTCTAGTGGCTTTACAACAGATCAAAAAGACTTTTTCCTTTTTTTTCTTCATAATTTAATACTTCAGTTTTCAGGAAGGAGCCAGACCAAACTTTTTAGGCATTATCTGCCAGGGACATGCTGAATTAATCGCAGGCTTCATTTTGTAGGCATCAGAATCAATGGATGGGATGCTAGCTCAGCCCTTTTGAAAGTAACAGACGGAGGTGGCTCCAATAATTACATTAAGACCGTGGATACACACTTGCCTTGGGGATTTGGAGTTGGGCTTAATCAAATCTGGATTTGACATTTCACAGCCCACGTGAAAGATTTCTACAAAGGAACCTCAGAGCATTGCCAGCTACGCTCTTGCTCTTAGTGCCTCCTCCTGAGCAACTGAACAGGCCTTGTGCTAATCTTGTTGATGCGTTGGCTGAGTTTCTGCTCTGCTGCACCGCATTCGGAGCTTCTGTAAGCCATAGCACCTCTCAGCCAGTGAAAAGGGACTTATTTAGGGTCTAGTGTATCCCAGGGCCCTGGACTAGGTTCTGTGATAGACACAGTGGTGAACAAAACTGAGTGAGTCCTGAGCTGCCTTCATAAGTGTTACCTATAGTAGGAGCCATACAAGTGCAACCAGTGACTCAAAAATAATTAGTTATTTTTATTAATTCATTATGAACCATGGACTAATAGATAATGTCTGTCCTTGAGAAGTTTAAAGTTCAGTGCAGTAGTTTTTAAACTTGAGTCACCTACACCTACTTAAAACTAGAGGCCCAGTGCATAAAATTCATCCACAGGTAGGGTCCCTAGTGGCTGCTGGCTGCTGGCCAGGGCCTCCCTTCACTCAGCTGCCTGCTGCAGCCATCGGCTGGGGCCTTCCTTCGCATCCACCTACTCAATTGCTTCACCTATTGTGGTCCCACTTTTGTTGGGGCCCATCAGGACTGGCAGCACCTCCACTGCCACATGTTGCCAGTGCCATGTCACCAAAGCCCACCCATAGGGACAATTTGCATATTAGCCTTTTATTATATAGGATGGAAACAAGGCTTTATCAACACTCTTCAGGGGCAAATATTTTTTGAAGCAATTGTTCTTTGGGCCACATTTTAAGAAATAGTGATAAATGTAAAAGTGATGTGAACAAACAGTTGCTAAAATAGTATAACAAATGCTGTACCTGTTACAGTGGAAGCTCCAAGTTGCAAGAGCTCATATCTGTTTGGGAGGCTACAGAGGGCTTCCAAGATGAAAATGTAGTCCTATGAAAGATATAGGGTTTTACCAGGCAGACAATACTGAGGGAGGAATGGTTGAGGGAGAGAGAGGATTCCAGGCAGAGAGGAGAGTGGGTAAAGGACACCCAGTGGAGAGAGTACAGCAGTTTAGGTGCCCTATGAGTATAGAGCTGAGAGAGAGCAGGAGGAAATACAATGCTGGAAATTGGAAATGTAGGCTGGAGGAAGATCACCTAGGATCTTGAAAGCTAATGTAGGACTGAGCAACTATGGGTGAAAAACCATTTTATAGCAGGGAAATAATGTGATGAAATTTGCATTTAAACATACTATTCAGGTGTCTGTGTAGTGTTAAATATAAAAAAAACAACAACACAATATAGAATGCAGGAGCAGTTGGGAGTTTTTCTGCTAGTGTTCTTAATCCTATATAATAAAAGCCTAATATGCTAAGTGTCTGGTCATCCAGTCACCTGTTCAACCAATCAAAGCATAATATGCTAATGATATGTTAAGGCCACTCAACTGCTTGCTATGATATGCACTGACCACCAGGGGGCAGACAGTTGACTGGTTGACCAGTCACTATGATGTGTGCTGACCACCAGGGGACAGATGCTCTGATGGATAGGTTAGGTTGCTGCTGGGGCCCAGTTGATCAGGACTGAGTGAGATGGGTCAGACATGCCCTGGAACCCTCCAGCACCCTCCCCTCCCCAGCTATTCAAACTCCTGCATCCCTCTCTCATCCGATCATGCACCAGTAGGGCCCCTGGGCCTGGCCTGTACCTTCTCACAATCCAGAACCCCTGGGGGGATGTTGGAGAGCTGGTTTTGTCACCATCTCACAGGCCAGGCCCAGTGCCTTTAGAACTAAAATAATAGGTTTGTTATCAGAATGTATATGCTTAGTATTATTTAGTTGTAAAAACTATGTGTAAAGAAAACTGAGCCACCACCCACACGAAGAACAGGAGTCCCACAGGAGCCAGCTGCCAGAGCTTCACTTGGGAGCTCTCTCATTGCACCTGCTTCTCACCTTTCTCTTCATTCATTCATCTTCCTCACACATTCTCCCAAATTAAAATTTCTACTCCCTCAGGGATATTTAAAAGGAAAGGTGCAGCTTGAACACATGCAACATGACAGGGTAAGTGTAGGAGGGCATCTCCTCCAGCCTGCCCTTTCAGTGACAGGGTGGCTTGGACAGGCCTTTTGCACAATAGTGATTCATTTGTTAGTGAATCCTGAATTTATTTACACAATGACAGTCATTGGCCGTGTTTTTAAAAAATTCTTTTTCTAATGGGAAAGCCTCAAAGTGTTGAATGAGTGCCAAGGAATTGATTTTGTGAGCCACAGTTAAAAGGAGTGTGAGGATGCATAAATGTAGGCTTTTTAGTTCTCTAGCAAAATTTCATCAATTCAGAATGATTGGAAGAGAACAATTACCAGAATAAATATATGCATATTCTGAGTTATAGACAATTATAAAGCACTCAGTCTTGTTTCCAAGTATAAAAATTCAAACTTAGTTCCTGTGACAATTACATCCTTGAAGCCCACTTAAATAAATTATTTAAAGTGATGTGTAATAAACATATTTTTATTTATTTTTATGTAAACAGTCATTCTGCATTCTTTAAAAACGACATATTTATTCTACACAATACTAATGTTCTCCTTGCAAAAGGTTAATGCACTGTTTATTTCTTTAGAAAACTCATTGTCCTGTGAAGTGAACAAGAAATATAAAACTGTGTGGCATCAACTGTCACGAATTAAAAATCTGTCTCATGATCTCAAGTTGAGAAGAGTATATTTGGGAACCAAAATTCATAAAAGTCAGGAAAAGTAAGGTTTTTCTGGGTAAGCCACAGCTTCTTTCCACAGGTCATTGTCTTTGTCTCCAAGGCTCTAGATCAGGCTTAGAATCAAGTTTCAAAAGCCTTTAGTTCTGCAAACATCCAAGAGTCATGAAAAAGTCTCATTAGCCCATTGGCAGAGTTCCTGGCAAACAGCCGCTTCCACTCCTTCCCACAACACTGGGATGAGAGGGCTCGGGGAGCTGCCTGCAGAAGTACATCCTGAGCACACTCATTATACACGTTTCCATGAAAAACAAGCAACAAAGGGCAGGCCGGAAAGGGTTAGATGTCTATTCATCATTCCTGGAGCTTCTTTGGCCCTTTTCTGATTTCTTAGATGCTAGTGCTGATTTGTAGACATTGAAAGAAATTTGTTATGACGGTTTTTGTCAATTAGCTGGAGGTCAAGCCTCCCTCTCCTGGCTGCTCTACATGGAGCTGGTTGCCCCGTGGTTCTGGGTGTTCTCTCACTCATAGCTTCTGGGATTTTGAGCCTAGTCTCTGCAGCTGATGTGGAGGCAGAGGTAGATGTATGCAGGACAAGCTTCATGGGAGAATCCATTCCTGTGATGTGCATTAGTTTGAGTGAGTAAATTCTTATTCTTCGGGACTTTATAAACTTTGAACATGATTCTTCTTAATGTGAATCTCTTTTAAGACCTAAAAGTCTTGATTATTCTGTTCTGCGCTCATATGGGTATCTCTTAATCCACTCCATCGATTTAGCAGTCCTTTGTTAAACTTTACACCTCTATCCTGTCTCTCTTGAGAATTTAGTTGAGAGAGAAATATTGTATAATGGGTAACCTCGTGGTCTTTGGAGTTTGCAAAGGCTCTGCTATGGAATTGCTCTGTGACCTGAGACAGGATGCTTAACTTCACTGAGGCTATTTCCTCATTAGTAAAATCTGAAGAGCAACACCACACTCTGTGTTTTTTATAATTACAGTTCATATACAATGTTATATTTGTTTCAGGTATACAACATAGTGATTAGACATTTATATAAAGTACAAAGTGATTAATTATCCTAATAATCTAGTACCCACCTGGCACCATACATAGGTATTATAATACTATCAATTACATTTCCTATACCTCCCTATAACTGTTTTTATAACTGGCAATTTTCATATCTTAATCCTTCCCCCTTTTGACCCATCCCCCCAACACTTCTCCTATCTGGCAATGATCAAAATGCTCTTTTCTTTAATGAATTGGTTGCTTTTCATTTGTTTGTTTTTTAGATTCCACATATAAGTGAAATCATATGGTATTTGTCTTTTGCTGCCTGACTTATTTCACACAGCATAATACCCTTTCACATCCATTCATGTATTGCAGAGGAAAGATTTCATATTGCTGAATAATATTACATTGCATATATGTACCATCTCTTCTTCATCCATTTGTCTATTGATGGACACTTCATTTGCTTTCATAGCTTGGCTATTGTAAACAATGTTGGAATAACCATAGAGATGCATATGTCTTTTCGGATTAGTGTTTTGGTTTTCTTCAGATATATATGTATCTACAGAAGTGAAATTACTGAGTAATTCTTTTCTCTTGTTTTAAAGTCTATTTTGTCTAATACAAGTATTGCTATCCCACCTTTTTTGGTTTTCCTTTGCATGAAATAACTTTTTGCATGTCTTTACTTTGAATGTGTGTGTGTGTCTTTCTATCTGAAGTGGGTCTCTTATAGGCAGTGTATTTATGCATTTTATTTTCTTATCCATTCAGCTACTCTGTCTTTTGATTGAAGCATTTAATTCATTTTTATTTGAAGTAATTGTTTTTTAATATATTTTATTGATTTTTTACAGAAAGAAAGGGAGAGGGATAGAAAGTCAGAAACATCAATGAGAGAGAAACATCAATCAGCTGCCTCTTGCACATCCCCCACTGGGGATATGCCCGCAACCAAAGTACATGACCTTGACCAGAATCGAAACTGGGATTCCTCAGTCCACAGGCCAATGCTCTATCCACTGAGCCAAACTGGTTTTGGCTAAAGTAATTGTTAATAAATATGTAGTTATTGCCATCTTGTTATACATATTTTTTTTCACTTTTCCTATTCTTCTTAAAGGAGACTCTAACATTTCTTATAATGTTAGTTTTGGTAATTAACTTTTTCTGGTATGGGAAGCTCTTTATCTGTCTTCTGATTTTAAATAATGGCCTTACTGGATAGAGTGATCTTGACTGTAAGTCCTTGCTTTTCATCACTTTAAATATTTTATGCCATTTCCTCTGGCTTGCAAAGTTTCTGTTGAAAAATCAGCTGATAGCCGAAACCGGTTTGGCTCAGTGGATAGAGCGTCGGCCTGCGGACTGGAAGGTCCCAGGTTCGATTCCAGTCAAGGGCATGTACCTGGGCTGTGGGCACAATCCCAGTAGGGAGTGTGCAAGAGGCAGCTGATCGGTATTTCTCTCTCATAGGTGTTTCTGACTTTCTATCCCTCTTCCTTCCTGTCTGTAAAAAATCAATAAAATATATTAAAAAAATAAATTAAAAAAAATAAAAATCAGCTGACAATCTTATATAAGCTTCCTTGTAGGTAACTAACAGCTTTATTTTGCTGCCTTTGAGATTCTTTCTTTTTTTTGTCTTTAACTTATAACATGTTAATTATGATGTGTCTTAGTTTGGACCTCTTTGGGTTAGTCTTGTTTGGGATTCTCTGCATTTCCTGAAGTTATATGTCTATTTTCTTCACCAGGTTGAGTAAGTTTTCTATCATTATTTCTTAAACTAGAGGCCCGTTGCATGAAGATTCATGCAATAGGCTTTCCTTCCCCTGGCTGCCAGGACCAGCTTTCCTTTGGAACCTGGGACCCAAGCTCTCCCTCTGGCTGCTGCCTTCCGTTTTTTGCTTTGACCAGCTGGAGGCTTCACTCCAGCTGGAGCCTTCAGTCTTCCCTGCTTTGGCCGAGTGCCACACTGCTGCCACTTTGTCTCCACCCTTGGGGGCAGGCGCTTGGCCCCACCCCCTGCTCCTGATTGGCTGGTAGTGTAGCAAATGTACAGTCAAATTTGCATGTTTTTCTTTTATTATATAGTATAGTTTTTCAATTCCTTGCTCTCTTTCTTCTCCTTCTGGCACCTTCATGATGCAAATATTGCTACACTTGAAGTTGTTCCAAAGGCTTCTTAAACTATCCTCAATTTTTTAATTCTTTATTCTTTTTGCTGTTCTCATTGGGTGTTTTCTATTTCCTTGTTTTTCAAATCTCTGATTTGATCTTCTGCTTCATCTATTCTACTATTGATTCTCTCTAATCTATTCTTCATTTTAGTTATTATAGTTTTCATTTCTGACTTTTTAAGTTTTCTATCTCCTTTTTTGTTTTACATCTCTTTTCTTTGTTAAACCTCTCACTGAGTTCTTTGAGCATATTTACAGCCAGTATTTTGAACTCTACATCTGGTAGATTGCTTATCTCCATTTTGCTTAGTTCTTTTTTCTAGAGTTTTGTCCTGTTCTTTCATTTGAGACATGTTCCTTTTATCTCCTCATTTTGGCTGCCTCCCTTTGTTTGTTTCTATGTATTATGTCAAACTTCTATATTTCTTGGTTTTGGTAGAGTAGCCTTATGTAATAGGTGTCCTGCGGGGTCCAGTGACACAGTCTTCCTGGTAACCTGGTACTCTAAGTATGTCCCTTTTGTGGATCTTGTGTGCCCTCCCACAGTAGTTGAGTCTTGATTGCTAGTGACATGTCAGTGTAAGATATGGACCCAAAGGCTGATTGGCTTTGAGAATTGGCCATGATTACAGGTGAGGAGCTGTTATTCAGGGGCTGACCTGGAGCAGGATTCACTGTAGTAGGGCTCTGTTGCCTCTTGAGTCCACACTTTGGGTGTGTCATTTGAGAAGGTGGTTGAGTAGTGCTCTTATATGGTCTGAAGCTGGCCACCAGGTATGTTGATCTGGGAGGTTCTGGTGTAGACCAAGGTTAGCCTTACCTTTGCTTTGCTTGTGGACACTTGGTACGAACTACAAAGTGATTTGCATATGGTTTCCACTTGTGCTGGGCTTGAAGGTGCCTGGGAGAGGCTAAGCTATGAACTGAGTCTGGCTTCCACTAGTGCCAGGCTTGGGGCTGCTTAGCAAGAGGTACAGGCTACATGAAGGCTAGATGTTGCTTTTGGAGGGTTTTTTTAACCTTTTAGAGATTTTAGGAAAGTCAGCAGCATGAGGCCAGACAGGCCATTTGTATGAAAAAAATCACTGTAAAGGTGGGTGAGGTGGGGGTCTCAAAGAATCACTAGGGCAGGGTGAACAGTGTTAACCAGGTCGGTGAAAACTCACATATGATACCTATGTGGGCCTGCAAAAGGAGGGCTCAGCAAAGAAACAATGGCTATGCCAGCACTTCTCTTTGGGAGGAAGCTGCCTCTCAAGCCTTCGCCCTGAGGCCAGACAATTTAGCTCCTCCTCATATGTCCCTCATAGTTTTTCAGCTGCAATCCCCACTGTTTTGTTTTGGTTTTTAATGTTTTTATTGACTTTAGAGAGAGGAAGTGAGAGGAAGAAAGAGAAAGAGAGAGAGAGAGGAGAGAGAAGAGAGAGAGAGAGAGAAATTGATGAGAGAGAGAGAGACATTAATTGGCTGTCTCCTTCACTGCCCCTACTGGGGATCAAGCCCCCAACCCAGGAGTGTGCCCTGACTAAGAATTGAACTGGTGACCTTTTGCTGCATGGGATGATGCTCAATCCACTGACCCACAGGGGCTGGGCTCCTTGCTGGTTTTCACAGTCAGAAGTTATGGGGAATTTTTTTTCCAGTACTGGAACCCTGGGCTGGAGAGCCTGGGGTGGGGCCAGGACCCCTCAATCCTCAGGGTGGATCTCTGAAGAAAGGAGGCATCCCTCCCTGCTTTTACCTGCCACATAAGAATGTGGGACTAGTCCGTTCCATGTCTCTGCTCCTCTTACATTTTCATGTAGCTTCTTCTGCATATTCTTAGTTCAGCAATTTAGCAATTTTGATGTGGTTGTGGAAGAAGCTGAGTACAGTGTTTACCTGCTCTCACAACAGCACACTCTTTATCAGGTTGTTATACGGATTAAAAATATTAACATGTGTACCCATGAGAACAGCACCTGGCCACATAAACATAAGCAAAATCATCTGGAAACACAAACTTAGCAAAGAAAAACACAACTAGATGACTTAGTTTTCTCCTGTTTGGCAAACTACAATCCATGCATTTGATAGAAATATAATCCCAGAATTTTTCTGACCCTAAATAAAGTGCAGTTGATGCCATCTAGCCTTAAAGTGGTAACTGCTCTAACAGTGTCGACTTTGCACATACCATGTACAGGACCACACTATGCATCTTACTGAAAACCACATTCATTGTTTTACCTTTTGTTCAGTGCCGACTCTTATCTAGGCACTGTGTTAGAAAGTGCTATTTCAAAAAAAAGAGCAAACCAAAGCCTTTATCCTTAGAAACCTTAGAATGCTACTCACAGTATGTCCACAGTTGCTGAATGCCTTACCCCTCTATATTAGTCAGTGTTAAGAACTGTAAGAAATAGTCCCAATGTCTCTGTGTCTCAATAAAGGTTTATTCACTATTCACACTGTATTAGTTATCTATTGCTTTTAGCAAATGACCCCAAAACTTAGCAGTTTAAAACAACCAACATTTAATATCTCACACAATTTTTGAGACTCAAAAATCCAGGACTAGCTTTGCTGCGTGGTTCTAGCTCAGTGTCTCTCACAAAGTTGTATTCAAAGTATTTGCTGGAGTTGCCGTCATTTGAAGGATCAACTGAGTTTGGGGAATTCTTTTCCAAGCTCACTCACCTGATGATTGGCAGGCCTCACCTCCTTGCTGGCTGTTTGAGGAAGGTCTCCATTCCTTATTATCTAGGCATCTCCACAGGCTGCCGAAATGACCCTAAGATGGATTTCCCCAGAGAGACTGGAGAGAAAAGAGAGAGAGAGAGAGATGGAGTGAAAGAGGTAGAGAGAGAAAATAAGTGAGAGAGCACCCAAGACAGAAGACAAGGTCTTTTATAACCTAATCTCATAAGTGACATATGCTATTGGTCCCAGACACACCTTGGTACTGTGGAGGAGATGACACACAGGTATGAATCCCAGAAGATACAACCACTGGAGGCTGGCCACCACACAATAAATATGCATCATAGTCTATTGTGAGCCATTGTTAAGGGAGATAAGGTAGATGGGCAGAGTCTGCTCCAAATAGTTTTATTCCAGGACCCAACCTCCTTTCTTATGCCTTTGGCCTTCTCCATTTGATTCTCTACATCTTCACAGGAGGTTAGGAGCAAGGAAAAGGAGGTGGCCCAGTAGATGCTAGTGGCCAGACTTGGACATATTCCACTAAGCAGAAATCACCTAATTGCAGGGGAGCTGGAAGCTGTGTTTTGTCAGTGACCCTAGATTAAAAAGGAAGTTCATAGCAGGAACTCTTCTACACACTCTATTTGAAAAGAGATTGTACAATTAAACATCTTAATGTTTTTAAAAGCAGTCTGTTTGGTTTTAATACAGCAAAAACATAGGATTGCCTGCCATTCAGCAACAAAGCAACTGATTGATTGCATATTTTCACCTTTTCAATGCATTGTAAATGCAGCCCCTGTATGCAGATGGTGGAGAGCAGTTCCTGAGCCATTAAGTTTGCTGCTTTTTCAGGAATACTATTAGGATGCTGGCAGAAACAAGTCTTGCCTTGTTTTCCAAGTGGGAAGAAGAAAGTCATTGTTCACAAGCAAATGAAAATACAAATCACAAGACTAAAATTATGAATGCAAAACATTATATTAAAATGTGGCTTGTATGTTGTATTTGCATGCATTTTAATATGCATCTGTCATACCTTTTGTTAAATTTAGTAGGCACTGACAATATTAAACAACTGAGATTCGAGGAACTGTTTTGAAATAGATTTTAACCCAAATATGTTCCTATTGCCCAATGTATCTTTAAGGGGTCTGAGATGCCAAATCAGATCATTTTATTGGTCAGATCTGGGATCTCTGTGACCTAGAACAATTAAAAAATATTTTTCATAAACCAATTTTAAAGCACTCAAATGACTGAAACATGACTAACACCATTTATGGAATAAGAAAATACAATCTAATTTTTTAAACTGGAAAAGGCTTTAGGGATCCTTTGGATTAGATGTTCTTATCTCTCCTACTCATTCTGAAGTCTGGCCACATTTATGGCCAAAGCATCCATGAGAAATTGAAGACCACATTTTCTAAAACCCCAATTGGCTGAGCTTCTGCTCCTTTGAAACTGATGTTTTCAGAGTTAGCTTTTTCCTTTTCTGGGGTTTGTTTGTGTGGTTTTCTATGTGAGCAAACCCCCAAAAGAGAAGTGGCTTTTAGGGCAGTAACAAAAATGAACCAAATTTCAACCATACTTAGAATCCCTGCTGTCTGCACATGGAGGCTTACTGACCAGAGAAGAAGAATATATTTCATGAGAACCCAGCTCTAAGTCATAAACTAGAAATACATCAACCTCTTTGTTGTTAATTGGCACTTACCTCACCTGAAGGCTTTTGCCAAGAAGAGCAGAGGAGTTTAATGAGGAAGGAAGAAAGGAAAGGGCCTGGAGCTCTGGAAAACAGTCTCAGCCACATGTGATTTTTAGTTGTGGGGGGAGGGATTCCCACCCCCCAATATGCTAGAGTAACAAAGTGGCCTATGTACATTCTCAAACCTCGGCTGTTTATTTGGGGGGTAAGGCTCAGGCTGGGGCCTGAGTGATAACTGCTTCGTGTAATTACGAAGACAGCTTGAAAACTATGCCCCTCTTTGTTTCTGCCTCCAGATGACGGCTGTCTAACTGCTGTTTGTGCCAGTTTTATTTCAAAGCGCTTTTCTTTCCATATTTCAAAGGTCAGTGTGTTTACTGGTGGCCAAAAGGAGCCTGTGTGTAAGAGAAAGAAACATATGTGGTTGAGTGGCAGGAGGAGGAGGAGTCAGGAGAACTGGATTGAGTCCTAGATTGGCTTCTAGATGCGTGAGAGAATGGAGAGTAGCTGACCTTTCCTTCATCACCATAGAAAGTAGAGGAAGAAAATGGTCTCTTTTATGTTAAAGATTTTTCTAGAAGTTTATTTCCTTCAGGAAGAAGAAATGTAGGTATTTCCAGTAAAGGAACATTATCAAAAATGCAGCCAAGAAAATGTCCACTTCATCTTTCTCATAATAGAAATATTTTCCCCTTCACAGAAAGCAGACTGGGTAGTCTCTGATCCTTAAAAACCTCGAGATTGTTTTTAGTGAAGGGATATTAGCACAGGGAAATAAAGCAAACCTCAAACACTTTATCAGGAGTCTCAGTTGGCCTTCTGGCATCACTACTTAGAACATCAAGGCCAATCAGATTGCTTTACCTGTCCATATATAAAGCATTAGTGTTTCTGTTATGAATATTTGAAAACAGCATCACATTTCAATTACATAAGCTCCATACCTATTTCAAATGTCCTTCATGATTTATTTTCTTCTAATCTGTGTTTTCCCATTTGCCTTTCCTCGATTTTCCATATATTGAGCTCCTGGGGAAGGGAAATGAACAAATTGCGGAAATGCTAGAGAATGTGTGGCATTCTGAAACTAGATTTGCCTGGGTCTAAATCTCCGTACTGCCACATGTCAGCTGTGTGACCTTGCATAATTTACTTAACCTTCCTGTGCCTCAGTTTCCTTTTCTACTAACACAACTACTCACTTCCTGGTATTGTGAGGATAAATTAGATTGACATGTAATACTGACTAGGCAGAATAGTAGTGCTTGGCACACAGCAAGCATTTCAATGTTAGCGAATCATGAAACACACTCTCCCTTTCAAAATGAATTATACATTTGGGAAAATCTCTTTTGTGCTACCACTATTTCTCTTTTGTAATTGATCCACATATACCCATAGAAATTTTAAAAAGGAAATTTATATTATATTAAACATTATATTTTAAAATGTGGCTTGTATGTCGTATTTGCATGCATTTCAATAAGCATCTGTCATTCCTTTTGCTAAATTCAGTAAGCACTGACAATGTTAAACAACTGAGTGCAGTTAATAATTCAAGAAATTGTTTTGAAATAAATTTTAACCCGCTTATGTTCCTATTGACCTCCCTCTGTTGCTGGGCACCCATGCATGCACAGAACGTCCCAGCCCACATTGGTGGCAGCAGACCCACTGCATGAGCTCCCTATTGTTGCATGGATGGCAATGTCCACACAGTGCAGAGGAGAGTCTGTTTCATAGAGTGATGGCAGGCAGGTTACTGGAATAGTGCCCATATTATAAAATGGGGGGAGAAATTAAGAGGAAAAGAGACTAAATGAAATATCTAAAACTTCATCTTCCAGTTCTGGTGAATTTCACCCATGTGTAAATAAGGTTACTCTCTGCCTTGGGTTTGCATAATTCTCACTACCTGACCAGAGACAGGCTTGGCAGTTCTTGGCCATGATTCAAGAAGGAGAGGCAAGGAGGAGGGAAGCACAGGTAAGAATAACTGGAGTGTATCGGAGGCCTCAGCTATGCCTTGCATTTTCATCACCTTGAATCCATTATTTGGATATTATTACCTCCATTGGAGGCCCGGTACACAAAAATATATGCACTGGGGAAGGGGAGAGTCCCTCAGCCTGGCCTGCGCCTTCTCACAGTCTGGGAGCCCTCAAAGATGTCTGACTGATGGCTTAGGCCCACTCCACCCAGAGAGCAATCAGACATCCTTAGTACTGCTGTGGAGGCAGGAGAGGTTCCCCGCTTATGGCTGAGTGGCACTGCCCCTATGAGAGTGTACTGACCACCACGGGCAGCTCCAGCCCTGCCGCCCATCACCCCATTGTGGGCATTAGTGGCTTTCCTCTGTGGGAGATGACTGGTGGGCCGATTGATCAGGGGACAGTGTCCCCCACCACCTCTCTGCCACTGCTAGTCACTGCCCCCCAATCGCCATCCCCTTCCTCTGCCCTCTGGCACCTGCCTTGGTTGGCCTGTTGCTGCCTGCTCCCCAGCTCTGCCCCCTGCCACATGGTCATTCTGCCGTTTGGTCAATTCCACATTAGGCTTTTATTATATAGAATTGTACAATCAAAGAAATATAGATTCAGGGAAGTGAAGTGCCTTTTCAAAGTCTATTCAGCCAGCCATAGTGGCTGGGATTTAAACGCACTTCTTTTGGATGCCAAGACCCCTACTTTCATCTCCTTTACACATAAACTTTTTAGGGAGGTCCCAGCTAGGATGGGGTTCTAAGTGGCTGCCAGGAGAATAGCTGAACCTAGACTCCAGATAATCAGTGACTACAAGCACAATATTAGAAGAAGGCACTTGCATTTATTCTAAGCCATTTCTATCCCTCTTCACATGAAGTAGATTAATGGGGAGGGTGACTTTTTGCCAACCTTGCAATTTAAGTACCAAGAAAAGGGAAACTTTGGAAAGTAACTTTCTTTCACTGTTATAATCAGAACTTCCTCTTCTGTCACAGCCCTTTCAGCAGTGGTCTGCTCTTCCTCTCAGTCTCTTCAAGATCTCTGCAGAAGTAGAGACAGGCATGCCCTCCCTCTGGTGCTCGGCACCCACACATGTACAGAACTTCCCAGCACCGCGTGGATTGCGTCAGACCCGCTGGGTGAGCTCCCTATTGTTGCACAGGAGGGCAATGTGCACACAGTGCAGAGGGAGTCTGTTTCACAGAGCGATGGCTGGCAGGTTAATGTAAGGCATTTGTGTGGGAGGCTGGTGCTCAGCCTTGGGATCAGCCGCTACCCAAGTCTCGTCTCAGCTCCTGGAAGGTTGCCTAGATCTGGTCATGAAGGTTCCAGGAGTGAGGTGTCAGCAGTGGGAGTGGCTCCAATGGCAGCAGAAAACCTCAGCAGAGCTCGCTGGTTGGTGTTTCTGGACGATATGGTATTGACCTCAGCAGGGTTTTCAGTGGCAGCAATGGCAGGAGCTGACGCAGAAGCTCCTCCCAGGTTTCTTCAGATTGATGATGTAGACGCCTTCACTTTTCCTGTTGCAGCTGTACTGCTCCATTTCCAAGTCAAGGTTGGTGCCACCTAAAAGTGTTCCTGCTGTAAGGAATTTGAGGACTTCTTCCTCCTTTATAGGACACCAAGGACTCTGGGCATTGCAAAATTTTCTGTATAAATTATAGATGCTTCATGGCTCCTCTTTAAGTTGCTCAGGACACCACACTTTCATAAAATTAAAGAGATCTTGAGTATATTGAATTCATTTTGGTCATGACATTAAACACCCCCACCACCCCTTTCATTGTTTTAACTGTAGAGGTAGGGACCTTCTTTTTCTGCCAAGGGTCATTTGGGTATTTATAACATCATTTGAGGGCCATACAAAATTATCAACTTAAAAATTAGCCTGCTCTATTTGGTCAAACATTTAATTAAATCACCCCTAATGCCTTGGGAGGGCCAGACCAAATGATTTTGAGAGCCTTATATGGCCCCCAGGCCAGAGGTTACCCATCCCTGCCTTAGAGCAAGTACAGACCACATTGAAAAGAATCTGGCAAGAAGACCAGGTTATTTTCTTTATACTCAATTATTGCATTGACTTCAGGAAGGCTTTTTAAACCTGTTTGTGTGTGTTTAGGCAAATGTTGTGAGTAAATTTGTAAGCATTTACCTCAAAGTCTTATCCAAATTCCTTTTAAGAAAAATGTCAGGACCTCATTCTCACTTCTGTTACTGAAGCTGTGATTTTCCCATTATAGAGCTGAGATGCTATAACTAAATAGGAATATGTATTTCACTTTCAATAAAATCATTCGCTGGAAAAAAAATTAAAACAGAGCTTTGGAAATCAAGCTGTCTTTCTCTATTAGAACTAACAAGAGCTGTTTCATTTTCCAAATCACAAGTTCTGGATACTGAAATTCTATTTGCAGAAAATGCTAGGGATTATTAAAAAGTCAGATAGTTGTCATAACATGGCATGTTTTCTTGTGCTTGCCAGGATGCCTTAATGACAAAACTAAGGACAGGTGGACATCACATGTCAATATTTTAATCACAGAATAAAGAACAGAGACAAGACATGAAATGCTCCAAAGCATCTGGGAAAGATAGTGCTTCCTCTTGAGACTTGGCAGTGACCTCATTGTTAGAAGAGAAGCTGCCTGTTTAACACATCTCTTTCCTAGTCATCATTACTTACCCTCTTATGTTTCTCCTCTGTCTCTAGTTCTCCATTTCAAAATAACAACACACACTAACACTACTACCACCACCACCAACAGCAACAACATTGTTCAGCTTGGTGCATCCTTTTGTCCCTATCTAAAAATGAGATTCTTAAATTGGGCTCCATACAAAACTTTGTATGTATGTACCCAATGGTATTTTTTTCCTGGGAATAAGGTCCATAACTTTTATAAACACACACAAAAACTTATAACCCTGCAAAAAAATCAACAACTACAATAAACACCAAAGAAATATATGGCACACTTTTAGTTCACTTTCTTATGCTGCCATTTTGTTTCAGCTGGGCTTCTAATAAAGCTAATGTTGTCACTTACAGGCTCAATGTTCTGGTCAGAGTGGATATGGTGCTGCCCATCACTTTGGATATTGTAAAGAGATGGAATCACTCAGACACGTTGCTATCCAATTCAGTTCAAACTCATCTTCCCTCCAAAACCTTTCCCTCCCACTGTGATGTCAAGATCTCCCCATTTCTTAGGCACACTTGCTTGAGATCTAAGTTATTTTGAAGTTTTTCCTGACCTTTATTTCTCCTGTCTAATCAATTGGCAATCTTCTCAAGTCACTTTCAGAAATGTCTTGCATACAACTCTTCCTTTTCATTGTTAAAAACCAGCATCGCAGGCCACTGGTGGTTCTTGCCACTGACTAAATGTTACATTAGGAGTTTGGGTTTTTTTGTGGTTTTTTTTTGTTTGTTTTTTTTACATTATATTGAAGCTTAGAGCTAAACCCAGAATGTTCCATACACCTTTTTCTGGGACATAATCTGGATATCTGTGTTTTGGTAAAACTCCTTAGAGTGCAGCCAGATTGAGAGTCACTTGCCTACCCTGATCTTATTTGACTTCATAAATTTCTTTCTATCAAAGCCTTCCTACTTTATTTCATATTACTTTCCTGTCACCCCCATTAGTCTTTTATGCTTCAATTTCCTCTTGGCTTTCTTTAATCAGGAAACTCTGTTGCTTTAATCAGGACCTCTGAGTGGGGGGATAAAGCCATAGTGAGCCCCTTCTCTAATTTTGCATTAGGAACCTCCCAGATAAAGTGACTTGAGTTGCTTAAAGATAGGATCAGTTAGTAGTGGAGATGATTTAGAACTCAAATGCCCTTTCTCTTGACCCCTTTCCCTAATTCAGAATGCTTCCTATGCCAGGGTTATAATAATTGGTGATGGACATCAAAGCTCGGTCTTTGCCACTACTGTCTCATTTGCTAGCTCCAAGCTGTAGCCTTGGCTTTCCTCTGTTTGGAACATCTTCAGCTGTTATCTCTGAGCCTTTAGGAAGATCAAATGTGACTGGAAACCTTGGCTAGTACAATTTTTCATGATTCATTGACAGCAGCCCTGGGAACTGTGGGACCAGGAACCTGGATCTGGATGCCATGTTTGCCATCCTATAATTGTGTGTTTAAGCACCTTGCATTCTGCTTTAGCTTCAAAGTCATCTCTGATGCTTCATATTAAACAGTTAACTCTAGGACAATATCTATGAATTATCAAAAGAGCAGCTTATCTGTAATTCAGGGAAAACCAAATATTTCACCTGCCCTGATATCATTACCTACCACTCACATTACCTGAAGTTCTCATTACCTGAAGTTCCAAAATTCCTGGGAATAAGGCAATGTTCATTTTGGGAAGTTCAAATGTGATATTCCAGAAGCCTAACATTCACTTATCAGTATTCATTAATACCTTAAGCCAGGTTTTATTTTATTACTACTAGTAGTAGTAGTAGTAGGAGGAGAAGTAGTAGTAATATCAAAGGGCTCAGAGCAATGTCCTGAAGGCATGGAACTAATGTGGGTAAAATTGACTGATGAAGTGCAATGGAGGGGAGCAGAGAAAAATAGCCAGAGCTTGGGTGCAGTGTAACAGAAGGGAGCTGGACACTAACAGGAAAAAGAACCTGGAGAGAAGGTGGAGAAGGGTGCATTTTGCCTAATTCCCCATTTTGCTGACTTTGGCTTTTTCTCTAGAGTTCTCCTTGGTTAGCTCCATTTCTTTATTGATTTCTGCCTGGCATTTGGCTGAAAATTTGGAAAGAATCATAGCAATCACTGTAGCTAACATTTATTGAACATCTACTATGTGCCAGATATTGCTTATTGCTTGAAGAATTTTACATGCATCAACTTATTTTATCCTCTCCCCCAACATTTGGAGATTATGTGCCATAATATCCCCATTTTATAGATGATAAAACTTAGGCTCAGTTGTTTGAAGAACTTCTCTAAGATCATCCAGAGAATAAATGGTAGAATCATGTTTTCAACACAAGCAGTCTGGCTCCAAAGCCTGTGTGTGTGTGTGTGTGTGTGTGTGTGTGTGTGTGTGTGTGTGTACTAGAGGCCCAGTGCACGAAATTCGTGCACAGGGGGTGAGGGGTGTCCCTCAGCCAAGCCTGCACCCTCTCCAATCTGGGACTCCTCAAGGGATGGACATCACTGCCCATTTATACCTGCTCCTGGTGGGATTGGCCTAAACAGGCAGTGAGACATCCCTGTCACAATACAGGACTGCTGGCTTCCAACTTCTCATCTGTCTGCCTTCCTGATTTGCCACTAACAGATTCTGCCTGTCAGCCTTATTACCCCTAACCACTCCCCTGCCAGCATGATTGATGTCTAACTGCTCCCCTGTCAGCCTGTTTGCCCCCAACTACCCTTCCCTGAAGGCCTGGTCACCCCTAACTGTCCTCCCCTGCTGGCCATCTTGTGGTAGCCATCTTGTGTCCTCATGGGAGCAACCATCTTTGAGCACATGGGGGCAGCCATCTTTAACCACATGGGGGCAGCCATCTTATGTGTTGGAGTGATGGTCAATTTGCATATTACTCTTTTATTAGATAGGATTGTTTTTAATCCTCACCCAAGGATGGTTTTTACTGACTTTTAGAGAGAGAGAGAGAAACATCGATGTGAAAGAGAAATACTGATTGGTTGCCTCCCATTAGTGCTCCAACTGGGGATCAATCCCAAAACCTATGTGTGTGCCCATACCGAGAATCAAACCCACACCTTTTGGTGTATGGGACGATGCTCCAACCAACAGAGCCACCCGACCAGGACCAAAACCTATATTCTTAACCACTTTGACTTACTGTCTCTCAAAATTACAGCATTTACAAACAAATTATACAGTTAATCTTCAAATCCAGACAGTCTGGTTTCAATTCATCCCACTATAAGGCCTCCTGGGCTGGAATGAATCGTTCAATTGCATGAGACTTTTACAGTCATGGAGCCTGTAGCAGTCCAAAAAGGTTTCTTGGTTTTGAGTCTTTCTAATGTTGTAGCAGTCTGGTGTTTTGTTTTGTTTTGTTTTGTTTTAATCGCAACCAGAGGATATATTTAGAGAGGGAAAAGGAGAGACTGAGAAATATCAGTTGCCTCCCACATGTGTCCCAACAGGTATGTGTCCTGACTGGAATAGAACTTGCAACCTTTTGGTGTACAGACAACACTTTAACCAACTCCACCACCCAGCCAGGGCTAGCATACTGGAGCCTTAATAACAGTGCTCTATTGATTTACTATAAAATGCCAATCTGACAAAAGGGGTTGAGTATAAACTTCACAACATGCTAGGAAAAATCCCTGCCCAGCTATTATATTGTCCCATACTGAATGAAATAGAGAATTCAAACAAAATTACTTCTTGTCTCTGTAAAAGGTCAGCTGAAGTAAAAATTGTTTAATATTTCTTCTTCCATATAACCAAACACTGCTAGTGTTCCAGGCACATCAAAGATAAATCTAAAGTCTGGGATGCAGGAAGTCACTGCACCCTTTAGTTGTATCTTGTGAGGCCCTCTGAAGTGCTTTTGGGATATTATCTAATGAATCCTCACAGACATTCAGCCAGGCTTTTACCTCTTGGAGTGCCACATTCCTGCTAAGAATTTCCCCGGAATTAAAATAGATAGCAGGGGTCAGATAATATAAAAATGTGGCTGCGGTTTGGAGAAAGGCTTGCTCATCTCCTCTCCCCTAATAATGGAACAAATTCTAGTAAGATGGTCCATTTGGGGCTGGAGGGAAGGAAAAAATGCCTCCTATAAAATGTTACCAGAACTCAGCTTCTTGATGACTTGATGACTTACTGGGAGCAGAAAAGATGGAAAGAGAATTCCTGAAGGAGGGGGAATGGGAAAGGTCAGGGAAGGAGTGGCAGTTCCACAGGAGGCTGGAACCACAGGGGGCTCCATCTTTGAAATCTCCTCTTTTCTTCTAATAACTGGCTACTTTCATACCCCAATTAAATTTTGTCTTCTTATTGTTCTGTAAACAAATGTGAAACAATCCAAATAAAACAAACAAAAAATACTCTTGTTTTGTTGGGAAAGGTTCTTTTCTGTTATTCCCAAGTGTGCAGGAGGAAAATGCCTCACCCATCCCTTAATTAACAGTGGTCGGCTTGCTAGCCATGAGCCACTGTTTGCTGCTCGGTTGACTAATGAGTTTGCAGACCACTGCCTTAATAGCATTTACCTAGCTTTCCTGGCCAACAACTTTTCTTTTCTAGAGCCTTAAGGAAACAAATACCTCACAGCAGGGATAACCAGTCTTTTTGTCAAGGGAATTTGCTTTTCATTTCTCCTGAAGCATTAAGGTCAAGGAGTTGGGGTGGGGAGATTCCA
Source organism: Antrozous pallidus (assembly GCA_027563665.1). NCBI lineage: Eukaryota > Metazoa > Chordata > Mammalia > Chiroptera > Vespertilionidae > Antrozous > Antrozous pallidus. Next base: position 29,173,707 of record CM050513.1, read on the forward strand.
GCCTACGTTTTACTTCTCCTTGGGGAAGCAGTCAACCCAAGGCCACTGACTTGAGCACTATCAGATCAGATCTAGGTCTTGATTTGCCAGAAGAGCCTGCCAACTGGTTGATTACTTCCATGAAAGGGTTCTTCTATTCATGAAAAAGGGGAAAACTTTTTTAAAAATAAGAGCAATTACTCCGTGTTTCACTTCCCTCACAACCATTGTGACTGCCGAGCTAAACTCATTTGTCACCACAGTGGATCAAAACAGTAAAGGTAACAGTGGAACCTCCAGAATCCTTTCTTTTTAGCATTGCACCATCCTTGTATACATCCCAGACCAAGTTTCCTGTAAATGCCCTTGCTATCCTGAATAGTTTCCAGGCCTGCTGTCCTGAATGAATGGGACATCCCATTAGGCTTTCAAACCAGGCCTCATCTTCTGTATCCTCTCTATGCTGCTTGATGTACTGGCCTCCACCCAATCTAGCCTAGACACATGTGGGTGGTGATGAATTTTTATGGTGATAGTTACCATAATTACAAACTTCAAAGCTATATACAAATTGCCTTGGTCACCACTACAATAAAGAGAGAGAGAAGAAGAAAAAGGACAGATGGTGGAGGGGGTAGTTTTTGGAGTTCCCATTTAGTGTCTGTCTTTGCAATAACCAAATAGTATCTGAAGTTCTGAATATAGAGTTGAGTTATAGATTCTGCATTTGAACTATGAATTTTGAATAACTGCAGACAGAGACCAAGCATGCTCTGCAGTTGATATAAAAATACCCATTCCCACACAGACAAATGTGGGAAAAGGAGCTGTATGAAACCTCAGAAGGAATGGCCATGTTTTAGAAAACCAAATGAATACAAGGGAAGGATACAAGTAGGACCAGATACAGATATATGTTTGTTAGCCTCAAATAGCTAGTACTCTCTTATTGCTTTGTAGAAAGAAGTAGACATCTGTTTCAGATGAAAATTATCATTGTAAATGTATGTCATTTAATATTATTGTCATTTTGCTTTTATATAATTACACTGCATTCAAGATCTATTGCTTTGTAACCAATTACATCAAGATTTAGATACTTAAAGCTACAAATATTTGTTGTCTCGCTGTTTCTGAGACTCAAAAATCCCAGAGTGACTTAGCTGGGTAGTTCTGGTTCAAGGTTCTTCATAAGGTTATAGTCAAGGGCTGGATGCATCATCTGAAGACTTAGCTGGGCCTAAAGGATCTGCTTCCAAGCTAGCTCAGGCAATGGCGTCATCCATTTCTCCTTAGCATTGTCTAGAAGTTTCAGTTCTTTACTACATGGGTACCAAATTCCCTTAGAGCTTCCTGGGTGGCCTCAAGGCATGGTGGCTGGCTTCTCCTAGACACACAGAGACAGCATTCAACATAGATATTACAATCTCTCTTTATTGATGCATGCTTTATTATATATATATATATATATAATTTCAGAGAGGAATAGAGAGGGAGAGAGAGATAGAAACATCAATGGGTGAGAGAGAAACACTGATCAGCTGCCTCTTACAGTCCCTCCACTGGGGATCGAGCCTGCAACCCCGGCATGTGCCATTGACTGAAATCAAACCTGGAACCCTTGAGTCCACAAGTTGACACTCTATCCACTGAGCCAAACAAGTTAAGGCTGCAGTCTCTTTCATGGATATATATATATATCCTATCTAATAAAAAAGTAATATGCAAATTGACCATACCTCTGATACATCCACAAGCCAATCAAGAGTAAATAAACCCCAACCAAGATGGCTGCAGCCACTGAGAGTAGGAAGGAGGCCTGGGTTTCCACAGCAATGAAGGAAGCCAAGCTTTCCACCTGCCCATGCCGGCCTAGGCCTCCACTCAATGCTACAAAGTTTCAATTATAGAAGATACATATATCCCAACAGAAATGGTGGCAGCCACAAGCTGGAGAGAGCAGAGGCTAGGGTTGCCCAGGTGATGGAGGAAGCCAAGCTTCTGCAGCCCTAGCACCTAGGCCTCCACTCTAGGCTACAAAGTTTTAATTATAGAATTTAAATAAACCCAAACAGAAATGGCTGTTGCCAGGGAGCAAGCAGAAGGCTTGGCTTGCTCAAGGCTACAAAGTTTCAGTTGTAGAACATAAATTAATCCCAGATCCCAGGTTCTCCACTTGGGCTGTTGGGGGGCATGACCAGCCTGCAAACTATTATAGGCCTCTTGTCCAGGCCATCCTACAATCCAAGGGAACCCCCACCCTGATCTGGGACACCCTTCAGGGCAAACCAGCTGGCCCCCACGTATGCACCAGGCCTCTATCTAATAAAAGAGTAATATTCAGATTGACCATCAACCCAACATACAAGAGGGCTGCCCCCATGTGGTCAAAGATCCTGCCCCCATGTGGACACAAGATGGCCAGCAGGGGAGGTCAGTTGGGAGGTTCCAGGCCTGCAAGGGAGGGCAGTTGTGAGTGATCAGATCAGCAGGGGAGGGCAGTTGAGAGGCAGCAGGCCTGCACGGGAGGGCAGTTGGGGGCAATCATGCCTACAGGGGAGGAAAGTTAGGGGTGACCAGGGCAGCAGAGGAGGGAAGTTGGGGGCAAACAGGCTGGCAGGGGAGCAGTTAGACATCAATTAGGCTGGCAGGGTAGTGGTTAACAGGTGATCAGGCTGGCTGGCAGAAGCAGTTAGGGGCAATCAGGGAGGCAGGCAGGTGAGCAGTTTGGAGCCAGCAGTCCTGGATTGTGAGAACGATATCTGACTGCCCATTTAGGGCTGATTCTACCAGGATCAGCCCTAAATGGGCAGTCAGACATCCCTCGAGATGTGCAGGCTGGGCTGAGGGACACCCCCAGACCCCTGTGCATGAATTTTGTGCACCAGGCCTCTAGTATATATATAAAATATCTTTTTAACACATTAAATGCCCAGTCAGTTACCGGTGACTGACCCTATACTTTCTGTCCAGAAGACAAAACAAACTGAGTGCTTCACGTGTTAATCATTTTAAGTGTACAATTAAGTGGCATTAAATACATTTTCATTGTTGTGCAACTATTGCTACCATCCATTTCCAGATCTTTTCATCATCACAAATGGCTCTGTACTCACTAATCAATAACTATGCTCCATCAACCTACTCCCAACTCTGATAAGCTCTATTTTATTTCCTGTTTCTAAGAATTTGCCTATGCTAGGTGCCTCATCTAAGTGGAATCACATAATATTTGTCTTTTTGGTCTAGCCTATTTTACTAGACACAATGTTTACTTGGAACTATGTTTGCAAGATTCATCCCTGTTATAGAACGTATCAGAACTTCATTTCTTTTTATGGCTAAATAATAGTCCATTGCATGTATATACCTATTTTGTTTATCCATTTATCTGGTGCTGGACATTTGGGTTATTTCTACCTTTGTTGTGGTCTTTTTATTTATTTGTTCTTTTATCCTCAGCTTAGGATATTTGTTTATTGATATTTTTTAGAAAGAGAGGAAAGGAGAGAGATAGAAACATCAATGAAACACTGATTGGCTGCTTCCCATGTGCACCCTGACTGGGGATCAAACCCAAAACTTAGGTACATGCCCTGACAAGGAATTGAACCTGCAATCTGTTGATGCAGGAGATGTTGCTCCAACAAACAGCTACCCTGCCACAGCTTGCTGTTGTTGTTTTATCACCTAATCTGAAGTACCATCACGTTGGCTGGAATCTATTCACTAAAAGTAAGTCACTAAGCCAAGCCCACAGTCAAGGGAAGGGGAAGGAAAAAAAATAGCAGAATTTGTGGATGTATTTTTAAAAAATATATAAGTTACTTAAGTTAATGTTACTAACTGCACATGATATTTTGCCATGGGGCTTGGTCGTTAGCCTTATTTCTCCCGGGGACTGCACCCAGAGTAGTCCCAACCGCAGGATAGTGTTGAAAATGGGCAAACCAAGAAAATGATATGCCTTATCAATATTTCCCTACCAAGGCTTATTATGGTATACTAGAGGCCCAGTGCACAAAATTGCTTGAGACCCAGACTCGCTGTGCGTGAGTAGCTTACCACCATGAGCCACTGGGTCGCAAAGCTGCAAGCCCCGTCTCACCAGGTAAGCCCCTCTGGCCACACAAGCCCCTCTGCACAGCGAGTACTGTAAGCCCCACCTCATCACGTGAGCAGCTCACAGGCTGAGGAGTGGGACCAAGAGATGCTTCATGCACCTCCTGGCAACCGGTAGTTTGGGCATTATAGCATGACAGCAAAATAGCACTGGCCTTTTATAATATAAATGGGACATCACAGATATTGTGATCCTGCTCTGAAGCTTGAATTTACCAGCAGGAGAAGTGAAAGTAGGCCTGCCTGTTGTGGTGGGCGCCACTTCAGTGAGGTGGTGGCTACACATATATATTTAGAGCATATTGAGAGTTATTCTCAGAGTCTATCTTTGCATGTAGTTGAAAGAAGGCTTAGTTTGCAATGACAAAAAATAACAACAAAAATGCCCTACTATAAGCCTTTTCATTAATCTTACAAATGTCCTTATTTCCTTCTAAGACTGGGACCACAAAGCTAAGGGTTTTTTGCTTTTTAATTTATTACACTACTTCAGTTTTCTATTTTGTGATGAATATAAGAAATTGGGAAGTAGTTTGCAAAGCTAAAGGCAGAGAGAATTAAAAAACAAAACAGAAAACAATTACCTCCTGCCAATTACACCAGGAAACAGTGGAGGGAGAATTCCTGCAGCATTTCTGTCCATTTTTCTTCATTACTGTAATGGTGGCCATTCTCCTCATTACCCGACACATTTCTCTTCATTACCAGCTGTAGTGATAAGGGTGATGATGAGTGCTATTTACAGCTGGAATTCTGTGAAAGGCCCAGCAGATGAATAATAATTATTCAAACAGATATGTGGAGACCAAGAAGGGCAAGTAGTTAAAATGAGGTTTTTGTGTCCCAGAAAAGCAGGAAGGTCATTTCTTTTTAAGTGAGAAGTAGAATGGGGAATGGAGTGGGGGGTTCCCATGTTCCTGAGTCAGAGACTTCCCAGCACTGTGGGTTGGAGTGGCTTGTCTAAGGTACTCAGTGGGTTCTTATAAAAACTGGACAAAAAGTAATAATTTATTTAAACCATAAAACAAATACGTAGGCCCATTTTAACCCTAATTTCATATTTGGAAGAAGACCAAGGACTTTCCTGAATTCTACGCTCAAAAAATAACTCACCACAAACCCTTCATTCCCATACTCCCACCCCTGTACTCAGCTTTCCATTTACCTAGCTGGGGCAATCTTGTTATAATGCATATTAACTATCATCCACCTATCTACCTATCATCTATCTATCTATCTATCTATCTATCTATCTATCTATCATCTAATTAGTCAGTTCTTCAAAGACACAGACAATAGGACAAGTGTCTATATCAAGAGCAGGAGAAAGAGATTTATTTTGAAAAATTGGCTCATGTGATTGTAGAGGTTTGGAGTCTAAAATCTGATGAGGTAGGTCAGCAGACTAGAGACTCAGGGGAGAGTTTCAATTCAAGTTCAAAGGAAGACTGCTGGAAGAATTCCTCCTTGTTCAGGGGAGGTTAGTCTTTGTTCTATTAAGATCTTCAATTGATTAGATGAGGCTCACACACATTATGGAAGGTAATCTGGTTTACTCAGTCTACAGATTGAAATGCTAATGGCATCCAAAAAAAAGAATTTCCTCACAGAAACATTCAGAATAATGTTTGACTGAATGTGTGGTCACTGTGGCCAGCCAAGTTGACATATAAAATTAATTATTTTTCTTTCTCCTCTCACCCTTATCTGTAAATCTAGATCAACAGGTTATCAAGCATTTGTGACCCACAAACTAAGGTGCTAAGTTGGGTTTTTACCTAAGGACTCCAGTCTTTCAATTAGGCTATTGAGATTCTTTTGCGGTATGGCCAGTAGTTGGAGAATTGAGAATCATTCCATTCAGCTTCCTTCCAGACACTTGAATTGAGGGGGGAAAAAATTGCTCCCAGGGCAGGAGGGGATCTTTAAATGAGTTTGGAGGAGAGGCACAGTATAAATATGATCGGGAACTGTGGTAAATAGTTTATTAAAGAACACCTTTCAGTTTAATGACCTAATTGCTACTCTTGCTTTGACTTTCTCACTAGCAATGGCCTTCACAGTTATGCCATTGCAACTTTGCCAAACTTAAAAAGGTGTTGAAACAGACTGCAAAAGTTTCAAGCAGAGCAAGTAGGAGCAAGTCAGCTTCCTGGAGATGGCTTACCAGCAGGACTCCAGTTAACCCCTGCTGGCCTGGAGCATCTGGGGAGGACACCCTGAAAAAAGATTTCCACAAGAAGGACATTGACATTTTCCCAACTCTGACGGTGTGTGCATCCTGTTAAGAATGATAGAAGCAGTGTTTCAGCACAGCAGGCTTTCAATATGAGACAGAGGGATGAAAGAAGTACAATATGAAAACAGCAGGTGACAATGAATGTATCACACAAGGAAAAGATGTTAGAAGAATATTGAAGTATATTAATTCTCCCCAGGTCCCCTCAAATTCAGTAACTTCAGTGAAAGCAAAGATATGTTCTTGAATTAGGCCCAAGCTCCTAACAAATGCCACAGCACCATCTGCTTAGTAGTAAAAGTCATAGGAGGTAGGAAAGACAGACCTGCATGCTAACTGCTGATATTTTCTTCAATATCCTTTATTTCATCATAGGCCCTCACAAGCTGTCATGTGTGGACAAACTCAGGAAATTTAATGTCTCCCAAGTGGCATTTCTCCATAGAGTTAGGCTACTTCTGAGGGCAAGATACCATTTGTCCAGTTGCTTTTTGGGATAATTTTTGTTTTTCTAAGAAGCAACAACCCTTAACAACCGCAAAGTCCTTCCTAATGATCTGGGTCTGGGAAGTGTTCTCAACTTACTGTCTATGGGCAAATTATCAGACCTGTCCATGACAAAGTGTCCACCGTTGAGAAAGAACATGATGTCATACCTTCACACCTACATTATTCAAACTTCAATGAAATAGGACAAATGAAAGGTAAATACCTTGTAGGGATAAGAATCAACTATATCCCTAAGAGAAAGAGCTCAGGGATTTCCATAAAATAACTAGCTTCAGTCTTTTGGCTTAGAGCTTTTGATTTATTTACTTTAGTGTTTGAGCAACTTGCCATTTCCTAAGTCCTTGAGCAAGGAACATGTTGTGACAATTTTCCCGATCTAAATCCAATTAGCTGGAACCCATCATGCCCTTGCCTTAACTTGGTACCAGCCATCATTTGGAAAATTTGGGTAAGCTAATTTCACCCCTCCACTCCCCGTCGTACTTGGGTAAACTTCTCCAGTCTCACGAATTCAACTACCACCTATAGTCTAATGACCCCCAGATTCATCTCTTTTCTGAATCCCAAACTGTCTTCTGAGTTTCAGCCTGGACTTCTCCACCTGAGTGTAAGATGGACACCTCAAACAATAGGTCCCAAACTGAACTCAACCAAACTTGGTCTTTCTCTTATTTCCTAGCTCTATTAGTACACTGCACTTCTACAACCAGTTACCTTTTACTTCTCTGTCACCACCCCATCTGATTACATACATCTGATTTTACATTGTGAAGAGGTTTTTAGATGTAAATTAAAAATAATTTCTAGTACTATTGTCATAATCAATCTCTCAGAATCATCCTGATTTGTTTATAACTTGTTCAGTGTTTTCTGCCTTTACTCATTTAAGACTGTACACAACAGCTTGAATATCTGTCTAAAAATAGTTACAATCTTTAAAAACTCCCATCATTCATAGAACTCAACACTGAACTACTGATCCAGGACTTCTTTGACTTCCCTCTTACTGTTATATCCACTCTTGTAATAACCTTTTAATTCTCCATATGTGCCACGCTGCTTCCAGCTCCGTACCTCTGTGGGAGTTATTTCTTCAATCCAGAAAACTTATTCTACCCTTCTTCACAGGCTAATTATGTTCTGACTCATCTTTAATAGTCAACTAAAGCATTATTTCTTCCAAGAAACCTCTTGTGAACTAGAATAAAACAAACACTGTTCCTCTGTTACTGCCTGTAACATTTTGTAGATATCTGTTATTACCTCCTATGTCCATTTCTCTCACTAGATTTTTAAGACCTTTTCATAAACTTTTACTCTCAAAGTTTCTAGAATAGAACCACAGTGGGCACTAAAATATTTAGATTGCTCTGAATTCCTATATCTTTGTATTTTAAGACCCCCATCCATGAAGTATTATTAATTCTGTCAACAAATTTATTTGATCCACTAAAACATCTATAATAATAAAAGTGTAATATGCAAATTGACCAAATGGCCAAACAGCAGAACAACCATCCAGATGACCATGCTATGACATGCACTGGCATCAGACCAGTCACGGTGGGTGCAATGTTATTGGTTGGTGGGCTCTGCCATCACCCCAAGATCACCCCGCAGAAGGAGGTGCAGGACATCAACCAGCAGCTTGCAGCAGGTGGCTGGGGTCTCCGTCTGTGGGGCGATGAATCATGAGGCTCCTGGACTGCAAGCGGGCGCAGGCTGAGCTGAGGGACCCCCCCCCCCCAGTGCATGAATTTTGTGCACCAGGTCTCTAGTCCTATATACTAAAAGGGTAATACGCAAATTAATCCTAACAGCAGAATAACCAGTCGCTATGATATGCACTGACCACCAGTGGGCAGACGCTCAACGCAGGTATCCCCCTGGTGGTTAGTGCACTTCCACAAGGGGAGCACTGCTCAGCCAGAAGCTGGTCCATGGCTGGCCAGCACCACGGTGGTGGCAGCAGGCTTTCCCTTCTCCACATCAGTGTTAAGAATGTCCAATTAATGGACAAACATCCCCTGAGGGCTCCCAGACTGCGAGAGGGTGCACCTGGGGTGAGGGACACTCCCGTTCCCCTGAGTGCACGAATTTTCATGCACTGGGCCTTTAGTTATAATATAAACATCTATAGAATGTACAATATTAAGGGTGAATCCTAATGTAAATTGTGAATGTTAGGTGATGATAATGTGTCGATGTAGGTTCATCAATTCTAACAAATATATCTGATGGGCACTGTGGATAATGAGGGAAATGCCCTAGCCAATTTGCTCAGTGGATGGAGCATTAGCCTGTGGATTGAAGGATCTGGGTTCTATTCTGGTCAAGGGCACATACCTCGATTGTAAGCTCAATCCAGGGAGGCAACCAATTGATGTCTCTCTCTCAGATTGATGTTTCTCTCTCCCTGTGTCTCCCCTTCCCTTCCACTCTCTCTAAAAATTAATAGAAAAATATCCTTGGGTAAGGATTAACAGCAACAAAAAATGTCATGGGGGAGGTTGTGCATATGCAGGTCCAGTGAGTATATGGAAATCCTCTGTATTTTCTGTAAAGCTAAAATTGCCTTAAAAAATAAGGTCTGTTAATTACAAAAAAATAGACAAAGCTACCAATAGAGTCTGATTTCCTTATCTAATCCTCAGACAGTGTGTGATTTCAATTTCAGATGAAAAATTATATAAGGGATCTCAACAGTGACAGCATCATTTATATAATAACAATAGGTAACATTTATTGAGCATTCCATATCTGTAGACACTTCTCAAAATGCTTCACATGTATTAACTCATTAGTTTCTGGTGAGAACTCTGTGGGTAGGGACTATTATTATCCACATTTCACAGGTGAGGAAACAAAAACATAGAGTTTAATCCCACTGCTAAAGATTATAAAGTTAATAAGACATAGCACAAGTTTCACACTCTTGCAGTATAATCTAGATTTCAAGCATTTAATCACTATGCTATACTGATGCTTAATCCAAGTAACCTTTCAAGACAAAGACTTTGAAAGAGTGATGTAACTGACTTTATAATTGGATCATAAACTAGGATGTGTTTGGCTGCAAGTTATAGAATGCCAAACTTACGTTGAACAACAATATGCAGACATGTACTGTACCACCTAGAAAGAAGTCCAGAACAGGCAGTTCTGGTTTTTTTTTTCTTTCCGTGGCCCTAGGTTGGTATCTCTGAGATCTTTGGCCTTCCCCTCATGGTTGCAAGATGGCTGAGCAATCCCAAGCACCACTTCTTATGCACAGTGTACAAAGAATTGTTCTTCCTTTAATGATGGACCATATTTCCCAGGAGCTCAACTGTTTCACCCACAGGAAGAGTCAGGAAAGTCAGTAGCTGGCGAAGGAGACCAACATCTGGAGCTGGCTGTGTAGCCTCTTTTAATACATCAGGGTTCTGTTAATAAAAAAGATGAAGGATAGTGTTTGAGGTGGGCATGATGTCAGCCACAATGTGCTTATGAAAATCAGTGCTACTTTACCTTAGTATTTTGTGTAAGAGCACAAGAATGGTTTCTTTGGATACCTCATTTCTCCACTTTTTATTCACCCTAATATATCAAGGGATATGACATACTTTCATTGATAATAGTGCCTCTGTCCAAATTCCTGAGTTGAGGACTTCAGAAGAGAGAAAAGAATATGGACATAGACAATGAGCCCCACTTTCAAAGATACACCTGGGGTGGGGCCAGAAGATCATATAGCTGTGTATGTGTACATTTATGTGTGTTTGCTTGCACTTTATTTCTCAAGTGATTCTGGTACTCAAGTGTAAGACTCATAGCTTTATGTGAAATATAGTCAATAATGTTATAATAACTATGATTGGTACCAGATGGATACTAAACTTAGAGGGGTGATCACGTCATAAGTTATATAAATGTCCAACCACTATACTGTACCCTTGAAACTAATCTAATATTGTTTGTCAAGTGTAATTTAAAAAAAAACAATTGCTTTAGTCTTTCCATGCAGCTTAAAACTCCATTAGAATTTTGAAAACCATTATATGTTGCCTCCAATTGGTCACAAAGTTAATTTATATCTACCACTTTCCTATAAATTCAGCTAAACCAGACCTCACTCAATCCATTCTGGACCTATGGGACTTTATATTTTTAAATTCAGAACTTGGTATTTAAGGAAAATTTCCAGGGTGATGAGATGCCCTTGATTGGAGTGATGGTTACATGGATATAGTTATTTGTCAAAACTTGTTGAACTAGGCATTAAAAGTAGTGCAGTTTATGTTATATAAATTATGTTAATAAAGTTTAGATTTATTTACCAAAAAAAACATTTTGGTGTTCATATTTTTTTATATTTCATCTACTAATTTTAGAAGCTACCTCTAGACTGTTAGAACTTAGCTAATCTGTGTGTATAAATTTAGTCTTTAAATATTTTATCTCTGCAGAGTTCTCACCTAAATTTCTGATAAAAATTAATAGAACTGAATCAAGAACAGAATTCTGCTTCTCCCCATTATAAGATATTTCCTCATGTGACAGTCTATGTGACCTTTGAAAATCATAAATCAGATGACATCATGCTCCAAATTAAAATGCTCATGTGCATTCTCTTATATTCTCTATGGCTTTTAAGTCTACTTTGGTCTAGCCTCCCAGACCTCATCTGCCTCTTCACTGTTCCTCCAGAATGCAACACCCTGTTCCTTGGTCTAGAATGCTCTGACATCAGATCCTCTCATGGCTGCTCCCCTTTTAATAGTCAGGTCTCAGGTCAAATGTCAATACCTTCTCCCTCTGGCTAATGTTCATGCTTTATTTCTATTTAACACCCCTGATGCTCTTAATTTGTTTAGTTTTATGAGAACAGAGTATGTTTTTGTTCAGTAGTGTATTTCAAACACCTAGAAGAACACTGGATTACAACACTTTTTGAATGAATGCAAGTATGGAATCTTATTGCTTTATTAACAATGATCCACTAATCAGCCCCCTTTGGACATAGTCAGCTAGCTGCCAATTCTACTTACATGTTCATGTTGTCCATAGGCATATCAAGGACTTTACCAAAATTCATTCTTAATGCTGACATTCATGAGTAATATACCTGTGGTATTTTCCTGTGTGTACCTATGTGTAGATCCTAAAAAGAAATCATGTTAATTTGACAGAATGTTTTCTTAGCGAATCCATAAGGCTCCTTGTGATGGTCTTTTGGTTTTGTACTCTACGGTTTGTCAGGAATTTATGTCACTTACATTGGTTTTTAGTCTCTTGAGTTCTTCTCCCACAAACATACTTTTTGAAAACCATGGTATTTATTCATCACCACTCTCCTTTTTACCTTCTCATACTTAATGATTCCTAAAGAGTTATACACAGGGTCCGGCATTCATATTCCTTTAGTCTTTATTAATAGAAGGATCAAAGGCCCATTCTTAAATTGCACTGTGTATAAGAATGGCCTGGAGATCAAATTAAAACAAAGAGCATGATTCCATAAGTTTCAGATTCCACTTTTCTAGCACACATGCACCAACTGGAAAGCTCTAGAGCAGTGGTTCTCAACCTTTCTAATGCTGTGATCCTTTAATACAGTTCCTCATGTTGTGGTGATCCCCAACCATAAAATTATTTTCATTGCTACTTCATAACTACTGTTAATGAATCATCATGTAAATATCTGTGTTTTTCGATGGTCTTAGGCTCTACAGCAGTGGTTCTCAACTGCTAGCAAGGTTGCCTAAGACCATTGGAAAACACAGATATTTACATTACCTTACAGTTATGAAGTAGCAACAAAAATAATTTTATGGTTGGGGGTCACCACAACATGAGCAACTGTATTAAAAAGTTGCAGCATTAGAAAGGTTGAGAACCACTGGTCTAGAATCAGACTGTTTGGGCTCAAATCCCAGGGGCAAGCTATTTAATCTTTCCGGGCCTCATGGTTTTCCATCTGGAAAGTGGGGCTAATGACAACACCTAGATTCTAGGTTTTTGTGAGCAAGGGGATTTATATCAAGCGCTCAGAACCATACCCTGAATATAATGATCAGCATTTGCCATGATTATCACTGCCTTAGAATGGAAATCACCCAGAATCAAGCTCATATAACTGTCACATGCTTTCTTATCATCCACTGACCTCTCTCGGGCTTTAATTCTCTCTTTCCAACTGAATTTCTTTTTTCCATATTTTCCACTTCATTGCTTTTTGATGGTAAAGATGAAAACACAAAGCAATAGGAACTTTTACTTATTTTTTGTCACAAATTAACGATGTACTTTCTACTCCAAGTTGTCAGCTTATTATTTTAATTCTTTTCTTCCAATTCCAAGTATATTTTGAAATATTCTATTTAATGTTCGTGGCATTTTGGTAAACTTTAATTCCTTCTCACACTATTAAATGTCAGGGTTTTAATAACAATAACAGAATCATTGTACAATAGATATTGCGAGTAACTAAGTGGTTCATTCAAATCAGTTTGTGTGGCCTAAATGAACAAGAGCTTCTCACACTCAGGTTCCTGCTTCCCAGGTGAGAAGGCCAGAAAATTATAGGTAAGCCTTTAATTACCGTTGATGTGGGACAGATAGGATGGGCTGTGTAGTGTATGATCATTTCCCCAAGAACTCACCACACCCTTGTTTAAAGACAATTTAGAAAATTGGGGTGGTAATGAATGGGATCATTGCTGGTGTAAATTATAACAATTTTTACAAAGTTGTTGGCAAATCCCAGTTTATTTGGGTAAAAACCAGCTTAGAGTTGTAATGTCACTAACATGCCTGGTAAATAGTGGCTATGCTAAGCATTGTAAAAATTTAAAAGTGACAAGCCTGCAATTCTCACCAGGAGGCAGTCATTAGATGAAGAGATAAATTGGAAAACATCCACATGGAGGCCACTGGCTGAGAGCAGGCAGAGCCCAGGGCAAGCTATTGTATGAATTCTAAATAATGACAACTTGCATTTGCAGTCCACTCAAGAGATTATAAAATATTTCCACATACGTTCTTTTATTTCAACCTCTAAATGGAATCTCAAGTAATTCCACAGAAACAGTGTGTGTGTGTGTGTGTGTGTGTGTGTGTGTGTGTGTGTGTGTGTGCATGCGTGCGTCACTTATGGAGTGATAGTCAATAGTTTGTACTATTAAATCAGGTTACCTCATTGTGTTAGTTTGGGTCCTCCAGCAATGTCCAAATTGGATTAAACATGCTAGGATTTTCTTAAGGGAAACGCATTTGCTGGAGAAAATGAAAGAGGGAGCTGGACTAGGCTGGGCAAACCACCATGAATGCTGCTCATCTAAGCCTAAATGAAGGAGAGAGGGAAGGTATGCAAGCATACTAAACTATTATGAAGTCTAAGAGAGACTTGGCAAGGATCTTGAGAGGTTCTTGGGCTGCGGGAGAACCTTATGTCATTCAGGAATGGGCCTATCACAACATACCTGCAATGATTTCAGTGAGTCACAGCTGGACACCTTGGTTAGTAATGCACCCTGCATTTGGAGAGCCTAAGAGACCCATGGTTCAAATCCTAGCTCCACCATTAATTAGCTGTGTTATTTTAGCAAATTATTTTGCCTTTCTCAAAGCCCCATCTTACTCATTTATAAAACAGTAATAATGGTGATGCCTCCTCTGTCCAGTGGATTAAATGATATAATAAATATATTATTATTTTTCTCTGAGGCTCTTGACCCCTCACTGTAATAACTGCTTTCATAAAATAAGGCCTCTGATTAGATTGTGATAGGGTTGAAATTCATATACACCCTAACTAAAGGGTTTTCTAATCTCATTCATCAGGAAGCATTTGAAATATTTTACCTTTTAAATTTGAATATACTTCTCTTTTAAAAATGAAAAAAAAAATACATAAAGAACAAATACATAAAGAACAAATAAATATATAAGTAACAAAATGAACAAGAGCCTCAGGAACATTTAACACCAAAAGGTCTAATATTGGGTCTCTGAAGACCTTAAAGGGGAAGGAAAAGATATGGGGCTGAAGAAGTGCTCAAATGCAATGGCTGGAAACTTCTCAAGTTTTGCAAAAAGCATAACCTATAAATTCAAGAAGCTGCACTAACCCCCAAACAGGATAACCCTTAAAAAATAATACCATTTACTAATTATTAAAGACAAAGAAAAAATCTTGAGAGCAGTGAGAACAACTTACCTATAAGGGGAAAACAACTTGAATGACAATGGATTTCTCACCAGAAATCATGACGGAAGTGCTGCAAGAAAAACTACCAGTGCAGAATTTTATATCCAATAAAAATATCTTTCAGAAATGAAAGGGAAACCAAGAAATTCTATGATGAATTAAAACTAAGAGAATTTGTCATCAGTGAAACTTCTCTAAGAGAATGTTTAGTGGAAGTAATCTAAACAGAAAGGTAATGATAAAAAAAATGGACCTTGGAATGTTAGAAAGGAAGACAATGATAAGGAAAAATAACTTTAACTTTAAATACAATGAATGTTACTTCTCTTGAGTTTTCTACATTATGCTTGATGTTTGAAGCAAGACTTATACTCTCACATATATTTTTAAATGCATATTAAGGAAATATTTAAGCTAATTACATTTTTAAACAGGTAATAAAGGACATGCAGATCAGAAAGGAAGAAGTGAAACCCCCCATTTCCAGATGACATGATTTTCTACAAAGAAAGACAATCCTCCTAGAACTACTGGGTGAGTTTAACAAGACTTCAGGATACAAAAAACATGCCAAAAAATCAATTGTATTTTTATATACTAGCAATGAATACATAAAAACGAAAGTAAAAAAAATATATAATACTATTTATAATCAATAAAAAATGATGTACATAGATATAAATCTAATAAAACATGTGACAACTTATGTGCTAACAGCTATATTTATACATTAACATAAGAAATATTTGACATAAGAAAAGTGTCAATTCTCTCCGAATTATATATAGGATAAATCTAATTCTTACTAGTATCTCAGCAATAGTTTTGTAGATATAGATATTTTTTAACTTTCTTTTTTATAGGAAATGGCACGGAAACTAAAATAAATAAGCCAAAAAGGAGAATAAAATGAGAGGAACCATTTATATGATTTCAAGACTTACCATAAAGCTTTAATAATAAAGAAGGTAAGGTATTGGCAGAGAGATAGGCACACACATCAATGGGAAAAAAGTAGAAAACAAACTCATAAGAAAATCCACACACCATGTCCAACTGATGTTTGAAAAAGTACAAATGCAATTTCATAAAGAGAAGAAAACATTTTGGCCAGCCAGCATGGCTTAGTGCATGAGCACTGACCTATGAACCAGGAGGTTATGGTTAGATTCCTGGTCAGAGCACACGCCTGGGTTGTGGGCTCGATCCCTACTATGGGTCATGCTGGAGGCAGGCAATCATCGATTCTCTCTCATCCCTGATGTTTCTGTCTCTCTCTCCCTCTCCTTCCTCTCTGAAATCAATAAAAAAATAATAAAAAGGAAAAAATAACATTTTAAACAAATGATGCTGGAACAATTGGATATCCATGGGCAAAAATTGAACCTTGACTTAAGTCTTACACATTGTACAAAAAATGAACTAAAAATGGATCATAGACTTAAATGTAAAACATAAAACCTAAAAAATTTTTTAAAACACCTAAGAAAATCTTCAAGATGTAGAGTGAAGCAAAGAATTCTTAGATTTTTACATCAAAAGTAAAATCCAAAAAGAAAAAAAATAGATAAATTAAATTTAGGTTTACATATCTTTTGCTCTGAAAAATCCTGGTAAAAGGATACAAAGACTGGCAGACTGGCAGAAAATATTTGCAAACCACCTATCCAAAGGACTAGTATCTAGATTATATAAAGAACTTTCAAAACTCAATAGTAAAAAAACAACAATCCAGTTAGAAAATGGACAAACTACATAAAAAGACATTTCATAGAAAAAGTAAAAGTATATAGATTACAAGCACACAAAAAAATTTTCAACATCTTCAGCCTTTAAATTAAATTAGAACCACACTTACCTCATGTGTCATATGTAAACTTTTAGCTTAATATAAAGTCCAAAGTATAGAAAATTTATAAAATATATAGCATACCATAAAAGATAAGAGCATTGCTGAAACCAATCTGGCTCAGTGGATAGAGCGTCAGCCTGTGGACTGAAGGGTCCCAGGTTTGATTCCAGTGAAGGATATGTACCTTGGCTGCAGGCATATCCCTAGTGAGGGGTGTGCAGGAGGCAGCTGATTGCTGTTTCTCTCTTATCGATGTTTCTAGCTTTCTATCCCTCTCCCTTCTTCTCTGTAAAAAATCAATAAAATTTTTTAAAAAGATAAGAGCATGGCCCATCCCTAGGCACTACATTATTTGCCAGATACTTTTATGTGCATTATCATATTTTACTCATAAAATTTTGCAAAAATAATTTAGAAAATATATATTCAATATTTTCTGCTTAAATTATTAAATTGTTGGGTTATCGAATAGTTGAATAAAAAATGAATGAATGGATGAATGGTGTAATAGACTGAATGCTTGTCCCCCTCCCCATATATATATATATATATATATATATATGTTAAGAACTAATCTCCAGTGTGATGATATTTGGAGGTAAGCCTTTGAGAGAAGCTTAAGTCATGAGTACGGAGTCCTCATGAATGAGATTAGTGCCCATATAAAAGAGACCACAGAGAGCTCCCTCAAGCATTTCACTATATGAGGACACATCAAGAGAAGAGTTGTCTATGAACCAGGAAACAGGCCCTTGATCTTAGACTCCCTAGCCTCCAGAACTGTGAAATAAATGTCTGCTGCTTAAGCCACTCACTCTATGGCATTCTATTATATACTACAGGCCCAGTGCATAAAATTCGTGCACTAGGGGGTAGGGGGTAGAGGTGGGAGGGGAAAGTACCTTAGCTTGAATTGCAAGAGGGTGCAGGTCAGGTAGAGAGACTCTACCAGTGCAGGATCAGGACCAGAGAGGAATGCAGGAGGTTGGCCAGCTAGAGATGGACCATGGGAGGGCTCCAGGGCATGTCCGGCCCTTCTCACTCAGTCTCGATCTACTGGATCCCAGAAGCAAGCTACCCTACCAGTTGGAGTGTCTGTCCCCTGGTGGTCAGTGCACATTATAGTGAGTGGTTGAGTGGCCTTATCATATCATTAGCATATTAGCTTTGATTGGTTGAATGGCCAACTGGACACTTAGCATATTAGGTTTTTATTATATACTAGTGGCCCGGTGCATAAAATTCATGCATGGGGATGGGGAGTATTCCCTCAGTCCAACCTGCCCCCTCTCACATACTGGGAGCCCTTAGGGGATTTCCAACTGATGGCTCACCCCCAGCCTCACCAGAGGCTTTAGGCCTTGGGCACTCAGCTATCTCCCTGCTCAGCTCAGCTGCAGCTGCCTGTGACCACCCGGCCCCAGGTACTGGGCGCTCACCTCCGTTCCTGTGCCCTGGCCACTTGCCCCACCTCCTGGCCACCTCCTGAGCTCACTGCACCCCCCCCACCCCCCGGCCACCTCCAAGCTCGGGAGGTGGTGCTCCTGTGCTTGCCCTGCCCCGCGCCCTGGCCTCCTCCAAGCTAGTGCAGCTGGGGCACTGTGGCACTTGCTGTGGCTACTGCTTTGTCTCCACCCCCTGGGCCCAGCCCTCACACCGCTCGGCCCTGCCCTCTGCTCCTTATTGGTAGCATAGCCAATCAGGAACCAAGGTATGGTCACATTTGCATGTTACTCTTTTATTAGATAGGAAGACTAGAGGCCCAATGCATGAAAATTTACACAAGAGTAGGCCTTCCTTCTCCGAGCTTCCTTCCAGTGCCTGGGACCCAGGCTGCTTCCCTCCAGCCTGGGCTTCATCGGGAAGGATGTCTAGTCTAATTAGCATATTACCCTTTTATTATTATAGACTACGGGCACAGTGCACAAAATTTGTGTACTGAGGGTGAGTGGTCCCTCAGCCCAACCTGCTCCCTCTCACATACCAGGAGCTCTCAGGGGATGTCCTACTGATGGCTCACCCCTGGCCTGCCCAAGGCCGAGGCTTTGGTCCTTGGGCAGGGGACGTTGGCCACGGGAGCCCAGCCAGCAATCACACTGTGATCTGGCTGATCGCTGTGACCCCAGCTAGCTGGAGAGGGTTTTCCAGGCTTGGGCACCCAATGATCACCCTGTCATGGGGCCATCACTGGCTGGCTCCACCCCAGCCCCAGCCTGCCTGCCCAAGGCTGTAAAAAGCTTCTTGGTGAGGCTTTTTCCAGCCTTGGGAACCCAGTGATTGCCCTACTATGGGCAGCAGCCATCTTCGTTGGGTGTTAATTTGAATATTGCTCCTGATTGGCTTTGTGGGTGTGGCTTGTAGACGTGGCTTGTTTGGTGTAGTGAAGGTATGGTCAATTTGCATATTAATCTTTTAGTAGATAGGATTCTATTATTGTAGCCCAAATGGACTAAGGTGGACACATGGATAGATGTTTGCAATCAGTGAAGTGTAGAACAATATAAAACATGGAAAACATACAACATTTATAAGTATGAGATTAAAGAGCTTCTTTTAAGTGAATTCTGGGCACTGTACCATTTTAAAGTCACTAGGCTATGAGCATAAAGATCCAGGAGCTCAAAGGAAATTAAAAAAAAAAGTGCCACCTTTTAAATTGTAAACAACAGCTCCATAAGTGGTAGGCATCTTTGGAAATACCACATACCTTCTTGGGATATGTCCATGATAAGATGTTCTATTTATACATTTTCCTATTAAGTGCCGCATAACCTGTTCATTTTCTGGGCTGAGCATTTTTGATCTCTCAGGCTTCTCGCTGCCCACACCTGGAATATCAGCTGTTTGTTTTCAGCAGAGCAGGAAACACAATGACAAGCTTTCTCTCCAGTATGGCCTCTAATGGAGCGACATGTGTGCTGGATGATCACTTAGTTGCCTGCCTTTGACCCTTGACAGGACTTGACCTCTAGTTTCTGAGCGTTCTGTTTCCTAGAGTTGGATCAGAGGTCACCACACTTGACCTCTGGCCTCTGTGAGATCTCTGACTCCCAATTCCAACCCCCAACTGGTTTTGATTATTCAACACAGTCTGCAGCCCCCCAGGGTCCAGAGGGCTCTTCCAATGTTCACACCAGCTGTTGCTGCCTTTGTTCCCTCTCCCTCCCAGTGCTGGCCAGCTGAAACCTACAGCCCTAACAATGGCAAAGGCCCCTCCAAGTGGCCTCCTGCACTGACTTTGATTGAATGCTAACAATGATTATCAGGAGAGGCCATTTTCTGAAACGCTAACCGTGTTGTTATATCCGTCATCTCATTTAATTTCTATCATGAGGAAGATATCATTTATCCCCGTCTTTTGAGGTCAGGAACTGAGGCTCAGGCTACCAGAAAGTGTCAAATTTAGGACCTATTAGTTTCAGTGCGAAGCGATTTCCCATGCTTATTATTTATTAAAGATTCTGCATAGAACATCCCAGTGTTGGTCTGGGTGCTGAATGCACACAAAGTGAAAAAGGTTTGTTTTAGTTTTTAAAGATGTTACACTAGTATTTTTCACTATATCAGACCACTCTGGTGCAGATTTTAACTCCTTTCATTCCTACCTATTATCTAGCCACAGCTGCAATAACTAGATCCATGAAGCACTGACCAGCTTTAGCAGCTGCAAGCTGTCAGTACCTCACCTCAACCCTCTGACTCAGCTTAGGACATTCGTGGGAAATCATGCCACTCATACTTGCACAATCCAGAAGCACTCAGGAGTTAAGGCCCATGAGTTCACCCTTGACAAACGTGGGGTAGGAGCCAATGAGCCACTTCCCCCTAACATCACCCAGCAAGAGCTCCCAAAGGCATCTGCTGAACCTCCTCCAAAGATCCTGTAGCAACAAGCACCAGTTAACCGCAGCGATAGTGAGCTGGAAAATCCATTGTTGTTTCAGGTTCCCGCCCTCCTTGTTTCACTACCCACACACAAGACTGTTTCTGGCTTTGCTTTTGGGGAAACCCACACTCACTCTTCCTATCAGTGAGTCTGAATTAGTGAGTCCTGATTTTTTAAAATCTGCAAATCATAGTTGTTCATCTTACAGGTCTGCATGTTGTGGGAAATGATTAAGCAAATTTATTTGATTTTTTAATCAGTTGATGTTATAGCAATACAGACAGACACCCCTCTGGAATGTATCACCAACATATATTTGTGAAGCTTATTTGTTTTGCATCCATAGAGGTACTTCCATTAATTGCTAAGCAAAATGACTCCAATTGGTTCTGAAGTTCTTGGAGTGGCTGAGAATGGTTGTTATGTAAATGGTAAGTAAGTAAAACCTTTGTTTAATGATAACAAATCTACCAAATTCACAGCTGTTCCTGAACTTTCTTTCTGCCCCCTGCAAACACTATCCTTGACAGGACCTGAATTGTTTATATGGGAATGGTTTCAGCCTATGCTGGCTTTAGAATGAACTCTCTAGTCCTTTGAGTTCATCTCACCACTGCTTCTTCAACTGATTGAGGTGAGGAGGAAGGTAAACAGAACAGACACTTTAGAAATGCTTCTGTTGATTTTGATACTCACCTCTGACCTTTCTGTTTACATTCTGCCCCCTCACACCTCACAGGACCTCACACCTGTGGTGGAGGGCAAGCTCAGATGCAAACAAAGCAAAGGTCCAATAAAATCACTTCTGCAGAACACTGTCTTTGCAATCTCTGTGGAGGGAGAGGAAAACCAGATGATTGAGGTTAGTGGAGGGAACAAAACTGAAAATCGAATGCCTTCCTTTCATTTTATAGAGATCTGGAGTTAAGTTGCTTTCCATGAAATCTCCTTAGCAAGTAAATTTGGATAAAAGCAGATAAGCTTAGAAATCCTCACATGCTTCAGGGTATCAAATTCCAGGTAATTATAATCTGAGAAACTGGGGGATCGATGGTTGTGTATTTTTCTAAATGTCAATCAATAAAAAAACAGGACTAGAGATCATATATAGGTTATTCCACCCTGGCTGCCTTTTTAAATAGTTTTTCTTTACACTGACAGGCAGTCATCTAAGCTGTATAAATTAGCTATCATGGTCAACAACACAGAGCTGCGTTCTTTGACCAAACATCAAGGTTAGTCACCTCAAAACAGTATTTAAAAGAAAGATTCCATTAGCTGCTTTACTGTCTTTGGTGTTTGAAACAAAGCCTAATCAGGAGGGAGTCAAATCAGTGAATGCCAAGCTTCAAGAGAGACTTTCTAATTTATCCAATGTAAAAAGTACATTAGAAAAATGGGAAAATATAGACATAGACATAGACATACATGCAGAAGCACATACATGCAGGAATAGAAATCTGATTCGTGATAGTGAAATCTACATTTTTATCTTTACCAAAGCATTAATAAACACTAGCAGCCTGGAACACGAATCCGTGCACCAGTAGGTCATTGCCGCCCTCCTGTAGCTCCCCGCCTCCTGCTTGTAGTTCGATGCCGACCCTCCTGCAGATCCGAAATCCGGTCGTTATGTGGTCGGTCCTTCGTTACTCTTCACTGCATAAGGGATAATTAGCAGATTCCTTTTTTGGTATATAGGATTAGCCTTTATGTGACACTTTTCAGTCTGAAGATTTCTTCTTCCCATACTTTGTTCCAGTCTCTGCTATAGGGTTTGTGACATTTTATTTTAGCTTGTTCCATATCCTCTATCTTTTCAACCCAGACTGCAAGGGCAAGAAAAGACAGAGGCCCTCTCAGCCAGCACCACTATGCATGCGGTACATGATGGACAGTATTGAAATATTTTATTTAGTGAATGATTAAAAATTATCTGATAGCTGAATCTAAACTAGTGATATTCAAGCTTTCTCTTTGGTTCCTGGGCATAACTTGGCTCTCCTCGGGAAGGCTAAGGTTCTGTGTATATTGTAACCTGTAAACTATTAGCTTCATATATAGTCAAACTATGGAAAATGTTATCAAATACATAGCATACTATAAAATACTAATATCTGGGTCATCCCTGGGCACTGTATTGAGCATATATTAGTCATCAGGCCCGTTTGCATCCATTTTCTTGTCCCCTCACAACACTTTGAGACAATCCTGCCCTTTATTTTCAGGTCTGGAAATGGAGATTCAGAAACCTCAAATAATTTGCTCAGAGAGACAAGGCCAGGCACGGAACCCAGGTTTCGAGAATCCAAGGGAGGGCTTTTTTTTAATGGAGTTTAGCTGCTTTCGCTCTTTAAAAGTATTTGTTCAGACAAATATTTCAAGGGGGGTGGGAATGTGCAAACTAACAGCCCAGTATTGTTCAATTTAACAGGAAACAACCTGTTGATGAGCTGAATTATTCACTCTTCACTTGATTATGTTGTCATCTTGTACACACAAGCATACTCTGCTTAAAAATGAAAAATGTCTTTCATAAGACAGTCGTTCAGTTCTGCCCCTGGCATGTTCTGTTCGGTACAGTGTTGTTATTTTTCTTTTAAATCTCTGGCTTCTTATTCCAACTGCAGAAGTAACCCAGGCTCCTTTGTGTTTTCATGATGTAATTTAATCTCACAGTTAGTCCTCATGTTTTATTGACAATTTTTAGGTTTTGCTTCTAAAATGCATTTGTGATGCGTATATAAGTTTTAATATAATGGGATCTATATTTTTCTCCTGAAAAAAATACCTTTAATTGTATAGATGTCAATAAAACTACTATGCTTTGCTATATAGAAATTCACCTTATAGGCAACGTTTTAAAAACATAGCTGTTCTACAAAATGCAACCCTTGTTCAGACTAAGAGACATAAAGGAACAGAGATAAAAGAATTCATTTTGTAGCACCATGAATTCTTTGATAGGCACTGTGTCTCTTCTTATAGCTATTCTCCATTACTACATTTCTAAAACTCCAAATGAGGAATTATAATTCAGTAAGGCGATGGATTGAGCTGAGCCTTGCAGATGCTGAGGCAGCTACTTTACTATTAGATTTCAAAGGCAACAATCCCAAAGTGATGCCTGAGGAGATTTGTTTTTATTTGGAAAACAGAGAACTCTGGATGAATAAAATGGCAGCTTTACAAATGCTATTCAGAGCAACTATGTAAATAAATAGCTTCCACAGCCAGAAGTATAGATGAGCAAAGAAACATGCCAGTGACATTCAGAGTTTATTGCATTAATGTAATCTTCCTGAGTATGGGGTAAAATAATTTATATAAATGTGTATAAATGCATAAAAAAACAAACTACCAAATACACATTTTGGACAATTGATCATGCAACAATATAATCTTTGATTATAAATGCTGACAATACCTGATTATTTCTGCAGTGTTTCACTCCTTTTATCTGAGCAACTAGAGATCTCTAATACCTCCTCACTTCATCAGATGTGGTGGGACTAACCTCATTCAACACAAACAATTGTTCATCATAGGGTTTTGTGAACTGTGTTTAGTATCAGGAGCGTGCTGTTGAAAGTGTCTTCTGCATGATTTCCTACCAGTCCCATCTATTTCAGTTTCCCATTTCTTCTGTAATGTGGTCATGCTCCTTGCTTCACAATCATTACAATGTGAAAAACTGAGTTTTGCCGTTATTATATATAAGCACGTGTCTCAATTCTAGTCTGTACTGAGATCCAGAGGTTAAAATGGCCTCCTTAGCTAAGAATTAGTGTTTGCGCATTTAAATGACATCAAAGAATCTAGTAATTATTTAAAGCAGCTGATCCTAAGTACTGGTGCCTCACTGATTCCAATCTGTGATCAAATTCTTTCCCATTATGAAGATTAAGGTCAGAAGGTTTTAATAAAGCTATTTTGTTTTAATTTTGAAATTCTACTTTTTCAAAAGTAGAATTAGTATGTCATTAGTATGAAATGATGAAGGTAATTGATTGTAATATTTGGTTTTTAAGTCCTTACTTGGATAAACTAAAGATTGACAACTATATGTCAGTAACACAATTATTTAGATTTTTCTGGTCTGTAAAAGTTAAATTTTACTATCAAAAATTTTATTCAAAAATATGTTGAAGTTAGTTATTTTTTTGGATAAAAGAAGAAATTCGTCTAACAAAGTTTCAGGGATATTTTTCAGATAAATCTTAAATTGAGTAAATATCTAATTTTAAAAGGCAAAAGACTAATAACAATTGTAAAATAATAAATAGGAAAATATTACCATCAGTCTGGGTTAAACTAAGCAAGATAGGGAATCCAGAAGCCATAATCAGGAAACGTTCTAAAGATTTTACCTTAAGGGTCCCAGTTTTCAGAGTATTCATTTTCCAAGTCCCTTCAGTCATCAGAAGTCTAAGTTGTCATAATACAAAAAATAACCAGTAATAAATACTAATACCTCTATTTTTTCCATGATTAATACTATACATATTTCTTCCCAGTGTCTCAATGAATTAATGATTATCTAATGTTTCAAATAGTAAGTAAACAATTCAAATTCAATATAAATTAATTGCTAACTGAAATTACAAACCCATAAGCGTTTCAGGATTTTGTGAAGTTGATTACAAAATTGTTTGAATCATAAGCAAAGTCACTGACAAACGAGGATCCAGAAGAGCTGGACCAATTAACAACTATTATAGATGTTCTGAGGCAAAAGAAAAGAAAGACCTCTAATATTTTTGCAATATATTAACCACACTAGGATAACACCAATATTCTGAAAGGCTTCTTAAAATACTAGAATATAAATTTGACTTGGCATCTAACCCACTATCAAAATAAAATAAGTGTGTTTGCATGTTTTAAAAATTGC
The DNA here is from genome assembly GCA_027563665.1 of Antrozous pallidus. Lineage (NCBI taxonomy): Eukaryota > Metazoa > Chordata > Mammalia > Chiroptera > Vespertilionidae > Antrozous > Antrozous pallidus. Next base: position 29,199,380 of record CM050513.1, read on the forward strand.
CAAATTTTTGAAATTAAACTTAATATAACATAAAATCAACTTATTTGTTTATTTTCATTTAAAAAAAACAAAAAGCAAATCAATCTAAAAATAGTTACTGTAACATTTTGTTGTGTTAGGTGGAATCACTTAAAGTAGACTTTTTGTGTCAGCTTTCTTTGGATAATTGAGACCACCTGTCCATAAACATAGATGATAGATAGATGATAGGTAGATAGATAGATAGATCTAGAGCTAAATAGATAAGCAAAAACTGAAAAAGTTATTTGCAGGACCAGTACCCCTTTATAAAAAAAACTTTTAATAAAAGACATCTTTTATATTTTTAATATAAAACATTTATAAAACTAGTATGCAAAATATAAGCCCAGAATGAAATTCTAGTGAAGATTATGAATTTAGAGCTAAGATTATAAAGACAGGTTATGACTTCAGAGGAAATATAGGTGGACAATAAAGCTATGAAGAGATGCCTTACTTAACTAGTATTTAAGAAACAGTAAACAAGCTAAAGCAGTAAGCTAACAATTTCACCCATCAAATTGGCAAAAATTAAATATAAATATATAGTTATTAAAATTAGAATATAAAATAAGCATATTCCTTGATCAGACAATTTGACATCTAGGACCTATTTTATACAAACTAGCAAGGACACAGGGTATTCATTGTAGTATTATTTGTAATGGCAAATAATGAGCTTACTAGAAAATGTCATACAATGAAATATCAGTTATTTTAAAAATGAAATGTGATCTGAAAAAAGCCCCAAATCTAGTATTATGTGAAAAAAAGCTAGGAAAAAGTCAAACAAATTTGTTCAATATAATTTCATTCCTGTAAGTATATATACACACAAACACACACACACACACACACGCACACACACACACATTAAAAAAGCACGCATGATATTCACCAAGTTCTTAAGTGATCATCTTTGGGAGGTAGAATTGATAGGAAAGGCAGTGATTCTTACTTCTTGTTTTATAGATGAAATAATGAGTGAACTTTGTTCTTTGTGTTTTTCATATTTTTAAATATAAAAAGAAAAGAAAGAAAGGGGGAATAAAACCAGTGGCTAATAAAAGGCCTGGAATCTTATTTGAGGCTACAGATGCTCTCCAAGGTGAATACCATGGAGGAGAAGGTACTTAGAGCCAGGATTCATTCATTCCGGACACACGGTCTCTCTTGGAGCCTGGTTCAGGCCCGTGCACTTGGGCCCCAGAGACCCACAAATATCTGCGTATAGATTTCAGGGGTTCTGTAAGTTTGAAAGGGCAACAAATTACATCTGCATTTTTATTAACCTCAAATTAAAATTTAGCAGTTTCTAAAATTAAGAATATTGACAACAATCCCCAGAAGTGTTAGGAGAAACTGTGACTTTGTCACCAACAGAAACCAGATATTTTTATACCTCATTACAATTGTTACAGACATATCAAAATATTGCTATTAACTTCTCTGCCCTCAAAAGAAGTCATTTTAGACCTTCCACTAGCGCAACATGAGTAATAAAGAAACATGCCTATTACTATATCACAGATTTGGGAATATATTTAAAGTTTTTAAGCATTTTGATAGCTGTATATTAGAATCACTGGCTTCTTTTGTAATTCTTTTTTTCAATTTTGTGAATTTAAACATTATTTGGAGAAGGAGTCCATCAGATTCACTACCTCCCAACCCCCACCAAGGTGTCATGGCACAAACATAACAAGGTTAAAATTCCTTTTAAATACATTGGGCTCTTTGATAGAGACATTGGGATCTAGTAAACATGGCACTAGATTGTACAGTAGGTCCTCCAGTTACATCAGAGATCCATTCCTATGGTGCAGCATAACTCAATTTTCTCTGTAAGTCGGGACCCACCTACATCACTCACATGGAGCACATACACAGTGGTAATGAAGTGAAACAGTAAAAAAAAAAAAAATTAAAGAAAGATAACAATTCCTGACCTTTACTGTGGTAAATAAATAATAAAAACATAAAGCAATATGTACATACATCAAAATGGCCTGGTACACAAAATCTGTGCATGGAGTGTGGTCCTCTCAACCCAGTCTGCACCCTTTCCAATCCAGGAGCCTTCAGGGGATGTCCAACTGCCGGTTTTGGGATCAGGCCTAAACCGGCAGTCAGACATCCCTCTCAAAATCCAGGACCACTGGCTCCTAACTACTTACCTGCCTGCCTGCCTGATTACCCCTAACTGCCTCCTCTGTCAACCTGATCACCGCTAACTGCATCTGCCTGCTCACCTGATCACCCCTAATTGCCCCCACTGCTGGCTTGGATGCCCCCAACAGAACCCCACCCCTGCTGGCCTGGTCACCCCAACTGCCTCCCCTCTGTCTGCCTGGTTATCCCCAACTCCCCTCCCCCATTCCCCCCCCCCCCCCACAGCCTGGTCACCCCACTCAGCCTGCTGTTCAGTCATTTGGTCATCCTTCACTAACTCTCCTGCCAGCACTGTCACCCCACATAGCCTGCCAGCCTACTGTTCGGTCATTACTGTGACTGTGATGGTATCCCAGGCAATTTGCATATACCTCTATTATTAGTATAGATGGGAGATGGTGATGTAACCATGAAACAATGTAAGTTGATTTCGACATAACCTGAAGACTGCCTGTAATTTAACAGTTTGCAACCTACTCTTTACATATTGCCCAAAGATGACCTTAAAGCCTTTTGAAACCTCTAATCTGTATGAGGCATGTTTCCAGGTGCTGAGAAGACCACGTTCAATGACCAGTTCTAGAGAAATAGGGTGGGGAGAGGGCATATAGAAAATAAATAGGGGATCAAATTATTAATTATAGATATAATTAAATTCTATGAAGATAATAAAAGGCCATGGATAGGCATTTGGGTTATTTTCTAAGTGCGTATGAAACTATTGGCTCTCTTAAGCAGGGTGGGAAATTGATTGCAGGAGGAAAATAGATAATAGCAGTTTGGAATACTGAGATGGAGAAGTGAAAATGGAGAAAAGTGGAAGGAAATGGACTATGTGTGGTTGCTGATCAATAGTTTGCGTCATTCCACTTAAAGAATAGAAAATCTATTCTAGAAATTATAAAACCAATCCCCCCCCAAATCACTAGTGAGTTCTGTAGATTAGACTACATAATACCTGAACAATTCATGCATTAAAGCATGAATCAAACTAGTTATTTGACATGAAGTAGAGAGGCAATTCTATGGCTGGATATGAGCATAGTGTGATAATAAGAAGTCCTACAGAACACTGAGCTCCATCTTGTTTACAGATTCAAGGAAAGCAAAGTCAGATTCTGTGAAAACAGCATGTTGGCAAAGCATGCCATTCCAACTTACCAGAAAAAAAAATTAAAAGCATTTTATTCTATCCAGAAAATTAAGGACAAAATGTTCTATGATAGTGTTTTCAATATGAGATATGTATGGCCACGCTTGCAAGATAGAAGCTGCTAGCCATCTCCTAGCAACCCTAAGGATCTTTCATAACAAGGAGCCTCTCTACTCAATGACACGCAGATTTCATCAGCAACAGCTGTGTGGTCATTGTTAAGGCCTGCCAGCATCAACAGCTGTGGCAAAGAGCCTTGGTAATAATATCGCCAGAAGTGTACATCAGGGATATGATACAACACAATTATGTCGCCGCTTCTGTTGTTGCTATTGTCATTACTACAGTCACCATTCATGGTGTGCCTACTCTGTGCGCTGCCATCTATTTACTAGGACTTTACGTTCATATCTTATTAAATACTCAGAGAAGCCCATGAGTTACATGCTACTTCCTATGACGAGTTTAATGTATTTATTGTATATCAGGTATGCATTGTATGATGAGTAAAATCTTTAGACATCTTCGTCACTGTAGAAAGTTCTGTTTGACAGCACTGGGCTAAATGCTTGAACAGATGTAACCACTAACCACATTAGTTATTGAACTCATGAAAAGTAGCAATAACAGATGAAGAACTAAACTTTAAATTTTACTTATTCAAATTTTTATTAAAAAAATATTTTTTCATTAACTACAGAGAGGGAGGGAGAGGGAGAGAGAGAAACATCAATGATAAGAAAGAATTATTTTTTAATGTATTTTATTGATTTTTTTTTACAGAGAGGAAGGGAGAGGGATAGTTAGAAACATCGATGAGAGAGAAACATCAATCAGCTGCCTCCTGCACACACCCTACTGGGCATGTGCCCGCAACCAAGGTACATGCCCTTGACATGAATTGAACCTGGGACCCTTCAGTCCACCGGCAGATGCTCTATCCACTGAGCCAAACCGGTTAGGGCATGATGAGAGAATTTTTTATCTAGTTGACTACCATATTGGACAGTACAGATCTAAGAGCAAGTTTAATGGCTAGCAAGTACCAGAAGTAGGGATTCAATCCTGAGATTATCTGACTCCAAAGTCATGCTTTAAAAAATTAGTACTAGTTGGGACACCATAAAGGTTTCTGACATATTTATACACTAGAGCTTTTCAGTTACTGCTTATAGCTACTTTCTTGTCTGTGACCCAGAAGAGCCTAAAATGCTGGTTCCCTGAGCACTCTGCCACTGAAAATCCTATGGCAGTGCCATTTACTATGGGCGCTTTGGTGTTACGACTTCCTGGTTATGTTCAGTAAGCTCAATGTGGATGCTAGAGTAACAGAGAAATCATTAGTGCCAGATATTTTTTATTTGTCCCCAGAGATCTGTTATTCACTGTTCCCCATGCTGCTGTGGACTCAGGAACCTGACAATTTATGGCCCTCTTAGCAGTGCTTCCTTGTTCTCAGTTTCTGGTTGGTTCCAGACAATGGAAGTTCCTGGTTGGAACTTGAAAGATAGGAGGAGAGGGGAGGTCAGGGCTTCATTCCTCCCAGCTCTCTCTGCCAGGCTATCATTTAGCAGTGGCTACATAATTCTGTTTGAGAACGTAGTCCTGGTGAATGGCCCTCTTCTCAGCTGCAGGTCTCACCAGACTCCAATAACTGTTTCTTCCCTTTCCCCTCAGCCAGGACTGATAACAGCTCCCCACTCGTGCCAGTCCTAGGTGCTTCATTGCCTCTTGTTGGTTTCCCTTAAACCTGTCCACACTTTCCTTCTGCCATCCTTTTTGAATGTCTCATTTGTTTCTTTCTGGGTACTCTGATGGAAGCACTATTTCATGAAGTAAAGAATAAGAATTTTTATCTTACTTATGAATAATAAATATTATTTCAGAAATTGGTTCTCACATATTCTTTGCCACAAAAATACAGCTTTACCAGAAAAGCAATGTCTGATGGACTGACTGAATTTTATTTCGATACCAAAAGGATCCAATATATATATATATGCAAGATATATATATATATATATATAAATGCAAGATATATATATATATATATATATATATATATATATATGCAAGACCATTCACTACACTATTTTTTCTTTATTAAAAAGAACAGAGTAATGATTACATTTTAATGTTTGGTCCATAATAAAAACTATGTAGTCATTAAAAAGGATAAGGATAAGGAATATCTTTAAATATCAAAATAGAAATATATTTGTGACATGTTTTAGTAGGGAAAAGGTTGTAAAACTGTACATATAATCAATTATATTTCTAAAAATAAATGTGAATTCATTTATTCAACAATATATATTGAATATCTATTATGTGTCAGTCATTGTTCTATGCTTTAGGGATTCAGCAGGAATAAAAACAGATAAAAATGCCTGTCCCATGGAACTTGCATTTCTTTGGAGGGAGGCAGGAAATAAAATTATTCAAATCTATAGTATGTTAATAGGTGAAATATGCAGAAAGAAGGGTAGAAGATATTGGACATGAGGCACATGTTGGATAGAATTATCAGAGAAAATCTCACTGAGAAAGTCCTGAAGGAGGTGAGGAGACAAGCTATGAGTATAACTAGGAAAATGAAATTTTAGGCAGAGATAGGATGATGTGCAAAGGCCCTGAGGCTGAAATGTGCCTGACGTGTGGAAGAAAGGGAAAGAGCAGCAAGGCAGGAGCATAGTGAGTGAGGAGGAGAGTCCTGGGAGAAGAGCTGGGAGAGGTATTTAACTACACATGCTTGTATGTGGATTTTAAAAAGTCTAGAAAAATACCCATCACAATCCTAATAGTGATGCTCCTAAGAAATGGGAAACATTCCTTCTTTATAAAAAAAAAGTCAGTTTTAATTTTATACACTGATATATTATTTGAATTAGGTGGGTATAGCTTTTAACATTTTAAACTGGCTGGTTTGTGTTTCAGAAAAAAATCAGAAAACAAAAGACCTCATAGAAATCTCCAAAACTAAATCTCCAAAATCACCAATATTTTCACAGAAAGTGGCTCAAGAAACGTGTGATCAAAATTGCATATTGATGTGACCTGATTATTCTGAGTGTTAAAACTAATCATGAGGACCTTGGTGTAATGAGTTCCCTTTAAATGCTTGTCCTAACAATGACAGCCCCACACTGATTATTTATGTCATGTTTTGCTAGATTCTACAGCCTCTGATAGTGGATTTGCCTTTACTTCTATTAAATTTAGGGAATTTGTATATGAGAATATTATGAGATGTCACCATTGTGATTCATTAAGCAAACTATCAGCCTTAATAGAAGCTAAGGATGGCCCGAAGCAAATTGTTAGAAGAAATTGGCTAATACAACTTGTTAGGTTCTTCAATCAGTGTGTAATTGCATATTCAACAAAAATCCTGGGCTGCCACTGAGACAACACTCAGAGAGGACTTCAACTGACATCTGTGAGATTTCTTTCTGTCTCTCACACTCTGTTTATTTTTATTAGAAGAGTTAGTCTAATAGTTATTCTTTTCAAAAACTATGGGACCTCTTTCTTTCTCCCTCTGCCACATGAGTTGTATACTTGGAGCTCATATTTCATTGGAGGAAGACAGAAAATAAATGAAATAAGTTAAATCCATGTAGAAAGGGGGATAGAGACTGTTGGACAGGGCATAATGTTTAATAGGATTGTCTGAGAAAGCCTCTGCCACATATACGTCTTTTCTCTCTTCCAATTCCGTTTCTCTCACCTTTGGTTTCTCTTTTGGTGCCCTGTTTTCCTTTTCCCATGTACATGAGTTCCCCCTTAACAGCAAGGGATGCCTTCCAAAACACGCGGATTCGTGAAACCATGGATAGTACTGAACCCTATACAGCTAACCCTTGAACAACACAGGTTTGAACTGTGTAGATACACTTACACACAGATTTTTTTCAATAAATGCAAATGTTGTTTTAGATCTATAGTTGGTTGAATTCATGGATGTGAAGGGTTGACTACAAAGTCAAAACTTAAATGCAGATTTCTTATTTCTTGGTGTTAGGGCCCCTTCCACCTTCCCCATTGTTCAAGGATTTACTGTATATATTCCATTTTTTCATATATATATATGTATATATATATGTGTGTAAATGATAAAGTTTAATTTATAAATTCAGCCAATAAGAGATTAATAATAACTATTAATAAATAAAAGAATTATATCAATATACAATAATAAAATTATATGAATGTGATCTCTCAAATTATTTTATTACACTATACTTTTCACTTAAAGGAAGCACTTTATGGCTTCTCCTTGGCATAGTCAATTACCAGGATCACTACTCTTGTGTTGTGGGGCCATTAAGTAAACTAAGGGCTACTTGAACACAAGCACTGTAATACCCAGAGAGTGGATCTGATAACAGAGACAGCTAAGTGATTAATGGGTAGGGAGTGTATGCAGCATGGAGACGCAGGACAAAGAGATGATTCACGTCGTGGGTGGGATAGAGTGGGATGACAGAAGATTTCATCACACTAGTCAGAACTGTGCACAATTTGAAACTTGTGAATTGTTTATTCTGGAATTTTCCATTTAGTATTTTTGAACCATAGTTGACCATGGGTAACTGAAACCATGGAAAGCAAAGCTACTCAAGCTCCTTTTCTAATTGATATCAAGAGTTCACAACATGAAGTTAAAATATATTTTAATAGGCGTAACTTTTTTACTTTCTTTCTTTAAAAAGAAAAATAGTGGGAAAACACTGTAAACATATCAATAAATTAAAATGCTTTTCACTTATTTTTTCACAAAGAAAAAAGAAACCAACACAAAGGGCAGGGTGTGCACCAATACAGTCCTGGTGACCAACTGGAGGCATGAATTAAAGGAGAACTTGGAGAAGAATGATATGTCTGTCTGTTATGCCAGTCTCCACTCTTGGGCCCAAAACAGACATCAGCAACCATTCATAATCCAGGCCCCACATTCTGTTGCCCCTTGGGGGTCCTTCTCAACACAGGCCGCCACTCCATTGGCATTCAGGGTGACAATTCTGTCTACCACCCTGCCTTGAAAACATCTCTTCTAGAGTCATCTGCCATTAAGGCTGGGCTAAACCATTCTCCAGGACGACAGGTAAAAACAGAAATAGTAGGTCTCCTTAGTCTTAAGACAGTCCTTCGAAGCTGTAACTTGGATGAACTGGTCAGGGCTTTTCCCTAAGGCACCAAAATTTAAGGACCAAAATTGTAATAATTTTTGAAGGCTCTGTAACTTTTCCACAGCCATCACTTTCTCTCCAGCTATCGGGGACAGATTCCTCAGGCCAGGCGGAGACCCTTCTTAGCTGATGCTATGGAAGCTTCCCCAGAGCAGAGGTCAAGAACAGTTGCCCATGGCCCAGGCCCCTGTCTCCTCTTCTGCTTCTCTCGCCCATCCCACCATCTGCCTTGTCACACTGCTACTAACTCAAGACTGCATTTTGTGTGTGTTGTCCCAGATCCCAATTATTGCTCAATGTAACTTTAGAGTTAAGTAACTCTTTTATGATGGATAATGGGACTAGTCTCACTACATTGTACCTTCTTTTCAGAGTGAACCAGAGAAGTCTTAGAGATAAAGCACAATTTAAAAATATGAGTCAGAAGCCTTAAAAATACTGTCTCCTTTAAAATACACTAACTATTTTGTTCATTTTAATAGGAATTTCCTTTCCACTGGTGATTATAGGGAGTGGGCAAGAGTGCTGAGAGTGTTAAAAGCCTTATAGTGCAAGATTAATGCATTCATTTTATCTTTTGAGTTTCTGTAGTTCTTACCACAATGATCTTGGAAGGAGGAGAGTGCTGGCATTGAACACGAGTTGCTCCATGTTAATAAAGGGCTATTTATTTCAATTCTATTTGACCTGTGGTTTATTAATGGAGTGGAGATGATTTTGTTTATTCTTATTGATACCAAATATAACAAAATTGCAACTTGTACTGAACAGGTGCTTGTGAGGAACAAATGGACCCAAAATGAGAAAGCACCTTTTGGACCCTGCAGTTCTGTACAAACTCACAGTGTTACTGAGGTATTATTGGAGTGACCAAAGTCTTCACTGGTTGGATTTGCAAACTGGTCTGTTTGTAATCATGGAGACACCTGACATCTGAGTAAAGTATAGGATGACCACATCCGAACTGCATTGCTGACCATTTTTTGAGCCCCAGGTCCCCTTGGGAACTTAAATTATCATGCTGTTCCATTGAATTCCTTCATGTTGTAGAGGGGGTCTAAAAACTTTACTACTTCTGAGTAGAAACAGCACAAGGTCAAAACCACCAAGATAAAGAGCGGAGCACTAAGGAATCCTAGAAGATCAGTAAATGTGAAACAGCAGTTTCTACATGTACCCCCTGCAGGGCAGCAGCAGCGCCCAGGGCCACAGCCTGACTTCCATGGGTCAGGGGCACTTCTGCATTCATGCACTTCTTCCTTCATTAAAAAAAGAAAAACATACCAGAATCCATGTTTCTTAAGTCTGCATTGATATAGAGATAAAGAGAATCCAGGTTGAATTCATTATCTTATAGCCACTATCACTATATTAATTATTTCCTTCTGGTTTGTCTGAGATTAAAAGCACACCATTTCCCTGGGCCATTTAGAAGTGAAATGCACTACAGCACTATGCCTGCTGTGCTTAATGAAGGAGTTGGTCCTGACCTCACCTGGCAACTTGGGAATGCAAATTCCTGGGCCCTCCCCTAGACTTAACCAGAGACTCAGCAAGGTGTGTGGTGACGAGTCCTCCAGGCAATGTCAAATCACATTCAAGTCTGAGAACAACAGGCTTCAACAACCCAAAACTATATAGGTGAATCTTACTTTGTTGAAGCTAAAAATTCTCCTCATCAACTCGATTTCACTGACAGGATAGGCACATGACCTCCACTGTTTGGGGTCTGTTTTGAGGAGTCAGAATGGGCAGTCATCGTTCTGACTAGCTGTCAAATTTGGCTTTCTCATGTGGAAGATGTTTAATGCCTTGAAAAGCAACATTACACAACAGACCCAAGCACACAGCCTTTAAATAGTTATATGTCTGTGAATTATTTTGAGAGATAAAGTCATATGCATTCTAGTTACAGTCTACATACATTCATATAAAGCGATATATGTGTTTTAAAAATCATTGTGCTAAGACACTCAATAAACACCATAGGCCTTAGGAGGTTGGCACACACATATCATTATTAGTGATACATTCAAGAAAAGAGAGATAGGAACATAATCAAAACAGTAATAAGTTTCTTCCATCTTAAATGACTAATAAATACATAAATGAAATAAAGATTATGGCATTTTATCTTGAAAGAGACTTGAAATTCACTTGCAGAGCTGAGTATCAGGCCTATAGTAGCTTCTGAGTTACTGTGAAATGGCAGCGAGGTAACTGAAATGTGACAGAGAGCTATAACACTAGGTGTGAATGAATGTAGCTTAGGCCGTATGTGGTAAAGTCATGTAGCTGGTAGATGTTTGAGGTGTGTGCATGTGTGAATTTTGTGTATTCATAATCAGCTTGGTTCATCTGGGTGCAATTTTCTGTAGTCACATAGTATTGCTCTCACATGAAATTATGCATAAAGAAATGCAAAATTTGCAATATGCTCAATTTATTATCTAATGGATCAGATTCATATTCTCAAACAAGCATTATAGCAAAGCTGACTCTGTGTGCATATAATGTTATAGTTCCACATATGAATTACATACATGTGTGTATTCCTACAGCTAAAAGCTTATCCTATGAGCCCAATGTTGTTTTATATACAACATTAAGCAAAATGAACAAACAAGACACTGTGTTTGTGTCTATTGATATTCATGTGCAATAAATCTGATTAGCAGTAATAGTTCATTATTCTAATATGATCCTGGAAAAACTAGTTTGTATGCCAATATATAACATTTCAGTTGTGAATTTGAACAATATCCATATTTATTAATTCTAAGGAGTAACTGGAAATTAAATTAGATTTTTTATTCATCTTCCACACTAGAAAAAAATTTATTTGTGATTTTAAATTGTGACATAAGCTTTGTGGATAACAAAGATAAATGCTTTTTGTTTTCATGTTTTACTCATGGCCGTTTTACTCTTGCCCCAAAAATTATTTTAAAAAATCCAGTACAGACAGTCCTGTCTTTTCACAGTTCTAACACAAATGTCAGTGACCATGGCTTAAATACCAGTCCCCCTACAAGTTGGCTCAAGTTTCAGTGACCCTGGTGTATTAGCAGCGAGAAACTCCGTGAAGCCCAAAGCCCAAACTTCACTACTAGCTCTTCAGTTCGCTAATCACTAGGTAAATAACAGATTTGCATCATGACTAGTGATTACTTTTTTCAAAATTTGTCACTTTGTTGGTCATCACGTGTCTGCTATTCAGTTCGTGTCTGGACAGAAAAGCATATAGTTGTGTTGCCTCCTTGGCCCACAGTGATAAACCCAGATAGACATTTTATAAAACTAAATAATTGAAAGGGAATTCACAAAGAAAGGTGAACATGAAGCAAAGAAACAAAAAACACTGGAAGAGAATTTTGACCTTCATGTAAATATATATATATATATATATATATATATATATATATATATATATATATATAATGCAAAATGACCCCTCAGGAGTTCGACTGACCAGGAGGTCAATCACTCGCTATGATGTATGCCGACCCACCAGGGGATGTCGTGGAAGAAAGGAAGGCCCTGGCGAGCAGCTGGCAGCCTGGAAAGGGAGGACTTGATCAGCAGCCAGCAGCTGCTGGGGACGCTATCCATACACGAATTTTCTGCACTGGGCCTCTAGTAGGGTTATAACAAAATTAGCTGTCTGTGAGAAGGTTGACACAGCTGCAGTTGGAGAGACTATGAAAATGCAGAGAGAAGAACTTAGTGAAAGCAGCTTGTCTACCAAAAGGAGGACAGTAGTTGGGACCAAAAGAATGAGGATATACCAGGGGAAGAAACACCAACAAAAGTCTTAATGGTAAAGGAACTGTTATGACGTTAAAAGTGCAAAATGTTGAAAGCTCTGTGACGAGGCTTGCTCCATATCGTAAGGTACATGACAGGCAGTGTTCAAACTCTGCTTGATGAGTTGTTGGAAAAGATATAAAACACTTTACTCCTCAGTGTTTCTAATGTTTTAGATTATAGAATACTGATTAAGCATTAGTTTTGCTGCTTTTTATTTTTTTATACAGGTGTAACCAATAGGAAGGTTAATGTTACATTAACCATAAAATTCATGGTAATGTTAATGTTTTGACAAAAGACTTTGAAGGTCACAGAACAATTGTAATTTCTCCATTGACTAAAATAACTTTGCACATTTCAGCCTGCATGGCTATTTTTAACATCCTGTACTATGCAAAGCGAGGAATGCCTGTATCACCCATGGAAAATGTGAATTTACAGTTATTTCTGGCCTATCAACAGTAAGAAAAGATGTACTAAGATGTTCTTTTTTAGAAAACTAGGATTATTTTGTGTTGCCTATTACCAAAAATCCATGCGAAATCACTGGTCTCATTTTTGTATAATTACTTGTTTAAACATTATCTTTGATAATCATTACACGTGAATCCTGACCCCATTGGAACTCCTCTAAAGCAATCAATTATTTTGTTAAAACAGGGAAGGGAAGAGCAGGGAATGTGAGAAAACCTGTCCAGTGTTTGAAAAGAATTCTGTCCCGTTGGCTGTGTAAAGTCTTAAAGCCAAGCCAGTCAATGATCACTGAATACTTTAGTTAAAAATATTGAGTTCAGAAGATGATTTGACCTTGAGTGGTAGTCACACAATGCCATATACAAATCATGTATATAGAAATGTATATAACCTTATTAATCAATGTCACCCCAATAAATGTAATTGAAAAAATAAAAGAAATATTTAATTTAAATACATATATTGATAATTTTCATGGTATAATTTATTGACAGTTCTTACCACTTACAGAGAATAATGTCTGATGTAATAAGATACATTGTTAACATTTCCTTAGCAATAGGATACTATGTCATAATTACAAAAGGAAAAAATTAAGCAAAATTAAAAGCCTTGTGATAACAATTTTTTATGGATGTTTTATAAGTCATTGCTAATACACTTTGGGCTGAGCTTGTTTTCAAAAAATGTGCTACCAATTGAGGCTTTTAATGTGTTCGTTATTGATTTTAGATAGAGGAAGGAGAAGGGATAGAAAGAAATATCAATTGGCTGCCTCCTGCACGCCATCCATTGGGGATTGAGCCTGCAGTTGGAGCATGTGCCCTAAGAATTGAACCAGAGACCTTGGGGCTCATGGGTCAGTGCTCAACCACTGACTCATGCCAGCCAGGACCAATTAGGGCTTTAAGCATGATCTTTACATGAGTGACCTCCTCTGCCTATAGGTGTAATTCAGAGATCTAGTATTTCCCTTTAATCAGCGTGTGAGTAGAATTTTCAGATAGGTTGTTAATTAGATTTACACACAACTGCCATCCTCTGTATTTCACATTGAAGGCTAGGAACTGGCTTTTAACTGGAAGTCAAGTTCAATTGGAAAATAATAAACCTTTGGAGTACAGGCCATGTTCTTCCTACCAAACATTTACTACTAGTATGTGATTCAACACATTTACTACATTGAGATTGTAATAATTTCTCTTTTTTAATGTTGTTGACTACAAGCAAATGTGTTCTCTATGATTGTGCCTACATTTACAAAACACATACATAACTTGGAGGAAAGTTAAATATTTTATTAATAAATCAATTATTTACTCTGTACAAAACTCAAATATCAGTTTAAATTTCTCCCCCTTTTCTCTCTTACAAAATGACAGCATTTTTACTGAAATGATTGCATTACCACATGTTTTGACATTATGTAGACATCACTCTAGCCAACATTAGGCAAAATGTTATAAGAAACCTAAAACTCCAATAAATTATTCAAAGATTTCTGAACTAACAGATTTTATAGTGGGAATGATTGATTGAAATTTGTCTCAGTTCCCGAAAAACTAAAACCATCTCAATGGAAGCAATGCATGATTTGAATATTTATAAGGTAATTGGCAATTCTGCGAGATGTTTGATTTAGCAGAAGCAATTAAATATAAAATAACAAAAATAGAGAATTGTACACCAGAGTGTGAAAAGAATAGATTGAGGAAAAATAGAAGTGGAGTACATTAAATTACTTCTGTTTGTTTATGTTTCCATAATATCTTCATCGGGGATGATTAACAGATTTTCAGAGGGATCCATGTGTAAAATGCACTTGTATGGCAGTCATATTTTCCATATACAGAAAACTAGCTCTGGTTTTGAAGATCCAGAAGGAATTTAAGACTATCACGACATAAAGCAGCACACTAGGGCTGGGTTCTCTCAGGAAACATTGGATGCGAATGCTTCTCCTCAGCCTGCCTGTCCTGTGCTAGGCCATTTGGGTACCAATGGGGGTGGTTAGTAGTGGCAGATTGGAATGTGAACATCGCAGCTGAGCGAGTCCAGCAGCTGCTTCCCGAATATCAGATGTAAAACACTGTTCCGTGAGAAACAAAAAGGGAACGGCATTCTCCTAAGTGTCTACAATGCGCCCAAGACTCGCAGCCTCTATGCTATTTCACTTCGGTTCTTCACACCAACCTGATGCAATATAGTACTGTGCTCATTTGATGGATGATGAAATGAAGACTCAAAGAGATCATATGATTAAGACATCTTCCAAAGAGAACGTTAAATGAAAACATTAAGTTACAGGCCAGGTGGCGTGGCTCAGTGGTTGCGTGTTGACTTATGAACCAGGCGGACACAGTTCAATTCCTGGTCAGGGAAATGCCCAGGTTGTGGAATTGATCCCCAGGGTTGAGGCATCCAGGAAGCAGCCAATCCATGATTCTCCCTCATCATTGATGTTTCTGTCTCTCTCTCCCTCACCTTTTTTCTCTGAAATCAATAAAAATACATTTTATAAAACAACCAAGTTACGGAGGACATCCACAGGATAATATATCTTATGTGTTGTTTTTTTTCAAAACATGGTAAACAATAGTGCCTATTTCCTAGACATAAATACATACGTTGGGAGTGTTTAAGGATATGGGCAGGAATGACAAACACCAGACTCAAAAAGGATCTTTTCTGGTGGGAAGAAATGGAGTCAAACAGAGTGAACGGGGACTTGCCCTCCATTCCTCTTTTATTTTTAAGCTAAGAAGTGAGCCCATGGGGAGTCATTGTATCATTCCTTAGACATTTTTTGCTTCACTGAAATATTTTGTAAGGAGTTAAAGGTCGGCAACTTGCTGAGAGCCACACAGCTATGAAAGAAGAAGCAGAGCTGGATTCAACCCCAAGCCCACTGACACTAGATGCTGAGCCAGGCTGCTGGGGGAACACACTTTATCTAGGAATGAAGGCTTTCATCAGAATCTCCCTGTGAGGACGCGTCACTCAATAGGGATGGGGTGAAGAGGAAAACCCAAGTGAGCCTGTGTTTTATGATGAAGGAACCCGTACCACTCGGTAAATAACATTTATTAATGATGAGTCCCTTTCCTTGTATGTGTTGCTACTGTTGCTACACAGTGAAATGAGATGTTATAAAAAAATAGTTAGCATATTAACCACTTTAATATTGTAATGAAGCTAAGCAAATAAGCTGTAAAATTCCATCATAAACACAATTCTCCTTAGGAATAATGTCTAAGAATAACTAGATGCTAGCTGCAAAATGAATTTGTGGTAGACTTTTTAAAAATATATATTTTTATTAATTTCAGAGAAGAAGGGAGGGGAAAAGAGAGAGAGATAGAAACATCAATGATGAGAGAGAATCATTGATTGGCTACCTCCTGCATGCCCTGTACTGGGGATTGAGCCTGCAACCCTGGCATGTGCCCTTGACTGGAATTGAACCCAGGACCCTTTAGTCCCCAGGCCAATGCTCTATACACTGAGCTAGGGCTTGTGATACACTTTAAAGTGTTACTACTAGTGTATTAAAGCTCATAAAATTGACCTACAAGAAGCTTCTCTCCCCATTCATCTCTCCCAATCACTTACGTGGCTCACAGATAACTATGATTAGAACTGAGACTAGGAAACACACATCTTTACGTGTTTCGCTGTCCACCCTAGATTTATTATCTCTGACTCAACGAATCAGTATATTCCTAGCAACTAGCATAGATGCTGGCAGGCAATTAACAAAAATCTATTGACTTGAATGTGAGAGATAGTATCTGTTGTTCGTTTTGTTTTTAAGGAAGGCAGCAGGGCACAGTGCTTGGGAAGAAGGCAGGTGGAGTCATTTCACCTCTTGGGCTTCCTAGCTCACTACGTATGGCACTTTGAGCAAACTATTTAACCCTCAAAATCTCAAGCTCACCTTCAGGAAAATTAGGATAATATTAATGTCTTTTGCTTATTTTATGTGAGAGTTAAATGAGAATATTTCTAAAATGCTTAGAATAGTGCTAGGAACATAATAAGTTAATGTTGAGTTTCCTTTTTGTTTCAGATATACAACTTTTGTTTTTACAAGAGAGGTAGACAGTGTTTATGTCTCCTTGCTTGCATGACTGAGTAGGTTTTAAAGAAAAAAAAAAACAGCTATGGAGATACCCATCTTTTTTTTTCTTATCCAAAATTTATCTTTCTTAACAGCAAAGTCACCATTCACCTACTATGGCAGAAGAAAAATGGCTTTAATCTCAAAGGCAACATTAAAAATAGAAAAAAAGAAAACAAATCAATAAAGGCAAAGGTCATCGAAACATATGATTCCAACATACAATAATGCTCTTGAACTTTAGGGTGATGTACACATGTTTAAAGAGAATTACACAAATAAACGAGACATCTGGAAGAAAAATTACATGATTTGGATTCCAATATTCAAACAATTTTACTCGTCAAACTTCTTAAAGAAACCATGTAACTAAAAAGCCTTGAAATAAAAATCTGTGTCCAAATATTTTATTTTCTAGCAATGTGTTTAATTCTCATAGGAGCTGTGCACACGGACACACACACACACACACACACGCACGTTATGCTCCAAATCAATTCTGCCAAGTGAATTTAAGGTTGTTTTGAGAAAAAAATAGTGAGACAGCAATGCTCAGTTTAAAGTAAGTATATTACTATTATTGTCCCTGTTCCTTATCAGATATGGCCAATGTCAGTCATTATTAAATATTTGTTTCATTCATCTTTAGGATTTTTTAAATGATTGTTATATAGAGAGAAAGAACTCACAGAAATGTATCACTCAGGGCATCAGTTTTGAAACATTTTTTCCATGATCCTCAATAAAAAATATTTTATTGCAACCAATATGTCCTTTTTATTTCGCTTTTTAAATATTAGTCGTGAGTCACTAAATTTATTTTCACAATCATGACCCACTGTTTGGAAAATGCTGTCTTAGGATGTTGTTTAAACTTCCACACTGAAGTGCCCAGAGCTCCAGGGGAGAGGGAAAGTTTTGGGAAGGTTGGAGGAGAAAGTTGAGATGAATATGAGGGTCTTGCCCAAGGGCTAAATTTCTTCAAAGTTTCTTTATTTCACCTTTAAGATTTATCCAATGTTGTTGGCATTAGATACCCTATAAAATCATTTGTTTCTTATAAAAAGGCTTTAAATCTCCCAGTATCATAAAACAGATGCTCTGTGGACAGATGTTAAGCTACCTCTCCTGCTAAGGATATGCATGCTGCAGTCTGCAGAGCAGGCTGTCTTGAATGATAAATTTGCCCCAAGGTAGTACGTGAATTTCCCACAGGCTCAGGGCCTTTTGACTGTCTGACAATCATTCAGCACAGATCACGTGGATGATCTCACTGTGATGAACACATTCCCTTCAGCAAGCGGACGCCTGTCTGAGTGTGGGCCCTTTGCCTATCTCCAGCTCTGCCCCACCTGATTGCTGGAAAGGTGAGAGCCTAACATGACACCGACCATCATTAGCCCACACTGCACACAGAGCCCCAGGCAGCCGCTGAGGCAGAAAGGGCACCGGCAGTGAGTGCTAACGAGGTCACCCTGCAGTGGGCTAAGAAGAGGTGGTCATGATGAACCAGATGATGAATGTGGAGCCACGGAATCAATCATTTTGAAAGGGGAACACGTTAATTCTTTTTCCATGCAGTTGGCTTGACAGCAGCTTGACATCATCCTTTCCCTGCATCGGCCATCACCAAGGTCACAGCGGGCCAGTAGGAAAATAAAGAAAAGAAGTAAATAATCCAAAGCAGGGGGAACCTTTGTCATTGTTCAAGCACTTCTTTCTTTTTTTCTTTCTTTTCTTTCTTTTTCTTTCTTTCCTTTCCTTTCCTTTCCTTTCCTTTCCTTTCCTTTCCTTTCCTTTCCTTTCCTTTTCTTCTTCCTTTTCCTTTCCTTTCTTTCCTTTCTTTTCGTTTGTTTGTTTGGTACCAACAGATCCCAGTAGTTCTTTGAGATCCAAAAATGAGATGAATTTATGTTCATGGTGTGTATTCTCAATGAGAAGCTCTCTGAAAGTTCCCATTGTTCCTTTGTGAAATGACTCTCACGAATCTGGTTTTAGGTATATGCACGTTAAAGACAAGCCTCACTCAATAGAAACTCAAGAAAGCTCTCCTTGATTAAACTATCCCTGTAGATAGTTACAGATACAGACAGATAGAGAAATATAAGCAGTGGGACTTAAGTAGAAAGCTTTGTTTCATAAACCCAAAGTGGAAGATTGCTGCAGTAAATGATCTAAATGTGAGTATAAACTTTATCACTCTTTTTCTTCTACTATGCTGGCTGTTATCCCCAACCATAAACCAGGTCCTATAACCAAGGTAGGTTTCAGCCCAGTGCCTTAATGCAGTCATAAAAAGGGTCTTGCAATTTGAAAAGCTGGGCTCCTTCTGTTTAAAAGTACAAAGGGTTTTACTTCTTTCATCATTAAAATAATAAAGCACACGTGTGGAAATCTGGACTTTCAGGAACTTACACACTGTGTTTCTCTTGCTGAGGGCCTCGCAACAAATTCCAAGTTGAAGAAATTATTTCAGGCAGAAGTAGCCACTGTAATGATATTTAATTACTCTTAAAGATACTTAGATTGGCCACAGAATTTGAACATGAAGTTATAAAATAGAGGAACATGAATCTTGCTGCCTTCTGTCTGCCAGATATGCTAAAATCCTGAATTCAAAAATGTATAATCAAAATGTTTCATCAGGGAGTGTTAGTATAACATTCAAATCAGATAGAAGAACTATTTGGTTAAAAAATTAAAAAGATTATTGGATAACCTATAAGTATGTTATTAGATGACTTATGAAATACAGTTAGATGATATAAAAATACTAAAGCTTATAAAATGCTAGTCACTATTTCTTCAAATAGGTTTTCATTATCTTGCTCTCTCTCTTTTTCTGGCATCCCTATAATTTGGATGTTGGTATGCTTGACATTGTCCTAGAGGCTCCTTACACTATCTTTAATTTTTTGGATTCTTTTTGCTTCCTGCTTTTCTGGCTGAGTGGATTTTGCTTCTTTGTATTTCAAAACTTTGACTTCATTCTCTCAGTCCTCTAAACTGCTTTTAGGTGTTTGTATGATACTTTTTATTTCAGTCAGTGTATACTTAATTTCTAGTTGGTCCTTTTTCATATCCTCGAAGGTCTCATTCATATCCTCAAAGGTCTCATTAAATTCATCGACCTTTTCTATGAGCTTCTTGAAAACCTTATAACTGTGGTTTTAAACTCTATGTCCAGTCATTTTTTCCCCTCCATTTCTTTCAAATATGATTTCTTTCCATATCTCTTCATTTTGGCTGCTTTCCTGAGTTAGTTGATTAGCTATGTGTGGTAGATATCCTCTAGGATACAGTGGCTCAGCCTCCCCAGTTACCTGAGGTGGATACTCTTGGTGCAGCCCTTTATGGGTTACACAGTCTTGCTATAGTTAAGCCTAGATTACTGTGTTAGCACTAGGAGGGTTTAACCTCCAGGCCAATTGACTGTGAGAATCGGCTGTGTTTACCCTGTGAGAATCGTTGCACTCAGGTTGGATGGGTGTTATCTCCTGGCCTAGCAGGCAGCCTTGATTTCCCATCAGCTCCACACAATGCAGCACATGGGTCTCTGTGCCTGGCAGTAATGGCTGCACGCACCTCTGAGAGAAAGCTGCCACCAAGCTCTACCTGCTGTCAGATAATTCAGCCTCTCCCCAAATTAGTCTGCACACCCAAAGTCTCACCCAGGGTTGTAAAACAATGCAGTCTGGTGGTTTCCCTTCTTTCTTTTTTTTCTCTCCCGAACAAGACAGAAAGTCACAAGTCCTCTCTGTGCACTCGCACACTTCTACAGTTCCCAAGTTTACACACCCTCTCTGCAAGCTTGCAAGCTTCTGGAGCGCCCGAGTTTCAGCGTGCTTCCTTCTTACTGTCCAGTTTCACCCCGTATGAGTGTGGGTTCCCCGGACCTCACCCAGAACTGGGGAATCAGTGCAGGGGGATGCCTTTGTCTCCCTCCCAGTTCAAGAAAGCCAGCCGGGTTTGCAGCCTCCTGCCCTTTCTGCTCACCCGCAACTCCAAACCTCTGACTCTGTGCATATCTGCAACTCTGTCCTCTGGAGCTCTCCCAAGTCTCAGTGTCCTTTTATTTGTCCTTCTATTTGTGGAATGTCCACTCAGCCAGCTTTCTGGTGGTTCTGGATGATATACATTCTGTCTTTTAGTTGTGGTTTTGAAATTGTTGTGTGGGGCAGCAGGATAGGTGTTTACCTATGCTGCCATCTTGATTCCTCCCTCATGCTAATTTTTTAAATGTATGTATTTTTTACATACATACATATAGTATGTTCTCATATTTTCACTCATTTCCTCCTCACAACAATTATGTAAAGCAAGAAATATCATTCTCATATTTTGCTTTGTTTTTTAAATCTTTACCCAAGGATATATTGTTATTCATTTGAAACAGAGAGAGAGAGAGAGAGAGAGAGAGAGAGAGAGAGAGAGAGAGAGAGAGGTGAGAGAGAAAGATGAATGTGAAAGAGAAACATCAATCAGCTGCTTCCTGTAAACACCCAGACCAGGGATTGAATTTGTAATACAGGTATATGCACTGACCAGGAATTGAACCCACAACATTTTGAAATACTAGTTACTAGTTAAAACAGTAGATGATGCTCCAACCAACTGAACTACCCAGTGCTGATTCTCATGTTTTAAATAAAGAAATTGAGATACAGGGCTAGTTATAGAGAGAAACTATATGGTGGCAGATTAGGTGAATGTAATACTCACCACCTCTTAGGACCAAACTGGAATTACAACTAAAATATAGAATAATCAACCATGATAACCAACTGAAGATTAGATGAATAGAAATCTTATAACCAATGATTTATAGAAGAAGTCACATTGAGGCTGAGAGGGAGGGCAGAGACGTGTAAAGGGCGTGCCCTATCTCCACTGGTGGCAACTGAGATACTAGAGGAATATCTCAGCTGCAAAGATTCCCCCTGAGGAGCTGGGGTCTCAGTCTCCCGCACCAAGATTCCATCTGTTTTGGATGGAGCTCTCTATTTCTTATTGCATCAGACTTGGGGTAACACAATAATCTGACCCTTTGGACTTTTTGTCACTCCACCTTGCAGAGCTCATGCCCTGCTGAGCATCAGCTGCCTGGGTACCTGGTGGGTGGTAGCCATACTTGGTATATATCCTGGAACATTTTCTGAGTTGCCTTGGATCCAGCACTGGCACAGATTTTGACCCTGCATCAATCTGGGGAACACCACTGGCCCTTACCTGGTGACTCACTGAGAACCTACCTCATGCAACTCAAGTTCTGCCAGAGGCTCTTTCAGTGACCGAGTATAACAGGCAGCTGGAAGGTGGAGGCAGGAAGAAGTGGATCTCTGGGACATTTTGCTGACCTGTCCCTGGGCCCGTTGCTGATGAAAGCCCACTTTGGTGAGCAACCTGGTCCTTCCCACTTGCAATCAGACTCAGCAGCAGAAGCCACAAACTGTAGCTTCAAAGAGGTTGCCCAGGGCCAGTCATAGGCAACATCTGACATTGGCCTATACCAGGAGCCCTCCCAAGAACCAAGACATCCAGTGGCCAGCTTCAGACAACATCAGAGCAGGGTCCAGTTAGCCTCACAAGTGGCATATGCAGAGAGAGATCTTCTCAGGCACCAGATCCTACGCAGCCACCTTTACAGCAGCTGCTACACTATGTTCAAGATTGATTCACACATGGACAGGCCAATAGCAATCAAGACTCAATTACAATAAAGGGGCCCACATAACTCACATAGGGACATTCCTGGAGCACCTAGTTCAGGTAATCAAGGAGACTGTACCACTGGGTCCCACAGGAAACTTCATACATAAGGCCACCCCATGAAATCTGGGAGTCACAGCAGATCTACCTACTCCATAGATCCAAACACAAATAGGCAGCCAAAATGAAGAGACAAAGAAATATGCATATTTCACAGTACTAGAATAAATATTCCAAAAATTTTTATGAAACTGCAAGACTTGAATAGCCACAGCAATCTTGAGAAAGAACAAAGTTAGAGGAATCATGCTACCTGATATCAATCATGCTACCTGCTATCCTACAAGGCCACAGAAATCAAAACAACATTGTACTGGCATAAAATCAAACATTTAACCCTGGCTCAGACGTGAGAGTAACACACTGATTAGTTGCCTCCCACACTGCCCTGACCAGGACTGGAGATCAAGCCTGCAACCGAGGTATGTGCCCTTGACCAGAATCAAACTTGGGACCCTTCAGTGTGAGGGATAACACTCTATCCACTGAGCCAAACTGGCTAGTATTAAAAATATTTCCTTAGAAAACATATATAAAGAAATTTAAAAATTTAAAAAACAACAATATATAGATCAATGGAACAGAATAGAAATTCCAGAAATAAACCCATATCTTCATGGTCCATTAATTTGACAAAGAAAGGAAGAACATAAAATGGGCTATAAATGTAGTCTATTCAATAAATGATGTTAGGAAAATTAGACATACACATGCAAAAAAATAAAATTAGACCATCTTCTTATACCATAAACAAGAATAAACTCAAAACTAACTTGAGACTTAAATGTAAGACTTCAAACCATAAAAGTCTAGAAGAAATCAGGCAGTAAAATCTCAGACATTTCTCATGGCAATATATTTTCTGATATATCTCTTTGGGCAAGGGAAACAAGAGGAAAAAAATGAACAAATGAAAGTATAAGAAGACTAAACATTTTTTTTGCCCAGGAAAGAAAACCAACAACAAAATGAAAAGACAACCCAGTGAATGGGAGAGCATATTCATTCAGCAATGATACATCTGGTAAAGAGTTAATATTCAAAGTTTATAAAGAACTTATATAAATATACACACAAAATACAACAATCTAATTAAAAATGGGCAAAGGACTTGACTAGATACTTCTCCAAAATGGAAATCCAGATGGCCAACAAACATATGAAAAGATGCTTACTAATCATCAGAGAAATGCAAAATAAAACCTCAATGAGATATTATCTCACACCTGTCAGAATGGCTACCATCGATAATAAATCAACAAACAAGTGCTGGCAAGGGTCTGGAGAAAAGGGAACCCTTGTGCACCATTGGTGAGAATGCAGGTTGGTGCAGCCACTGTAGAAAAAAAGTATAGTGCTTCCTCAAAAATTTAAAAATGAATCTGCCTTATCACCCAGTGATTCCACTCTATGGATTTATTCAAAGAAACCCAAAACACTGATATGGAAGAATAGATGCATCCATATGTTAATTGCAGTGCTATTTATAATAGCCAAGATTTGGAAATAACCCAAGTGCACATCAGCAGAGGAGTTGTTTAAAAAGCTGTGGTACATTTACACAATGGAATACTACTTGGCAGAAAGAAAGAAAGGAAGAAAGGAAGGAAGAAAGAAAGAAAGAAAGAAAGAAAGAAAGAAAGAAAGAAAGAAAGAAAGAAGAAAGAAAGAAAGAAAGAAAGGAAGAAAGAAAGAGAGAGATAAAGAGAGAGAGAGAGAGAGAGAGAGAGAGAGAGAGAGAGAGAGAGAGGAAGGAGAGAGAGAGAGAGAGAGAGAGAGAGAGAGAGAGAGAGAGAGAGAGACAGAGAGAGAGAGAGGAAGGAAGAAAGAAAGAAAGAAAGAAAGAAAGAAAGAAAGAAAGAAAGGAAGGAAGGAAGGAAGGAAGGAAGGAAGGAAGGAAGGAAGAAAGGAAGAAAGAAAGAAAATCTTGCCTTTTGTAACAGCATGGATGAACCTGTAGAGTATTATGCTAAGTGAAATTAGCCATTCTGGGAAAGACAAATACCATATGATTTCAATTATATGTGGAATCTAATGAACAAACAAAACCGAAATAGACTCATAGATACAGAAAACAGACTGACAGCTGTTAGAGAGGAAGGTGGTTGCAGATGGGTGAAAAAGTTAAAGGTATTAAGCAGAAAACAACCCCCACCACCACTGTCACAAAAAATCCTCATAGACACGAACAACAGAATGGTGATTACCAGAGGGAAGGGGGTTTGGGAGCAGGTAGAAGAGGGTAAAGGTCAGGTAACTGGTGATGAAAGGAGACTGGACTTTGGGTGGTGAATATAGATAATGGATTATAAAATTGTACACCTGAAACCTATTAAACCAATGTCATCCCAATCAAGTCAATACAAAATTCTTTAAATGCAAAGTTGTGCTGTTCTCTAGGTTAGTCATATCCCCTTTTATAGATTTTGCAAAGTAACTTAACCTTTCCTTACAGCACTTACCACAGTCATAATTAATTTAAATTGTTTGTCTCTCTGCCTGGGCCGTGAAGCTCCTGAGAGTAGGGACTCCTTGTTTATCACAAAGTTTGGAACTGAAAGGGTGCTCAAAAAAGGTTTCATGATTGAATGAACCCAGGAGGTCCCCCCCCCTTTTTTTTTAAGTCCCTGAAGAAGTATGGACAGAAGCATGATGTGAATCCCCATCTGCTGCTGGGAATCCCTTATTCGTCCCACTCTGTCGATGTGGGGCAAACAGAGTTTCTTCAGAATAGACTTTTAAGACTCAGAAGCTGGAGCTCTGGATACTTACATGGAAGCCAGGCTGTGTGCAAATACAGTTTAAGAGAATGTTCTGACACTAGGTCACCTGCGGTTCCAAATGATCTTTGCAGGGTTTTGGAATCACCATCCTCTGCATATTTAAACCCTTAACAAAAGTGTTTTCTTCATTCTTGGTGTATGAAAGTATTTTAAATTTTATCAAATGTGTCCCGAGGGTGATCTGTTTTAGACTCAAGTTTGTATTTCTTAAATATAAGGTTTTCTGAGCCACCCCAAACTGGCTGAGAAAGAGCAGGAATCTGCCTTTTTAACTACTGCCACCACCACCTCTACTACTGCTACCACTACCACTACTATTACTATTATTAAAGTGACTCTTTTAACTGTTGTTAAAATACAGTTTGGTCTGGGGTAAGCCTTACTATTAAAAGAGAAATATTAAATGATCAATGTTTGTCAAACTATCTTTCTGAATATTCAGTTTCTTTTTTCTCTTTTTGGTTTAGATAACAGATTTTATTTGTATTTAGCAGACAAACTTTTTTATTCTATTTTTCAATTACAATTTATACTTAATATTATTTTATATTAGTTTCAGGGGTACAGTATAGTTAGGTAATGCTATTCTTTACAAAGTATTCCTCTCCCCCATATTTCAAGTACCTACCTGAGACCATACATAGTTGTTACAATATTATTGACTATATTTCCTATGCTGTACTTTACATCTCCATGACTATTTTGTGATTACTGTTTGTACTTCTTAATCAGTATATCTTTTTTACCCAGTTCTCCAAACCTTCTCCCTTCTGGCAATGATCAGTCTGGTCTCTGTAAGTGTGAGTCTGTCAATTTTGTTTATTCACTTATTTTGCTCTTTAAATCCCACTTATAAGCAATATCATTTGATATTTATTTTTCTTGGCCTGACTTATTTCACTTAGCATAATACCATGTAGGTCCATCCATGTAGTAACAAATGCTAAGATTTATTATTTATCTATTTTGTGACCGAGTAACATCCCATTGTATATATGTGCCACCACTTTTTAATCCACTCATCTATTGATGGGCACTTGGGTTACTTCCACATCTTTGCTATTTATTTATTTTGTTTTTTAATTTATCGGTATTCTTGAAAATACTACAGATGTCTCCCCTTCTCCCCACTGACCTCCTCCTCCCCACTTTCATCCCCACTCCAGTCCTTCACCCCACTATTGTCTGTGTCCATAGGTTATGCATGTAAGTTCTTTGGTTGATCACTTTCTTCCCTGAACCCCATCCCTTCACTCTGAGAATCCTTAGGCTATTGCATGCCTCCATGTCTCTGGATCTATTTTGTTTGTCAGATTATTTTGTTCACTAGATTCCATATGTAAGTGAGATTGTGTGATACTTATTCTCTGACTGCCTTACTTCACTTAGCATAATACTCTCCAGGTCACTCCATTCTGCCTCAAATGTTAAGAGAGTCTTCTCATTTATAGCTTCATAGTATTCCATTGTGTAAATTTGCCACCATTTTTTTTAATCTTCTCATCTACTGATGAACACTTAGGCTGTTTCCAGATCTTCACTATTGTAAATTACATTGTTATGAACATAGATATGCATATATTATATATATATATATATATATATATATATATATGATATAGATATAGATATATATATATATTCTCAGAACTGGGATCACTGGGTCAAATGACAGTTTCATTTTTAACTTTTTGAGGAGATCCCACACTGTTTTCCATAATGATTACACCAGTCTGCATCCCCACCAGCGGTGTACCAAGGTTCCTTTTTCTCCACAACCTTGATAGTACTTGTCATTTGTTCATCCATATCTTTGCTATTTAAAGAATGATATCATGAACATAAGAGTGCATATGTTTTTTGAATTAGTGTATTTTTGTTTCTTTGGATATAAACCCAGAAGTGGAATCATTGGGTCATAAGACACTTTAATGTTTAACTTTTTGAGAAAACTCTCACTGTCTTCCACAGTGGCTACACCAGTCTGAATCCCCACTAGCAGTGCACGAGGGTTCCCTTTTCTCCACATCCTCACCAGCACTTGTTTGTTGATTTATTGATGATAGCCATTTTGACATGTGTGAGGTGAACTCTCATTGTGGTTTTAATTTGCATCTCTGTGATGATTAATGACTTTGAGCATCTTTTCATATGTCTATTGGCCATCTGTAGGTCCTCTTTGGAGAAGTGTCTTGAATATTCAGTTTCTTGACTCCAGAGAGTCGGGCAGTGCTTTCAGAAGTACATCTGTGTTGCTTCATTAATTCCAAGTGTCACAGAGGTGGGATAAGAGCTGACAACAAGTATTGTTATACCAAGCTGCAAACTGAACACTCCGGATTCTAACTCATCTCTTAACCCACCTAAGTGGCACTAACTTGGCCCTCCTGGCTCTAACTTGCTTTCTGAGACTTGGCAAAGAACTGTCCTTGCCAGTCCCCCTGACCATGGGCATGTTGCAGTTTCTGTTTTCATTGGATCATGGGACAAGAATAAAGCAGGGAGAGGCAGCACCTGCAGAAGGAAGACACGAGGGGCGCCCATCTCAATGAGCAGATCCCCGGATTGAAATTCTGACTCCTCTTTAATCTTAAATGAATCCCTGAACCTTTCTAAAACTCAGTTTCCTTATTTAGAAAACTGTTTGATTTAACATGTACCTGCTGGAATTATTGCCAAATTTGATTAATTAAGCTATTTAAAAGCTCATTGCAAAATGTCTGACTCTCAACAAACAAGCTGAATTTGAATTTAATCCAAATCCTTTGCTGGCCAGCTTTGAATAGATTCCTCATTGGGTCTCTGGCTGCACCTCTAGAAGAGGAAGGTTGTATGTTGCCCACAAACACCCACATCTGCCAGGCTGGATTTGGTTATGTATTTGCATTTTCATCCTGTTTAATCCTTTCTCCAAAGCGGCCTACCCACTCCATACTCCTCCTCCACCTACCTCCTTTCTTCTACATTTACAGTTTCCTCTTGCCCTGCTGTGCACTTCTATATGGTTAGCCAAGCCCTCTACTTTTTCCCATCCCACC
Source organism: Antrozous pallidus (assembly GCA_027563665.1). Lineage (NCBI taxonomy): Eukaryota > Metazoa > Chordata > Mammalia > Chiroptera > Vespertilionidae > Antrozous > Antrozous pallidus. Next base: position 29,227,912 of record CM050513.1, read on the forward strand.
CCTCACCAGCCCTCTAATTGTTCCTTTCTCCCTTGGCCCATGTAGGATAACCTTGTTCTATTGTAAACAAACTCCATTATCTAGGCACCGTGGGAAATGTCAGAGTAAAACACACAGCTGCTGCCCTACTGCAGTCGTCTAAGCCTTTTTATTCTCATCAATCCCCCATCTTACAGTTCCCAGTCTTGGCACATAACTGTATCGCTTAGTCTGCAGTGTGATATATGACTCTGTCTGGGTAATTTTCCACAAACACATTTTAGCTGTTCCAAAAGCAAAACAAAAAATAAATTTTTTTCCTTACCCTTAGAAACTGTACCTTGAAATCATTACACAGAGCTTCTAACTATATTTTTTCTGTTAAAAAGCTGGTGGTAAGAAACAGTTGAAGGTTTATAGTTAAATCTGTGAAAACTTAGCATGCAGGTGAAAGATGAAATAGCAAGCAGTCTTTGGCATTGGGAAGTCTTGGCTAAGATTCAGAAAAAAAAATTCACTTTTCCTCAGATGAAAGCCAATTTATTTTCTTTTTTAACTATGAAAGCAGTGGCTTTCTTTAACTAAGTAGATGACTTCAGAAAAAAATTAAAAAGAATGTTTTAAAGTGTACAGTTAAAATCATCACATGTGTCATCATTTAAGGCAGAATTAAACAACAAATAATGTATTAATCCACCTCTTAGTGACTGTTACATGATTTTGATGTTCCACAAAACTGAAATTATAATCTATGATAGTCTGAGATATTGTCTTTGTGAAGTTACTAACTATAAAGTTTTGTTTGGTGTAAAGCTACTCATATATATCTTATTGTTTTATTACAATTTTTTTTTCATGAGGAATCTGCCCAAAATTTCCTCTCAGATATGGAGAAATTTGTATTGTTGGCTGACATACATACTGAAAGTGTGTGGTGTTTTGGGTCCTGAGTAGGCAAGTATAATGCATTACCTTCCCTGCACTGTAAATGCTGTCATGCTAAGGTTACCTTGAGCACTGTAAATGCTGGAAATTATGTCAAGCCTAGACTTGGTGTCTGACATAACTGGTCTCTCTCCACTGTAGGATCCCTACTGATATAACTGCCAGAACTAGCTTTTGAAATCAAAGATTGTGTCACTTAAAATCTTCCATTAGCACCAACTGTGTAAGAACATACAAATCCACCAGCATGCCACCCACAACCCTCCCTAAGCACCTGATTATCTGTCTTTGCCTTTCCAGTTTCCTTTCCTACCACTGCCCTGCTTTGAATGTGATGTCCCTAGCCCAATCAAACACTTTGGTTTCTGAATCCCTGAATACTTGGGATTCCATGCCATCCCATCATGGTTCAGAAATGATACTCCCTTGATCATGCACTCAGCACCATCCACTTCCTTCTGATCCATATTCGACTGTCCTTCAATTACGCAACAGCTTCTACCTTTAAGAGAAGGCACCTGTCTTCTGAATCCTTTTTTGATTATGCAGTCTTTGAGTAGAAATGTCCTTCCCTTCCCTCTCTTCTTCATGCTACCTAGTACTTTGGGGCTCTGTAAATACCTCTATTACAGTACCTTACACATTGTACTTTAATTACTAGTAAGCCCATTCCTTGACTTGTCTTACAACTCAGAGTAAAAGTCTAAGTATTCATCATTGCCTCCCGAGTGAGTGACTAACCAGCCCTGAGTAGTCATTCAAAAACTATTTGGTGAATTAATGATTTTTATTTTTACCCTCAAGGCTAAGAAATTAGGAACATTTTTATGAAACTGGAGCAAACTGACATAAAACATCAAGTGAACAAAAATGAATGTTCTAAGTACAACCAACTTCTTCAACTATTGAAAGAAGGCTGTAAATTATTCATTTTCTCTAAGAGTTATAGCAAGCTTTATGAATATTTAAAAACAAAAACAATTTTTCTAGATTCAAATTAATTTTGTATTTAGTAAAATTTCAAGAATACTATATGTCATATCTCAATAAAGTAAAAAAAAACAAAGGCTTCAAGAATAGAAACAGAATTCATTATAAGCCTGTCATTATATCATGCACTATATGTAAATGTGCTATAAATTTCATTTTTATCCTTACCTGAGGATATGTTTTTATTTATTCCAGAGAAAAGAAGGGAGAGTGAGAGAGAGACATATATTGGTTATCTCCCATATGTTCTACAAACCAGGGATGGAACTTGCAACTTAGGTATGGGCCCTGACTGGGAATTGAACCCACAATCTTTTGGTATATGAAAGGGCATTCCTACTATTGAAGCAACCTGATTAGAACAAAGTTCTACAAATTTTAACAAGAGGAATTAATGTGTTCCATTTGTGAAAGCTTAGAATTGACCTCCAACAAGAAATAAGAAAAAGTCAGAAAAAAAATATTTCAAGGTAGGTAGATAAGTTGTTTTTTAGTTATTATTGATGTTTTGTTAAGTGTAGGGCCAAGTGCTTTCATGTATAAGAGTCACTGTGATATTAAATCTATGAGCTTAGACTCTGGAGTCAGCTTGCCTGGGTTCCAAATCAGCTCTATCACTTTCTATAGGTTTAAAATCTTGGATAAGGTAAGCAACCATCCATTTCTCAATTTCCTCATCAGTAAAGGAGAGCTAAAAATTGTATTTATTTCATGGGGTTAATGTGAGAATTAAATTGGAAAACCCACCTAAAGAACTTAGCAAGCAGTCAATTTTCAGTAAACAACAGCTGTTATTATAATTTGCATAGTTTTTTTTTAAATGAGTTTGTTTAAGCAAAGGAAGATGTAGAGTGGCTAAATGCCCCAAAATATGTTATAGTGCAATTGAGCCAGCACATCTAAACCATGGGTTCTCAGACCCTGATTAAAAATCTCAGTCCTTAAAGAAGGGGTGAGAGAAAAGAAATAGGATTCTTGCACAATTCCAGAGGGACCCAGCTGATTGCCCCCATATAGTAGAGAAGGAACCACAATGAGCAGTTGTATAGTGATTGTAGGATGGCAGCCTGACCCTGCATTATCTCCAGGGTTAATTGTTGCTCCTTGGGTGCTATCCTCCTGCTATACAGAAAGAGGGGGGAAATGGCAAAGGTAGAGGGTGGGCAAAATGAGTGAAGATCGTCAAAATGTATAAACTTTGAGTTATAAAATAAATAAATCCTGAGAATGTAATGTATAGCATAGTAAGATAGCTAAATAATACTGCATTATATATTTGAAAGTTGCTAAGAGAATAAATCTTAAAAGTTCTTATCACAAAATAAAATGTGTAATTGTGGTGACAGATGTTAACTAGATTTACTATGGTGATTATTTTACAATACATACACATATCAAATTGTGTCATATGCTTGAAACTAATACAATGTCATATGCTAATTATATTCCAATTAAAAATTGGAAGATAAGCACTAGAAAGTTATATTTTTTAACAACATTAACAGTAATAATCACAAAACAGTTTTGTTTTTTGCAGATATAAGTGAGATTCTCCTAAATATTAGAAAATTCAGGAGTCTTAGGCATATTTCCACTTCCACGGTAGAAAGTTTTTTGGTTATAACATATAATTGAGGATTTATATTTTTTCTACTTTTGTATATATTTGATAATTTTTATATCTTCAAGTCATATCATATTTTTCTACTTTTGCATATATTTGACAATTTTTATATTTCCAAGTCAGTGTCAAATGTAAGTAGTACCACAATAGAATTTTTATTTATTACAAAAATGTTTCTATTTCTCAACTTTGTTTAAAACCTGATAAAATAGCTGGAATTTAATTTTTCTTAGGTAAAAATCAATCTTTCTGTTTTTCTGCTTAGGTGATAGATTTTTTTCATTTTTATTTTACCTTGAAAGCTAGTTCTTGCATTTAGGTCAGTTTTCCTTTATTTGTGTGTCTCTTTTCTCAGTTTTATTTTTGTGGTTTCTGCTGCTCCTGTAAAAATGGCACCTCTAGGGTTTAACCACCACCATCATGAAATTTGGAGCTCTTCCCCAAGGAAGCTGGTTCTGGAAAGGCCTTGCCATCACTGCAGACCAGTTCTAGAGGTTTGAGGTTAACAGTGTAGGACAAATTACTGCTCACTCTGTGCTTCCAGAGAAAGCAAAGATAGCCTAAAGCACTCTCTTCCCCTCCCAGCCCCCCGCCCCCCCCCCCAAAAAAATAGAAGGGGATGAGACTGTAACTCTACCAAGTGGTGATGGTAGACCCAAAATATAAGGCCCCCTAGCACACAGAAAATTGAGAGTCCCTGGCAGGGCTCCAGGAGCAAAAACAAGAAAATCCAGAAAGGGAAGAGTCTGAGCAACTATAATTAGGGAGGGGTAGGAAGTATAAAACACACAATGATTAATGGTCTTTCCTTTCTACATTTTCCTCATGAGAGTGTTTGAATTTCTTGATTTTACTAACTTGCTAATAGAAGGTTAGTTGTAAACCCTTAAGGTTTTTTTTTTTAAATTCCCTGACTCTCTAAGTTAAAATGAAGCAAAATAACAGACAAAAAAATAATAAAATAAAGTTCAAATTTCCAGTGACAGTGGATAAGAGCAGAGAACTATCTCTATTTACACACTTGTCTTAACTGACAGGAAAAAGCACAATCTGAATAAAAACTCAATGGTGAAATGAGTCATACATTTACCATGCATAGAGAACTAAATGGGGCAGAGGTTAACAAAATTTATTTGCTCTATAACTACTCAAATCTTCCTCCTGAACCTTAATCCATGGGCGATGAAATGTCAGATTTAGATGTACCAAATAATGGTGTCCCAATGTTTCCATTTAAGTAATTTATTTTGAATGACTCATTATTTTAAGAAAATATCTCAGTCTTTCAGGTTTCTCTTTCTTTCTCCTTGATCCTCTTTGAGATGTTATCTATGTAAAGAGAATGACAGGTCACTTTGATAGACTTTAGTGGAGGACCTGAGTCTGCAGATTGTCCAAGATCTTCACTGTTGTTGCCATGAAGTTGTGAATCTGACCTCATTTCTGGACTAGCATCAGCTGAGATACGCTTGGTTCCTCCTGCCTATAAATTAGAACATACTGTATATCTAAGTTCTGGATTTGCTGTCTCGAGAAGAAAAGTCCCTGCACTCTTTGTCCCAACTTCAGGACTCAGCTGACCCACCAGACTTTTAGCATCTCATCTCACCACATCAGGGGGATATTTTAAATGCCTGCACAACTGCTTAGGCTATCAGCAAACAGGAGGAATTTTTCAAGCTCAGGTATTGAGTTGCCTCCCTCTATCACTATGGCATTATTACTCTCTCATTATGGACAGACGTAGCCTCATGACAAAAGCTGGACTCTCTAAAAAATGGCAACCAACCTCCCTCAGGTTAATCCACAAATATAGATGCTTTTAAAAATGCCTTACATATGAAAATGAATTTACCATGTTCTACCCTGGAAAGATTCTAGCCCAAGAGGATGATGCTAGGAAACAGAGATAGAAGTAAGATTGCTTTACTTTCTATATTCACTGTCCTCCCAGGTACCATTGGAGAAGGAGAAACGTTTCTCCTCAGCCAAGTCTCCGGCATTGACTTTCCCCAAGTCATCGTATCCTTCTTCCTAAGGGTGCTAAGCCTGATGGACTAATTGGCTGAAGAGGCACCCTCACCATGCTCTAGAAGAATCCTCATGATCTATTAGCTATGCCAGCCTTTTAATATTAATGGTGGTTAAGAGAGTTTAGAAATAAATCCTTTGCTCATTGCAGAGTCCTGCTTTTAAACCTCTGTCTTGCCAAATTCGTTAAAATACTCTACTCTGCATTTTAAGCACAGAATGCTTACTCCAACTTGTTCTTTACATTTCTGTGTAAATAATCTTAATTCTCCTCAAGACAAATGGATGCCCCTTTCAGAATAAGAAGGAAGACTTCATAGCAGATAAGGCAAAAGAAAAATGCATGTCCATTCTTCTTTTGTAAAGTACAGTAATACTTCCTTTCATTTTACTTTCCTTCCTTTCCTCTTTCTTTTCTCTCTTTCCTTTTTTTTTCTTTCAATTAGCTAAATTAGAGAGTACTTACCCTCCTCACCTCTGTATTGCATGGCTTTTTAATTTGCTAAATGTATTTAAAGTATTTGTGAACATTTGCTCTCCTAGTACATTCTAGAAAGGGACAGTTTGCAGAGTGGTTAAGAGCTCACCCAAAGAGCTGAATCACAGAGAACTCGATTCAAAATCCTGTCTTAACATATACCCTTGAGCAAGTCATTTGCCTCATCAAGCCTCTATTTTCTCATCCTAAAAATAGAGATGGCAATATTTATATGATAAGACTGCACAAAATTTGTGCACAGAAGGGGTTTCCCTCAGCCCAGCCTGCACCCTCTCCAATCAGGGACCCCTTCGGGGATGTCTGACTGTTGACAGAGATGTCTGACTGTTGGCAGTCGGACATCCTTCTTGCAATCTAGGAACACTGGCTCCTAACTGCTCACTGGCCTGCTTGACTGATCGCTCCTTACCCCTCTGCCTGTCTGCGTGATAGCCAATAACCACTTCTGCCTGCCTGATTACCCCTAACCACCTCTGCCTGCCTGCCTGATTACCCCTAAGAGCTTCCCAGCAGGCCTAATTGCTCCTACTCCGTCTGCTTTGTCCCACACCTGGAAACCAGGCTTTCCTCCCTCTGGCCAGTTACAGGCACCCAGGACCTGGGCCAGCTTCATGCAGGCCTGCCACAGCCACTGGCAGCCACAGGGACCCCACCCACAGCCTGGCCCGGCCTAACTCCACAGGGCCCCAACCCTCCACAATGCCCCGGCCTGAGGAGCAGCCCCAGCTTTGGGAGCAGCGGACACTGAGCCGCCGGCACCAGCCAGCCCACGACACCTGCCCCGCTCCTCTGTGGGGCCCCCGGCGGGACCACCAGCCCATCGTCCACTACGCAGGCCAGGACCCTCCCACCACCAGCCCTCGCCTCCTGTGTGCCTCAGCCCTGCCCCCTGCTCCTGATTGACAAGTAGTATAGCGAAGGTACACTCAAATTTGCATGTTTCTCTTTTACTATATAGGACTAGAGGCCCGCCCGGTGCACAAAATTCATGCACAGGGTTTGGGGGGTTGTCCCTCAGCCCAGCTTGCACCCTCTCCAATCTGGGACATTTTGAGGGATGTCCGACTGTCCACTTAGGCCCAATCCAGATGAGATCGAGCCTAAAAGGGCAGTAGGACATCCTTCTCACAACCCAGGACTGCTGGCTCCCAACTGCTCACTTGCCTGCCTTCCTGATTGCCCCTAACTGCTTCTGCCTGCCAGCCTAATCACCCCCTAACCACTCCCCTGCCAGCCTGATTGATGTCTAACTGCTCCCCTGGCAGCCAGTTTGCCCCCAACTTCCCTCCTCTGCTGGCCTGGTCACCCCCAACTACTCTCTCCTGTTGGCCATCTTGTGCTGGCCATCTTCTGTCCACATGGGGGCAGGATTTTTGACCATATGGGGGCAGCCCTCTTGTGTGTTGGAATGATAGTCAATCTGCATATTACTCTTTTATTAGATAGGATAGAGGCCTGGTGCATGGGTGGGGGTCAGCTAGTTTGCCCTGAAGGGTGTCCTAGATCAGGGTTGAGGTTCCCTTGGGGGATGGGACAGCTTGGGCAAGGGGCCTGTGGTGGTTTGCAGGCCAGCCACACACCCCAGCGACCCAAGTGAAGGCCCTGTTATCTGGGATTTATTTTATGTTCTACAATTGATACTTTGTAGCCTGGAGTGGAGCCACGCCTTCTGCTGGCTCTGTGGCAGCAGCCATTTCTGCTGGGACTTTTAACTTCTATAATTAAAACATTACAGCCTGGAGTGGAGACCTAGGCCAGCCAGAGCTGCAGAAGTTTGGCTTCCTCCATCGCCTGGGCAACCCTAGCCTCTGCTCTCTCCAGCTCTGTGGCTGCCACCATTTCTGTTGGGATATATCTTCTATAATTAAAACTTTGTAGCATTCAGTGGAGTCCTAGTCTGTCAAGGACAGGCAGAAATCTTGGTTTTCTCCATTTCCAGGGAAACCCAAGCCTCCCTTCTGCTCTCAGTGGCCACAGCCATCTTGGTTGGGGTATATTTGCTCCTGATTGGCTGGTTGGTGTGGCTTGTGGGCATGGCTTGATTGGAGGTATGGTCAATTTGCATATTACTCTTTTATTAGATAGATAGGTATGAAGATACATCAGGCATCTCGATTTCAACATGTCCAAAAGTACACTTTTGATTTTCCACCCTATAAAACTACTCCTCTTCCAATCTTTTCATCTCAATAAATGGCAATTACTTCCTCCAAATGTTTATAAAGCAAAAACATTCAAACCACCTTTGGCTCCACTCTTACTTTCATATGACATCCAAGTCCTCAGGAAATACTGTTACTCTGTTAAGTATATGTAGAAATTGACTATTCCTTGTCATCTTCACTTCTAGAACCTGGTCCAAATAAAAATGACCCATCACTTCATAGTTTAGGCAATAGTAGATGCTGCATCAGAATATCTTAGTGTTTTAACATAAAAACATTGTTTTACAGTTTTGACCAATAGGTAGCTGTCATTTAAGCAGTGATTTGGGCATGTAGTTTCTTTCATCCTTGTGGCTCTGCACCTTCAACATGGACATCAAAGCTGCAAAGCTGCACGGAGAGTGGCCCATGGGGGATTCGATGAACCAGCCCTGGAAGTGGCCTACATCATGTTTACTCGCATAACATCAGTCAGAAGTCATACCTGACCACAAAGGGTACTGGGAAATATAGTCTAGCTGTGTGCCTAGGAGGAAGAATGGTTATGGTAAATAGCTAGGCTATCTGTATCACTCACAACCCAGACATCAATTGCAAACATTTTCTAATTGGTCTTCCTATTTTCATCTTTATTCTCTCACAATTTTTATCTCAACATAGCAACCTGATGATTCCTTTAAAATGTAATTTAGATCATGTCCCTCCTTTGCTCAAAGCCTCCAACAGCTTTCTCTCTTGTTCATTCCAAAGTCCTCATCATTACTTTGAGGCTTTAGATGATCTACCTCCTATCCACCTCCTTTTTCTTTAAAATTTTTTTTTATTTATTTTAGAGAGGGAAGGAGAGGAAGAAAAAGACAGAAACATTAATAATGAGACAGAATCATTGATCAGCAGCCTCCTGCATGTTCCAGACTGGGGATCAAACCCCACTCAATCAATGAATCATGCTGGCTGGGCCTCACTTACTGTCTTGATTCATTCTCCCCATTTGCTCATTCCAATACAGCCAAAATGTCCGTCATCCTTTCCATTGAATTTCTCTTTTCCTCAGATATTCTCAGGGCTCACTCTTGTACTGCCTTCAGATCCATGTTCAAACCAGCTTTTAAATAGCTTTTGTTGAATAACCTATCTAAGATAACACTCTCACCCTCCTCTCTCTCCATTCCCTTTTATATTGCACTTAACATATTCTATAAATATTTCTTTTTATGCTTGTATTTCTCTTCCAAGATAGAATGTATTCTTTCATGGGAGGAGGAACTTTAGCCCTTTGGGATAGTACATGGAGCAAAGGCTCAAGAAACATTTTTAAAATTATTATTGAAAAAGTGAATAAATTGTTTAGCACACAGTCTGGCAAAGAAAGTAATGAATGTGTAGTAGCATTGCTGTGATATCAATTTTTTCTCTTACATTTAAAAGAATATTATTTTATGCATATTTGGGTTTTGCGATTTTAAAAAAACATTTGCAAATACAAGATTAATTTTTCCCTCATGCTCTTCCCATCTGTAACATGACTATTCTTTCAACTTTTATCTTTACAGCTTTGCTTCAACACATTAGTAAATACTTTACCTCTAGAATGAGGCAAAAAAGATGAGAGATAGGGAAAAAATGAAAAGAATTTATAATTCAACATGATGCTAAAATTGAAAAAGAAATTTAAATTACCATATCTTGTCCTAAAAAGAAATAGTAAGATATAAAAATCATAACCCAAAGTAACCATTTCTGCTTAATTAAGTAAATTTCAGTAAAAATCATTTGTATGTATAGTCAGGGCCTCAATTTCTTTTCTTTTATTTTTTTACCACATTTTGTTTATTCATTTATCAGTTAATAGATAGAAACATTTCCACCTTTTGTCTATTTGAATAATGCTGTTATGAACATTGATGCACAAATATCTGTTTTGAATCACTGCTCTCAATTCCTTTGTGTATTTGACTAACAGTGGAATTTCTGGATTATATAGCAATTCTATGTTTAACTGTTTGAGAAACTGCCAAATGGTTTTCTACAACAGTTGAATCATTTCACGTTTTCATCAGAAATGCACAAGGGTTTTAATTTTTCAGACTCTCACCAGTGTTCATTTTTTATTTTTCTGATAATAGTCATTCTAATGAGTATACAGTGGTATCTAATAGTGGTTTTGATTTACATTTCCAGAATAGCAATTAATATTGAGCTTTTATTCATGTGTTTCTTGGATATTTGTATAAATTCTTGAGAAAAATGTCTATTCAAGTCTTTTGCCAATTTTTTTTTATTTTAACGAATCTTTATTGTTCAGATTATTACAATTATTCCTCTTTTTCCCCCATAGCTCCTCTCAACCCTATTTCCACTCCAACCTCTCTGCACTTACCCGTCGCCCCCCCTGCCTTCCGCCACCACTGGTCTTATCCATAGGTGTATGGTTTTTGTCCAGTTTTATCCACAACTCTCTCACCCCTTTTACCCCGAGAATTGTCAGTCCATTCCCTTACTATGCATCTGATTCTATTATATTCACCAGTTTATTCTGTTCATCAGATTTTTAATTCACTTGATTTTTTTATTCACTCATTGATATATATGTATTTGATGTTCATAATTTTTATCTTTACCTTTTCTCCTTCCTTGTCTGCTTAAAGAATACCTTTCAGCATTTCATATAATACTGGTTTGGTGGTGATGAACTCCTTTAGATTTTTCTTATATGTGAAGCTCTTTATCTGCCCTTCACTTCTGAAAGATAGCTTTGCTGGGTAGAGTCTTGATTGTAGGTTCTTGCTATTCATCACTTTGAATATTTCTTGTAACTCTCTTCTGACCTGCATAGTTTCTGTTGAGAAATCAGCTGACAGTTATATGGGTGCTCCCTTGTAGGTAACTGTTTTCCTCTTGCTGCTTTTAATATTCTCTCTTTGTCTTTTGCTTTTGGCATTTTAATTATGATGTGTCTTGGTGTGGCCCTTTTTGGATTCCTTTTGTTTGGGGTTCTCTGTGCTTCCTGGACTTGTAAGTCTATTTCTTTCACCAGGTGGGGGAAGTTTTTGGTTATTATTTCTTCAAATAGGATTTCAGTATCTTGCTCTCTCTCTTCTTCTGCCACCCCCATAATTCTGATGTTGGAATGCTTGAAGTTGTCCCAGGGGTCCTTACATTGTCTTCATATTTTTGGATTCTTTTTTTTTCCAGATGAGTATTTTTTGCTTCTTTGTATTTCTAATCTTTGACTTGATTCTTACAATCCTCTAGTCTGATGTTAGATTTCTGAAGAATATATATTTTTTTATTTTAGTATATGCTTAATTTCTAGTTGTTCCTTTTTCATATTCAAGGGTCTTGCTAAATTTATCAGCCTTTTCTAGAAAATTCTTGAAAAACCTTATAACTGTTGTTTTGAACTCTATATCCAGTCACTTGCTTCCCTCCATTTCCTTCATTTGTCATATATTCCTTTGTCTCTGCATTTTGGCTGCTTCCCTGAGTTGATAAAGTGGCTTTGTGTGCAAGGAGTCCTATAGGGCTCAGTGGATCAGCCTCCCCAGTTATGTGAGGTGGACACTCTTTTTTTTTTCTTTTTTTTTTTAAATTCTTTAAAGTATTACAAATAGTAGTACATATGTTTCTTCCCCTAGCCTCCCCTACCTCCAGCACATGCCCTCACCTATCCCCCCACCCCAGTTTCTTGTATCCATTGGTTATGCTTATATGCATGCATACAAGTCCGTCAGTTGATCTCTTACAGCCCCCGCCCCCAACATCCACTGCCTTCCCACTGTAGTTTGACAGTCTGTTCAATACTTCTTTGCCTCTGTATGAATCTCCCCCCCCCCCCGCACTTATTTTCTTAAAAAAAAATCTTGCATCTGCATACTGGAAATAAATATATAAGAACAAAAAATGTTTGAGTCTCAGTTTCAATGTCCAACAGTTCTCAGTCCCAGTTTCAATGTCAAATAGTTCCTTATGTATACATGTCAGCAACAGTATCTGGATGGTGGACAAATGGTGGCAATGCTGGTTCCATCCTCTCTGGTTTGGTCCTGGTCCTTGCTGCTGACTGCTAGCATGGCAAGGTGTCGTCAGTGTCTTCCATTTCTGGACTGTCTTTGAGGTTGGAACAGACCTGTCAGTTCCTCTTTGTTGCAGGAATCCATATGGTCTTGGAGTTGTTTTCTGAAAATATACAAACATATTCTTGACCAAAAGTTAATAAAGGGATCTTTTCTATAAATTAGACTGGGATTATTTTTATTTTTGCCCAAATAATTTTTCTTTGGCTTATTTTGACAACATGTGTGTTTTTCATAGGTGTCCTGCTGTTAGCATTACAAATGGAAGTTACTTTTCTGGAGTAAGCATTTTCTAGATTAATTTACTTACAGGATATTTTTCCCTACATGATATTACTACATTGTCCCCCCCTTTTTTTGATTAATGGGGGCTTTTGGAAATTTTATATTGCAGTCTTGGTAACTTTAAATTTTAATTTTTGCACAAAAATATGACTGCTTTAGGTTCTTTGAATGTTAGGCAATTTTACAATGAGATGAACTACTAATAGAAATTTTAGTTAATATTTTAGAAACAGCTTTTTGTCCAGTACATTTAAATTTTCTTGAGTATTCGTTTATTTCACTTGGCCAATTTAAATTAATCTGAAAACTTGATTACTATTTTACTATCAAATTTAGTACTCAAACAATAATCGTAGTTTACCCTGTAAATATTAGTGGGAAGGATTATTTGCATTCTTAAGTAGGTCCTGAGCATTCCTGGTACTAGACTGGATTTAGATATAAGTCTCGGTCTGTAACCTAGGTCCTGATTTGAGCAGGGCATAGGAGATGAAGCAGCCATGGGGGCAGGAGACCTCCCTAGAAGGGGTGAGAGTTCAGGTCCTTGCAAGGTTAGGGGGGTGAAAGTCTGTGCCCCACCTCTGTTGACCTTTAAGTTCTCTCCTGTTGGCCCCTCTGCAACTGTGCTGTCTTAGGTTATTACTTCCCTGAGGAATCTTACTCACCTCTGGCTAACCAGCCATCCTCCAGGCCCAAACAGGGTGATGTGAGGTTCAGTTCTATCTCCTTGGTAGTCTACGCCCCTGTGGCCTCCATGCCCAGCACCTGCCTTGGGATCCCCTTGCCTGCTTGTGTGATCCCATTACTGATCACGTATCTTGGGGAACTCAGGTTTCTTCTCCAGGGAGGGCCCTGCTCACACCATTGGGTGAGAGACAGATCCATGGTGCCAGCCACTCAGAACCTTCAGAGGTAGACTCTCTTGGTGCACCCCTGTGTGGACTGTGTGCACAGTATTGTTGTAGTTAAGCTTTGATTGTTTTTGGTATCACTGAGAGGAATTGACCTCCAGGCCAATTGGCTGTGAGTATCAGCTGTGTCTATGATGGGAGAACTTCTGTGCTGGAGACACCCTTATGAGACAAGGCTTGCAAAAGCATTTGTGCTCAGCTTGGATGGGGCGGAGTCTCAGGATGGAGCAGACAGCATTGGTTTCCCATCAGCCCTGCTCTGTGTCTCAGTGTCCCATGCTAATCGCTGCAAGCACCTCTGAGAGAAAGCCACTGTCATGTTTCGTCACTGCCAGACAGTCCAGTTTTTCTCCCAATGAATCTGGATTCCCAGAGTCTCACCCAGAACTGGAGTCCAGTGCAGTAGAAAGCTTTTATCTCCCTCCTTGAGAAAGCCAGCCACGCACTTAGTTGCCGGTCCTTTCCGTGAGAGCGTCTTAGTACCTATGCCTCCTGCAGCTCCTCTGAATCTCAGTATGCTTTTCTCTTTTCTTTTAGTTGAAGAAATTCCACTCATCCAGCTTTCCTGTGGTCTGGATGATGTCCATTTTAACTGTTAGTTGTAGTTTTGAAATTGTTGTGCGAGGCAGCAGTTTAGATGTTACTCTGTGCTGCCATCTTGGTTTCTCCAGGGCCTCAATTTCTTAAACTAAAGCAATGACAGTCTCTATGATTGGAAATAAGATAAGATAAATATGACTTATTTTTATTTTACCTTATATAGAAAAAACGCAAAGCATTTTCAAAATATCTCAGACTTTCATTAAGCAATATTTCACCAAATATCACTGCTATGGGAGGGCAGGGAGGGAGAGGGGTAGAGCACATCCTGAGTATAGTCTAATCAGGGGCCAAAGGTAGCTTCCAGGAGCAATTCTAAACTGTAAAAAAAGATATTAAAATGTGACTTTCAATTAGCTCAGAAATTAGCTCTAACAATCTCTATGTCTTCAGAAATTACACCTTTTATTTCCCCAGTAATTGGAATGTCAGAGGGAAATTTGAGGCTACTTCAAAAGATTCAGTATCTGATTTGGTTAACTGCTAACCCAATTACTGATACATAATGAAAAATTACTAGATATGACAGAATTCTTGACAGGTAAAAAACATTCTTAAGAAATTGTGACATTAAGGCTTTTATTATTCACCTTATAGCGTTCTTTCTTCAAGAATACTGAAATCTGTTCAAATTAGGGTATTTTTCTTAGTGTGCCATAAATGTGTGGATGGGGGTGAAGTGGCAGTTGAGAAATCTTTTGCAAATTCTACTGTTATATTTGTGAATATATATTGTGGCGTAAGACATGAATAACATAAAACCCTTTGAACCTGCTACTTTTAGGGCAGAGTACTTTCAAAGGAAAAGGCCATCTGTTACGAAACCACAGTAACATTCTTAGACCACCTGTGGACCAGATATTCAGCAACTCCATCAACTGTTCTCAGGCAGCGGCAATAGGAATTACTTACCCACACTCAATGATTCTATCCACTTCCTCCAACTACATAATGGTCCAGACCCACTTGTGAGAGAAACCAAGATGGTGGCATAAGTAAACACCTAAACTGCTGCCTCACACAACTTTTTCAAAACTACAACTAAAAGCTAAAACACACGGCTGCTACGCCTCCCACGCACAACTCACACCGGGACCCAGGTGGTAGACAGAGACTCAGCCAGCAATAGCTGCCCTATATCTAAATTTAATTTATTACAAGGAATTCTGAGGACCTACTCAAAAATGCAAATATTCCTTTCCACAAGTATTTACTGGGTAAACTAAGATTTCTGCTTGAGTATTAAAATTGACAGTAAAATAGTAATCAAGTTTTCAGATTAATTTAAATTGGCCAAGTGAATACTCAAGAAAATCTAACTGTACTGGACAAAAAGCTTTTCCTAAAACATTAACTAAATTATCTATTAGTAGTTCATCTCACTGCAAAATTGCCTAACGTCCAAAGAACCTAAAGTAGTAATATTTGTATGCAAAAATTAAAATTTAAAATTACCAAGACTGCAAGATAAAATTTCCAAAAGCCCCTATTAACCAAAAAAAGGGGGGTGGGGGACAATGAGGTAATATCATGTAAGGAAAAATATCCTATAAGTAAAATACATGTAGAAAATTCTTACTCCAGAAAAGAAAATTCAATTTGTAAAACCAGCTGCAGGACACCCATAAAAAAAACACACACATGGTGTCAAAATAAGCCAAAGGAAAATCATTTAGGCAAAAATAAAAAGAATCCCAAGTCTATTTTGCAGAGAGGATCCCTTTGTTAACTTTTGGTCGAGAATGTGTTTGTGTGTTTGCAGAGGACAACTCCAAGACCATGTGGGTTCCTGCGACAGTGAGGAACTGACGGGCCTGTTCCATCCATGAGGACGGTCCAGAGATGGCGGACGCTGACGACACCTTGCCATGCTAGCAGTCGGCAGCTGTGTGTGGCTGCAGGTGGCCCAGGAACATACCAGAGAGGATGGATCTTGCATTGCCACGATGTGTTCGCCATCTGGATACCATTGCTGACATGTACACATGAAGAACTCTTTGACATTGAAACTGGGACTCAGAACAGTTGGACATTGAAACTGACACTCAAACTTTTTTTGCTCTTATACGTTTGTTTTCAGTATGCAGAGGCAAGATATTTTTGAAGAAAAGAAACAGGGGAGAGTGATTGATATAGAGGCAGGGTGGCCTCGAACAGGCTGTCAAGCTACAGGGGGAAGGCTGGAGTGGAGGGGAGGCAGATGCTGGGGGAGATCAACCAAAGGACTTGTATGCATACATATGAGCATAACCAATGAATGAAAGACTCTGGGGTGGGGAGGGAGGCAGGTGGGTACATGTGCTGGGGGGTAGGGGAGGCTGGGGGGAGGATATTGGGGGAGGGAGGAAAACATATGTACTACTATTAAATATAAGTTATATTGTAAATAAAATTAAAACAAATAAATAAATAAATAAATAAATAAATAAATAAATAAATAAATAAAAGCTAAAACAGACATCATCCAGAACCACAGGAAGGCTGGCTGAGTGGAAATTCTACAAATAGAAGGAAAGCGAAAAGCACATTGAGACTCAGAGGAGCTGCAGGCAGCAGAGGTACTGAGACGCTCGTGGGCAGAGTACTTGCAATTGAGTGTGCATCTGGCTTTCTCTAGGATGGAGATAAAAGCTCCTGACTGCACTAAACTCTAGTGTCAGGCAAGACTCTGAGGACCCAGACTCATTAGGGGAGAAACTGGACTTTCGGGAAAGAGAAAAGGACACTGAGACTCAGAGGAACTGTGGGAGGCAGAAGTGCCAAGGCACGCATGTGGAGAGGGCTGGCAACTGAGTATGCAGCTGGCTTTCTCAAGCAGAAGGGAGACAAAAGCTCCCAACTGCACTGAACTTCAGTTCCAGGCGAGACTCTGGGGACTCATTCAGGGGTAACTGGACTGTCTGGCAGCGGGTGGAACTTCAGGGCGGCTTTCTTTCAGAGATGTTTGCAGTGGTTATAATAGGACACTGAGACACAGGGGCTTATTAGGGCAGGGCTTACCAATGCTGTGTACTCTACTCTGAGACTCTGCCCCATCTAACTTGAGCACAGAGGTTTCTGCAAACCTTGTCTCATAAGGGTTAATCCAGCACAGAAGTTCTCCCACCATAGACACAGCTGATCCTCATAGCCAGTTGGTCTGGAGGTCAATTCCTCCAGAGATACCAATAACAATAAAGGCTTAACTACAACAATACTGTGCACACAGTCCACACAGGGATGCACCAAGAGTGCTCACCTCATGTAACTGGGAAGGCTGGGCCACTGGGCCCTATAGAACACCTAGCACACAAAGCCACTCTATCAGGGAATAAGCCAACTTATGGAGATAAAGAAATAGATGACAAATGAAGGAAACGGCAGAAAGCAAGTGACTGGATATAAAATACAATACAACAGTTATAAGGTTTTTCAAGAATTTTCTAGAAAAGGTCAATAAATTTAGCGAGACCCTCAAGGATGAAAAAGACCAACTAGAAATTAATCTACACTGACTGAAATAAAAAAATATTATTCAGAAATCTAACAGCAAAAAATCACAAGAATCAAGTCAAATATTTGAAATACAAAGAAGCAAAAAGCACTCAACATCAAAAGTAAAAAGAATAAAAAATATGAAGATAGTAGTGTAAGGAGCCCCTGGGACAACTTCAAGCCTTCTAACATCAAAATTATGGGGGTGCCTGAAAACCTATTTAAGGAAATAATGACTGAAATATTTCCCCACCTGGTGAAAGAAATAGGCTTACAAGTCCAGGAAGCACAGAGAACCCCAAACAAAAGGAATTTAAAGAGAAACTCACCAAGACACATCATAATTAAAATGTCAAGAGCAAAAGACAAAGAGAGAATATTAAAAGCAGCAATAAAAAAAAAGAGTTAGTTACCTATAAGGGAGCACCCATATGACTGTCAGCTGATTTCTCAACAGAAACTATCCAGGCCAGAAGGGAGTTAGAAGAACTATTCAAAGTGATGAATAGCAAGAACCTACAATCAAGATTACTCTACCCAGCAAAGCTATATTTCAGAATTGAAGGGCAGATAAAGAGCTTCACATATACGAAAAAGCTAAAGGAGTTCATTAGCAACAAACCAGTATTATTTGAAATGCTGGAAATTTATTATTTAAAAAGAGGAAGAAGAAAAGGGTACAAATAAAAATTATGAACAACAAATACATATCTATCAACGAGTGAATCAAAAAATCAACTGAATTAAAAATCTGATGAACAGAATAAACTGGTGAATATAATAGAATCAGAGGCAAAGTAAGGGAATGGACTGACAATTCTCGGGGAGAAAGAGGTGTGGGAGTAGTGGGAAGAGACTCGACAAAAACCGTACACCTATGGATGAGGACAGTGGGCGGGAGGGGCGGGTGGTAAGGGCAGAGAGTGGGGTGGGAACCGGGTGGAGAGGAGCTATGGGGGAAAAAGAAGAACCATTGCAATAACCTGAACAATAAATATTTATATTTAAAAAAGACCCACTTGTGAGGAGAGTTTAGCCCCAGCCAGGTGGACATTGCAGAGCCCCATTTTAAGATGAAGTAATGAGAGGGCAATAACGGCCATGCAAAGAGGGAGAAGTCATACTAATTCTAAAGGAGTTCTGAGCATGAAGTGAGTGAAAGGCCCATTACAGACAGTTATTGATATGTTAGAAACAAAAGTTTAAACCTGAGTCATGGGGACGTGTTGGACAGCAAAATTGTGTAGGGTTAATTTGGAGCTTTCCCTCTTATTTATTCCAAAGTCCTCATCTGGAGTCAGGGAGGATGCAGAGCAGCAAGAAAGAGCTTCCTATGTCTGGGGATGATAAAGATAAGGAGGAGAAGAAGAAGCGAAGGGGGGTCATGAGGGAAGTGGGCATGAACATATGGTGAACACAAGATCTTGCTAAACGTTTGCCTTCAAGTGCGGCCTTATGAGTCGCTTGAATCAGAGTCCTCTGGGAAGCATGTTTCACACAGGTGCCCAGGCCCCACCGCAGACCTCCTGAATCAAACCTCTGCAAGTGGATCTGGGTTTTAGACTTTTACCATTCTCACCAGGTGTGTTCTGCACACTCACATTTGAGTGCTATGTTTTTGCAACTGCAATGTTTTTGCTTAAATTTCTAACAGCTACATGAAATGTGTATTATTTTCATCCCCTCTGTAAACAAGAAACTGATTCAGAGAAGCTGACTGCAAAAAGTTTAGACATAGCAAAGCAGGAATGCCAACTCAGACATTCTGATTCCAGAGTCTGTAATTTTGATTCACTGCATCATCCTTAAACTTCTTCTATAAAATGGCCAGATAATAATCATTTAAGGTGTTGTGCGCTATTTGGTCTCTGTTGCAACTACACAATGCTGCTTTATACAATATGTAAATAAATTAGCATGGCTAAATATTCTAATAGAACATTACAAAAACTGCTCAGGATTCAGAATTGCTTTTCAACGTGTAGTGTTCAGAGCAGCAATGTGGTGAGAGCTTGCTGGGACTTCAGCCTGCTTCAGACTTTTCACAAGGTCCCCAGGAGATTTCTATCCACATTAAAGTATGGGACCCATACTCTGGGATCTTTTCAAAGAATTTCCCCCAGAGCATCTTTATAGCATTTGCTGTCCCTCCTTGCAAGTGCATGAATCCAGCTTCTGATAGTGAGTATGCTGACTACCTCCCCGAAAAACGTTTAAAAGTTAGCCAGCGGAAAAGTCTTTCAACTAAACGAATAAATTACTCATATTACCTCTAAAAAGGGGGGAAAGAATTGGAATGAGATTATTTAACATTTTATTTGACATAAACAGAGAAAACTGGCAAAAATAATATAAAGTACTCCCCTATGCCCAGATTAATCAATTTTTATATTTTGATATCATTTGCTTAATTATTATAGATACAAAGATAGGTTAATAGATA
This sequence comes from Antrozous pallidus, assembly GCA_027563665.1. Taxonomy (NCBI): domain Eukaryota; kingdom Metazoa; phylum Chordata; class Mammalia; order Chiroptera; family Vespertilionidae; genus Antrozous; species Antrozous pallidus. The sequence goes on from CM050513.1 coordinate 29,247,934, forward strand.
ACTTTATTTTCTCAAAACCATTTGAGAGTAGATTATAGAAATTATGTCCCTTTACCCCTAAATACTTCAGTATGGATTTCATAAGAATAAGACAATTTCTCCAACAAGACAAGTAATAAGTGTTGGCAATTTTATGCAGAAAAAGGAACCCTCATTCATTTCTGCTAATAATTTCTGGTAAACTGGTATAGCCACTATGGAAAACAGTATGGAGGCTTCTCAAGAAATTAAGAATGGAGTTACCATATGACTCAGAAAATTCTTTTCTGGGTATCTACCAAAAAAAATTGAAATCGTTCATTTGTAAAGGCATATGTACCACTATGTTCATTATGGCGATATTCACAGTGCCAAAACATGGAAACACCCCAAGTATATTTCAATAGATGTTTAGGTAAATAAGATGTGATATATATAATGGAATACTATTTAGCAATAAAAGATAAAATACTACCATTTGAGACAACGTACCAGGTAGATGGATCCTGGGAACATCATGCTAACTGAAGTAAGTCAGATAGAAAATGTCAAGAACAATATGATTTCACTCATATGTGGGATATAAAACTAAAAACAAATAACAAAAATAAATGAACAAAAACTCATAACACAGACAAAAGTATGGTAATTACCAGAGGGAAGGGAGGTCAGGTGAGTGGTAAGGGGTAAAGGAGATCAAATATATGGTGATGAAAGAAGATTTGACCTTGGGTGATGGACACCCAATGTGATATATAGATAATGTATCATATAAATGTATACTTGAAACCTAATTTTATTAACTAATGTTGCCCCAATAATTCAATTAAAAAATAAGACAATACTATCTAATAAAAGAGTAATATGAAAATTGACCACACCTCTGCTACACCCACAAGCCATGCCCACAAGCCAATTAGGAGCAAATATGAAAATAAACCCAACCAAGATGTCTGTGGCCACTGAGAGCGAGAGAGAGGCTTGGGTTTCCTCAGCAATGGAGGAAGCCAAGCTTTCCCCCTCCCCTTGCCAGCCCAGGCCTCCACTCAATGCTACAAAGTCTCAATGATAGAAGTTAAAAAAATCCTCAAAAAAATGGCAGCAACCACAGAGCTAGAGAGAGCAGGAGGGTAGGGTTGCCCCCGGTGATGGAGGAAGTCAAGCTTCCCTGCCATCCTTGCTGGTCTAGGCCTCCAGTCAATGCTACAAAGTTTCAATGATAGAAGATAAATAAAATCCAACAGAAATGGCTGCTGCCACTGAGCAAGCAAAAGGCTTGGCTCTGCTCCAGGCTACAAAGTTTAAGTTGTAAAAGATAAATAAATCCCAGATACCAGAGCTTCTACTGGTGCCTGCAGGGGGAATGGCCAGCATGAAAACCATCACAGGCCCCTTGTCCAGGCCATGCTATGCCCAAGGGAACCCCTATCCTGATCCAGGACACCCTTCAGGGCAAACCAGCTAGTCCCCATCCATGCACCAGGCCTCTATCCTATCCAATAAAAGAGTAACATGCAGATTGACCATCGCTCTAGCACACAAGATGTCTGCCTTCATGTGGTCAAAGATCCTGCCCCCATGTGGACACAAGATGGCCACTACAGATGGCCAGCAGGGGAAGGCAGTTGGGAGGAACCAGGCCTACAAGGGAGGGCAGGTGGCACTGATCAAGTCTGCAGGGGAGGGCAGTTAGAGGTGATCAGGCTGGCAGAGGAGGGAAGTTGGTGGTGACCAGGCCTACAGAGAAGGGCAGTTGGGGGCAAACAGGCTGGCAGGGGAGCAGTTAGGCATAAATAAGGCTGGCAGGGGAGCGGTTAGGGGGTGACCAGGTGGCAGGCAGAAGTGGTTAGGGGCAATCAGGAAGGCAGGCAAGAGAACAATTGGGAGCCAGCAGTCCTGGATTGTGAGAGGGATGTCCAACTGCCCATTTAGACACAATCCCACTGGGATCGGGCATAAACGGGCATTCGGACATCCCTCAAGGGGTCCCAGAATGGAGAGGGTGTAGGCCAGGCTGAAGGACACCCTCCCCCCGCAATGCACGAAATTCATGCCCTAAGCCTCTAGTTATTTTACATAACTATGGTCCAGTTACCAAAATCAGAAAATTTAACATTAACATATTACTATTATCTAATTCACAGTACATATTCATATTTTGTCACTTGTCCCATCTAGGGCCATTCATTGTCTTTAGTTGTCATGTCTCTTAATCTTTTTAAATTTGGAATAGTTCCTTAGTCTTTCTTTGGAGTTGCTTGACTTGATATATTTGAGGAGTATGTGCAAATTATTTTCTAGAATGCCCTTCAACTTGGGTTTGTCTAATGCTTCCTCATAATTAAATGTAGGCTATGCATTCTTGACAGAAATGTTACTAAAGTAGTATTATGTTCTTCCTGCACATCATATCAGAGTCACAGGATGCCACTTTTTCCTGATGTTGATGTTACCTTTGATCAAGTGTATTTATTGTAGAGTTACTATTTTCACTTTGTAATTAATAAGTAATTTATGCAGATATACTATGAAAGTGTACACATATCCTGTTTTTCTCAAATTCTTTACCACTAGTTTTAGTGTTTACTGATGCTTTTCTAACTCTACCATTTCTACCCTGTTTCCCTGAAAGTAAGACATTCTCTGAAAATAAAACCTACTTGCTGTAACATAAGGCATCCCTCCGAAAATAAGACCTAGAGCATCTTTGGGAGCAAAAATTAATATAAGACACTATCTTATTTTCAGGGAAACAGGGTACTATATGTAGTAATTGGAATTCTACTGTAAGAAAGACCTGTCCCTTCTTTTCCATTTATTTATTCATCTATTGGCTTATATCATATGGATGCATGGGTTTTCAGAGATAATATTTGTGTCAGGCAAGGTCCTAATTCACACTGAAGTTTGAGAACCACTACTTGAATAATAAAAAAAAAATGATGTCCAAAGAGGTACTTTAGCCTATCCAAGGTCAGAGAATTAGTGGAGAACTAAAACCTTCTCTGTAAACCTAATATTTTCTTATGTCAGTAATCTCCAAGTGTGGGGAGTGACTATCTATTGGATCATCTAAAGGTGAATCACTGGAAAATGAGTTAAAGCGCTGCTTTCAGGTCTCATCTGCAGAGATTCTGATTCATGTGTCTTGCATAAGGCCTTACAAGCTATAGTGGGGAAAAAATAACACACACACCTTAAAGAGCCTTATGTCAGTGCTTTTTAGAGAGAAAAAAGTATATATTATCATATTATGTCTTTGATTCTAAAATAACATATCATCAATGTAATAGTAGTTTTAAGGGGGAAAAGAAACAATGTCACATTGAGTGTACACATTAAATGTATACATTATATACATTTCAGGTTTCAGAAATATTAAAATATTCACCTTTATTTTAAGCTTGTAGAAATAAGAACATGAGATCTTTGGGGATAATATGATTTCACATGTGTACAATAATTAGATAATTATTCTGCTTTATATCACTTATATTAATTGCAACTGGTTATTTATTAAGTTATGTAGTCATGACTTCCCTCAGTGATAGACAGCCAATTCTGTGACATCACTTTCAGTATCTAGTTAGCACTTAAATTAATTGTCCAGGTCAGCATCAGCCAGATTGGTATATTACCACAAAGGACATATGTCTAAAGTAGAGTTTCTCCACCACTCGTGACATTAGGGACCAGATCATTCTTTGTTGTACAGGATTGCCATGTGCATTTTTGGATATTGAGCAGCATCCCTGGCTTCTATCCCCTTTATATCAGTATCACCACCCACTCAATTAGTGACAATCAAAAATATTTCCTAGCAGAATGACCCTGCATGGTAAAATCACCCTTGTTTAAAAACCACTTACAGTTTGTTTAATAGTGATTTCTTAAAATATGACTTTACTAGGTCAGTAAATGTGACCTTCTTTGGAAAAAGGGTCTTAAAAGGTATAATTAAGGATCTCAAGATAAGGAAATCCTGGATTTATGTGGACCTTAAACCAATGACTGGTGTCCTTATAAAAGAGAGGCAGGGGAGATTTGTGAGATACAGAGATGCAGAAAGATAAAGTCAGAGAAAGAAATTGGTATAGATGCTGCCACAAGCCAAGGAACACCTTCAGACCCCAGAAGCAGTAAAAGGAAAGGAAGAATTCTCCCTTCGAGTCTGGAGAGAGTGTGGCTCAGCCAGTGGCTTGATTTTGGACTTCTGACCTCCAGAACCATTGGAGAATACATTTTTTGTTTTGTATCACCAAATTTGTGGTTATTTTTGTTGTTGTTGTTGTAGCCCTAAGAAACTAATATAGCACTAGCCTATGGGAAAGGGAGACTTTAATTCCTGCTATGTGCATGTTTGTTTAGCTGTAACTGTTATGTAATTACAGACGATAGAAATACAGTTTATACTAGCTACAACGGGTATTCATGGAAGGAAGCTGATGTATTTGAAATAATCACATAAGAGCTGGCCAGTCAAACTTTGCAAAGGTTAGGAATTTATTTAAGCTTTAGGAAAAAATGGAAATAAGTACTTAGACATTGTACACTGTCTCTTTCTCCATTTATTATTTTTCTATTCTTCTCTCTGAAAAATGGCAGGACCAAGGCCAACTATAATTTTCAAGGGTTACATTTGGATGGTTCCACTGGCAATGAGAATCTGACTTCTTTGCCCTCAATCCCGTTTTTAAATTCTGTGTTGGTCAGATGCTCACTTCTAGTACAAATAGCTCTGTCAGGGGCAGGATATAACTGTGCAAAAACTTTGTATTCCTTAACACAACCATATGGATGGGATTAGAAGGCCAATAGTTTCTAGGATAAAAAAAAAAATTCTGGGCACCTAAATCCACAGATATCTACCATGATACATAAATCAACATGATTAGTTTAAGTGCATTATTTTCCTATCAATACTTTTTTTTTGGAACGCACAATGTCAAACAACTTATTATTTTTCTCCCACTCTGAACTTAGTCACTTGATGAGGTGTTTAGATAGACACAGTGACCGCAAGAAAAAAATGTTAAAAGATTGCAAAGCTTAAATAGAACCAGTGATTTTAAGTGTCGTAGGAGCCAATAAGTGAAAGAAATAATTGAGTCTTCAGCAAAGTCCTGAGTGTGGAAATCCCACAGGAGAACTGTTTATGGACAAATGCTGCCCCACCCTCCGCTTTGGAACCCAAACAAAGTCTGTAATGAATCATTCAGATGTCCTCAAAAGAGAACTATTTCCAACTTCATTCAAAGAGCCAGTATATTGTCATCCTATTTTGAATGAGATTTAAAGGAAGGTAAGGCAAAATTTTAAATTTTCCTCTATTTAGTTCTCTCTTTTCTATTAACCCATTACATCCAGTCCTTAAAGGTCTTGAATTTCATGACTCTACAGTTTTAGTGTGTTGGGTCCTTGCCCAGCCTATGCTCATAACGCAGGTCCTTTGTGTGGGTGCCCTAAAGGAGTTATAGAGATTGCTGAATACAGTACCTAGGATCAACCCACCTAGGGATTTAAAAGGCACCATCCTAAAACAGGGATGGTCCTCAACACATGGAATTTAGCTCCTTATCTAGACAGCAGAACTGAGACTATAATTGGTAACATCTTACTATCTATCACTTTCTGCCACTTGGAATATTTTCCCAAATCATAGAAGTCAGCAGATACTCAGAGATTCAGGAAGCAAAGAGAAATGCTTTAAAGATATGTTCTTAAGATGTTTTCAAGACTGACTCATCTACTGCATAGATCCCTTTGCTCAATATTGTTATTATAATGGCAGATTGAAAGACACTCCCCAATCAGAGCAGTGGGCGCTGTGATGCGTCAACCAGATGCTGTGATGTACTGGCCAGATACTCCCTTCAGGACCAGGGACTCATTCTCCAGCTGCTGAGAGAGCTGAATACAGACTGCTCACAATTGAGTGCCACTTCAAGAGTGCACATTAAAGGGAATTGCCTCACCCCAGGATCTTCTGTAGGCATAGTCTGCAACCAGGATTCACCCTGGATGCAGGTACAAAGGCCCATCCACCTTGCCTCTAATTTGGGATAACTCTGAAGGGCTATCCCAGCTCTAGAGCTGTGTAGGGGGATGGACAGGGACCCCAGCAGCATGGGCATCACCCTCTGCCCTATCCTGTTGCTCCCTCACCCACACAGGTGTTGTTTCCACCACTCTTCCCAATTAAACACTGGTATATACATAGCTGCCTCTGAATGCTTGAGGACCCTACTCTAAGACAGAGGGCCTTATTGGAAACGTTGAACCAATTAGCGGTGGATCTGAGACAATTGAGAAAATTGTTCTGGCATGAGTGTGCTCTGGCAAGGAATTCTACACAAACCCTCTAGCTACTTTCTAGCAACGAACTGAGTGAATACTTGAGTTCCTGCACAATCTCTGCTTCTTTAAAAGGAGAGTAAAAAGAAAGGAAGGAGAAAATGGAGGAAAGAAAGAAAAAGGGAGGGCAACAAAGAACAAAAGGGGGCTGAATAAACTCTGAATCTGCTTGGCAGTTTTACACTGTTGAGGGAGTTCCTTTTAAGTAATACAGGTTATTTTAAGACTACAATTACCATTCTTTGGATACCTTTCATACTCTGGCTACTTTGCATGTGCTATTTCTAAACTTAAAGACAATACTGCGAGGAAGATAATATTATCAGGGAGGGATTTACTCAAGGGCACAGAGCCAGTAAAAGACAAGGCAGGAATTTTAAACAATCTTTGCCACTAAGTGCTGTTTTCCTTTTCCAAAGTCAGGTGCTGCCTCTCTTCACAGTGAGCAACACACACTCACACCAGGAGCAAAGCTTGGCTTTCTTCTGAAAGAGAGCTGCTGTATTACTTGGCACTCTAGTCCCAGCAATGGACAGAGACTCAATTCAAACTAACTTAAACATAGGAGATAGTTTATTATGAATGAAGATACTAAGGTGTTTCATGGAAACTAAAAACAGAATATTACTTAATCGCAGACAAAAATTGCAACCAAGGACAATAAAACTATTAGGATTCACTTTCTCTCTGCCACATGTGGAAAACATTGTAGTTAACATCTCTGGAACTTTATAGCTTTGAATAGAAAGATTGGCCTATTTTCGTTGTCCCAAGGGAAAAAAAATCCACTTCATTAGCCAACTCTGAACCTATCCCTCCTGACCTGGGATCAGAGTTACAATGTAATATATTTGTCCATACTATATCCTGTATAGGCAAGAGAGGAGCAGCAAGAGAGGGTGACAGTCCAGAAAGAGGAAGAAGGGGTAGGGATGCTAATAAATGTCATATATAGATTCATCATACGTACTCATAACATATGAGCTAGCTACATTTGTACACTGAGCAGTTTTCTTATTTTCTATAGATAGCTTTGAACTGTATCTGCATACAATTTGGCAATTCAATGAAAGATAAGAGGGAGCTTTAGCTTGGAGAGTAGTTCAAAAATTGTACTCTTATCATTACAGACTGTTTTTGTAAGGTCCAAAAGAAAAAGGGTTAAAAAGATAGAGCCAAAATTAAGTCTGGTCCATCTAAGAAGCTCAAAATTTATTTGCCAAAGCAGGAAATTAATTTATTCCTGATTATGATGGCTGAAGGAGATTTACTAGTAATAGAGTAAGAGATGAAAAGGCTTAAGATACATTTTCTAATAGTATTGTATATAAAATCCAGAGAAATTAAGCACAGAATATGTGCTTTCCACGGAAGTGAATTAATAATCAAATACAGCCCCTCCACTGTGGCTCAGTGATTGTGCATTGACCTATGAACCAGGGGTTCATGGTTCAATTCCTGGTCAGACCACATGCCCAGTTTGCTGGCTCGTTCCCCAGTGTGGGGCATGCAATAGGCAGCCGATCAATGATTCTCACTCATCATCAATGTTTCTATCTCTCTATTCCTCTTCCTTCCTCTCTAAAAATCAATAAAAACATATTTTTTAAAAATCAAATACATACTTTATTAAAACATGCTTCAAAAACGTTTCTCCTCCAGACTGGTCAAAGAGGGGCTCCCCAGTGGAGCCAGGGTATTTCTCCAGGCCCGACTTGCAGACCTAGTTGCAGACCCACCTTCAAAGTACACAAAAGGACAAAAGGCCTTTCATTCTACACTCCCTAAAAGGACTTGTGATTGAAAATGGCTATTTGTTCCCTCTGAGACATATATGTCAGATAATATGCATGGGCATGCATAATTGACTGCCTGCATTATGTATGAATTAGATCCCACTCTTGCTCAGCAACAGCTGGAGGGATTTTTCTCCTCCAGATGCCCAGCTTCAGAATGGCCTCTCCCCTTCTAACACATGCCTGTGCCACCCCCCCTCCAAACACACACACACACAGATTGGGGCTCAGGGGACAATTGCTCTAATCTACCAGAACCTAGAGATCCCTGTAGCAGTGCAATGTGTTTTTGTCTGAGTCGTTTTTTTTTAATTAAAATTTGTTGTTTGCTTTTTTTTCCATATTTCATTGTTGCCATTTTACTAATGGAACAAAGACTCTGACCAAACAAGCACCCTAGCAATCACCTCAATTCATCCTCACAACCCAAAGCCTTTAAAAGCACTGGTTTTTAAAGCTGTTGGTCAGATGATCTCCCCAGGGAAATGCTTGCCCCTTTTAAAGATGTTTTGAGCCAAGAAAAACTAGGATAAAGACACCATTTGGATAGTTTTTCTTGTTGCTATTTTTTGTTTCATGATCCATTATCACAAAGTTCCTGGTCTCCTTTACTAAAAACAAGGCATTGCAGAAAAAGAAAAAGAATTATTAATATGATAGGACGTATGCAAGCATAAGTTGAAGCCTCATTTAAATAGCATTGCTTTTGTGATAAAAGCAACAAAACCTAGATAATTAATTATCTGACCATTTGCAAAATATTTTAATAAAACATATGTGAAAACATTTGGAGACTTGAGGATGTCTGTAATTTCCTGAATTTGGCAATTCTTTCTGGATGTTTGCCATCCTACAAAATAGCTTGTATGTCAAAGAAAGAAACATTGTATGTGAGAAAATGTTATGAGGAGTGATGTAAGCTTGTTTCACTCTATTTAACAGAAGGGAATGTGTTGGTGGACCCATAAACAACCTCATCTATGGGCTGAAAATATCCTGCCAAAATTGACCCCTGGCTACCTCGCTCCCAAGGAAAGCCTCCTAAAATAAGCTTCTCCTGAAATGTTTCCCAAAGAGAGGTGCCTTTGTACAGTGGCCTCCTGAAGATTCAGAGGGAAACATAACGATCTTTGATAAACTCAGCTACTTAGATGAGAAAGCTATATGACGAGTCTAATGACTGTCTTGATGCAATGTCCTCTCTAGCAGAGGTCAATCATCCATCCACTTTCTCCATCAGACAGCTCAAAAGAATAAGGACAAATGGGTAATCTCCCTGTATATCCTACCAAATATCTGAGGTCGAAGCACTTATGCAGTGAGGTCTTTCTGTGCCATTAACCGTGAAAATATCCAATATCAAAATAATTCTGAATTTCAAAACCAATTTGAGTTTTAATCTAAGTATACAGGGTATTCGCTCTTGATACTGCTGCATCCAACCATCAGTTTGCCTTAAATTGGTCAAATTGATGAGGTCAGTGACATTTAATAAAGGACCACGATGTACTGTAACCATTGTTTGTGTGACTGTTTTTTGCTTTTCTCATTATTCCCTCAGTACAGACAGTGGATTGGTGTAGAATATATTAGGATATTAGGAGGCTTTTGGTTCTTCTTGCTCACTGCCTCCCTTTCTCTCAACCCTGGTATGGGTGTAGGTGAGACTGTGAGGATGTTGAAGAGAGAAATGGGAATAAAGGCGTATCTAGCATAAGATGGAGCATAAAATAACTCTCTTCAATATGGTGTTGGGCCAGACCAGCGGTCAGCAAACTCATTAGTTAAGAGAGTGGCAAACTGCAGCTCACCGACCACTGGGCCAGACTATCCTGAGTTAAAAAACATGAGATTTATTTTCTAGCGTCACTAACTTTTAAGACTTTTCTATCTATGCCCCATTCTTACAACAGACAATTACTCTCTCTAAATAGTGGTCTTGCACTTCTAGCTCCTAAGGAAATATTATTTTAGATTGATCAATTCCAGACAACCATGATGCCATTTTAAATATCAACTTGACAAATATTTTCAGTTGCCTTCCAATAGCCACATCTCCCATCTTTCTTTTCAGGATAATTGTCAACTCTACTTTTGTTCAGATATCAAATAATGACATATTCAAGAAAGACGGTCCTCCCCAGAGTTCCAGGGTATTAGCTCAATTGGACTATGGTTAATCTATTCCCTTTTGCTGGTACATGGTTGAAGGACAATCATGGAATCCATTCCTAATCAATGAAGTGTAAGAAGAAATCTGGTAAGTGGTATCTGGAAAATATTTCCTCCCAAAATAAAAAGAGAGATAAAGGAAACAAGGCCACCACTTCTCTTCCTCTTCTCTGATTTTCTGCTCTGCCCTTAGATGTTTCCATGTGAGTATTTGGTGTTTGGATCTGAGCAACATAAGATATTGCCACCACTGTGAGGGAAATACTCAGAGGAAAAAAGAAAAGAAAAAAATAGGAAGCAGGCCCATCACACTTGACATGACTAAGCTATTAAATTAAGCAAACCCTACAACCACCAAACTCAAGAATTCTTATTTTATGAAATAATAAGTCTCAATTAACTCTGTTTTCTGTTTTTTGAAGCTGGAAGTATCATCACTGACACATGCCCCAGGTCCTATGCATATTCTGTGATGTTTGCTGACAAGCAGGGCCTCTTCAGAGTTGATGGTGGTATAGCACACCCAGCTTTATCTAACCCTGCTATATTTCCTTACTACAGTAAGATGCCTATGAGGACAGATGGCCGATAGGCAGAGGAAAAGATGTTCAATGTCACTAATCACCACAGAAATGCAAGTGAAAACCATACCTGTCAGAATGGCTATCATCAATAAATCAACAAACAAGTGTTGGTGAGGGTGTGGGAAACAAGGGAATGCTTCTGCACCATCGATGGGAATGCAGATTGGTAGAGTCACTATGGAAAGCAGTATGGAGTTATCTCAAGAAATTAAAAATGGGCAGATTCAAAAATGACAGCAGATTAAGTAAAAGCTACACTGATATTCTCCTGGGGTCAAACTTAAAATACAGCTAAAATACAAAAACCAAAACAAAACAAACAAACAAACAAAAACAAAAACACCTGAAAAATCAGCTGAAGAGCTAGGGAGAATCCTGACAACCAAGGATGGAAAGTGGAGACTACATAGAGACTGGGAGGAAGTGTAGAGGCATGAAGGCGCTGGCTGGCCTCCCACAGATATCAACTGAAGCTCCAGAGAGATATCTCGGCTGTGGGGACTCCTATCCAGAGCTCTGGCATCTAATCTCCAAGCTGGGTCCTCCAGCCCAAAGTACCAGAATGAGAAAGGTGCCCATAGAGCATCTTGCTGTAAAAAGCAGCAGAGTTGCTATCTGCCAGCAAGACAGTTGGAAATGTAGGCAACTTTTTAAAGGCCCAATGCACAAAATTTTGTGTGCAGTCACTTACTTTGGACTCTGGTGTAGGGAGGGAAAAGTGAACTGGAGCTGTGTTGGGAGAGTTCAGGGTTGGGGGTTCCAGAGTTGGAGCTCAGTTACCTGTGGTGAGTCATTTCCTCATTCTGTGGAGAACATCTTTCTCTTATGGAACTTTGCTAATCAAGACAGGTTTTGTCTGTCGGGAAGGTGGTTGTCCCACTCTGTTAGAAGACCTCTCACTTTTGTTCTACCCTGTATATTATCAAGGCTAATCAAGCCTATATTCAGCAAAGCTATCATTCAAAATAGATGTTGAGAAGAGAAACCAAGATGGCACCATAGGTAAACACCTAAACTGCTGCCTCGCACAACAATTTCAAAACTACAACTAAAAGACAAAATGAATATCATCCAGAACCACAGGGTCGGGAAAGGAGGTGATAGTCTCCAGGCTGAGTGTAGAAGGAAAGGAAACTGGTTGCTATCACTGCCATTGGCACCCCACCACCATTCAGTTCCCTCCTCCCTCTCCCCTCTCCTTCCTTCACCGTGGAATGCAGGTGGCTCCTGGGGAAGTGAGGGAATGGGAGCAAGACAAATTCTTATTTCAAGGGCTGACTTTCAATAGATTGCAGCAAAGGAGCTGCTCTGCTATGTAAAATACACTAACCCAGAAGCAGGTGATCTATGAATGGTTTAGTACCAGGGACTGATGAGAACTGGCTGGCCTGTTGGAGGAACCATGGGTGGTTGGCCAGCCTGGGGGAAGGACAGCAGCTAGTTGGCCAGCTGAGATGAGGTTGGCTGTAGGAGTGCACTGATCACCAGGAGGTAGCTCTTGCATTGAGCATTTGCTCCCTGGTGGTCAGTATGCATCACAGCAACTGGTCAACTGGTCATTCATTCTGATCATTCCAATTTTTCAGTCTTAATGGTCACTTAGGTTTTTATATATGTAGATGAATGAGTTACTAATGAGAGCAAGAAAGAAATCAAAATGAACACACAACCATTCAAAATCTCTATCACACAGCAAAAGCAGTCCTGAGAGGGAAGCTCATAGAACTCCCAGCCTACCTCAAAAAATAAGAAAAATTAATAATAAACTATTAAATCCTACAACCTAAAGAATTAGAAAGAGAACAAACAGAAAAGCCTAGAGGAGGTAGAAAGGAGGAAATAACAAACATTGGAGCAGAAATAAATAACATAAAGACAAAAAATGCAAAAGATCAATGAAACCAAGATAAATAAGATTGATAAATCATTAGCCAGACTCATTGAGAAACAAAGAGAGAGGACCAAAATAAATAAAATCAGAAATAAGAGTTGAGAAGTAACAAGTGACACCACAGAAATATAAAGGATTATAAGAAAATACTATGAACAACTATATGCCAACAAGCTGCACAATGTGGATGAAATGGACAAGTTTCTGGAAAAATACAATCTCCCAAAACTGAATCAGGAAGAGTAAGAAATCCTGAATAGGCTGATAATAACTGTTGAAATAGAAGTAGTTATCAAAGACTTCTAGCAAACAAAAACCCAGGTCTGGACAACTTCAAAGGGGAGTTTTACCAAACATTCAAAGAAGAACTAACACTTATACTCCTCAAACTAGTCCAAAAAATCCAAAAGGAAGAAAGACTTCCATGATCTTTGTATGAGGCCAGCGTTATCCTAATTTTAAAATCAGATAAAGACACTACAGGTGATTGAGAAAGAGAATTGCAGTCCAATATCCTTGATGAGCATAGATGCTAAAATACTCAATTAAATATTAGCACATTGAATTCAGCAATATATTAAAAAGATCACACACCATTTCAAGTGGGATGTATTTCAGGGATACAAGGTTAGTACAGTATTAGCAAATCAATAAATTGAATACATCACATAAACAAATTGAAAAATTAAGCCACATGATCATATCAATAGGTGCAGAAAAAGCATTTGACAAAATCCAACACCTATAGCCAACATATTACTCAATGGGCAAAAATAAGATCCATTTCCCCTAAGAACAGGAAAAAGAAAGGGAAGTCCACTTTCACGGCTTTTATTCAACACTAAAGGCCCAGAGCATAAATTTGTACATGGGTGGGTTTTGGCTGCCCCACCCCAATGGGAGTTGATCGCGGCTGGGCCAGCAGGGGGAAGAGGTTATGGGAGGTTGACCACCAGTTCCACCCCCAATCAGGATCCAATCAGGGCCGGGATGGCTAGTGAGGAGGGCAGAGGGAGGTCAGGCCAACCCCACCCCCGATGGGGGGAGCCTATCTGGGGAGGGGCAAGAGGGGCTGTGTGGTTGGCCAGCTTGTCCCATCCCCAATCGGGTAAGGGGGGCAATCAGTGGTGGGGCTGGGTGAGGGGCCACAGGCTGGCCACCCACACCACCATTTGTGGTGGGGGGCCAGTCAGAGACCAGGTCCATGGGAGGTTGCGAGGACCAATCAGGACTCTGATAGGGTCAGTTGACTGTCGCAGGGCCTCTCATAGTGACCAGTCATTTTGGTCATTCTTTCATTCTGATTGCTTGGCTTTTATACATATAGATAGTACTGAAAGTGCTAACCACAGTGTTCAGACAAGAGGAAAAAATAAAGGCATCAAAATTGGAAAAAAATGAAGCAAAACTCTCATTACTCATAGACGACATTATATTGTACATAGAAAACCCTTAAGACTCAACCAAAGTCTACTAAATTTAATACATGAATTTGACAATGTAGCAGGATACAAAATTAATTCCTAGAAATTGATGGCATTTTTATACACCAATAATGAATTCTCAGAAGGTGAAACTTAAAAAAAATCCTATTTATCATTGCAACAAAAAATTAAGATACTAGGAATAAATCAAGGAGGTAAAAGGCTTGTACTTGGAAAACTACAGGACATTGAAAAAAGAGAAAGTAAAAGAATATACTGTATCTATGGATTGTTAGAAACATCATCATTAAAATATCTATACTACCCAAAGTAATCTACAGATTCAATGAAATCCCTATTAAATTACCAATAGCATATTACATAGATCTAGAACAAATACTCCAAAAATATATATGGAACCAAAAAAGACCCTGAATAGCTACAGCAATCTTAAAACAGAAGAAGAAAGTTTAAGGGATCACAATACCAGATATCAAATTATACTACAAAGCTACTATAATCAAAATAGCCTGGTACTGGAACAAGAATAATTATATAGATCAATGCAACAGTACAGAGACCCAGGAAACAGACCCAAGCCATTATGGTTGATTTATATTTGACAAAAAGGCAAGAACATACAAAGGAGTCAAGAGAGTCTCTTCAGTAAATGGTATTTGAAAAATTAGACAGATACATGCAAAAAAAAATGAAACTAGACCACAAACTTACAAAATACACAAGAATAAACTCAAAATGGATAAAAAATTTAAATGAACATCATGAAAATATAAAAATCCTAAAAGAAGCCATAGGCAGCAACATTTTAGACATCTCCTATTGCAATATGTTTAAGGATACATTTTTCTAGGGTAAGAGAAATTAAGGAGAAAACAAATGGGACTACATCAAAATAAAAAGCTTGTACACAGCAAAAGAAACCATCAACAAAATGAAAAGGGAGCCCACTGAGTGGGAGAACATATTTGGCAATAAACCATCTGATAATGGGTCAATCTCAAAAATATATAAGGAACTCATACAACTTAATAAAGGAAGACATATAATCCAATTAAAAATGGACAAAGGACATAAATAGACACTTCTCCAAATGGAAGATACGAAGGCCAAGAGATATATTAAAAAATGCTCAGTCACTGATCATCAGAGATAAGCAAGTTAAAATGACAATGAAGTATCATCTTAGACCTGTCAGAATGGCTACCTTCAACTAGTCAATAAATGACAAGAGCTTGTGAGTATGTGGAAAAAAGGGAATGCAAACTGATGCAACCATTATAGAAAACAGTATGGAGTCTCCTCAAAAAGTTAAATATGGAACTGCCATTTAACCCAGTGATGCCACTTCTAGATATATATCTTAAGACACTTGTAACACCAATTAGAAAAGGTTAGGTATGCAACCCTATAATCATTGCAATATTATTTACAACCAGTGCATGAATTTGTGCACCTTGAAAGGAACTGTGGGCCGTGCAGCTTCAGCCCATCCTTCACTTCCCCACCTGGCTGCTCCCACCATGGTCCCCTCTCTGCCAGCAGCCCTGGTCCCACCACCACCGATCCCAGAGGCTGATGGTGCTGGCTCTGCTCACACCTGCTGAAGGTGTGGAGCAATTCAGGCCGGTGCCTGCAGTGGGTGTCAGCGGGGCCAGCGCTGTCAGCAGGTGTGAGTGGCAGCAGCTGCCTTGATTACTCCTCAGGAGCAGGGGAGGTGGAGAAGCCCTCAGGGGCTAGCATGGCTGGCAGCTGCCGCTTGCACCTGCTAATGGCGCCAAACAATAGGGATTGGCGCCAGACACTGGGTGTGGATGCAAGTGGGGTCAGCACTGGCAGTGGGTGGGAGCAGTGGCTGCCAGCCCCTATTAACCCTTAGGAGCAGGGGAGGTGGAGAAAACCTGAGGGTAATTGCACCAAGCGATTGGGGCCAGTGCCGGGTACTGGCAATGGGTGTGAACAATGGGCAGGACTGCTGCATGTGGGAGCAAAGAATTTTTAGTAACAACTGGAGGTTTTCCCCAATGACAGTGACTAATGCCCTAACTTGGTCTGGCACTCCACTCACCTGCTCCTCCATCCCACCACAGCCAACACGCAATTAGAAAAGGTTAGGTATGCAACCCTATGTTCTGCTAGTGCCTCCTGGTGGTCAGCACACATCATAGTGATTGGTTGTTCAGTTATTCCTGTTGTTCTGCCATTCAGTCTATTTTCATATTAGCCTCTTATTATATAGGATAGCTAAGATATGGAAACAGCCAAGTGCCTATTAGTAGATGAGTAGATAAAAAGGCTGTGGTACATTTACACAATGGAATACTATACAGCGGTAAAAAAAGAAGGATCTCTTACCCTTTGAGATAGCATGGAGGGATCTGGAGAGTATTATGCTAAAATAAATAAGCCAGTTGGAGAAAGACAGGTATCATATAAACTCACCCATATGTGGAACCTAATGAACAAAGTAAACTAATGAAGAAAATAGATCCAAAGACATAGAAGCCTCGAACAGACTTCAGAATGTCAGAGGGAAAGTGGGGAAGGATGGGTGGTAAGAGATCACTCAAAGAACTTATGTCCATATATGCATAATCCATGGACACAGACAATAGTATGGTGAAGGCCTGGGTGGTAGGGCAGCCTAGATGAAGTCAATGGGAAAAGAAAGGGGACCTATGTAATACTTTCAACAATAAAGATTTTTTTGGAAAGGTTAAAAAGAATTTTCAAATGGGACTGCCTTAGGATCCAATGATTCCACTTCTGGGAATATTCCCAAAGAAACCTGAAACACTAATTTAAAAAAAAGTATACATACGCCTATGTTTATTTATAATAAACAAGTTATGGAATCAACCCAAGTGCCCATCAGTAGATGAGTTCAGAAAGAAGCTGTGGCATATTTACACAATGTAATACCAGTGGGCCATAAAAAAGAAAGAAATTTTGTACATTGCAACAGCATATGTGGACCTAGACAGCATTATGCTAAGTGAAATAAGCCAGTCAGAGAAAGATATGTACCATATGATTTCATTTATATGTGAAATCTAATAAACAAAATAAACTAACAAACAAAATAGAAAGACTCATAGATACAGAGAAGAAATTGATAACTGTCAGAGGGGTGGGGGAGATAGATGGATGCATTAAAAAAGTGAAGGGATTAAGCAAAAACAAAAATTATAGAAAAAGAAAAATACCTATGAGACTGCCTTTTGTAACCTTGTGAACTTGCTCACATAACCACTCAAACAACTCATGATTAGGTTTATTATTAACTTCCTTTTATTTTTTAAAATAACTCAACCCTTTAAGAATCCATTGTGTTTCAGAGAATATGTAGAATTTATTTAAATTTTTTATTTTTAGTAAATCTTAATATTTTCATATATTTGGCCATCAGCAGAAGTAAAATATCAAGACTAAAGGGAACTTGAGGACTGGCAAAATATGTAGCATAAAGCAGTAATATGTATCTCCAGTTAAAGAGGTTAGGGGAGAGGATAGTTAAAAATATTTGCACCTAATTTAATAGAATGGGTGTTACATGTGTTGAGTCCTGGTGACTATAAGAATGGGTGATGTGCTCTTCACAGTATTTAGTGAGTACTATAGGTTTATATGGATATCATTATATCTGTGATAAATCAAACGTGGTAGCAGGTTCTTTCCCAGTTATTTATTTATTTATTTCCTTGCCTAAGTATATGTTTAATGATTTTATCTATTTTTATTTTTATCATTTCAGAGCAGAAGGAAAAGGAAGAGAGTGATAGAAACATCAATGATGAGAGACAATCATTGATTGGCTGCCTCCTGCCAATTGGGAATTGAGCCAGCAACCCAGGCAAGTGAATTGATTAGGGAATCAAACCATGACCTCCAGATTCATAGGTCTAATCTCAACCACTGAACCACACTAACCAGGACTAAGTTTAGTCATTTTAGAGAGAGAGGAAAGGAGAGAAAGAGAAAAATATCAACCAGTTGCCTCCCATAGGCACCCTGACTGGGGATCGAACCCACAACTCAGATAGATATGTGTGCTGACTGGAAATGAGACCCTGCAATCTTTTTGGTGAACAGGATGATGCTCTAACCAACTGAGCCATCCAGCTAGGGCATCAATGATTCATTTTGATCAATGTGGTAGAAGTAATACTGTATTACTACCAAGACTAGCCATTAAGAAATCTACATCTTCTACATTTGCATTTGGAATGCTCTCACTTGGAAACCAGCTCTAATACTGTAAGAGTCCCAAGTCATATGAGGAATCATGTTAAACAGAACCTCAGTGCTCCTAAAAATAGTCCCAGGTGAGCTCCTAGCCAATAATCAGTAGCCATTGCTAACCTGGGAATAAGATATCTTGGATATTTCTGTTCAGTGAAGTCTCTGAATGACTGTGGCCCTCACTGATACCACATGGAACAGAAGAACCAACCATCTGAAAACAACCACTCCACAGAATGTAACAAATAGTAGCTGTCACAATATGATAAACTAAGGCCCCTGGGCAGGAGGGGTCCCTCAGCCTGCCCCCTCTCATACTCCAGGAGCCCTGCAATCGATCACCTGAAAGAGGTAGGCCCCGCCCACCTGGCCAGAGCTCTACTATGGATCGCCCAAAAAGGTAGGCCCTGCCCACCCAACCAGGGCTCCACGATGGATCACCCCATAGAGGGAGGCCTCACCCACCCACCACAGCCTGCTGGCTGGTGGTATGGGCCTCTGTCTTTGGGGCAATCATGGAGCCCCCTGATTGATCATCCCTTTGGCAAGTGGCCTGGGCCTCCCTCTTTGGGCAATCATTATGCAATGGCTGGGCCCCCAAACAATCACATTGCACCCCACCTTGGCTGGCCTGATGCCAGTGGGTGTCATCCAGATAGTCGTTCTGCTGCTCAGCCATTAAATTGATTTATATATTATGCTTTCATTATTAGAGACTAGAGATAGGTGCATAAAATTTGTGCATGGGGGGATTGTCCCTCAGCCCAGTCTGCACCCTCTCCAATCTGGGACCCCTCAAGGAATGTCCAACTGTCTATTTGGGATCAGGCCTAAACAGGCAGTTGGACATCCCTCTCACAATCCAGGACTACTGGCTCTCAACCACTTGTCTGCCTACCTGCCTGATTGCCCCTAACTGCTTCTGCCTGTCAGCCTGATCACCTCTTAACCACTCCCCTGCCAACCTGATTGCCCATAACTTCCCTCTTCTGTCAGCCTGGTCACACCTTACTGTCCTCCCCTACAGGCTTGATCACCCATAAAGGCCCTCCTTTGCAGGCCTGGCCCCTCCCAACTACCCCTCCCCAGCCATCTTGTGGTGGCCATCTTGTGTCCATATGGGGGCAGTCATCTTTGACCATATGGGGGTGGCCATCTTGTGTGTTGGAGTGGTGGTCAATTTGCATATTACCTCTTTATTATATAAGATGATAGCTGTTGCATACAACTGCTAAACATTGGAATGGTTTTATTACATAGCAATAGACAGCTAAGAATATACCTATGCCTTCAGAATGAGTTCTCCATGATGTACTGGTAAAGTAGGTCTCTGGAGAGGGGGGGGGGGGAGAAGGGAACAAAACTTGGTTGTAACTCATACAATTTAACAAAAGGAAGGTAAACAATCCAATCAAAAAGTGGGCAAAGGACCTAAATAGATACTTTTTGAAAGAAGGCATTCAGAAAGCCAAAAGACATCTGAAAACATGCTCGAAGTTGGTAATCATTTGAGAGATGCAAATCAAAACAACAATAAGAAACCATTTCACACCTGTCAGAATGGCTGTCATCAACAAATCAACAAATGACAAGTTCTGGTGATGATGTGGAGAAAAAGGAACCCTCATGCATTGCAGGTGGATATACAGACTGGTGCAGCCACTGTGGAGAACAGTATGGAGTTTCCACACAAAAAATTAAAAATGGAACTGCCATTTGACCCAGTAATACCGCTTCTAGGAACATATCCCAAGAAAACAGAAACACCAATCAGAAAGGATATATGCACCTCTATGTTCATAGCAGCACAATTTATAATAGCTAAGATTTGGAAACAGCCTTAATATCCATCAGCAGATGAATGGGTTAGGAAACTATGGTACATCTCCACAATGGAATACTATTATCAAGCTCGAAACACATAGTATTCTGAGCCCATGCTTTGAATAAATCTAGTAATAAAGAGAGTTGTCTGTGGGAGGTCTGTTTCTTGTTTCCAAATAGTCATTAAGTGGACATATGGTGAATTGAATTCTTACCAACATTTCTGTGCCTATTCAATTTTTTTAAGGGAACTAAAGGGTAACATCAAATTGTAGGTGTTTTCAGAACTCTTTTTTGAAATTATATTTTAATTTTTCTATTGCTCATTATATGAATTAAGAGTTAAGTATAAGAGAAAATGGATTTTTGCAAAAAGTCAGTCAAGTCAAACATGACAGGCAGAATTTTGGGTTAGATATGTTGCACTTAATTAACTGCTTTCAATGGTGATGTATCATTAAAAATCAGTTTAGCATTGCTTTGTGAGCATTTATTTGCAAATCACAAACATGAGTTGTGGAAAGCAGTTTACTTCAGTGACTGTGTTCTCCAACTGCCTGGCATCTGATTATAAATTTGTGTAGCAAAGAATATGTGCTGAGAAAGGAGGGTTAGCAGGGAAGGAGGTAGGGACTGTAGGACATCTTTCCTGAGTAACTGAGTCACAAAGATAAGCATTACCTATTTACATTTACTTCTTCAGCATTGCAAAGCTGATATATCAGGGGTGAATTGTTGCCATCTTGATAACATTAGTCTCAGTTAATTCTATTCCTCTGTGCCCCAGAGGAAAAAATCAAATTACCCCCATAAACTTAGACAGTTGAGAGATTTTAGTAATTTTCCCATCTCCTTTCTCTTTCTCTCTTTATCTCTCTAGCCCTCTCTCTCACACACACATAAACAGTATAAGACTATAAATTGATCTTAAGAAAACTTATAATGTGATGAAATTAGGTTATTCTCCAATAAAAAATATTCAAACATATTAGAGACATATTATTCTAGTGTACACAATAGTAGAATCTTCTCCTTTGTCTTTTCGGAGAAAGGCAAAAGGCTTCTAAGAAAGCTATGGATTCCAGTCTTTAATGGCTTTGAAAAATAGCACACTTGAGGGTAGTAAGTTGATGCCATCAGGAAAAGGCGTTAATATTCTCATTTTCCTATTATCATAGGAGAATCTGTTGCTTGCTGAAAAATAATGGCATGAAGGTTTCCTTTCTACACATCAGAGCCATTCTGAGATCTCTGGTAAACTGTTTCTGCAGCAAAAAAAACAAGTGCACTGCTCCAGTGAGGACAGATTGTGCCCTGTGCGAGCAGACACACTGACTCCTGCCTGCCTAACCTGTAAGTGGAAAGTCGACACGTGGCTCTCTGACACAAGTTCTGACCTAACAAAGAAATATAATCTTCTCCAATAAGGTCAGAATGGCTAGAAAATCTCAGCTGTTTGTATGGAGCTGATCTCTAGAGTCGAAGGGCCTGTTTATATCAACACACTCCATCAGCCTTCCTCTCTTTCTGGAAAGTGGAAAAATAAAGAAACTTGGAGAATCTCTGAAATTTTTCAAAATTGTGAACATCTTTCTGACTTTTTTTGCCAATTTGTAGGATACAATATAAATTATAAATATTTATCTTTTAAATATATAATCGCAACCTAGCAAGAATTAACTGTTTTCAATTATTATTTCTAATTCATCTCTTTTTCTGGGGACCCAGCTTTAAGAAACAGAATAAATTAATGGCAGATACCACCCAAAATGCAGCATTCCCTCAGGATCCCCGTTTCCATAAACTCTTCCTGGTGAAAGAACTGAATACATATCCACATCACTAAGGTGAAGGAGGCCTTTCAGTAAAAATCCTGGTTAAGGGCATTTCTTTTAATATATTTAGAATTGTAATGGGGAGAGGATTTTCTCATGGAGTTCTGCCTCACACACCTTGGAGCTGCTGAATTCTGCATATCCCTGGGATTTGCAGGAGGTTACAGAACAAGATTACACTCCCTGATGATATATTTACTGCAAGGACAACCCGGACACAGCTGCAGCTCAAAACCAGAAATGTGTGCAGAGTCTTACCATGAAATACTTAAGGCTATTACTTCAATGAAGCATCCTTGTGTACTTGGGAAATGAAGCTAATAAATTTTCCTTTCATTTTCATTGTTGTTGGGGGTTTAATGTAATTTCATCTGAGAAGATGAAACTGGTACCTGACTTTATTATTTACTCATGTAAAATCAGGGCCAGAAAAAAATAAATGGGTCCAGTGACAGGAATTATATGTAGTTACCTGATTTGCAGAGAATTATAAATCAGAAAGCTCTTAGTGCAGAAAAAAAAAGTGGGGGGTGGGGGGGAGGAGACAGCGAGGTTTGTTGGGGGTTTCTTCTCCTTTTTAGGTTAAAATGCAAAATTAAATGGCTTTAAAAATAATAGCACACTGAATTTCTCAAATGACTTTACAAGCCTTTATTTCTTTCCTAGTTCCTAAAAAAATTATGCTGAGCACATTGTGGACAGAAGCCGGAGCAATGTGTTATTTCAAATAATTGTTTCAAACCGCTATTTTTAAAAAATCGGTCTTTTCCTAGAGACCTGCACAGTGCATGGCACATGGTAGACAATAATTTTTGATACTTATGTTTGCTGAGTAAAATTACAGCTACCAGAATTATTCATGTAATCCTTCCAAAACCACCTGAGCTAAATTTGACAGGTATCAATGTTCTCATTTTACTGAGAGGAAAAATGAAATGGTTTGCTCAAACTCTCAGCTAATGAAACAACTCTGAAACAGGTCTTTGAACTCTGAAATCAGCATTTTTTTTGCACCAAACAACACTATTTTTCCAGAGAAAAATAGATCATATAGAGGAGAGAAATAATACTAATGGAAGTAACAAACTATATATACTTTTTTGCCTGTCAGTAAAAGGGGGAAAAACCAAGAAAGAAACTTTAGAGTTGTACATAATTAAAACAAATATAATTCACCCTCAAATGAAAATGCTAAATGATAAAAGCCCCAAGCGTTTTTGTTTGGTTTTTTTTTTTTACACTTTTGGCTCTCCAGCAACCTGTATATAAGTTAATGTAATTCTTTTTAAAGAACTCTCTATTCAAATTTTTGAAAGGAAAGACTTACCTTTTAATGGGAATTCTTCATTCTACTAGTATCATAGAAATAAAATACAACTTCATAACTTTGGTTATTTATTCTTAATTTTAGCAGACTTTTTCCCTAAACTACTACAGTTAGCATCTAAAAAAGACAGACTCTGCAAGACCTTTGGCCAGCCAGACTGGAAACATCCACTGGAGGCGTTTTAATCTGCTTAGGCTTGCCATGACAAAGTGCCATTGTCTAGGTGACTTAAACATCAGAAATGTATTTCTCACAGCTCTGGAGTCTGGAGGTCCAAGGTTAAGGTGTGGCTGGTGAGAGTTCTCTTCCTTGTTTGCAAACAGTTCCACTTCTTGCTGTGTCCTTACATGGCAAAGCATAAGCTATCACTCTTGTTCTTCCTCTTCTTCTAAAGCCACTAATCTCATCACAAGGTTTTCACCCCTCACGATCTGCTCTACACCAATACCTCTCAAAGGCTACATCTCCAAATATTATCACCCTGGGGGTTAGAACTTCAACACATGGACTTGGGGAGCACACAATATTCAGTTCATAACAGGAGGTATAACTAAAAGAAATAAAACTGATTCCATGAGATACAACACACTTTGGACCTTTGATAAGAGGATTATGGATGAGGTTATGTCCAATCTCAAGCCACTCAATCGGAATAAAAGAAATTATAATAACATTTTACAACAGCAGAACAAGTAGAGCTAAACAGACGTGGCTCATGCAGTTGACATTATTTGTAAAGAAATCAAAGATATATAGTTCTAAACAAGTCAGCAGAAAAATCAAACACTGATAATCAGGCCAGAAAAGACTTTTGACTTTAACTTGAGCATCTTGGAACTGTAAGGGTAGAAAAATACTCATTTTAAAAGAACACAATATTAACTAAATGCATTTATTTTAAATTTAAAATTATTCTATCGACAATGACTTCAGATTTATTACTAAAGTGGAAGAAACTTAGCACATTTTAAATTTCACCATGTTCTCCTGATTCAGCAAAAACAAAACAAAACAAAGAAAACACGTATTATAATGCTGCTCTGTTTCAGTCTCTGTGAAGAGAGGGTTGATGAATAAAATAACCGCTAGATAACCAAACACTTGATTAATTGTGGTATTAAGGATAAAATCCTATACATGGCGGAATGCATTCATTTTTACTTGTCCTGCCTACTTTCAAATAGTATTTATAGTGGCAAAAAATAAATCTCTATATTTGTCAGCCCACATTGAATTGAAAGATCCAGAAAACCCCAACTAAATGGCTTAAGTAGAAAGAGACTATAAGCCCACTTAATTGCAGTCTTGAGGTAGAGCCCACATCTAGCACAACTAGATCCAAGGATTCAGAAAGGTCAACAGGCCTTGGTCTCCCTATCTTCACGTCTCAGACCTGCTTCTCCTGTGTGTGTTGGCTCCATTCTTAGGCACTCTCTTCTGTGGAGCAAGATGGCAGCCAAAAGCTGTAGTTTTTCATCCCATCTTCCTGGTCACTGAAGTGGAAAATTAACAGCCCTCTGCCAGGCATGCTAGTAAAAGCATTTGAGCATGCTTTGATAGGACCGACTTGTGTCATGTCATGGGCTCACTCTTGACCCAATTTCTGTGGTCAGGGCAACAGAGCACACTGATTGGCCTGGCCTGGGTCATGTCTCCTTCCTTGGCCCTAAAAGACAAGGATTAAATCCCCTCTAAGTCACATGGACTTAGGAAGGGATAAAGAAAGTAACCAAAAAGTATTGAGATTCTGTTAATCAAAAAAGGGGGAAATATTTTTCAAATATTCTTCAAGTAATGGAATGCTACTGATGTCTACCAGAATCACTTGCAATAAGATGGAATCACTGACATATAAAGATGGTGGTCTTGGAGGACTGGGGCGGGAGGAAGGTGGCAGGGACACATATCATAGATATCTGGACTGAGAAAAGCTAGAATGATCAACTGCAAAACTTTGCTCTGAGTTTCCTAGAAGTTAAGGCAAGGAGAGACACTCAATGGATCATGTAACTTTCCTAATCTAAGAAAAGGAAGGTCCCAGCTTGTGGGTGATATAGATACTTCCCGGGTTCTGAATTCTAAGAATGATTTGCCTCCAAAGCCTTTAAATAAGAAATTCTGAGCAACACAATGAAGTACTATATTTTCAGAAACAAGTTTTTAAATACAAGTGTTTCAAATTTTACTCAACAAAAGCCAGTGACATAACATTACACTATAACACTGTTAAGTCAATTATTCAAAAGGCTATAGTGACACAGTCCAAGTATGTAACCTAATGAAGGACTCAAAGGTAGAAAACCTGCAATAAAATACTAGCCCTGTCACCTTTTAGCTGAACCATCTTTTTTAAGCTTATGTTTTTTAAACTGTAAACAAGGGTTAATAATATCTATATTGCCTGACTATATGAGAAAATTAAAATAAGTAACATATGAAGGACCTTTAGCTTTTTGATATATATTATATATGAAGTATTTTCATCAAATGATACTCTAAGATTTTCTAGACAAAAGGATAAAATCAGATCAAATTATTTATCTACACTAATAAAAGAGAAACTTGCAAATTGACCGTACCTCTGCTACGCCCAGCAGCTGATCAAAGTGAGTATGCAAATTAACCCAACACATGGAGCTGGAGCAAGCAGGAGGCTTGGTTGCCCCCAGCGATGGAGGAAGCCAAGCTTCCTGCCCACCCTGGCCAGCCCTGGTCTCCACTCAAGGCTACAAAGATTCAATTATAGAAGATAAATAAATCCCAGATACTGCTTCCAGCTGGCCCTGGCCTCCACTCAAGGACGTGCTGAAAAAACAAACAAACAAACAAACAACAACAAAAAACGAGGGGCCCCGGCTGGTTTCGCTCAATGGATAGAGCATAAGCCTGCGGACTAAAAGGTCCGGGGTTTGATTCCGGGCAAGGGTACATGCCCAAGTTGTGGGCTTGATCCCTAGTAGGAGGTGTGCAGGAGGCAGCCTATCAATGATTCTCTCATCATTGATGTTTCTCTCTTTCCCTTTCCATTCCTCTCTGAAATAAATAAAAATATATATACTTTTAAAAAATACTAATAGAACATTAAAAAATAAAGAATGAAAAAAAGGAGGGGCTGGGAGCTTGGGTCACTGGGGTTGTGGCCATCCTGCAAACAGCCCTCAGCCCCTCACCCAGGCCAGCCACACCCCATGGCCCAATCCCTGTAAACAGTCAGTCAAACATCCCTTGAGGGGTCCCAGATTGGAGAGGGTGCAGGCTGGACTAAGGGACACCCCACCCCCATGCACGAATTTCATGCACCAGGCCTCTAATCCTATCTAATAAAAGAGAAACATGCAAATTGACCATACCTCTGCTATGCCCACCAGCCAATCAGGAGCGAATTAACTCAACCAAGATGGCAGTTAATTTGCACACCCAAAGAGTTAAGACTGAAGACAGCGTAGAAGGAAGCCAAGCACTGCAGAAGGGATGGAAGCTGTGGAGAAGCAAGCAAGCCGGAAGCAGGCAAGGTGGGGGAAAGGAAGGGAAGCAAGTGAGGCAGGGAAGAAGGGAGGGAAGCAGGCAGGGTGGCTGAGACCACCAGAGGAAGCCCTATTGCAGGAATCTTCCTGCAACGGGCCTCTAGTATATATAATTAATTAAATAAAATATTCAAATAAAGTTTCATTAAATAGTAAAAGACTATTCTAGGACTTTTTGAAAATATATTTTTATTGATTTTTTTTTTTTTACAGAGAAGAAGGGAGCAAGATAGAGAGCTGGAAACATCAATCAGCTGCCTCCTGCAAACCTCCTTCTAGAGATGTGCCCGCAGTTGGCCAGAATTGAACCTGGAACCTTTCATTCCGCAGGCTGATGCCCTAGCCACTGAGCCAATCCAGTTAGGGCTACTTTAGGTCTTTATTGCAGCTCTAATAGAAGCCTTTTTTATTATTTTTGTTCTAAAACTTGCCAAGTTTCAAATAAGAGAGGTGTCAATAAAATAGTTGTTTTTATTAGTGAGGTATTTTAAGACAATGATAATACTAAATAAAACTTCGTAGACATTGTTAATATCAATACAATCATTACTTCCACATTACTTCTACCAATCACTACAATATATTGAGCATTTATTATTGTCCAGACAACAAAATGAAACACTTTTGCATACATTAAAAATACAACTCTGGACTTGAAGTGAGAAGAAAGGTGGTTTTTATAATGTCCTTTGGGAATGATATAGCATTAGACATATCACTTACCTCTGCTTCTGAGTTTCTCCAGGCATAGATTTATATGACTGCACATCTTAAAGCATTCCTTCCAGACATCAATACTCTATTACTACTTTGTCAGGGTCAACTGAATGGTGAAAGGTGGTTTCTCA
Source organism: Antrozous pallidus (assembly GCA_027563665.1). Taxonomy (NCBI): domain Eukaryota; kingdom Metazoa; phylum Chordata; class Mammalia; order Chiroptera; family Vespertilionidae; genus Antrozous; species Antrozous pallidus. The sequence goes on from CM050513.1 coordinate 29,275,752, forward strand.
CATTATATGCAGTTTTACCCTACTTATGAATTGATACTGTTCTTATAATGTTATCAAAATCAGCATTTTTTTTTTCTATTTTTTGCCTTAAAAGAACCTGATGGGATACCTCTATATGAGAGAAGAGTGTATGTTCTATAATTTGGGAAATTTGGTAGAATATGTTTCCTTAAGAACAATAATAAAGACCCAATAAATTTGTATTACTGCTTTAAATTAATTGATGGTCACTGTGTTCCAAGGTAAAATTCATTTATTTTTCTTTTAAAAAAAAACACAAAACAAAACATTTTTTTCCCATCATCATTTATTCCCTCTAGGTCCTCTTCCACCTCCACCCACCCCACCCCCAATCACCAGACCATTTCTTTTTCTTTAACTTTTATTTTAAAATCCTTACCTGAGAATATGCACTCATTGATTTAGAGAAGAAGAGAGAGAGAGACAATGATGTGAGAGAAAAGCAACAAAATTATCGCCCAGATCAAGAATTAAACCACAACCAAAATACTGTATGTGCCTTGATAGGAAATTGAATCCACCGTCCCCTTGGTTTTTGGGACAACACTCCAACCAACTGAGCCACTCATCCAGGGCTCTTTCAACTGTTTATTTCTTTTTAACTTGAAATATTTTTATTGTGGCATAATTGACATAACATTATTTCTTGATTAATTAATTACTTTAGTATTTATTAATATACCAGAGGCCCAGTGCATGAATTAATGTACAGGATAAGGTCCTTGGCCTGGCTGGTAATCATGGCTAATTGGGGCCTTCCAACTGCCAGCCAGGGCCTTCCTTCATTCCACGCCATCCCCTGGTGGTCAGCGCACATCATAGTGAGCGATCAAACTCTGGTCTCCCGGTTGAACTCCCGAGGGGAGACTTTGCATGTTAGCCTTTTAGATAGATATTATTTCCATTATCATTTATCCCCTCTCTGCCCTCATAATCACTACACCATAACATCATTTCTTAATCATATCTCATAGCAGTTCAGCAGCTTTCAGCAGTTAAGATCATAGTTAATACACCAAAATGGCATCTAGCAACGGTTTTCGGCTTGGATTACACATTGTAGTCACTCAGGAGCTTTAAATACATAATCAGTGCCTGAATCTCACCAGTAGAGATACTGGTGCCATTGGTCCAGGGGGCAGCCTGGAAATGAGTTGGTTTGTTTGTTTCTTCCCTTAATGCTTCCCCAGATGATTCTAATATATAGTCAGGATTGAGATTTACTGGCCCATCTGGTGTTATCAGGCATCACATGCTTGAAAGACGAGACGCCCCAATCAGGATCAGGTAGTGGATGGCTTGCTGGAAACATCAGCAGCATGGGGCAGTTGGGCCCTCACAACACATGTGAAACCAGCACTGTAGACATGGCTGGTGGTAAGACGGATTTTTTTATTTATGTCTGTTATTTGGGGGATTTGTCAACTGAAGTAAAATAGAAAAGAAATGTATGTCGTATTCAATCGGGGGGAAAAACTGTGTGAGTCATTTTTCTTTTCCCTGTTTTTTAATGGCCAAAATCCAGTGGAGGCACCTGAAAAAAAGGATTTATATTTGCCATGTTCTCCTTCCCTTTCCCCCACTTTGTGCGGCACTGTTTTTTTGGGGGGGGGTTGTTTGTTTGTTTGTTTGTTTCCAATTTGGAGGTCTTTTGGACCTGGTTTATAACACCATTGCATTCTGTGGGGTCTATTTTAATTGACAGAACCAATTGGCACACCAAAATCCTTTTTACCAAAATGAGAAACCGACTTCAGGTAATCCTTTGGGGATTTCTTTGTTTTCTTAACTCAAATCCAACGTATGGTCCTGTCCTGACACGTTTGGGAAATCACTCCCATTATGTCTTTTTGTCTTGCTTTTAAGCTTGTTATTTTAAATTTCTTGCAAATGTTTTTTGCTAAATTGATTCTGCACAGCAAAGATAACTGCAATCCAGAAACTAAAAAGAAAATGTTTATGTGGTTGACGGGCATATTTATAGAATTCCGGGCAGGGCAGGATACCCGGAGGAGCGCAGCTCTGCATCTGGGGTATACAATGGCCCCTTTTGACTCGTATGAAATGGAGAGGTTTTCATCTCCACCATGAAGCCTGTCAGGTCTGGGCCACAGATGGCTGGTATTTGTGCTCTCTCTCATATCTGCTTGCTACTACTTAGACAAAATTTTGAGGTTAAATGTGTAAACAATATGGAAGGAAGTAAATGCTTGAGGTTAATGTTTGCAGGAAAAAGCAGGGAGGGACTTTTTGCTAAAGGTTTTTTGAAAAGCTACTTCACTTCCTACAGATTGATATAGTAACCCAAGATAAGAGATTTTCACCAAGTTGTTGTTTTTTATAGTGACAACTAAAATGTATCTCATAATACGAAGCAGAGAGAAATATTCAAGCTATCTGAGTATCACACAACTTTACAGTATGATAACAAAAAACGGAGATGTTTGAAAAACAAAAAGCATAAAAAACTAAAGTATTTGGGGTTTAAGGAAAGAAAGGCACTTGGGAGTGTTTGTAAAGTGGATCATGTATTTACTGACTATCCGAAGATTTTAGGACTTTTTATTTCTTATACTACTTTTCCTATTAGTAAGGGTCCTTATGACTTACCATGTTTTCTCATGTCTCAGTGTTACCATTATTAAATAGTCTGTGAGGGTAATAGGAACAGACATTTTTGGTCATTCAGGAAGGATATGGCTTGACATTCAAGGCAACTGAAGCTTCTCGCCCTTATATCTCAAGCTCCTTTGGGCCTCTCCACCCCATGCTTATTGTTCTACATGTGTGGAAAAACTGATATAATTTCAGCCAAGGGGAAAAACAGCCATGAAAAGCTAAGGTCAATTGTACCAAGATGGTGAGCATTTATCATGCTATAACATTTATCCGCTTACAGTTATATAATTGTGACAAATGAAAAATCCCTTCACAACTGCCTATATGTGTAAAAACAGAACATCTACTGTGATCAATGTAGAACAAATGATGGAAAATTACATTACATTTTGACCATCAGACTTGCTTCATATATCAGAAGCATTTCGTAAAAATTAGCTCTGAAATCAGAGAACATGAGCATAGTTTGCTGCTGTTTTAGTATACTAGGAGTATTAGTGAAAAGAAGAAATCAATCTGATGGAAATGGTAAAGGTAATAAAACCACATGTTCATGTTAATTGGCAGTGAGTAGGTGGCATGAGTTGCCTTTGGAATCAGAGGCAGAGACGGTAGGGGGTGATTAACACACCATATTCTCATACAACATAACCACATTTCTTAGGCATTCAGGCTTTAGAATCACACTACTTGATTTCAAGTCCTGCTTTTGCCAAATACCAAAGACTTTGGGCTCCTAATTTATACTCTGTGTCTCAATTTCCTCACTATTGAAATAGGAAAAACTTTGAGTCCCTACCTTTATAGTCTTATGAAGATGAGGTAATTGTATAAAGATTCTTGCACAGTGCCTAAAACATAATAAGTATTCATATGTTAGCTGTTATATTACATACATTTTGACAGCAGTTTGTTAAACTCTCTCAAACTCAATGTCCTCATTTGTCAAATAAGGAAATGATTTTAGGCAAGACACATATAAAGTCATGTTTATGAACCAACATACAATATTTATTACATACTCACTCAATTGAATGTTTTTTCTCATCTCCCTGAGAATGATAAGCGGAAATGATTTAGTAGTCCTACAATCATCTAGGATCAAACTGCAGTCAAAGGGGGTATATTAGTTTCCCATGACTACGGTAACCGATTGCCACAAACTACATGGCTTAAAACCACAGAAATGTACTCTTTTTCTGTTTTGGAGGCCTGAAGTCCAGTTAAGTTATCACCAAGGTCATGTTCCCTCTGAAGGCCCATAATTTCTTGATTCTTCCAGCTTCTGGTGGTTCCTGATATTCCTTACTCTGTGGCATCAAAACTCCAATCTCTGGTTCTGTGTTCACACGGTCATCTTCCCTATATAGGTCTGTCTCTAATCTCTCTCCACTTTCTCTTAGAAAGACACCAGTCTTTGAATTTAAGGTTCAACCTAAATCCAGTATGATATCATCTGATAAACCTAAGGTAATAACATCTGTAAAGACCCTATTTTCAAATAAAGTCACATTCTGAGGTTCTGGGTGGACATGGATTTGAAGAGACATTAAGCAACCACCTGAAGTGGTGATATCCTATTTAATAAAAGAGTAATATGTAAATTGACTGTACCTTTGCTACACCCAAAAGCCATGCCCACCAGCCACGCACACTAGTCAATCAGAAGCTGGGGTGGAGCCAGCCAGCAAGCATGCGGCTAGGACTGAAGAGCAGGGCCGAGATGCCCGGGGCTGAGGGAGGTGGGACCAAGGCAGCCTGAGCCACAGGGGGTGGGGGCAGTGCTGAGGCAGCCCAGGCCATGGGGGGTGGGGCTGAAGTGGCCCAGGCCATGAGGGGCAGGGCCAAGGAGACCAGGGCCACGGGGGGTAGGGCTGAGGGCCGTAGGGGAGTAGGGTTGAGGTGGCCAGGGCTGGGGGAGCAGGGCCTAAACCACCAAGGCTATGGGGGCAGGGCTGAGCCATTCAGGGCTGCGGGGTCAGGGCCAAGGCAGCCAGGGCCCTGGGGGGTGGGGCTGAGGTAGTCAGGGCTGGGGGTGGTGGGGCCAAGGTGGCCAGGGTTGGGGGGTTGGGGCAGGCCAGAGGCAGCCCAGGACATGGGGGGCAGGGCTGAGGCAGCCAGGGCCAGGGGGACAGGGAGCTGGGGCTGAGAGGAAGCCTCACTGCAGGGTGATGGCTGGATGCCCACGGCCTAAAATCTCGGCCAGTGGCTTTAGGCCTTGGGCAGGCTGGAGGTGAGTGGTCAGTAGGAAATCCCTTTGAGGGCTCCCAGTATGTGTGAGGGGGCAGGTGGGGCTGAGGGATCATCCACCCCCAGTGCACAAATTTTGTGCACCGGGCCCCTAGTCTATCTAAAAAAAAGAGTAATATGCAAATTGACTGTACCTCCAATCAGGCCATGCCAACCAGCCAATCAGTAGCAAATAAATCCCAATCAAGATAGCTGCAGCCACTGAGAGCAGGAAGGAGGTTTCCCTGGGAATGGAGGAAGCCAAGCTTTCTGCCTGCCCTTTCCAGCCTAGACCTCCACTCAATGCTACAAAGTTTCAATTATAGAAGATATATCTCAGCAGAAATTGCAGTAGCCACAAAACTGGAGAGAGCAGTGGCTAGGGTTGCCTGGGCAATGGAGGAAGCCAAATTCTGCAGTTCCGGCCAGCCGAAGCCTCCACTCCAGGCTGCAATGTTTCAATTACAGAAGGTAAATGTCCCAACAGAAATGGCTGCCACCACAGAGCCAGCAGAAAGCTTGGCTCTGCTCCAGGCTACAAAGTTTCAATTGTAGAACATAAAATAAATTCCAGATACCAGGGCCTTCGCTTGGGTCACTGAGGGCATGGCCAACCTGCAAACCACCACAGGCCTCTTGCCCAGGCTGTCCCACCATCCCAAGGGAACCCCAACCCTGATCCAGGACACCCTTCAATGCAAACCAGCTGACCCCCACACATGTACCAGGCCTCTATCCTATCTAATAAAATAATAATATGCAGATTGACCATCACTCCAACACACAAGAGGGCTGCCCCCATGTGGTCAAAGATCCTGCCCCCATGTGGACACAAGATGGCCAGCAGGGGAGAGCAGTTGGGGGTGACCAGGCTGGCAGAAGAGGGAAGTTGGGGGCAAACTGGCTCTCAGAGGAGCACTTAGACATCAATCAGGCTGGCAGGGGAGTGGTTAGGGGGTGATCATCAGGCTGGCAGGCAGAAGCGATTAGGGGCAATCAGGGAGGCAGGTAGGTGAGCAGTTTGGAGCCAGCAGTCCTGGATTGAGAGAAGGATGTCCGACTGCCTGTTTAGGCCTGATTTCACTGGGATTGGGCCTAAACAGACAGTCGGACATCCCTCAAGGGGTCCCAGATTGGAGAGGTTTCAAGCTGGGCTGAGGAACAACCCCCCCCCCAAACCCCATGCACACATTTTGTGCACTAGGCCTCTAGTTTCAAAAATCTCCAACTCTTTCTTGCATTTACCTTATTTTTATGTCAACCTATTCACTCCACCCACATTTTTGGAGCACATACTGTGTGTCAAATCCTGGAATTCAAAGGTTATTTCTTGAAAGAGTTCATAATATTTTGAAACAGATGCACATAAAGCAGGTTCTCTGGAACTATAGTAACAGAAAGAGAAAGAGTGGTTGTTTTATCCCCAAGTGGTTGGAAAGGAAGTAAAACTTGCATCTGTCACAAGTTCTTTACTCATCTACTCAATGGACATATGCCAAATGAAGAGGAGAAAGACAGAAATAGGGTCAAGGAGGAAATGATCAGATAGGCCATTCTTGCCCTCTGTATTAAATAGAACTAAGCAACTTTCTTAGGTGCCAACCAACTTGCTTCCAATAGGAGTATTCCAGGCAAATGAGTATCAATGTGTAACACATTAGAACCCTGGATTGTAACATTTAATTTAAAATCTATCATTTACCGTAAGTCTCTATGAAAAGAACATGTCCATTTGAAAATGGGCACTGTGTAATAAAAATGTATACATTTCTGATTTTAATTCACTGGAACAAAATGTCACTGGTTTGTAAGTTATTTGTTTAATTGATTACAGATAGTCCTGATACATAGTGGTATGTAATCTCTCTTTATGTATTTCTTTTAAGGGAATTTGAAAATATAAATCTAATTTCATAAATATAATAGTTTGAAATACTCCCCTGAAACTGAGCAGTGACTGAAACCTAAATGTTAACTTGTCATTGCACCTTGTTTTGTGAGAATAACTTCAGAGGTGCAGGAACACCTATTTTCAGCACTTGGAATGTGACAAATGTGTTATCTCTACACTTTGTGAAGTTTGCCTCCACCTCCCCCGTCCCACCTAGATTCCTGGTGAGTATAGGTATTATGTTTTCTGTCACAGAGGCTTTGTCCTCAGACAGAAAATCACATATGCAAAGTGTGTCATAAGACTTCTATTATATTTCTATCACTACTACTGGCAGGTGCTGGCTTAAGCCACCTCACCCTCAAACCAGTATCTAAAGCTACATTGAAGATCCCTTTGCTTTCAGAAAGCCCTGGTATCTACTAAAGAATAATCATTTATCTGAGTTTGTTAAAGGGAAGGGACTGACCTTGCAAAATTGTGAAGCAGATAAACTTTTTCATTGTTCTCCTACTTCCCTTCACTATGCAACGATTTTCAAAGTGGTTCGATGAACACTGATATACACAAATCTTAAGTTAACATTTTATTGTTTTATGAATTAGAAAATAGCAAGGAATCAATATAGCTGCCATAAAAATGCAACAATGACATTGTTTCCAAGAGCAAGTAGAGGTTTTTATAACTATTTTTCAAAGCCCACTTTTACCTATCCAACTTTCACTGAGTCATCTTTAAGATCCCTTTAAAATATAATAGGAGATATGGATCTTCTCCTATAAAGAATATATAAATACAATTACAAATATTTTAAGTTTAGATTTTTATCTCCCTTTCCTAGGGACCAAGCCCATTCTTACACCATCTTTAAACTCAGACTCATTCTCTTTTGGGTAGAAATGAGGCAGGGGCTGGGTACCAGTCACACACTTCTCTCCTTCCATGCCAGGTTAGCTTCTGAATCCCTTCATACATACTGTCATTCTACAGACAGACCCACAGACCCTTTTTACTTTAGGGATTTGTTTGTCAGTCACTATGGGAAAACACTATGAGGAAATAATAACAGGATTCCAGAAACAACAACAGAGCAATTACAAAGTTTAATTCTTTTTTTTACCTTTATTGTTCAGTTTATTACTTACATTTTCCCCCAATAGCTCCCCTCCACCCAGTACCCATCCCACTCTATGCCCTTACCTCCCCCCACCCTCTGCCCTCTCCCATAGTTGCATGATTTTTGTCCAGTCTCTTGCTGTACTTCCCGCACCCTTTTTCTCACCAAGCATTATCAGTCCATTCCCTCTCAATGTCCATGATTTTGTTTTATTCCTCATTTTATCCTGATCATCAGATTGTTAATTCACTAGATTTTTAGATTCATTTGTTGATAGATGTGTACTTGTTGTTCATAATGTACATTTTTACCTTTTTCTTCTTCCTCTTCTTAAACAATACCTTTCAGCATTTCATATAGTGTTGGTTTGGTGGTGATGAACTCCTTTAGCTTTTTCTTATCTCTGAAGCACTTTATCTGACCTTCAATTCTGAATGACAGCTTTGCTGGATAGAGCAATCTCGGTTGTAGATTCTTGCTGTTCATTACTTTGAATATTTCTTGCCACTCCCGTCTGGCCTGCATCGTTTCTGTTGAGAAATCCGCTGACAATTGTATGGGTGCTCCCTTATAGGTAACTAATTGTTTTTCTCTTGCTGCTTTTAATATTCTCTCTTTATCTTTTGCTCTTGGCATTTTAATTATGATGTGTCTTGGTGTGGTCCTCTTTAGATTCCTATATTTTGGGGTTCTGTGCACTTTTTGGGTTTTCAAGTCAGTTTCTTTCACCAGGTGGGGGAAGTTTTCAGTCACTATTTCTTCTAGTAGGTTTTCATTATCTTGCTCTCTCTATTTTTCTGGCACCCCAATAATTCTGATGTTGGTATGCTTGAGGTTGTCCCAGAGGCCCCTTATACTATCTTCAGTTTTTTGGACTCTTTTGGCTTCTTGCTTTTCCAGCTGAGTGGATTTTGCTTTTTTGTATTTCAAATCTTTGACTTGGTTTTTGCGGTCGTCTGGACTGCTTTTAGGTCTTTGTATAATATTTTTTGTTTCAGTCAGTGTATGCTTAATTTCTAGTTGGTCTTTTTTCATATCCTCGTAGGCGTTGTTCATTTCTTTGTAGGTGTTATTTATTTCAGCATAGTTCTCATTAATTTTCTCGGCCTTTTCTAGTAGCCTCTTTATAAACCTAATTACTGTGGTTTTAAACTCTATGTCTAGTCGTCTTTTTTTCCTCCATTTCCTTCATAGCTGAGCTCTTTCCTTTTCTCTGCATTGTGGTTACTTTCATGAGTTGGTTCCTTAGCGGTGTGTGATAGGTATCCTCTAAGGAACAGTGGCTCAGCTTCCTTATGCAGCGCGCGGCGTCAGCCTTAGGTCCGCCCTACTTGGCGCACAGCTTCAGCGTCTAATGGGTGCCCAGCGTCAGCCTTAGGTCCGCCCTACTTGGTGCATAGGCCTCAGTCTCAGACATGTCTGTTGTAATTGGGTAGATCACTTTAAAGATTTTTAAGTTGATTATGTTCTAATGGCTATAAAATATGTTTGTTATCGCATCTGAAAGTTATATGAGGAGTAGCTTTATCTCAAGTAGATAATTTGCATCCCTGAGTTCCTGTGGACTTGGGTGACCACTATTTAATGGCTCTGTTTTACCCAAACTTTACTACATTCTCACTACACAGATTCTCTGATCTTTTCCCTAAGAAATAGATAAGTACCACGAATTTCTTACAAAAGAAAGCCAATACTTTTTAAGAAGGTCATACTGGCCCTGGAAAAGGGGATATCTTTAAAGAAAGGGTTGATTCATTCAAAAGAAACAATGCTAACCTACTGAAAGTGAAAGATTGCAGACTGAGAATACGAAGATAATTTAAAAAGAAAACTGCCCCCCTCTCCCCCCACCAAGAGTTCCCAACCATTTTTTGTTTTCTTATCTTTTTATCTTACATTCTTCCCTCACTGAACTTCATTGTGCTGTAGTCTGAATATGTGTTCAACTTCATGGGATGATTTTAAGTTGTATAAATTACATACCTTTTTAATCACAGTTTAAAGTCTTTTTCTTCCATGAGCCTGTAGCATTTCCCTCTGTGAGTATAGGGGGAAATCAAGGTTGCTGATTTAGCAATAAAAAACACAGGACACCTAGTTACATTTTAACTTGATAAACAAAAGATCATTTTAGTATAATAATGTCCCAAACATTATATGAAGTATACTTACACATACACACACACACACACACACACACACACACACACACAAAAGTTGTTTACCTGATTCTAATTTAACTGGGCATCCTGTATTTTACCTGGCAACACTACAACCTATCCTAACCCATTTCTACAAAATAGGTTAGCCCTCAGAGTTTAGTGGCATCCAGGGATTTAAAGAACATCTTTATTCTATATTCACAGAGGAAGATGCTACAGGCTCAGTAGGAAACCACTTCCTGCCAGGCAGCTGCTCACTTTGGACAGGGACCCTTTCAGCTGAATGGGACGAGTCAGCCATTGCTAACATCACATAACACTTGAGTGTCTGGAGAATGTTTGTTTTCTTCCCCTTTTCTCACAGGTTTGAATTTTTACTTTGACTTTCAATAAAATAAGGCCTATGGGTCTAGTTTGTCTATCATCTGCCCCCCTGGGTGTAGATTTGTCTTTTATTCTGCTGCAGAATAAATAAAGACAATGTTGAACAGTATCCAGAGAGATTCTCTGTGAGCTGTGGCAACAATGCAGGAAACACCAACATCTACCAATCATTTACACCTAAATTTTAACCTACTCCTCAAAAGAACAAAGAAACGCCCAAAGAGAAACTGATTTGAATGCCATTTTCATTGTTTCATTGGCTTACAACCTGGAAATATTTCCACTGTATAAAAGCATAGCCTGGAGAAACAAATTTCATTCAGAAAGTGATGCTCTGAGAGTTGGCTATTCTGAGCTCCTCAGATATCATAGTTATGGAGAGAGGTGCACACCAAATGTGTAATTTACTTAATGCTACATTTTTGTGGGCATACTAACTATCATGCCAACTGATACCATTTTTAAATCTAAACATAACTGTAATCAAATGGTTATCACTGATATAAGAAATCAGAAATTTTTAAGTCAACTTAATATGCAGCTGCTTTAACTTGTGCTTGTTGATGAGCAAAATGTCAGCACCTACTTTCAAAGAAAGCTATCTTGCTCTGCAGTAAACTGGCTTTCACAACATTCTAAAGCGAAGCTATCCATAGAAAAAGCTGTAATGTTTTCGGTCCAGATGGTCATCTCTGAGATAGGCAACAGAGACTAAAAATTCCAGGACAGCTGCCTCCTGTGTCCATTGTGAAATTAAATGAAGTGGCCATTAGAATGAGGTGGTTCTAACAACCTAGCAGCCTACTAAGCAAACCAAAACCTAAGCTTTTAAATGGCTTAGGTTAAAAAAAAAATCAAAATGTTAGGATGACTGACTAGTCACAAACAGCCACCCAGGCTTTTCCCAGCCAATGCATGAGCTAGTCAACCAATCTGTTAAGATTACTTTCTTCCTGTTTCCTTTTCTCCTTTCCTCTATAAATCTTTCCCCTAGCTCTTGTCCGTAGGGCACTTCTAGCCACTTCTGGTTTATTGCCACCCAATTCAAATAAATTTTTGCTCAAATAAAACAAAATGTTTTGTATACCTCAATTTGTCTTTTAGCACCATAAAGGAATTATTTATAGATATGGCATTTGGATGCACAGAGAAATGGAGTAGACCAGATGATTATTTCCCAAAAGCAGAATCTAAAATAGGAAGGCTGTTTGTACCCTTGGTGTGTAAACCCCAGTTTTGAGGAGAGCACACAAGGACTCAATAGTTTTGAAATTTACATATGACTTCTTAGAGGTTAAGGGAGTGTGCAGAGAACCTGCAAACAGCTTGGAGCTGGTTCAGACCCACGAGTAAAGTAAGCCTTTAGGGTAGACAAAGAGAGTTCTCAGGCCTGAGACCTGAGGCCTTAAGGACCTTCCCTTGTAACCTGGTTAAGAAATGCGCCTGCCTGCATGTGGTATGTGCTACTCAGGACAAGTCACATTGCCTTTAGTTATTTCTGATTTAGACCTGGATCTGTGCTCTTCATATTCTTTTTGCTGGTTCTGATGACCTCATTACTTTGTTAATTAAAATTTTAGCTTATTTTAATCTCCCTTTAATAGTTCTCTTTTAACAGTGGGGAAGAGGAAGCAGCACCCCAGAGAATAGTGTCTTCCCCAAAGGTAGATGAGCAGTCTTCCTTCCTGTGCTTCAAATTATATCTTCTTGCCTGGCCTGAAAGACAGCTCCAAAGACACAGGTTAAAAATATTCTTCCAGGTAATTTAGGAAGGCCATGAGCTAAATTACTCTTCTGGGGGGAAAATGCAAATAGTCTGAAAGCCTCTGGTAATTGCCAACAAAGAGAGCCACAGAGCCTATTCATAGACCAAAAGGGAGGTGTCTAACGAGTCCCATGGCCTCTACTATTCTTCCCTTTCTTCCTCTCCCACCTTAACTTATCATTTAATGTTATTTAGGAATTACCTCTTCATATCCTTTGGCCATTTTTCTATTCGGCAGTTCATGGATGCGCATGTGTGTTGTGCATGTGTTACATTGGTTTTTCCCATGTTGTTTGTCATGTGGGATAATACACTTGCTCCTCGTTTGCTTTCTTCAGGCTCTCTACAGACTCTGAAAGGAATCTTTTTAGGTGTGATCACGTACTAGCCATCTATTCTTGGTACTTTGTCTATGTAATGTCAATACAGGATACATTTCCTTGCCCACTGACTCTTTTAGTGAATAGGAAACTCAAAAGATGCCAGCTCTTTGTTCATTCTATCTAGGCCAACCAATTAAGAATATGAACTCTGTTAAAATTTTAAAATATGTTTGCCTAGTTATCATTAATCTTTTTTATTTTATTCATTATAGTGACCAGAGTTTTAAGTTTTCATGTAGTTAAACCTGTATTCCTTATTAGTCTGTATTTACACATAAGAATTTTTTGTAATTTCTGTCTTAAAAATAATCCATTATGAATATAAATTTAAAATATACAACCAAGAATTTAAAAAAGCTTAAATAGCTATAATATCCAGACCAGTGCATCATTTTGTGATGTTTAACAGTATGGTAATGAAATAGCAGAATCAGTAACATGCTTGTCTGATCTCTACCATATGCTGGCTATGCATACTTGATGCTCTAAAGGTAAGAAACACTAGAATGTTCCTTTTTCTCTTCCCCTTCATATCCCAAAAGTCAGTCTTAAAGAAATTAAGTAGAATCCTGGCCAGGTGGCTCAGTTGTAAAGTTAGAGCATAGTCCCAATATGCCAAGGTTGCAGATTCGATCTCCACTCAGGGCATATATAAGAATCAACCAATGAATGCATAAATAAGTAGAATAACAAATTGATGTTTCTCTCTCTCCTTCCTCTCCCTCTTGCTCTAAAATAAATAAAATTTTTAAAAGATGTTAAGTATAGATGAGCAAAGCAGGCATGCACTGAAGGCTGGGTTGAGGAGAGTGTGGGTACTAGACTACTCCAAAGAGTATGTCAGAGCCTGAGTGGGGTGAGGAGAATCCTATTGGTTGCAAAGGTTAGTAAGTTAAACCAGAAGAAGAAGAAGAAGAAGAAGAAGAAGAAGAAGAAGAAGAAGAAGAAGGAGAAGGAGAAGGAGAAGGAGAAGGAGAAGGAGAAGGAGACGGAGAAGGAGAAGGAGAAGAAGAAGAAGAAGAAGAAGAAGAAGAAGAAGAAGAAGAAGAAGAAGAAGAAGAAAGAAGAAGGAGGGAGGAGGGGAGGTGGAGGAGGAGGAGGAGGAGGAGGAGGAGGAGAGGTGGAGGAGGAGGAGGAGGAGGAAGAGGAGGATGATGATGAGGAGGAGGAGGAGGAGGAGAGGAACTTGGGGGAGGAGGAGAGGAACTTGGGGGAAAGCTTTGGAAGTAGCCCAAATAATCTAGTGAATAATTAAGTCACAAGAAGAGTCAGAATGCAGCAGAGCCCTCTGGAAAAGCCCAGATAGGCAGCTTCAATGTCACTAGGATGTTCCTATATATTTCATCTCTGTTTTCCTTTGTTCTCTTTCTCTCTATCTCTCTATATATATCTATCTCTTTGTCTTTTTTCTTTACATAGTAAGAAAAACAATGTCTGCCAATGATTTTAAAATTTTACTTGCAATACATACATACACATACATATACATATAATATGTACATACAATAAATACAATACATACAGGAGACAGGACCATCTTGATTTTTAGTGTTTCCAGGTCCAAAAATCCAAGTGAATGGACTCATTGGTCAAGCTTAGGCACCTGGTGACAGCTGCTGCTACAGCCATGGATAAAACAGGGAGAATAAGAAAATGAAGGCATCTTTAACAAATTTCCCAAATTGGAAATTCTGTGTAGATTATACCTAAGTGTCTACAATGTAGATCTTCTTACTTATCTCCATCTCTTAGAGGTATAGGTGATCAGTTATGCTTCAAACTTATTCTGACTTAACACTATTCTCTGCAGATGACTCTATACTCAACTCTGATACTGAACTCAGGAAAATAACAACTTTTAGTACTTTATAAGAAGTGAGAATTTCAAAGTATGCTGCTTTCTGTGTTACACAGTCTTTAAGTGATTGTCAGAAGTGGGATGTCAAAGTGTAAGGATATTTTTTATGAATAAATTCTACCAGTTATTGTCTAAAAAGAATGTAGTTAATTGTATTTTCATAAACAAAGTAAGAGCATTGTCATTTCCCTATAACATCAACACTGTATATCCTTAATCTCTTTAATATCTGTCAGTGTGAGAAATAATGAATGGCATAGTCTTTTGTTTTACATTTTCCTGACTACTAGTAAGATTACATACCTTCTACTTTATTATCCACTTTCCTTGTTCGCTAATAAATTGCCTATTCCTATATTTTGCTTATTTTTCTTTTTTCATTTTGTTGACTTCTAGTTGTGTGAAATAAAAATTTTAATTTTTATGTACTATATATTCGATATTAATATTAATATCTTGTTTGCTACACATCTCATCCTTTTTATCTATCATTTGTATCAGCTTTGTTTATTATACTTTTTTATTCAGAAATACTTTTTTTGCATATGTGTAAATCTTTTCTTTTATAATTCTTAACTTCGCTGACTTAAAGTTTTTCCACCCATCTCTACTCTTCTGCATCTATACACAACTTTACTTTTTTTCTATTGGTTTTTATTTTAACAATGTAGTCTAAGTGGATTGTATTTTGTATGCAATATAATAGTTTAACTTATTTCAGCTGAAAAGCCAGTATTCAGGACTATGTGAAATAAATAAATCACCTCTCCAAACATATCTCTCAGAGGAGTGCACATTTTATGTTCACATTAGACTTTTCCCTATGTATCTATAATCCTTTGATATTTGTCTGTGTGTATCTGTTTATATGTACAAACACATATACACTGAGTGGCCAGATTATTATGATCTCTGAATGCATAATAAACTTGGAATTCAGTGTATATCCTATAGAATAAAAGGTTAATATGCAAATTGTCCTCTCAACCACGTGTTTGACCAACAGGCAGGCCAGCCAACCTCCCATGTCCCCTCCCCCTGGCCAGGCTGGCCAGACCCCATCCATGCATGAATTCATGCACCGGGCCTCTAATACACACACACACACACACACACACACACACACACACACACACACATACACACACACACTGAGTGGCCAGATTATTATGCATTCAGAGATCATAATAATCCGACCACTCAGTGTATATACAAATAAACACTATATGTATAGTATGATCTCTTTTTATTTTATTCTTCTTTAATTTGTTTGCTTAAAATGTGGGGAAAGAATCCCAAACAAGTAGTTTATAGCTCTATTTCATTTTTTTAAAAGACATAACCCAAGGACATAAACAATAGGGTGTTGAAGGCCTGGGATGGGGAGCAGAGGTGCGCTGGGAGAGGTTAATGGGGGCAAGAGGGGACATATGTAATACTTTCAACAATAAATATTGAAAATAAAATAAAGTAAAAGGCATAATCTCAGGCTATCTTAAGAAGTGACAAACCAGACTCATAAGGCATAACCAATTAACTGCTCCCAGGTAAGGAAATAAATCCCCAGGGTAAATGCTCCAAGTTCTGCTCTGAATGGTGAACCCAAATCTCTACAATATTCCTTACTCAACTCCCCTAGGAGAGTGTCACAGTATCTATCTGCTTCTGTCTTCAAAAAGGGCAGCCTTCTACTGTGCCTCCTTCAGTTACTCCTCTCCATAGTCTCACATTCTCAGCTGGCTTTCTTCTTAATGAGTTGCAAGACTGGCTTCTCCATTTAATATTCTGTATGAAAAAGAAGAGCATTTAAAGTACCTCTATTCTACTGCTGACCTTTTAGCACTTTTTAATCTATGGTGGATATGGGGATAGATGTCATTAAAAATAACTGAAGACGTTTGCAATATTTATTGATCTCTCATCAATCTTTGATTCCATAGACAGGTTCCACTTAGCTAAGTAATATGATTTTGATATTGATTCAAGGTTTTTAATCTTCCCTCATAGCTTGTACTGACACAGAATTTCAATTAGGGTTAATTTATTCCTCAAATATGCATTGATGCCACTATTTACCAAGTTCTGTGTTAAGTGCTGTGAATATACAAATGAACAAGAGTCACAATCCTGGGTGGTTACAAGTTCCATTAAGAAAATGTAATTGTAGATATGATTAAAGGCATTATTTGTCCTCAATTCTCCTTTGAAGTATTTATCCAAATATCTGATGCAAATTTGGTCTTCCTTATGTCCTCCTTCCATAAGAAACAAGCTCAATATCTTTCCTCTCTAGAAGAGGATGTATTTTCTATCAGAAATATCTATCTCTGTCCAGGATATCTAGAAACATTTTCTCTATCTAAAACGAAAGGTGTTTTATGCAATAGGAACCACCATAACACTTTTCAAACAATTTTTTTGCCTAACAATATTTAGTAAGTTCCTGTTATATATTAGACCCAATGATTTAGGATGAAACCAGAAGTCCTTCTTTTTGCTCCATGGACACATTTAGCAGTCTGAAGTCTATAAATTCCTTCTCAGAACAATATTTTTATAAGTCCATAAATCAAAACACATTAGATCTCAAAGAAAAGAAATTGCCATACACTTTGGTTAACAATATTAATTCATTTCTACAAGCCCTGCTGTTAAGTGATGTTAAGTGAAATCTTTAAAATTTTTTAAATCTCCATTAATTTTAATAGGAAATTTTATTAAGTATTACATCTTAACCTAAGACATCCCAAATTTTTTCAAGATTTAAATAAATAAATGTGTGTGTGGTATAAACCACAATACATTTGAAACTGTCATGAAGAATGAAAAGCATTCACTTGAGCAACCAGCGCCAGCCAAAAGACTTAGATTTAGGTAGCAACTTCAACTGTGTTCCAGAGACAAAGAGAAGGATGCCTTTTATAGTGAAAGCTCCAGTACAAAGTTCTCAATTAGGTCCTTTTGTGTAAATGAGGCATCCAAATTGTGAAGTTTTGATTGGTCCATATAGATGGAAGCAAGGGTACAAGTTTTGTAATTCTGACTGAAGGGGCCATGTCTCAGTTCTTTGGTAGAAAGGTGAAAACAGGGCTTCCCTGCAGTGGTTGACTCAGATCTTGTAAACAAGTGGGGCGTCGTGTGGAAGCTGTGAGCACAGTCTGAGTTTCTTCCCTGTGTACAGAGCACTGAGGAGCCCTGTCAGCAGATTCTTATTTATAAAATTTGAGCCCTCAGTTGACCATGGATTGTCCATCTCACCAGATAAATTCCTTTTCAGGGTCCACAGTGCACGAATATAAGAATATTCATCTCTATGTAACGATATATAGTTATATATTTACACACGTAATAAGTGTAAGTTTTTATAAGCAGTGACAAAGAATTCGAAAGTAAGCAATCATTATAATCCAATGAAGGTTTAATCTACCCATCAAAAGAGGAAAAGATGACTTGATAGTGAGTAATGCATACAAAGAAGGAATGAGGGAGTTTGGCATTGGAAAGGTCATTATTTTTTTCTGCACTATTATCTTCACATATTTTTCAATCTTTTAGGGGAGATCCTGATTATTGAGGTTAAATTGTGCTTAGAATAAGATTCAGAATTTATCTCTAGAGCAAAAATGCAAACAAAATGCAAACAATTTAATCTACATGGACACAGCATATGCACACAACAAACCCAAGGGTTGTAAGAAATGAAAATGCTAGGTCCTCACTTCTTGTTTGGTGTCCACAATCAAAGCTAATGTGTTTGTGTTCATTTTAACAGTCCTTCAGATTGAAATTCGTTCCCTATGATACTTTGAGTACAAAATGTTATTGAGTGAATTACTGAATATATCTTTGCCTAAAATCATAATA
The DNA here is from genome assembly GCA_027563665.1 of Antrozous pallidus. NCBI lineage: Eukaryota > Metazoa > Chordata > Mammalia > Chiroptera > Vespertilionidae > Antrozous > Antrozous pallidus. The sequence goes on from CM050513.1 coordinate 29,294,045, forward strand.
GTGATATTATTTCTCATGGTATGTATATTTAATGAATTTTGGAGTAAAATTTTTCTCTATACTGGCAATAAAATGTTTTTCCAAGCATTATATGACTTTTTAAAAAATATATTGCTAAAAATTCATTAACTGAACATTCATTTTGTGAGGTGCATCTATTATTAGCTTATTATTCTCTAGACAAGTCTTGAGGATCTATGAATTCAGTTGGATGTAAAAAAAAAACCCACAAATTTCTGCATTTATATAGCTCATATTCTTGACAATCTATATGAATGGTAATTCTGTTCACTGGATCAACTCAGCTCACAAAAGGTGCATTTGACTCTGATTTATATTCCAATCAGTTTTCACTTCATGATCATCTTTTTCTCTTTATTTATTTTAAGTATATTTTTATTGATTTCAGAGAAGAAAGAGATAGAAACATCAATCTATATTAATAAAAGGTTGATATGCTAATTAGACCAGATAGACCAGGAATCTTCGGGGCGACCTTCCAGAACAACCAGTGGGTAGGGAGCAGAGCCAGCAAGCCTATGTCGCCAGGCCAGCCATGGCAGTTCTTAAGACCCCCCTTCTGCAGAGGTGGTGCAGAAGACGCAGCTGCATGGGAGAGGCTGTGGTGTGGGCTGGTTCAACACCTTGGCCCCTTCTGCAGAGGCAGTGGGAGAGGGAGCTGGAGCGGTCCCATTTCCAGTGCTATCCCTTCCACAGAGGCAGCCACAGAGGCAGTGGCGTGGGCCTAGTCCTGGTGTCACACCTCCACAGAGTTCAGAGTGTTAAGGGGCAGTGCGGTCCTGGAGCCTCCACAGAGGTTGGATGGGGTGTGACCTGTGGTGCCTCAATCTCCTCTAGCGCCTCCCCAAGCTGGCCTGGCCCCAGAGCACCCACCACTCACCAGTGTGTGGGGGAAGGGACTAGCACTAAGAAGCAATGAGCCCAGCTGAACCACTGAGCCCTGGCTGGGTGATTCAGTTGGTTAGAGCAATGATTGCCAACTTGTGGTCCATGAAGTCCGAAAGGTTGGTGACCACTGGGTTAGAGCATTCTCCTGTACACCAGAAAAGTTGTGGACTTGATCCCATTTAGGGCACATACATAGGTGTGGGTTTGATGCCCAGTTGAAGCGTGTACAGGAGCCAATATGTTTCTCTGTCACATCAATGAATCTCTCTCTCTCTCTCTCTCTCTCTCTCTCTCTCTCTCTCTCTCTCTCTCTCTCTCTTTCTCTCTTTCAAGTTGATAAAAACATATCCTTGGGTGAGGATTTTAAAAAGGTGAAGGGATAGAGAAGTAAATATTGTTAGTTATAAAACAATCATGGTGAAGTAAAGTACAGCATAGGGAATATAGTCAGTAATCTATACTAATAAAAGTATACTATGTTAATTAGATGGACAATCAAATGACCTTCCAGAGACAGCTGCAGTCGCAGAGGCTGAGGCAGAGGTGGTTAGGGGCGATTAGGCAGGCAGTGGAACAGTTAGGGGAAATCAGGCTGACAGGTAGAGTATGAGCGATCAGGTAGGCAGGCAAGCGATTAGGAGCCAGCAGTCCCAGATTGTAAGAGGGATGTCTAACTGCCAGTTTAAGCCCGATCCCACAGGGGTCCTGGATTGGAGAGGGTACAGGCCAGGCTGAGGGACACTCTCTCCCCACCCTCACCTTGCATGCACAAATTTCATGCACTGAGCCTCTAGTAATGAGAGAAAATCATTGATCAGTAGCCTCCTTATGCCCCACATTGGGGATCAAGCCCACAACTCGGGTATGTGCTCTTGACCAGAATCAAACCTGGGACCCATTAGTCCACAGGCTGATGCTCTATACACTGAGCCAAACTATTTAGGGCATGATCATCTTTTAAAAAAATTTTATTAGGGTGACATTACTTGCTAAAATTATAAAGGTTTCAGGTGTTCAAATCCATAATACTTCCATCACCATTTATTGCCCACATTGTCTTTTACCTCCCCGCTACCTCCTTTTCCTTTGATAATCACCATATTTTTGTCTGAATGTGTGAGTTTTTTTATTTGTTTGATTTTGTTTCACCCCTCCACCTTTTCACATAGCCCCATAATCTCCCTCTCCTTTGACAACTCTCAGTCTGTTTTATATCCATGAGTCTGTTTCTATTACATTTGTTAGCTTATTTCGTTCATTAGATTTCACATGAGTGAAATCATATGGCACTTGTCTTTTCTGACTGGCTTATTTCACTTAGCATAATGCTCTCTAGGTCTCTCTATGCTGTCACAAAGCATAAGAGTTTCTTCTTTTTTATGGTTGTATAGTTTTTTATTGTGTAAATATACCACTGCATTTTATCCATTCATCAGTTGCTTCCAAATCTTGGCTATCCTGTCTAATAAGAGAATAATATGCAAATTGACCGTCACTCCAACATACAAGATGGCTACCTCCATGTGGTCAAAGATGCTGCCTCATGTAGACATAAAATGGCCACCATAAGATGGCCAGAAGGGCAGGGCAGTTGGGAGGGACCAGGCCTGCAAGGGAGGGCAGTTGGGGTGATCATGCCTTCAGGGAAGGACAGTTAGGGGTGACCAGCCTGGCAGAGGATGAAAGTTGGGGGTGACTGGGCCTGCAAGGAAAGGTCGTTGGGAAGGGGAGGGGGGACCCAGTCTTGCAGGAGGAGCAGTTGGGGGGGACCAGGCCTGCAGGGGAGGGAATTTAGGAATGACCAGGCCTGCAGAGGAGGGAAGTTAGGGGTGACAAGGCCTGCAGGGGAGGGCAGTTGGAGGGAGCCAGGCCTGCAGGGGAGAGCAGTTGATCATAGCCATTCTGACAAGTGTGAGGTGCTATCTCATTATGGTTTTAGTTTGCATTTCTCTGGTGATTAGTGACACTGAACATCTTTTCATGTCTATTGGCCATCTGCATGTCCTCTTTGGAGAAGTGTCTATTCAAGTCCTTTGTCCATTTTTTAAATTAGATGTTTGTTTTTTATTTGTTTGTTTATTTGTTGAGTTTTTTTAAGTTCTTTATCATTTTGAATGTTAACCCCTTATCAGATGTATCATTGTCAAAAATGTTAACCCACTCAGTGGGTTATCTTTTCATTTTGTTGATGGCTTGCTTTGCTATGCAAAAAACTTTTAGTTCGATGTAGTTCCATTTGTTTATTTTTCTTTTGTTTCCTTTGCCTGAGGTAATATATCAGAAACAATATTGCCACAAGAAATGACTGAGATTTCATTACCTATGTTTTTTCCTAGGATTTTTATAATTTGGAGTCTTACATTTAGGTATCATGATCATCTTTTATTTTTTATTTAAATTTTTTGTTTTTGACACTATTGCACATGTCTCCCATCCCCCCTCCTTTGCCCACCTCCACCTCATGGTCATCTATGATGCTACTTTATTTAGCTCAGTGATAGGCAGAGTATTGCTGAAGAGCTAAATCCATTACCTCCTGTTTTTACAAATAAAGTTTTATTGAAACATAGTCATGCTCATGTTTTCCATGACTGCTTCTTTACTACAATAGCAGAATTGAGTAATTATAACAAAGATTCTTTAGACTGCAAAATAAAATAAAAAAAGATGCACTATGTTGCTCTTTATAACAAAAATAAACAAAAGTTTGCCTATTCCTGATTTAAAGAGACTACAGTTATAATATTATTGAATACTTGAGCAGATCAAAGAAGCTTCTTAAAATATGTGGCCTTGGTTACAGATATTCTTACAGCTCTCCTATAAAGCAAATAAGGGATAGAACTTTACAGAATGTATTTTCACTTCTAATTTTTCTAAAATATTAGAATATCCACTGCCCTGATGCTTAATGTTGTGATTCTTAGTATGCAAATCTGTCATGTCATTCCTTGATTTAAACCTCTTGAGTGATTTCCCCTTATTTTTGGGATAACATTAATATCTTAAATGCAGTTTACAAGATACTTATACTCTGGCATCACATAATTTTTCGGCCTCATCTTTGGTCTCTTTTCTTATTCTCCCTGCTAGAACTATAGACTTCTGCTTTGGCTAATTCTATGGTGCCTTTGTAAATTGCTTTTCAGTCTGGGGAGCAACTCATCTTTCAGGCCTTATCCAGGCTAGTTCCTCTGTGCTATGAATGCAGGGCACAGGCCTACATGTGTGTATCCAGTTTGAAAACTAAGGTCTGCTGAGTCGCTTCCTACTTCCCTGGTAGGTTGGTTTTCAAGTTCTGCTTCCTGCATCCCAAAGTATAGTCATTGTGGGAGAAGAGGTGACTTAAAGAGCTCATTTGTTTAGGAGGTGAGGGGACTTAATCATAACTTTGGACTTTTCTTTAGATGGTTAAACAATGAGTGTTTATGAAAACAAGAAAAATCTTTTCCCCCCAGCGTTTTCTTTTCAAAGGCTTCTCTGTGTACTCTGGCTAATTTAAAAAGTGCCCCATAGGGTGCTTATTTTTTTCACACATATATTGCCAGAGTAGTTCCTGTGTTGGCTCAAATGTGCTTCTTTTTTAAGTCAAATGAAAGAGAACTTTCTTTTAGAGGATTTATCTGCTGATCTTGTTGGTTAGCATAAACCTAAATAAAGCTTCTGTTAAGAGTTTAACTTTTTTGCTAAATCCTCTCGGCTAAATTATCTGGTAGATTCTTAGATGATGTAACTAGAGTGCTCTTAGTACCTTCTTTCCAGCCTGAAATTTCTGTGTCCCAAGAGGACTCCTCTGAAGTAAATGTTTTGAAGATGGATATTTTTCTCCCAAACCAGTTGACCTTATTCCTTGTGCAGTTTGAGGTTGGGGTATGGATGTGTGAGATATGGTAGGCACCAGAAGTGAGCAAGTGATTAATTCTATAGCAGGGAATGGCCTTGGAGAGCAACATCTAGGTCAGGCTATCGAGAAAGGCTGTCTCATAGGCTTTAGAGGTGGTAGAATAATGTCTCAAGGAAAAGGGCCTTGGAAAGGAGCAGTAAAAGTAGCTCTCAATGTTGGCCCCTGTCAGTCTGGCATACAACTGTAAAATTAAGCTTTCTTAATATGGAGTTTCCCTCAGGGAAAAATTTTAGGAAGATACAACAAGAAGAATCCTATTTAATAAAAGAGTAATATGCAATTGACCGTACCTCTGATCAAGCCACATCCACAAGCCACACCATCAGCCAATCAGGAGCTGGGGCGGAGCCAGCCAGTGAGAGTGCATCCCCTGGGGCCAGCTGCGTGCTGGCCAGGGCAAAGGCCTGGGCTGGGAGGCAGGGCTGAGGCAAAGGCCCGGGCCGGGAGGGTGGGGGGGCCGAGGTGGCCAGTGTGTGCATGGCCCCCGGGGCCTGGCGGGTGAGTGCTGGCTAGGGCAAAGGCCCAGGCCGAGGGGGCAGGGCCGAGGGAGGCTAAGGCTGGGGTTGGGTGGAGGGTGCTCGGGGGGAGCCGGCCATCTGCCCCATTGCAGGGCAATGGCTGGGTGCCCAAGGCTGGGCGTGAGTGGTCAGTAGGACATCTCCTGAGGGTTCCCAATATGTGTGAGGGAGCTGAGGGGTCACCCACCCTCAGTGCACAAATTTCATGCACCGGGCCCCTAGTACTATCCAATAAAAAAGTAATATGCAAATTAACCACCACTCAGTCACAAAGATGGTGGTGCCTGTAGCCACAAGATAGCGGCGCCCAGTCCTCTCAGCCCTGCTGGAGTCCTCCAGTTCTGAGGGGGTGGCTGCTGAGAGTGGGCAGGGAGAGCAGCCTTGTAAAATGTTTGCTTCATAGCTGTGTGACGAGGCAAGCATTCCACACCCAGCTGCAGATAGGCCTCCAGGCCACGGAGAGCCTCTGGGGAATGGACATGAGAGGAGAGGCCAGGCCCCACAGAGAGCTACTGGTGCATGGATTTGTGCGCAGGACTACTATTAAATAAATTCATAAAGAATGTCTGTTACATGCTGAACAGGAATGAATCTCAAAAACATTGTGCTAATCAAATATCAGACATAAGAGACTACATATTGTATAATTTCATCCATACAAAGTGTCCAGAATAGGCAATTTATAGAGACAAAAAGCAGATTATTGAGTTCCTGGGACTGGGAGGGCCGGAGATGGGTTTGGGATTATTTTGAGGGTAATGAAAATGTTCTAAAACTGACTATGGGATGGCTGCACAACCCCATAAATTAACTCAAAATCATTGGGTTGTACACTTGAAGCAGCTGGATTTTATAACATGTAAAAAATATCTCAATAAACCCCCTTAAAAAAAAAGGTGAAATCATATATTCTAAGGAACTGAGGATAGAATTTTCTAGCATAAGACAAAAGTGCCTTATCTAACATAATCATTATCATCTAAATGTTGGCCAGGCAGCTTTGTTTCTGCAAGAAAGAAAACCAGGAACAAAACCATTCCAAGCATCACAGTCAAAATTCAAATTGGTTTTCAGATGAGAATATTTCCTACATTTTGCTCAATGTACAGATTTTCAAAAGAGACCTCTACTAAAAAAACATGAAAATATGGAATGTTTTCAACACATGCACTAATGTTAAAAAATGATGCTGAAGGTTGCTTTTGCTTCCTTTTGGGAAAACAAGTATTTACTAAATAAATCAATAAGAACACAAGATAATGGGGAGTGTCTTATTTGTGTCCTTCAGAGAGTACATGCAATTTGATATGCTAATCATAACTATTTTATTTTATTTAGAACACTTCTCCATGGCTAGACTAAATCTTACCAGGAATTTGAATTACTCTAACTTGCTATGCCTCCATAAAATATTTAGGACTAAACCTGACCAAAGGTACCAGGGCATTAGGGGAGAACAAGATCAGACCCATCTCTTCCTTCCCACTCCCTTGGATGCCCAAACAATTAAGGGGATTTCTGGGCATAAATGTAGACTTTTAATAGGACAATATAGCCAGACCTTTATATCAATGATTGAAAGTCTCAAAAGAATGAAGGACACTTTATTGAATGGGAGCCTGACTCTAGGCTAGCATTTAATCAGCTTAAGAAGGCATTCCTCCAAGCCCCAGCCATGAGTCTCCCGACAGGGCAAGAATTCAACCTATATGTTACTGAAAGAGGAAGGATGGCCTGAGGAGTACTGGCACAAGCCTGAGGTCTTGCTCAATAGCCAGTGAGATATCTGAGTAAAGAACTGGATATCATGGCCAAGGGCTGGTCACCATTTTGCAGGCAATGGCTGCTGTAGCGCTGCTGGTTCCAGAGGCCACCTGGTTAACCGTAGGAAAGGTCCTGATAGTTCTTATTCTCCATAATATCATGGCTTTGGATTACTCTAACTTGCTATACCTCCATAAAAAGCTTATGGCTTTCAGATAGCTGTCTTCTCAAATATCAGACACTGCTATTAGAGGGGCCTATAGTCAAATAAAAATGGGTCCCTTTTTAAACCAGGCCACCTTCCTTCTGGAAGAAAAACAAATCTCAGAGCGTGACTGTGAGCAGGTAATACTCCAAACCTATGAAGTCAGAGAAGACTTAAGGGAGACTGCCTTAGAAAGTCCTGATCTAATCCTGTGGAATGGAAGTTCCTTCATGGAACATGAGGTGCATAAGGCTGGGTACGCTGTGGTCACCCTCACTACCACTCTGGAGTGCTCCCCTTTCTCCTGGCACTAGTGCTCAGTTAGCCGAGCTGATCACCCTTAAAAAAGCATTAAAGCTCAGCGAGGGCAAGGGAGTAACATATATACTGACTTTAAATGGCAGCCCCTGCTGCCATCTGGAAGCAAAGACATTTGACAGAGAATGGATCCTCTATTAAATACCACAAAGAGATTGATCAGCTCCTATCCTCAGTATACCTCCTTTCAGAGGTAGCTGTTATACATTTCAAGGGTCATCAAAGAGAAGTAAATGAGGTTGTGGAAGGAAATAGGCTAGCTGATCTGGCCACCAACGCAGCAGCCAGAGCAGGACTCTAAATCTAAACCCTTAGACTCATTAGCTATACACTGAGTGGCCAGATTATTATGATCTCTGAACATATAATAAACTGGCCACTGTGTGTGTGTGTGTGTGTGTGTGTGTGTGTGTTTGTGAATTAGAGGCCCGATGCAGGAATTTGTGCATGGGTGGGGTCCAGCCAGCCTGGCCAGGGTGAGGGAACATGAGCAGTTGGCTGACCTGCCTGCTGGTTGAACTCCTGGTCAAGAGGACAATTTGCATATTAGTCTTTTATTATATTATGTGCACTGAATGGCCAGATTATTATGCATTCAGTGATCATAATAATCTGGCCACTCAATGTGGTCATCTTGGATAATCATTTAGCCCTTGATTACCTCTTGGTAGAATGAGGAGGAGTCTGTGCAATTATAAACAAAACCTGCTGCATTTATATCAATAACTCTTGCCTTGTGGAGACAATCTTAAGGACAATCTATGAATAAGCAGAGTGGCTGCATAAGTACAACCAATGGGGTCAGGACATGGATAGTCTTTTTCTTCCTGGCTGCCTACCATAACCTGTCTCATACCCTTTCTAGGCCCCCTGGTCTCTGTAGTTCTCCTTCTAATTTTTGAACCTTGCATTTTTTAACCGCTTAGCTAAATTTATGCTTTCTTGTCTGGAATCCTTCAAATTACAGATGGTTATGGAAATGGAACCCCACATGAATAACCCAAGTTTCTTCAGCCCTGTGGATAGTCCTTTCCTGAAGGAATCTTGACTGCTGGGGTCCTGACAATGTCCCCATTCAGCAAGAAGCAGCCAGAGTGGGAGGTCATCCTCCCAGTTCCCTAATAGCAAACAGGCAGGGTTACTCCGTGAGTAGGGGGACATGAGGAATTAGTGGGATCAGGCAGTTTAGGGAAAGGGCCTTGGGGAGGTAAGGTGGTAGGTAAGGACGAAATAAACCAGATGGTCAATGGAGCAAGAGAGGCAGAATGTGCCAGTCAGCCACAGAGCTGCCCTTCCCCCTGGACTCAGGAGTGGACAGTAAAATCGGGAGGACAAGGGCAAAAGGAGATTGGGTGGTGATACTTTGAAAGAGACAACAGAAGGCAAGTGCATGAAATTTAACCCCCTAGATCAGTGGTCGGCAAACTCATCAGTCAACAGAGCCGCAGTTTGCTGACCATTGATTGCCCTAGAGTCTAGGGCCTAGATTAATGAGCTTCTGTAGCAACTCTTTTTGGGACATCTCTCTGCGAGGAGAGCTCTGTTCTTTCACTGTAATAAACTTTGCTTCCCTTTGCGTGCCCCTTCCTTGCCCCTGAATTCATTCATAAAGTTCTAGAGACAGGAGACCCAGCAGCTCACACTCACCTCTCAAAACCATGGACTATGCCAACATTTAAATCAATGATTGCTTTATCAAGCTTCTTAACATTATCTTCTCTCTTAGGAGTAACAGGTAGCTATTATTATTTGCCCTAGTTTGCTTAATGTGTCCAAAGCTGGGAAGAAAGCCTTTCACTCAGATTATAGAACCTCAGGGAAGCAGATAACTCTTTTAAAACTTATTTGACACTTAAAGGCAGCTTTTATATATTAAACTAGCATGCGGATTTTTCCCTTTAAGGGACAAAATTTCTAGTTGAGATAGTATATGACTAGATAAAAAATTGGTTGGTTGTTTTAGATGACAGGATTTTCCCATTATTCTGAAAAATGGTTGTTCTGAAGCATTAGTGCCTAGATAGCAGGGCCTCAACCCTAGCATTTCTGATTTAGTAGGTTTAGAGTCAAAAGTTTGCATTTCTTTGAATATGCAGGGGTAATGCTGAGCTGATGTTCTGGGGACCACACTTTTAAAAACTGAGGAGTTTTGATCCCTTGCCCTATTAAGTTCGAAAGGAAAGGGAGGCCCATGTGCTCCAGATTCTGAAAGTTGTAAACACTGTAGGCCAGGATAATAATTTGTAAGAACTTTGTGTAATCCCTTAAAGTTCACAATTTTCCAAAGTTCGTCATCTGCCTCTTTCCCAGACTACTGTTAACCTTAAAACTGAAATAGGTCTTCAGCAGCTGGAGAGATGCGGATAAACAACCCCATCCCATAAATGTGAACACTCTAAGGGGTTGCCCCAGGAGAGAAAGTAGATGGTGGCAGCTTTAGAAAGAGGAAAGTAAATGGAGTTCTGCTAAAAGGAAGGGAAGAAGGTCTTGGAAGGAAGCCCTGAGACTTAACAATAGAAAGGTCACTGAGAATACCTCAGGGCTGGCCATTCTGTTCAACAGTGCCTTGAGGGGACAAGACACAAAACCAGCCCTTTTGCTCTTCTCCACCCTCCTCCACCTGAACTCAGAAGTTTCTGGGCTCCCCCAGGGGGTTGAGGAAGAATGACCGTGTGTGTGTGTGTGTGTGTGTGTGTGTGTGTGTGACCAGCTAGCTCCCTGTTTCCCCCTGCCAATTTAGTTCAAAAGAAGTGAGATGTTTAAATAATCTAAAACAGAGAGTGTTTTCACTGTTTTCTCTTTTCTGTCCGTAAGGGTAATTTTCATCCCGGTGAAATTATTTTATTTGGCAGATTAATGTCTTAATATGTCCTTTAATTCATTTTTCATTGAGCTTTTGAAGAGATGTAGCTGTGTTTTTCAGGTATGCCAGCCATAAGAAGTCTCTTCAACTGCCTTAATTTTGTTTTTTTGTTTTTTACTTTACTGTCTCTACTTGTACCCAAATAGTCGTCTAACTTTACAGGGTTTTATTTCTCATAGTCCCTTTTAGAAAAGGTAGTATCAGGGAAGCACAGTTTGCCATCCATGACTTGTGAGTTCGAATCTGGTTGCCAAGACCTTGGGTAAATGACTTAACTTCCTTGAGGATCTAAACTTCACATGCTGTCAATTAAACTCACGCGGTGGTATTTTTTGGAGAATTAAGTGGGAATGTCTCTAAGCACGTTTTCTGAGGCACTATCGGTTATGACAATCTATATGATCATTTTTGTTGCTGTTGTTAGGCAACTCTTTAATCCGTTTCCTCCCATTCTCTCCAAACAATCTGAATTGCTTTAACAAGAAGCAGCAGTTTAGCCTCAAATCTGTGTGCACCTTCAGATTTCTAGTTCTCTTGCATTTTCTGAACCCCAATGGATGTAAACCTAGTACAAATGCCTTAGATTGTGCCCTTGGATTCACACCGCAGCAAAGCCAGGCAGGGTGCCGGATAGAGAGGCTGCTGAAAGTGGCCTCCTTCCTGTGGATAACCAAGGAAAGAATGAATAAAAGGCATGCATAGGTCTCTAGTTGAAGAAATAAGCCCATATGAAAAGCTAAATTATTTAAAGATTTAAATGAGAATTAAATACAAATATAGAAGTCACTTCAACATTTCCATAATCCATCACCCCCAGAATTTCTAAAAGTTAAATCTGATCATATTATGTACTTCCTTGCTAAAAACACCCCTCAGCACAATGCCCCCCTCCACTCACAATTTTTTCCAACCAACAATATTTATCTTCCTTATATTGGTTTAAGCCATTAAAATATTCCAAAGTCAGGCTCCTTCTTTTCTTCCTCCTAAAGAGACTGAATTAATGGCCAACTTCACTGGTTTAGCAGAGATCCTTCACTTTAGGGACTTGCTTACTTCTTCCTGCTCTCAAATACACACCAAAATAAATGCCTTGTCTCTATTTGATATTAATACTCTAAATAACTCTCCCACTCAACCTTGTACTTGTTGGTTAAGTTGTGAGTTTTCTAAAGCAAGTACTATGGACAACCTAGAACTCTACTTGGATGTAAATTCACAGTAAATATAACTTTAAGGAATACAGCTAGCTTACTGGCAACAAAAAGTCTATGGGCCTAAATGCGCCTGCAGGAGTGGGAGGATCCAGATGGGGAACTGCACCTTTGATCGGTGAGATTATAAGGGAAGGTTGGAGAATGCTTTCCAGATAAACTTGTGAACTGTAATACAGCCATTTAAAAAATTCTGGGACTTTCCTAGCAATATTCCAGGAACCATGGATCACATGGATGAGGTGAGAGACGAGCATCATAAGGTCACCTTGTGAGAAACTTTAGGATAGAATGGCAGTATGAGAGAGCAGTACACAAGCAGTGGACATCAGTGGAGAACCAGAGGTAAAAATTTCAAAATGTATCTAAACAGTGAGGAGATAGAAAAGGAGGGCTAGGTAGGCAGTCAGGGACAGGGACCACGTGGAGGTAGGGTGAAGGGAAGTCAGACATGGAGGCAAACGAAGGACCTAGAACTAGCTAGGCAGAACCAGCTGGGAGGGCAAAATTTGACCCGGCTGGGCAGTAAAATTTGACCCTTGACCTGGCCAGACTGGAACAGTGATGTCACTCCAACCTGAAGTGGCAGTCTTTAATCAGGTCCTCCCACAAGGCGGGAACTTGAACTTTGTCATAATTGGATATTACCAGAATTCCTTGAAGGGACCAATCAGAAGCTAGCAGAGTATATGAATATCCCCTAGGGTAGTGATGGGCAACCTTTTGAGCCTGGTGAGTCAAAATTCGCCAAAAAACAGAGGACAACTCGGGTGGTGTGTCACTTCGAGAAAAAAACCACACTTCTCTGTATGTGACCGAATGCGGCCGCATGTCATCGAAAATGGCTACGCGTGTCAGTGCTGACATGCGTGTCATAGGTTTGCCATCACGGCCCTAAGGGCTCAATCACAAGGTACAGCAGCAGCCTGTAATTATTGGAATCAAGAGTCTAGGACAAAGAGCTTATGTGGTAACCTGTTTTGGGCCCCCTTCCCGCTGACTAAGTCCTTCTATTCCCCCTTCTCAGCTTTGTTTCCCCCCCAATAGATTTTGTTTTCTTTCCACCATTTTGTCTGTGAATCCATTCTTCAGTTTTACCAGACAAAGAGGTCCGGCCTGATCACTACATTTTGGGTTTCAAGAGCATAAGGGGGAAAAAAGCAGAAAACCTTAAATGGGGAAAATGTGGATGATAACCACAATATTCCTGAGCAACACGTGTAAGTTACCTTGGTTTCCATTTCATTTGCTGTGCAAATGCAGTCTATCCTAAAAAAAAGATAATCTTCAAAAGCAATCAATGCAATAATTAACACAGCAGCCAGGAAAAAAGTTCGGTGAAGTTAACTTATTTTCTTCCCTTAAATACTGCCAGATTTTAGGCAGCAAAAACTCTCTCTACATTATTTTTCATCTAAAAAATTTCAAGTAGTAATTTTATGTCTATTTAACACCATAAGGCAACATTTACTATGGGTTGGGCTGTTGCTTAGGAATTGAGAGTACAGTAGTGAATGACATGAGATGTCTGCCCTCAAAGAATGTACAGACTGGAAAGGAAGAGAGGCTAGTAAACATAGTAATTCTGGTCTATCAGGTAAGTACCAGAGCCAGAGCAAGGGAAAAACAGAATACTGCAGAAAGTTACTCAAGTCCAGAGAGTCAGGGAAGGCTACCTGGAGAATAAGGAGAAATTACGTTGATAGAGGGGAAAATGACCGGTATTCCAGGCAGTGGGAATAAGTACATAAAATGAATGGCATAATAGCTTCATTTAGTGTTATTATATTCATAGATTAACAGTTCAGATAAGTTCCCAAATGTAAGGTCATGATTAAATGCAAAAAGTGACATGTAGTGATTTTAATGTAATTAAGATCATGCTTTATTCTGACATGGATACCGCTCCTACTTTGGGGATGTTAAAACGTCATCCTTTCCAGAAAATGTAGTGATAGCAGTTGGAAATGTGATTTACAAAAAATTCTTTGGCCCTGCCAACATGGCTCAGTGGTTGAGCATCGACCTATGAACCAGGAGGTTCGGTTCCTCGTCAGGGAACATGCCCGGGTTTCGGGCTCCATCCCCAGTGTGAAGTGCGTAGGAAGCAGCTGATCAATGATTTTCTCTCATCATTGATGTTTTTATCTCTCTCTTTCTCCCTTTTTTTCCTGTCTGAAATCAATTTAAAAAAAATCTTTAGCCAAATAAAAGATCTTGTGCTGATCTTTTATTAGCTTATAAAGCAGAGAAAAATGTTCAGTTCTCTATGCTATATAAATGTTTGTTTTTCTCTTTTTGGTTAAAAACAATACTCCAAAAGTCTACAGGGAACTCAGATTTTAGTATAGAGCAAACAGTTCCAGTAACGTTAGAACTAAGGCTTGGGAATATAAATCCCCAGCTCTTTGAAATTCTAGTTAGTTTCCAATAGTTACCTCTATGGAAGTGCTCTCTGAACTCTTTAGCATTTGTTTCCAAAGATCTGACATTTGTGCTTTTCTTGCAAACTTATTTTTAAAGCCAGATTCATTTCTTGGATTTGTTTTGACAGAATTCCTAAGATTTACTTTTAGTGCTTAGATTGAAAACTTTCTAGATTTTAGAAATTAATTTCATAATATTATTAGCTTGATAATACAAGCCAGCTTACACACACACACACACACACACACACACACACACACACACACACATTTGAATGCTGAAGACAGTGCTAAATAGTTTCTGTAGTTATTGCATTTAAACCTCAGACCAGCCTTTATGTTTCTTATATTACTATACAGAGAGGTCAAGTAACTTACATGAGGACACCAAGCCAAAAGTTGAGTTAGTAAATGGTTGAGATTGCCCTGTAGTTTATCATAACAACATGAAAAAGTGTCCTTATAAATCCAAAAGCTGCCCAGTTATACCAGCTTGTTTCTTGGAAGGGAAGAATTTGACTAAATTTATGGAAAAATATTACTAAACATATGTGTGTCCAGAAATGAAAACTATTAACAATTAACATTGCGTACTATCTAAAGCTTGCATTTAGGATATATGTATATATCTCTATCTCTATCTCTATATATTTATTTTCTAAGTGCACCCCAAATTCTTCAGGTAAAACAGTAATTTCTTAAATCCATTTTCTCTTAAAAGAATGAAGTAAGGGGGGAAACACACATACAATAAAGAAAAGTGGAGCCAGGGCAAACCCTTCAGAAATATGTAAGCTTTCTGGTTAACCCTATTCAACTCATTTTACAAAGCTTTGGAGAAGGGGCCTAGTTGCTGCTTGGGAAGGTGGCCAAGTAGTGGAGAGAATATGGGCTTGGAAGACAACAGTGAGTTCAAATCCTAGCATTTTGTAAGCTTCCTTATTTGTTTTGTAGGTGACAAAACAAATTTAAACTCAGAATTATTGGGAGTTCAAGTTGGAGACCAGACTTAGAGCAGAAAAACTTGCACTTGATTTCCAATCTGATGCGTAAAAGACTGGTGATGTAAGGAAAATTAACACATCAGATGTTTAAGGGTGGGCAAGAGAGATATCAGAAGACCTTGTTCTAGGCTGGGGTGATTTTAAGGATTTACTTCTGTCTCCCTGTCTCCTTTCTGAGAAGTAAAAGAGGTTTCTGGACCCTAGTAACAACCATGATGATTATTTTTAAAGCACAGGTCTATCTGAAAAGTTCTAGAAGGAAACAAATGTACCTTATTTATCATTATTTTTTAATAAGTTTATCCAAAGAAAATTAATACTTTCACAAGTCAGTGAGTTTAACAAGGCTATGTAAGTACCTAACGATTGCGTATGAGTAAAAAAATAACCTAAAAGTTATTCTTTCAGTTTTATATATTTCATGTAAACAATAAACCTTTTTCTCCTCCTGCTTTATAACAAGTCCTACTTTTGCTTCATTTCTATGCCCTTTGGCTCCGTATTAAAAGAGAAAACACTCAAAGTGGTGTATTTTGCAATATCGATGACCCACTAAGCTCAGGGTATTTATTTCCATCTGGTAGAGTTCAACTTCTGCCTCTTGTTTGCTTTCTCCATCTGCTTGCCTCACCATCTTTTTTTTTCTCTCTCTCTCTCTTCCTTAATGGAGTTCAGATTAACCCTTTTCTGAGCCTACTTGTTTTAGCAGGCTCCACGCCTTTGTGCCAGTATTTTTGTCCTTCTAGTTTGCAAGTAGGGTTTCCAGTAAATTCAAATGTCTGTGGCTAATACTTTCACAAGCTTCAACTTTTATCTTTTTTTCCCTTCTGTTTTCATAAAGAGCAGAACTCAAGGTTCAGGCAGTTATTTGGACTAAAAAACGGCAATGTTTGGTTTGGCATATAAACAGTGTAGAATACAATATATCCCCTCCCCCCCCTACATAATAACATTTACAAGATCCACGTTACTTTGTAACAGGCTTTCCTTATCAACCTTACTTTGGAGGCAGGAAAGTGTCCACTCTTCGCTCCCTTAACCCCTGAAGTTACTGCAACAGCAACCACAAAAAGGCTAACTAACCTTTTACTTATTGATTTCGCAATTAAAACTTTTACAAAGACGTCCCCGTCTCCTCCCCGAGGGTGAAGCAGAAAAGGCTCCGTGGCGTTGGCGGCCCTTCCGCGAGAAGCCCTAGGCTCCCACAGACTGCAGCCTGCCCAGCGAGAGCCCGCCCACTTTCTTCTTCTGCACCCCGCGGCGCGCCACCGGCACCTTCAGAGCGGGCACCCATTCCCCGCTGCGCCACTCGCTCCTCCTGCTGGCGGAGCCAGCCAGGTACGCCCGGAGCGGGGACGCGATGGAAACCCCGAGGACGCGAAACGGCCGGCGCGCGGTGGGCAGCTCCCTCGGAGCAGCAAGAGTGCGCACAGACCGCCGCCGGGGAAAGCGGCTCTCACCCGCCCAGCGCGGAGCCTCCAGGCCGGAGAGCCCGGGCCGCGCGCTCGCGCCCGCGCCCGGGAAGCACTGGCCCGGGCCTCGGGCAGCTGAGGCGGGAGGAGGAGCCAGGCCCGGGGGCGGGGCTTTCACACGCGCACCCAACAGCGTCTAGTGTCCACCGCCCCCGCTCTCCGATCCCCGGCCGCCACTCGGGTTTATTTGTTTACAAGCGGATTACGTCAGCGCCTCCCTCCCTTCCTTGCCTCTGGGCCCGCCCCCCGCCCCTTTTCCCGCCCCCTCTTGCTCCGAATTTGCTTGCGTCACAATGGTGCGATCTCGGGATTGGCTGGAGTCAGCCGTCACGCTCCAGCTACGCACTTCCTTTCCGTGGCGCTATAAAAAGTGCCGCACGGAGCCCGCATCTCTTCGCCCCCCCTAGAGCTGGAAATGCAACTGTTGGGAGCTTCGGAGGCTGCTTAGCTGGAGGCGGAGGCGGCTGGGGAGGTCCGAGCGATGTGACCAGGCCGCCATCGCTCGTCTCCTCCTCTCTCCTGCCGCCTCCTGTCTCTAAAATAACTTTTTTTTACTATAAAGAAAAGAGAAAAAAAAAAAAAGTAGCCGCCCGCCCCTCGCGCCCTCTCTTCCTCTTAGCCCTCTGACCTGTGAGGGAGCCCAGGGTGCCGCTCCGCCGTCGGGGCCGCGCCGCCGAGCCCCGCCGCCCCCATGCATCCCTTCTACACCCGGGCCGCCACCATGATAGGCGAGATCGCCGCCGCCGTGTCCTTCATCTCCAAGTTCCTCCGCACCAAGGGGCTCACGAGTGAGCGGCAGCTGCAGACCTTCAGCCAGAGCCTGCAGGAACTGCTGGCAGGTGAGGGGGGCCTCCGGTGGGAAGGCGAGGGGTGCTCGAGAGGTGCGGGTCCCTCAGCCCCGGGCGGGCCGTCGGGCCGCTGGGAGCCTGGCTGTGCCTCGGGCCGGCGGGCGCTCGGGTCCCGCCGCAGGACCGGGACAGGCGCTCTGGACGCCCACGAACGGCGGGTTCCGGCGAGGGGTTGGGGGGTCTCGGCCGAGGGCGCCCCCTCTCCCCACGACTGGCAATTGGAGGGGAGAAGAAAACGGGACGCGCAACAAAGAAACTAAAAGCCCACCGAGGCGGCAGCCGCGGTCCTCGGACCGTCCGCGCATCTGGGGACAAAGGAGCGACAGGGCTGGGGGGGGGGGGGGGGGAGGCGGGAGGGATTCTGCGCCCCCACCCCTGCTCCCCAACCCCCGCCCCCCAACCGTCCAGAGCGGGGTGACCGGCCCCCCGGGTGGGACGGCGCCGCTGTCCCGGAGCCAGCCTGGGACGGACGTGCTGTCTGCCCTGGCCTCCTCCTCCCGCTCATTAATCATCGCGTTGGTCACCGGGACCATTGGGCTCTGCCCAGAGCGCGGTCTGGGGTTGCTTGTTTTTCTTCCCTTCGGGGTTAACTGTCCGGTTGCGCTTCTCCCCTCCGAAGCCATAAACCCCATTGTGTGCCGCGGGGTGGAGAAAGTACAGGTTCCCGCCCGCCCGCCCGCCGCCCGCGCTCCCTCTCGCTGGCCCAGGCTGCGCGCTTGATTCCTGGTTTTGGCGGCGCTGCCTGGGGGATTCCTGGACATTTTTTTTTTGTCCCGTACTGCTGTATTGTTTCTAAAATCCGGCCCGCGCACTCCCCGCGCGCGCGCGCGCGCGCGCGGGCACACACACACACACACACACACACGCACAGCAGTGACTGCAATGCCGGGCACTTCAAGAAAGTTGGTAGTTTTCATTTTCACCCCTCCAAGGAGCCATTGGGAAACGGAAAACTGCAGCCGTAGCCGCCACCGGGGACCGTCTAAGCATTGTTTCTCTGTTCTTTTCTTCTGTAGAACATTATAAACATCACTGGTTCCCAGAAAAACCGTGCAAGGGATCGGGTTACCGTTGCATTCGCATCAACCATAAAATGGATCCTCTGATTGGACAGGCGGCACAGCGGATTGGACTGAGCAGTCAGGAGCTGTTCAGGCTTCTCCCAAGTGAACTCACACTCTGGGTTGATCCCTACGAAGTGTCCTACAGAATTGGAGAGGACGGCTCCATCTGCGTGTTGTACGAAGCCTCGCCAGCAGGAGGTAGCACTCAGAGCAGCTCCAGCGTGCAAATGGTAGACAGCAGAATCAGCTGTAAGGAGGAACTTCTCTTGGGCAGAACAAGCCCCTCCAAAAACTACAATATGATGACTGTATCAGGTTAAGATATAGTCTATGGATGGATCATCTTATAATGGATGGATAAATTTGATTTTTGCTTTGGGTGGGCTCCTCTTGGGGATGGATGGATTATGGAATTTAAATCATGTCACAGCTGTGAAGATCTGGCACAAGATAGAGTGGTAAAAAGAATTTTTTTTAAGTGACAGTGCCATAGTTTGGACAGTACCTTTCAATAATTTAATAGCCTGTGAGTCCAAGTAAATGATCACTTTCTATGCTAGGGAGTGAAGTCCTAGGGTGGTTTCAGTTTCTCCCAGACGCTATACCTAAATTTTTACATCAGTCCCTTTAATGCAAATCTGTATTTCAAAGAACTGTTCTCTGCAGTAGATCTCGCAGAGGAAATTTGCACTATTACACTTGAAAATTGTTAACTTTTTGGCAGCTGAATAGGAAAGCTCAACATTTTAAACAAGGTAGTACTGGAAGTTTTATGACAAGACTTTTACCTAGCACTTAAATATGTATAAATGTACATAAGACAAACCTAGTAGACATGACCTGGGGAAATGGTCAGACCTTGTATTGTGTTTTTGGCCTTCAAAGTAGCAAGTGACCAAAATCGGCCTTGGCAACAGGCTTTAAAATTTAAGACCTTAAAAAAGACACTGTCTCAACTGTGGTGTTAGCACCAGCCAGCTCTGTACATTTGCTAGCTTGTAGTTTTCTAAGACTGAGTAAACTTCTTATTTTTAGAAAGTGGAGGTCTGGTTTGTAATTTTCCTTGTACTTAATTGGGTAAAAGTCTTTTCCACAAACCACCATCTATTTTGTGAACTTTGTTAGTCATCTTTTATTTGGTAAATTATGAACTGGTGTAAATTTGTACAGTTCATGTATATTGATTGTGGCAAAGTTGTACAGATTTCTATATTTTGGATGAGAAATTTTTCTTCTCTCTATAATAAATTGTTTCTTATCTTGGCATTTTAATTAATCTCTTGTCATGATTATAGACATTCAGCTAAAAAATATATTTCTCAGAAGACTTAGGTTCTATAAGCTATGTGAATGTCAGTTGCACACTGGTCATGCTAAGAACATTTATTTGATAAGGAGCGAAGGTCTATGTATACATATTTCGATGTTCTGGAGGAAACACAGGGTTAATTTTTTTTTTAAATCTCAGAAGTCAAAACATGGACATATTCCCAGGCCAAATGCATGAAATGAGGATGAAACAAAAGGTGACATCTACCAAAAATGATGCTCAAAGGATTGCATTTCATGGCTTCCCAGTTGAAGTGAAGAAACAAATGTTCCATTCTGACCCACCTTTGAGAAACAATTATTTTGCCCCTACGGATTCCTTGTTCACTTAAATCCTGGGGCAGATGTCCCATAGTCTTTAAAGAACAGGCTGATCTCTACAGAGAGATTGGTTGCTTTTTGCTTTTCATCAGCTGCAAGATTTACATTAAAAAAAAAAATCACTTAATCTGGAATTCAACAAAAGGTATGTTTATACATTTTTATTCTCAAAAGTTGTAATGCTGAGTTTTTGATTTCTCATTTTCAGACTTTTATTTCAATTAAAGCCTAAGAACCTAAATGAAACAAATGAATATTGCTGGAGTGTAGATTACTCCACTGCCCTTATGATAGACTTAGTAAATTTTTATTTGTAAAGGATAACATGGTTTTTCTCTACACAGTTAAGTAACTTGCCATATAGTGGCATTTTTTTTTTGGCATAAATGTAAACATGTTCACACTGGAAACTCTAGATTACTTGAAATTAGTAATCCCAATTCAATATGAAAATTTTTATCTATAAGGTTAAATTCTGACTTTGTAGATTATACAGGAATACACAGCTAAACCTGCAGGTATTTGGAATACAGATGATTGTACTTTATTAGCAGGCTATACTAAGAGTTTGAAATATAACCATAACACGTAGACTACCCTTGCTAATAACGGTTTTATTTTTCTGTTCCTTTTTGAAAACCCTCCTCCCCCCTCAGTCTTTCAAACTTTAATTTACAATAAAACAGATGGTACTACAGTCTTGACAAAGGTCTCACAACAGTGCTGACGACTTGTATACCAACTGCATTTCCTGTGGTAACTCCTTTGAAACTAAACTGATAAAGTTTTTCATAATCTGGGACCTAAGCAAAGTGAGGAGACTTCTCAAATGGAGAATTGGTTTTGAAGATCTTCACATCAGACTTTTTAGTACTTAAAATAAATTTGGTAGGAAGAGAACTTAATAAAACATTTTATTTTTGAATTCAGGTGATGTTTGGCAAGTAAGGAGCTGTTAAGTTCCTCTTTAAAAGGCAAGCATCACTGAGACTTAGCAGACAGCTGTTTCCTGTGACTTTAACCCTGCGTTCCCCAGACAATTGTCCTACAGTAACTGATAGTTCTTGTTCACTGCTATTTTGCCTAGATATTTTGTTGAAAACATGTGTCTGTTGCATGCACATGTAGGTGTGTACCACGCCTGTACATGTAGTCATTTATACCAGTTGAGTACTTTTTGTTTAGTAGTGAAAAATTTTAAAAGGCTTTTACACAGCCTGAGTTAAAGATAGTTTCTGTAAGGAAATCATTTTAGGAAAGGATGTCTGCTTTCAAAACCATTAGTTGCCACTGACACCAGGAATTCAGTTATTGGCAATAAGTTTAGGAATGTGACTTTTTGAGTTTGGGGTAGTTGTAAAATTATTTCCTCCAATTGTAAGTATTGTTTTTCTCTAGTGATGAAGGAAGGTTTATAGTGGATGGTATGGCAAGTTGTTTATGCAGGATAATAGGACTCTTTCCCAGCAATCTGGAACAGGAATCACATGTCCTTACCCTTAATTTGCAATATTTCTGTAATAATAGACAAGAGCAGCTACCAGAAAGGACTCCACCTGTGCACCTGTGCTCTTTGCTACTGTTGCACAAATGATTTCATTAAGTAACTATAACGCAGAAATTATAACTTTATCTAGGTGTTCCAGATCATGGAATTGGCCTTTGAGTTAAAAGGAAGCAGTATTCCTGACTATTCTAGTGTTTAAAGGTTTTCACACTTCCTCTAATCTTAGGAACAAATACTATCTGCTGTTAGACTTTTCCCCTCGGTGATTTTTTAACATTTCTGATACTGCCCTTCCTCATTGCAGAAGAGAAATAGTATTTTGTTTATTGAAATTTAATGATGTTTTCTCCCCTATTTGCACTCCTATTTCAGATGATGTGATAAGATGCTATTGATAAACTATGTGGGGAGAGTTTGTCAGTAGTTCTAGCTATACTCAAGAGACTTCAAAAAGTGTATTTTGGATTTTCTGAAACAATAGATTGCTTATTTATCTTAAGGTATTATAGACTGCCAATAGTATAATTTCAGTCTTGGCAAATGAACTTTTATCTATGACTGCTACCAAAACATAATGGTTTATTTTTCATATTTGGAGCATAACAGTATGAAAAAATCTTTTGTAGTTTGTACTACTAATCAAACTGAGCTCCTAACTGAGTCCTTAAGTCATTCAGTACAAATAGGCCAGAATTTCTATGAGTTCTAATTTCTGGTTATTTCTATATATCTTTATGTTTTCTTCTGATAATAGCATAAAGTTAAGCAAGGTATTAAATTTTGTATTTTTGAGATGTTCCTATACAAGTAAGCCTTAGATAGATAGTATTAATAGTGCAGATTGACACCATTTCCTCAACAATTTGTAGTGTAATTGACATCAGTTGTGGGTTTTTTTTTTTTACTGCAATTTTAATTTACCAATTACTTTTGGCATCATTCAGTGTGTCAAACAGGAATAGTTAAATGATAAGACTTTCACTCAAGTCATAGGATTCTCAAAATTTTTTTTAATACTTTTCTATCATAGTTGAATAAATCTTACAATGGATATTTTGGACTTCAATTTCTGACTTTTATATGAGCTTTTTCATATTTACCATTTTAGTGTTGAAGATGCAGTGATCTTTTGGGAGTTTTGTACAATTATAAAGAGTAATAATGCTGAAAGGTGAAATGATTTGAGTAGGGCTAGATAAAAAGGGAAAGGATATGAGAGAAATGAAAGCGGAGATGGAGGGATTTAAAGGTTTGGTAATAAAAATGCATTTGGGGTCATAGATGTTTATCAAGAGGTGGTTGTGCAGCACAATCTAGGCAGAAAGTTTGGGGAATGCTATTGTAAGGATTCTGTAATTTGTGAATCTGGGACAAAGTCTGCACTCATTTGTGAACATGCAGGTCAAAGTGCTAGTAAGGTTTATGGCCCATACTAAGTAGAAACTGGGTTTGGGGGAGGAGTGGATGGGAACATGAGTAAAACATACTCCTAAAGGTGTTTTTGAAGAAATTCAAATACAGTGCTAGGCCTTTGTCTCAGAATTTTATAAAGGGAAAATATTTGTTAAGCTGTCCGTTATAAACCACTTAATTATTATAGCCTCTTTCCTTGTACCTTTAAGTTGCGAAGGCCATTTGTGACCCCTTTCCTGATGCTAGAAGGATGATTAAGTATAGGCCAGACACCTAGCATCACAATAGAGACCACTAGGCAAGAAAATACCAGTGACGTTAGCAGCACACCTGTATTTGGAGCATATTACTTAGATTGTAACATTCATAGAAGACATGTTTAATAATTCTCTAGATAGGCCATTTCCAAAGTTATGTCATTCTTTTAAAATACTTCCAAATGTGTTTCATGTGTATACAAAAGCACATGGTACCTTTTATAAACACATGCATATTTTGAGGTTATGCTAAAAATTTTTTTTGATAGGGTTGCATGATCAAAAATGTTCAGAAACTGTTTCTCTAGTTATCACTAAAGTAGGTGAGTGTTTGCTCTCCCAAGAATAATTTGTGATTGTTGTATTCTTTAAGTGATAAGTCTTAAAATGAAAAGCTGTTGTAGCAATCCAAAGAGGGTTGTGTTTTCTAATTTTAGCTTATCTGCTTAGTCCTTATTTGTAAGATGAAGACATCTTTTAAAGCCAACAGATACCGAAATTAACTGTTATAGCAATTCAGAGTCCATGTGCTCCTGTATATTAAACTATGTATTGCTATGTGTTGAAATTCATACTTTTTTGTTTTTAGAAATTTTCTTTTTAAATGTTACGGCTTTTGTAACATTTATTTTCATGGTTGCAAAATAACTGAATTAATGTAGCTTTACATCAGTAATTAAATTTGTTTTAGCAATTATGGTTTAACCAGAAGTCCCCTGTATTTTTTTTTTCTCTTGTTCAGAGCAATCCCTAAATTTTTAGGAAGGAAAAAATGGCTAACAAATTTTATTTGAGAAGATTCTATTAATGGTCCTAAACCTAAAGATTCTACAGTTATACTATGAACAAGATGGAATGCATTTTTCAGTCTTAATTTATGGCGATTTTGTCCCCTTGAGTAGATAAGCCAAATGGAGTTGTATTTCCTATTAATTGCATTTGTGAGCCTTTAAGTTACTAATATATATATTCTTATTTGACCTGCCTACTACTGGGTGAGGTTGGCAAGTAAGCAGGTCAGTGTTTTTTATTTTTACTTTATGGATAAGAAACCGAGGCTTCTAGTGTTTAATTTGCTCCAATACTAAACAGCTAATAAAGAGCTAAGTCATCATTTGAACTCAGTCTATTCTAACCCCAGAATCCACGCTCTTAACTTGTTAAATAGTGGAGTATGACTTACATATTTTGTTTTCCATTGTTGGAACATGTATGTTTTAACTTCTCATTGCTATTGGCCATCTTTGGTCATTTTTATTATTTAAACCCTTCCACTCTCTATGTCCAGGAGGCTCACAGCTGTCTTAGGCTTTCTATAGGAGGCAGTTTCGATGTAGTATAAAGAATACTAGTCTTGGACTCATAAGGATGAGTTGGAATCCAGGTCTGTCCCAGGTACCAGCTGTGACTTTGGACATGTCGCTTTGCTTTTCTAAGCCCATCACTACATATGTAAAACTCAGCATAAAAATAAATCTTGTTGTCAGGGTCAAGCTTGAAAACTAGCAATAACAGTTGGATTCTTGGAAGTTAACAAATTCTATTTAACGGAGGCAAATTGAATGTAGCAGATTGCTTTCTTGAAAATTTGATGTTACTGTGATGGTTTTTAGAGTTATTTGAAAGTTTGCGTTAGCCAATAGCTGCCAGAAATGTACTTGTGTTTTTGAAATAATGTAGGAAGAAAAATGAAACCCCTCTCTCCCTTTTTTAAGGGTGGAAATGGATAAACCAGCCCTTGCATATTTATGTTACAGACTTCCCTGGACTGTGTTTTTAATATTTGGTTTTCATAGCTATGTTTTCAGTAAAGCCAAAAAAAAAAAAAAAAGGGTATCTTGTCAGATCTTTTTGTCTGTATTGAAGACACCTTGAGAGAGGAGGGCTGTCCCAGGTGGGTACAGCAGAGCCCGGTGCAGTGCACAATGCCCGTTTGCATTCCTTATCTTGTGTGATCCTCACAAGAACTCTTTGCTGTATAAAGTAAGTTGACTTTTCCCAGGGTTTGCAGCCCTCCGAGCTATTTGGACTTGGCCATGCTTTTGCAAGGTATTTTCAAGCTGGTTTTTAAGCAGAACTCAGTGGCTCTCAATCTCATCTTAATCTAGAATGGTGTGAGTACTTCCTTTACTGCAAAGAAAAGCAGCCTTTTCATAAGTTATCAGTTTGGGTTTGAGTTTCTTCTTGTGATGTAACCTGATGCAACCTCTGCTTGAACCGCTAATACTGTAATTGATTTCTTTTAGTCAGTCATAAATGAATCATTGACCATGAGTTCTTTTTAGTTTAAACTCAATTCCCCTTTTCTGTGTGACTATATCTTCATCGAATAACTTGCTGCTGGGTTGTATAGCATTACTGTATATCTCAATGAAGGAGGTACTTAGCCAGCTTCTTGCTAATTTATTTTGCAATAGTATAGGGAACAAAGGGCCCCATTCTTAAAAGAACCTCAAGAGATTGACAGGCAAGACTCCTTTGACCCTTCCAGAAGTATTGCATCTTAAAGTCCTGTGTGGTTCAGGCCCTGTGAAGCCTTATAAATTAGTCGTTGTGTTCCTATAATGTTTAAAATTGTTAGGTAAGAATACGAGTTTTGAATTCATTAAAGCAAGGTTTAGGTGGCCAGGTTTGTCAGAACAGTTATTCCTTGAGGCAGGAGTTATGGTTATAGAGTTTAGAGATGGAATGCTAATGTAATATTGAAACATTAGATACCAGCTACCCCTCTAACTCCCAGATTCTTGCTTTTTCCACATGACACTGTCCTGCCTAAGTTTTCTGGGGTGCTTTCTAATGGCTTAAATGTGATTGGTGCTTTGTCCTGTTCATCACGTTCATGTAACAGATACTGAGTTCCTCAGTGTGCCCAGTACTGCACTAAGCAGTGAGGTTGCAAAACTAGCCATCGGCTCTGTGCTAAAGGGACTTAGTGCCTAGTGACAGAGAGTTGCCAACGAACGTAAAAATTGGACCCAAGACATATCTAAGGAAAGGCAAGTGGTAAAGTGGTGTCCTGACAACGGTAATAGACATTACTGCCATGGAGAGGCTTCCCAGAGGAGGTGCAGGAGTTGAGGCCTGGAGGCTGAGGAAAGGTTTCCGTGGTGGAGGCGGGGAAGGGTGACAGTACCCGGTCTGGCCAGAGTGTGCAGTGAATGGGAGAGGCTAAAGCAGACCAGGGACTGGAGTGGAGAAGAATTAAGGAAGTGAGGCCAGCTGCTGTGGGGCTTTATAGGTAGACTGACCTGATAATTTGTTTGATAAGTTTATCAACCAAACTGTAACTCTTGAGAGTAAAACGGGGTGCTGTTAATAATTAAACCCAGGTTATAGGCATCAGCCAGAACAGATTGTCACCTCACTTTACTATGGTAAGAGACTCTAATCTCTGAATAAGGGCTCGGCAACCAGCACTGCGTCTACTTTCCAGTGCACGCACCAAGGAGTGAGAACACCTTATCTAGTCCAAAAGGAACCCAAACAGAACTCGGCGTTTTCTGGAACAGCTAGGTTGTTATGATTTGTTCTGGTACAGACATTAGTTACTTTCATGTTGTAAGGCTTCAGCATGGAAGGCTGGGTTTTAGTGTGAGCTACACTTTCATGATGTACAAAACAACACAATTTAACCATATTTTGAGCATTTCCCACATTTTTTGTTATAGCACTTGTCATTTTTGCAATGAGTATTTGATTATCATTTAGAAAAATGGTTTTGTGCTAGACTTACATTTTGAGTGTCAGTACCACCTGGCCGTTCTTTCAAGGTATGTGACACTTTTTTTTTTTCTTCTCTTTAAATTGATGTGAAAATTGTATACAGTTAAATGAGTCAAGTTCAGTCGGATTTGCATACCCATGTGATCCACACCCCAATCAAGAGGTAGAACATTTCTCTCTTTCCCAGAAAACTCCCTTTTGGGGCATTTAAAATTTGGTTAAATAATATGGTTATAGAGCCCGGACTCAATAAAAAATGAGTTGTTTTCCCTCTCCTTTTTCTAACTTTATTTTTGCTTCCTGGTCATGCGGTAATGGTTACTTTAAACATGAAGCAAATTGTCACCAGAAGAAACTGTTGCCTTTCAACTAGTTATGATTTAGTGGTTACTAATATAGTACGTCCCTGCTCAATTTAGTATGGCTTTTTAGTCTTTTAAAGTGAGTAGTCAAATTTGAGTCATATTTCTATCACTGACTCACAAGCTTACTAAGGATTGTCTGGTGTTTATTATTAGGCCGAAACTTTAGAATCTTGATCAATTGAAAAAGATGGTGATAAGGCCAAATTTACATAACACCCCCTTTTTCTTTTAGTCTGACCATGTCACTCTTTATCGGATTTTTCAGATAAAAAAAGTCAGTGTTTTTATATATATATATATCTGAGTCCTAGCCTTGAGGACTTCCTTCCATCTCAAAATTTTCAGCTCCAGTGCCAAAGTGCAGCTGGAACATAGACTTAAGTTACAGCACAATTAGTTATGAAGTTGATTGAATTCAAGAGCTGTGTGTCACTGTCTTTAAAGATTCTTGAGTGCAGAGATGGGAAGACCTGTCCTAAAGAGACTGTTAATTAATGAGTGGGATTTACTGAGGGATAGGGAAAGGAGATAATTCACCAGTGATTGAAAAGGGGATTAACTCCTTATTTCCCCCTGTGGATTTAGTGTTCTGATTAGGACCATGAACTGGAATCAGATCATGAATTAACTATTTTTTTTTTTTTTTCCTGAGAAGAACAATGTGTTCTGCTAGCAAAGCCTCTGCTGCCAAAGCAATGGCAGGCTGTGGTGTGCTGTGGTGGTGAGTGGCTTCGGTATTTCCCGCAATAACACCTAATATTTGACTACCAGTTGGACTCCCCTCCCCTAACCCCCACATTCAATTTTCGAAAGAATGGCAGCCAAGTTAAGATGTATAGAAGGTGGCAGCCAGATTTGGTTAGTAGAGAGATAGAGACTTGTCAATACCCATTTGCAATTGGAAAGTCCTATTCTGATTACATATTCATATTACTTATTTTTTTAAAATATATTTTTACAAATATATTTTATTGATTTTCCACAGAGAGGGAGGGAGAGAGATAGAAAGTCAGAAACATCCATGAGAGAGAAACATCGATGTGCTGCCCCCTTTTGCACATCCCCCACCGGGGGTGTGCCCTTGACCGGAATCGAACCCAGGACTGTTCAGTCCGCAGGCCGACACTCTATCCATCAAACCAAACCAGTTTTGGCCATATTACTTATTTTTAAAAAGAAGTTTCATGCCTATTAAGCACGGAAAATTTAAATGGTGTTCCTTTGTATGCATGCTGAGGACAAATTTCTTCCATTCCCACCTCTGTCCTCTTCCTGCCATGCCTTCCAGGAGCACCAAACCACCTTAGACCCTGTGCTGTGCTCTCTACTTCTGTAAGAATCTGACCTGATGTTGCAGGAACTTCCTGTAGACACCCTGAGTGCCAGGACTGTGCTAAACACTTAGGACATCCCTTCACTGACTCCTCTCACGAGCCTAGAAGTCATCTCTGATTTGGTAGAGATCAAGCTCAGAGAAATATGGGATGAATGGAGACTAGAATCCAGCTCCTAACCAATATCACATCCCAGTGCACTGTTTCTGATCCCATTGTATTTGTAATTGTTTGCATCCATGTCTCATTTTCCCTTTAGACAAGAAGAACTTGAAGTTAAGAACTCAGAACAGCGCTTTAGAAAATGCTAATATTAGTTAATCTTATTCATTCATAAATATTAGTTGAACAGCTACTATGTGTTCAGAATTGTTCTAGGCCAGTGATACTATAGCCAGTGTGCTGAAAGAATTTTTAAAACATGCCATACCTGACTATTTAATCAGGGATACTGATCTCTTTTCTCTTAGACTGAAAAAAAAAATTACAGCCAACAGAACAATATCTCTCTGGTGTGAATGAATCAAAATTATACTTATCTTTTTTTTTTGGTAGATAAACAAAAATACTTTTTTTGTGTGTGTGTATGCCATGAGATGAAAAAATGTTGAAAGTAGCTATTCTAGGCATTTAGAAATATATCAGCAAACCAAACAAAAATTCTTCCCCTTGGAGAGGGAAGTAGACAAGTCAGTGACAAGTATGAAATATGAGATGGTGGTGGTGCCGTGGATGCTGTAGGAGACCTTGGACGCCCCTGTTAGGGTGGGAGCAAGAGGAAGGTTGCTATCTTAAAATAGTCAGGGAGGTGATATTTGAGCAGAAACTTGAAGGAGACCAGAGAAACAGCCTGGGAGATATCTGGGAAAAGAACATTCCATTCAAAAGATTGAGTGAATTCCAAAATCCTGCTAGGCTCATTCCTCCCCAAATACATAATTGCCATTTGGTATTGTTGGACGTTATTTGAGTAATGTCAGACTATCTAAAGTAGGAAAGTTGTTTCCTGACTACTTTTTACTTCGTTTGTTGGTCATTGTATGCTATAATAGGAATCAGCACAACTTTAATTATTGGAATACCCAGTTGAATTTTTGTATTAATCCATTGTAGAGAGAATTACAGATCATAATAAGCAGGGTGATAAGAAGACAATTGTCACGAAAAAGTAAGTCTAGCATTGGTTGGTGGGTTCAGTGATTAGAGTGTTGGCCCATGGACCAGAGGAGGGTCATAGTTTTGATTCCCAGTCAAAGGCCCATACCTGGGTTGCAGGTTTGATCCCCAACCCCAGTTGAGATGTATATGGGAAGCAACCAATCAATGTCTCTTTTACATTGATCTCTTTCCACTCACTCTCTCCCCCAGCCCCCTCCCTTCCACTCTCTCTTAAAATCAATGGGAAAAAAATATCCTCTGGTGAAGATTAACAAAAGATAAAGAAATAAGCCTGATTTTTAAAACATTATTAAAACTTTATAATACATATGAAATGAGAATTGATATTCAGTATAATGATACAGTCTCAGCACTATGCTCAATATTTTGTTAAGATTATAGCTAGGCAAGCTAACAGACAAGCATTGAAAACAAAGGGTTTTCTTGCTGATATTTAGGTAACTGGAAAATTCAGTTATCCAAAATGCCTATTCCTCACACAACCTGAGATTAAAGTACAGAGGCTTGTTATTATTTGGAGCACCTGCCACTCATGAATGAGACAAGATAAAAGCAAAGGTACATTACCTTCATCATGCAGCCACTCAAAAATTATGAAATACTTACTCTATTTAAGGTGCTAGCAGGTATCTGGCCTATTTTTGAGTTACAGAAAGTTCCTGATGTTAAGATATAAAAGTGGATATTTCCCTGGTTGCCTTGTCAATGATGATTGAAAATGTACTTTCTCGAATATATTTCACCATGAATTCTACCCTAGCCATGTTCTGAACCTAAGGAATAAGAATCTCCTTCTGAACAGTTTGAAAGTTGATGTAGCCATCAATCTAATTGTCTTCCTTTGATTGTATAAAAATTGAACGAGTACTTTTAACATTTTAAAGTTAAGTGCATATCAGATATGATTCTCCCTCATCCTGAAAGTCCAAGCAAAATTAAAAAGCAGCAGAAACCCAGGTTTCTAGGTTTATAAAGGATCCCTTTAAAAACTCCTAGACATGAACCAGATGATTCTGGCCATTTGACTAATAATGGTGGGGAATGAATGAAAAATGGAGAATATACTTTGAAAAGCAATAGTGATGTTATATAGACTTTTAGGCAGAACTAGAACTTTCATCCAAAGCAAATATTTACTAAAGGAGCTATGGGACCTTTCCTGAGATCTTTTAAGTAAACTCTTAAAGCTGCCAATTGTTCTTGTAAATGCTGATTAACCTACATTTTCAGAATATCTCAGAATTTTTATATATATATATATATATATATATATATATATATCCTAGAGGCCTGGCACACTAAATCCATGCACAGGTAGGGTCCCTAGGCTTGGCCTGTGATCAGGGCTGATCTTCCCCAGCTGCCTACAACCAGCTCCACCCCCTCCAGCACCATCGGTCGCCCTCTGTGTATATGGGGCAACTGGCAGGGCAATTGGGGCCCTGCTCGCACCTGCCTTGGCCTGACACCACCCACATTTGATGCCACCCATCTGGTTCCCCATTCCCCATTGGGCATCAGAGCCTGCAAGCTGGGGCAGCTCCTACATTGAGTGTCTGCCCTCTGGTGGTTGATGTGCATCATAGCGACCAGTTGTTCCACTGTCTGGTCGATTTGCATATTATGCTTTTATATATATATACTAGCAAGTCCAGTGCACAAATTTGTGCATGGATGGGGTCCCTTGGTCTGGCCAGTCATTGAGGCCTATTGGAGAGCTGGATGGCCAGGGGGAGGGGCCAGGGGAGGTTGGCCACCAGCAGGGGGGGAGGGGAAGGGGCTGCAGGGGGTTGGCTGTGGGAGCTCACTGACTACCAGGTGGCAGCTCCTGCATTGAGCATCTGCCCCCTGGTGAACACTGTGGGTCATACTGACTGGCCGACCAATTCTGGTTTTTTGGTCGTTATGGTTGCTTAGGCTTTTACATATATATATGTATGTGTGTATATATATATATATATATATTTGTCTAATGATGATAGTACCACAACCATAATTCCCTAATGTTAAATTTGGGAACACAAGTAAAATGAACATGTTAATCTGAAACTCTGTATCATGGATACAGATAGTGATTATAGCCTTGTGATTTTGCTAATAATATTTATTACCATAATCTATGGCATCTTTCAATGAAGATTTCTCAGATTCTTCTGTACAGATTAAAGTTCATTCTGTTTATCAAAATGCTGGCAGTGCCTCTCTGTCTTTGAAAGGTGTGCTTTTGCCCTTCTGTTTTCATGAGAAAAGTCTGCCTTCATTTCCTAATGAATGTCCCTTTGTTTTTCTCCCTTCCATCTATTCATACTGAACTTGTCCATTTAGATAGGAAAACACTGTACTGTATAGAACAAAATAAAAACATCTAAATGTGTTGTTGGACAAACTTATTTTTAATCTGAGTCATTTGGTGTAACACTTTTTTTAGGCAATAATTAAAGTTCCAATAAAACTTTAAAAAATGGGGCTTTTAGTTGACTATTTAATAACTTAAAGATTTTAAGGTGTTATTAGAATAAAAATAGATTTCACTATCTTTAGTCCAACTCTCTGGCTTAATATAGTATATATTTTTTTTCTGTGAAAACTTACATTTCACTCGAAATTTATTTCAGGGGAAAAAAACACAGACGTGTGTATGTGTATTCCATATGTGTTTGCCGGGAATCTAGGAGAGTAGAAAGTTAGCACTGAAAAGAGGAGAATAAAATTTAAGAAATGGTGCAAAGGAAAATCTCTGCATCCATTGATTGTCTTGTGTGAATGCCCTTCTTAAATTAGTGCAGGGAAAGAAATGTTCTGGTCAGCTTTAAAAATGCTTAATGTATGGTTTATTCTAATGCCTGGACACTGATTTTGGTAAAAGGAAGTTTACAGAGAAAGAAAAAAATATTCCCCATTATCACCAAAAAAATAAGCTCCCTTGAACATAACATTTAAAACCTTATCCTTTTTGGTTTAGAGTAAGTACCTGACAAAGATAGTTGTGAGCCAAGAGGGTCTATTAAAAAAAAAATGATTTCTCAGAGGAAGGGAGAAGGGAGAGATTGAAACATTGATGAGAGAAAATCATTGATTGGTTGCCTCGTGCAAGTCCTACACTGGGGATCGAGCTGGCACCCCACGCTTGTGTCCTGACTGAGAATCGAACCGTGGCCTCCTGGTTCACAGGTCAACACTCAACCACTGAGGTCTATTTTTCACAAGCTTTCAGATCACCAGCATATAGGGAGTGCTGACTGCAAGGACTCTCATTGGAATTAAGTTTTACTTCACATCGGAAATGGGAATATACAAGCTTGCATATTGGCACGCCTTAGCCACATGCTGGTGGTGAAGTACCAAAAGCTACAACATTAAAAAAGAAAAAAAGAAAAAAAAAAAGCAAATGGAGCCCCACCTTATGCTTGGACCTCAGTTATGCCTCTCTATGAGCTCCGCACCCAATATAAGTGATGCAGAAGCACTGGCTGGAGGGTGCGGCTGCCGAGGTTTGGAAGATGGGAAGGAGATCCTGAAGCTGCTGTGTCCATGCAAGACTCATTCCTGAGGGCTTGATTTTTTCTGGCACTAGTTTGGCCACCAAGCTCCAATGTACCCATTAGGATCTTAAATTAAAAGCACAAACAATGTATCTCCACCCTTTTCCTGCTTTAACATGCAAGGTAAAAACCATTCCTCAAACATGCTCCTGTGGTCATTTCAGGGTTATGCATAATTTCAGGTACACTCCTTTCCCTCCCGGGAGAAAGGTTGTTAGAATGTAGGAAGGCAAGAGTAACTGCTGGAGATGCTCAGTTGGATGCAGAAAATTCACGACCCACGAACGCAGGTACCTAATGCAACCCGATTTTTTTCCAGGTTCACCCTGTAGATTGATCAAACCCCATTCTTCTGACCTGATCAAGTCCAATGTCATACTCAAATTCCCCTCATCCCTAGGGAGCACTTCCTCCCCTCTGAACTCTGCCCTTGAACCACTGCCTCTGCTGTGTAGGATCAGTTTGGTGACCCCTTCACCAGCAGGTGTGGGCTGCCCTGTGTGCACACTAGCCAGATGTGAAGCTTTGCCGCATCCTCATTTTGGCAAATATTCACTCCTAGAAAGTAGATTTTAGCAAAGGTGGAGAAGAGGAAGAAATTGACACTTCAGCAGCGTAGACATTTTGCATTTGCATTATTAGGATCTTTTAAATGCTTTGGTCATTTCTGGATCCCAGGATTCAGGACCTTTCTCTTTTCTCCTTTCCCTTCCTGCCTCCCTCCCCCACCCCCCACTATGGCCTCCTTTTTTTTTTTTTTTTCCCTTCTCCCCTCCATTCCCTTCTCAGCTTTGTTTCTCAGGAGCAAAACTCCAATTTCTAAGGGAGTCCAGGGTAATGCTTCTTTTTCTGCTGTCATTGAAGGAACACTTTCCACCCCCTCCCTCACCCTCCTGTGCTTCACAGTTATTTTCTAGGTGCGGTTGTGGAGAAAGGTAATGAGAAGTCGAAGACTTCAGGATTGGCAGACAGAAAGACTTCAGACATGTCTGCATTTACTTAGACCCCCCACAAAAGGCCTGAGAGGCAGGATAGAAGGGCTTTAGGCACAGCCTCTAGAGTTTGAGATTTCCTGGTTGAATCCAGCCCCAGGCCTGCTGCTGGTCACAGGAGGCAGGCACTTTATCCTCTGAGTGCCTGTTTCTTTGCCTGTAAAATGACGTTGGAAATACATCCATTCTTTAACTCTGAAATTCAACCGCTGAACACAGGTTTTTAAAATCTAGGTTTGGCAAAAACACTTTGGGCAATCAAACCTGACCTGCCATGAAGAGAAGTCATCTTCCTACTCCTGTATCCGTCACACATCTAACTGTAGGAATGTTGAAAGGGATTCATACTATACGGCACGTACCCTTTAATGACTTTTTAAAATCTGAAAAATGCTGAATTTTAGAAATATGAGGGGCTTTGTGGGTTTGGGATAAGGTTATCCACTTCAGAGAGTATTTGTGATCCTAAATGGGAATTTTATGAGGGGGCTAACAGGACCCGGGACAGGAATGATCACTCAGTAGATGTTGGCTGCCTTTACCATCTTAGGGTGTTGTTATGAGTGCTTACATGTACAGTAGTCCCCCCTCTTAATCGACAATTTTGTGTTCTGCAGTTTCAGTTATCCACGGTCAATGGGATCTGAAAATATTAAATGTACGAAATAAAAAAATGCATAGGTTTTAAATTCTTTGCCGTTCTCAGGAGCAGTGAAATCTCAGGTGTCCCGCTCAGTCCCATCTTTGTCCTACATCTCCACGCTGTATAAGCTCCCGCCCTTAGTCACTGCTGGTGGCCACAACACAGTGCTGCATTCCAGTAACCCGTATTTTAATTACTAATGGCCCTAAAGTGCAAGGGTAGTGATGCTGGCAATTCAGATAAACCCCAGAGAAGCTGTAAAATGTTTCTTTTAAGTGAGAAGATGAATAGAGTACAATAAGGTATTTTGAAAGAGGGAGACCACATTTACATAACTTTTACTACAGTACATTGTTATGATTGTTCTATTAGTTATTGTTAATCTCTTACTGAGCTGAATTAATAAATTAAATTTCATCATAGGTATGTATGTATAGGAGAAAACAGTACACACAGGGTTTAGTACTAACCATGGTTTCAGGTTTCCCCTGGGAGTGGGTAAGGGAGGATTACTGTATGCCTACTCCAAGAATAGCTACAGCACTTGATGTTAGGAAGTACCTAACACTGTGCACTTACAATCATTTTGTTTTATATGTTGTTTATATGTATTTTGAGTATTGACTTGTTTCCTATTTTTTTTAGATGCCTTGTAGATGTCCTCTAACTCCATTTTTTATCTGAAGAAAAATAGTATTTTTTTTTCTTCTTCCCCTTCTTTCTTCCCTCTTTTCTTCCTCTCCAATACCAAGCACTTACACATTCTTTTCCCCTGATCACAGGGAACCAGAGAGCTGATTATTGGGAAACTGTCGCACCTTTCTCTGAGTGTGGTGATTAATGGCCAAAAGATGCTAAATGTGAAACAGTAATTCGGTAAATCTCTCAGGAGCCTAGTGCTAAGAACTTCTCAAAGAGGACAACTTAGTGGGAAAAATGGAAAAAGAACACACACAGTGTAAGACTTACGTTGTATATATGAGGTGATTTGGGGGCAGAGTGATATTTTGTTTGGTGTTTTCTCTATTGTAAGGCCTTATTACCTGAAATAAGTAAAATTGTTTTCCTTCACATAAACTTAGGAGGTTGAATATCCAAAAGAATACATGGGCCTAGGCTAGAATAACTTGAGTGAAATGAAGAATGAAAAACCAATGTTCTATGATAAGATCACCTAAATCTTCTATTGTAAGAAATCTTTTTTTTTTTTTTAAATATATATTTTATTGATTTTTTACAGAGCGGAAGGGAGAGGGATAGAAAGTCGGAAACATCGATGAGAGAGAAACATCGATCAGGTGCCTCCTGCACGTCCCTTACTGGGGATGTGCTCGCAGCCAAGGTACATGCCCCTGACCGGAATCGAACCAGGGACCCTTCAGTCCGCAGTCCGATGCTCTATCCACTGAGCTAAACCGGTTTCGGCTGTAAGAAATCTTGATGTTCAGTAAAAAACAAAAGCAAACCCAAAACAACTAGCAGAAAGTTGTGGGCTCGTTTTGCCTGACTGCCAGTTTCCCAAACTGGCTGAATGAGACTATTTTCTGAGTATGTACTACATGAAGTATTTCAGGTTGTAAGAAGTATTTTTTTTTGTTTTGATTTTGTTGTGTTTTGTTTTGCTGTTAAGATTTTGGCTTCTCAGAATCTAATCTAAAAGTTAAATATTTGTCGTCTTAATTTAAAAAGACCATGATAGTGAACTAAATAAATCTAAGTGAAAAAGAGATGCCAACAGGACATGGAGAGCCCAATGTTTTAATAACATTTTATGTTTACTTTGTAAATTCAGCTAAGATCCATTTCTTGCTGAGAGTTATTTTAGAAGCCAAAGAAATAAATTTGTCTTAAGCACAATTGTTCTGTTTGTTTGTTTTTTACAGAATCCATATTTTCCCCCTTTAGTTGTCATGGCTTTCCGAGTTCTGTGTCATGCACTCCCCACCCCCAATCGTATTGTTTCAAGACAGAAATAAAGAACTTGCAGAAAATTAAAAACACTGTTGGCATTAGGAAAAAAAGAAGAAAATCACAAAAGCTCTCATTTTTTCTTTCCCTTCTCTAAGGGCGCACACAGCCCATTGAATCCACTTGAGAGTAAATCAGTAGTTGCCATCACAAGCTTTGCATTTATTCGTTCTCCAGGTAAGGCACCACAGCAGGCATTCTCTGATCTTCCCATCAAACAAAATAAAATTTAACCTGTTTTGTTTCTTAAATCTCTTTCTGCATTTCTAACACCTGCATGATAACTTTCCAAAGAATATGGAGAAAATGACTCATTCTTTGGTAATGTGTTCAGTATATGTACTACTATGTCTAATACTTTAAACAATAAAATAAAATGTAAAAAAAAAGTTAGGATCTGGAAAGATATTATGTATGGAAGGATCTGAAAGTTCTCTTGGGTTGTTTAAACTTTGTCTTAAGCTGCTATTGAGTCCATTTTAGCCAATCCAGGTACATTTTGCCTAAGTATCTGTTCCCTTTCTTGCTTTTAAACTCTGCATTCATTATCTTATTCTTTGAGTATCAACTGATGCTCAGCTCTAATGCGAATTCAAAGGTCATTAAGAGAGTCATAACCACTAGGAGTCTATAATTTAATGCACAAAAGAGCTTTGCAAAATGTACCAATAAAACAATATTTTGTCATGATAAGGGTGCAAAGTGAAATGCTTAATTTAGGAAAGGCTTCATAAGAACATTGACATTTAAATGAACTGTGATGGGTTGAGAGACACTAATAGTGAAAAAGGAATGATGTCAAG
Organism: Antrozous pallidus; assembly: GCA_027563665.1. Taxonomy (NCBI): domain Eukaryota; kingdom Metazoa; phylum Chordata; class Mammalia; order Chiroptera; family Vespertilionidae; genus Antrozous; species Antrozous pallidus. The sequence goes on from CM050513.1 coordinate 29,331,930, forward strand.
ATTGTAGAGCTGAAGTTCAGTGAATAGAGTATTCCAGTGTACCTAGACCTCAGGATATGTCTATAAAATAAGACCTTATTCTAAAAAATGATAATAAGAAGAAAATCACAGCATAGCGAGGGAAATGTGAATAAAAGAGTAAGTACATTTTGCATTTTGAATTATGCACAAAAATCATTGGAACATAAGAGGAAACCGTAGCTGTTGTGGTGGTTGGGGTTTGATTATAAAGCTTCATTGAGTCAGACTCTTGAAATAGTAGTGTTTCAATTGTACTATTTTGCCCATAGAAATATGAGTTCCCCTTATCCTTCTGACTTGTCATACAAACACACAACTTCTCTGGGACTTTCTAAAGAAATTGTATGTCATGATTCTCTGTTCTCTAAATTGAACTGTAAGAATTCCAACTTCTCTTTTTCTTTATCGCCAATTTCTCTTAGATTTTCCTCTTATTATTCTTACTGGTATTTATCACTTTTATTTCCTTAGTAAAACTATATTCACTTCTCTCTCAACTTGGATCTTGTAGGAAGCAATGGTAGTACTGCCTTACATTTCAGAGAACACTCTCAGATCATCTTTCCCAGCAACCCACCAATTTCATTAAGAAAACCCTACTTGTTATAAAAGCATGGCCAGACTCTTGATTTCTGTACTAAAATAGAGTAACAGAAGAGCCATAGGAGATGGTGTTTCAAATTGAAGTCAGGTTGCTCAATTCTCAATAAATTTTTAATCTCAAATTAATCCTTCTGTGTCTTAATTTCCTCCCTTATAACATGGAAATATAGTACCTACCTCACATGATCATTATGAGATAATCCATGTAGAGAATTTAGTGCTGTGGTTAGGATGTAGTCACATTTTAATAAATATTAGCTATTATTGTAAAATTTTAAACCAATTAGTACTTTCTTGCTTTCTATGCTTCATGATTACAGCCTGTGATGGTTAATTTTATGTGTCAAAAATTAACTAATTTAGGCTGGACCACAGGATGCTTGGATATCTGGTTAAACATTATTTCTGGTTATGACCATGAAGGTGATTCTGGAGGAGACTGATATTTGAATAAATGAACTGAATAAAGCAGAGGGCCCTTTTCAATTAGGGTGGGCATCATTCAATCCATTGAGGATCTAAAGTAGAACAAAAAGGCTGAGGAAGTTTGGATTCTTGTTCTGCTAACTTTTAGAGCTGAGGCATCAATCTCTCCTCTCAGCGCTTCTGATTCTCATGCCTTCAGACTTGGACTGGAATCTACACCAGGGCCTCTCTGGCTCTGAGGTCTTCCAGCTACACAGAGGCTTCCTTATATCTCCAGCCTGCAGACAGCTAATCGTGGGATTTCTCAGCCTCCATAATGGCATGAGCCAATTACAGTAAATTTGTAATATATCCTATTGGTTCCATTTTTCTGGAGAACTCTGGTGAATGCATAAGCTTTTTAATCCAAGTGTGGTTTGTAGTCAGCATCATCAGCATCATCTGGGAGCTGATTAAGAATGCAGATTCTCAACCCATGTAAGCTTCTGCAATTTTAGCAAGATGTCTGGGTGGTTTAAATAGGCATTAGAACATACAATTCCCTTATTCCTCATTAAGACATATTTATATCAATGGCTTATCAACTGGGGAACAGCCACCTACCTTTTTGTTCTATAGACTTTGAAGATCTGTCAGTTAACTATGAAAATTTCAGCAAAGACACAGAGTTAACATAGATCTAGCCCCATTTCTAATGGTGCAGTTTTTGGGAAATGCACTCTAGTGTTTTTAAGACCTACCTAATAATTTTCAGAGAAATGGAAACTGGAGAGATGGATACCTACTCAGTATACTTCCACACTGCAAAGAAATAGTGGAGCTGGAGGGGAAGAGGCCTTCTAACCAAGGGTGGTATTTAACCTGTTTTTACAAAAGGTTAAGAAAATCAAGGGAAACATGGAGAGAGAAGTGTCTGAGAATCAAACATCTCCTGAGAAAAGTTGACTAAACAAAGGTAAGTAAGAGCTAACCACTAACAAAAGGCCTTTGAGCAAAGAGCTCACACTGACCTGATTTCCTATGGAGTTAACTACACCTTGTAAAGGTAAATGACACTTTTAAAAATTTATTTATATAGTAGAGGGCCGATGCACAAATGTTCATGCAAAAATGGGCCTTCCTTCCTCCGACTGCCAGCAGTGCCTTCTCTGTGGCAGAGCCACCTTTCCACTCTATCCCGGAGCCACCTTTCAGCCTTCCCATGCTTCCTACAGGCCCAGAGCGGCTGGGGCAGGGCGGGATGCTTGCATTGTCACTGTTGTATGCAAATTAACCTGCCATCTTTGTTGGGTTAATTTGCATACTCCAAATTGACTGATGGGCATTGTGAAGATATAGCCAATTAGCATGTTACTCTTTTATTAGGTGCATACACACACACACACACACACACACACACACACACACACATTCTGATTGGCCAGATTTTTATGATCTCTGAACACATAATAATCTGGCCACTCAGTGTGTGTGTGTGTGTGTGTATTAGAGGGGCCTGGTGCATGAATTTGTGCATGGGTGGGGTCTGGCCAGCCTGACTGGGGGAGGGGACATGGGTGGTTGGTGGGCCTGCCTGCTGGTCGAGGGGACAATTTGCCTATTAGCCTTTATTATATAGGATATACACTGAGTGGCCAGATTATTATGCATTCAGAGATCTTAATAATCTGGCCACTCAGTGTATGTGTGTGTGTGTGTGTGTGTGTGTGTATATGTGTGTGTGTGTGTAAATGTAAATTGATTTCAGATAAGGAGAGAGACATAGAAACATCATTGATGAGAGAGAATCATTGATTGGCTGTCTCCTGCATATACCCTGGCCAGGAATTGAACTGTGACTTCCTGGCTCATAGATCAATGCTCTACCACTGAGTCACATGGGCTTGGTGGCACATGACAAAAATGTAAGAGGTATTTTTCTTAATGGGATTGGATGGGGTGAGGAGCACAATATTTTTTGAGTGTCTATAGACAACATTACCATACTTTTAGCTACTCACCACCTATGTTTACTTTCTCTACCTTTTTTTCTCCTCAGTTTCTTAAATTTCCAGATCACCAGCCTGAATCCTAAGCAACAATTCAAAGGACACAACGGTAATCCATGAATACTATTGGACAAATATCTGAACCAGATGAAATTGTGCCTCATAAAAGTTGAATAAGAAGAAGGAAAAAGGAGCTTCCTTGAAATCGTTAAAACATAATGGAAAAGGAATGTAACATGTAAAAGAAAGGTGGCACATAAAACACTTCAGAATAATAATTACTTCAGGAAATAAAACTAATAGACTAAATTTCCTCTGTCCTCTCAAAGGAATTACCATCTTTGTGAATGAAAAATAGAGCAGCTTAAGAAAGAAATTAAAAGGAAAAATATGATCAATTTTGAAATGAAAACTGCTTGAGAAGCTGAGAGCAAACAGAATCAACACTGAAAACACACACACACACACAGATATGAAGATCAGACATGCGAAGAAATCACCCAGAATGAAGGGGAAAAATACAAGGCAATGAAATAAATTAACAAGGTGGTCATAGATACGGAGATCCAACAAGGGATGAATTGTGTACTGGAAGATGAAGAACTAGAATGAGCTGGGGGTAAGTAATGCATCAACATCTTATAAAGATGCTATTTTCCAAAACAAAACAAAGCAATGGAAGAGGAATGCATGCAAATTTTTAATATTTATGTAAAGCTTAAAAAACATAAGCGTTTTATATGTATTTATAATGTGAAAATATGAAGCAGTGGATGAGAATGATAAACACCTAATTAAAGAGACTGGCTACCATTGGGGAATGGAATCTAAAATGTATACACAGTGAACTTGAACTATGTTGGTTATGTTTATTTTTATTTTATTTTATTTTTTTAGGTAACCTTGTGAGCTGTTCATTATTATTTACAGCTCTATGTTTTGTGCTGGTGGGGATGTAGGAGAATAGGCCTTCTCATACCTTACAGATGGGAGTGTGAGTTCTATTAAGTTATTTATAGAGTTTAGTGAATATTTTTTAAACATTACTTTTCAGTTATAGCTGATATACAATATTATATTAGTTTTAAGTGTATAACATAGTAATTAGATATTTTAGTGGGCATATTTAAAATACATAGTAAGGAATTCCCTTACTCAGGAATTTATTTTTCTATTATACCTTAAAACTTTGTATTATAAAATATTTAATGCATACAATAAGGTTTAAAATAAATTTTTAAATTCTAATTGTATCTATATTAATTTTATGTTCTTATTTGGACAGATAACATTTTAATGACATTAAGTCTATCTAGGAAAATTATATCTTTACCTTCATTTACATCTTTTTAATATATTTTTGCATGTTCTTTTCATGTGAAATATATTTCTAGATCACTTATACTCTGTATATCTACTGTATATAGGATAATTATGTCTGTTAATTTCTAACTACATAATATTAATATACTAGTAAAGAAAACTATTAGACCCAGCTGGCCTGCCTCAGCATTAGAGTGTTGACCTATGGCTCAGGAGGGCATGGTTAGATTCCCAGTCAGGGCATATGTCCAGGTTGTGGGCTCAAGTCCACGTGTGGGCATGCAGGATGCAGCCAATCATTGATTCTCTCTCATTATTAATGTTTCTCTCCCTCTCCCTCTCTCTCTCTCTCTAACCCTTCCTCTCTGAAATCAATATAAACATATACACAAAAAATCCTATTAGTTTATCTATAGTTTCCTTGTATTTTGATGCCTTGCCAAATTTTCCAATTAGTCTTAATCAGAATTTTATTATTTTAAAATTTATAAATATAATATTTTCTCCTTAAATTGTTGCTATAATATAGTTTTATTTATTTATTTTTTGCCCTCACTTTCCCCCCCTTCATTTCTTTTATTTTGTTTTAAATAAATCTTTATTGTCCAGATTATTACAGGTGTTCCTCTGTTTCCCCCCCCCCCCAATAGCTCCCCTCCACTCGATCCCCCACTCCACCCCATGCTACTGTCTTCATCCATAGGTGTAAGATTTTTGTACAGTCTCTTCCCATACTCCTCACACCCTCTTCCCCCTGAGAATTGTCAGTCTCTGATTCTTTTATATTCATCAGTCCATTCTGTTCATTAGATTTTTCATCCACTTGATTTTTAGATTCATTTGTTGGTAGGTATGTATTTGTTGTCATTTTGTTGTTCATAGTTCTTATCTGTACCTTTTTCTTCTTCTTCCTCTTCTTAAAGAATACCCTTCAGCATTTCATATAATCCTGGATTGGTAGTGATGAATTCCTTTAGCTTTTTCTTATCTGTGAAGCTCTTTATCTGACCTTCAATTCTGAATGATAGACTTGCTTGGTTGCAGGTTCTTTCTGTTCATCACTTTGAATATATCTTGCCATTCCCATCTGGCCTGCATAGTTTCTGTTGAGAAATCAGCTGACAGTCATATGGGTACTCCCTTGTAGGTAACCAACTGTTTTTCTCTTTCTGCTTCCAAGGTTCTCTGTTTGTCTTTTGCCTTTGATATTTTAATTATGATGTGTCATGGTGTGGTCCTCTTTGGATTCCTCTTGTTTGGGATTCTCTGCGCTTTCTGGACTTGTAAGTCTGTTTCTTTCACCAGGTAGGGAAGGTTTGCTGTCATAATTTCTTTTAATAGGTTTTCCATATTTTGCTTTCTCTCTTCTGGCACCCCAATAATTCAGATTTTGGGACGCTTAAAGTTGTCCCAGAGACTCCTTACACTATCTTTATATTTTTGGATTCTTTTTTTTTTGTTTGTTTTTCTGGTTGGGAGATTTTTGCACCCTCATATTTCAGATCATTGATTTGACTCTTGGAGTCTTTTGATCTACCATTGAATTTCTGTATATTCTTTATTCTAGCTAGTGTATGCTTAATTTCTGACTGGTCCTCTTCCATTTTCTTGGTTTTCTCATTAAGGTCTTTGAAGGTCTCATCAAATTTCTCAGTGGTTTTTAGAAGATTCTTGAGTAACCTTATAAATGTGGACCTGAATTCTATGTCCTCCATTTCTTTCATTTGTTACATGTTTCTTTGTCTCTGCATTTTTGCTGCTTCCCTGAGTTGGTAGGGTAGTTTTTTGTGTTAGATGTCTCAGTCTCCTCTATTACCTGAGGTGGACACTCTTTGTGCACTCCTTTGTGGACTGTGTGTACAGCCTTGTTGTAGTTAAGTCTTGTCTGTTGTTGGTATCACTGGGAGAAATTTACCTCCAGGCCAATTGGCTGTGAGGATCAGCTGTGTCTATGCTGGGAGACAGCATTATACGACAAAACTTGCAAAATTGCACAAGCCTCTGTGTTCAGCTTGGATGGGGTGGAGTTTCAGGGTGGAGCTGACTGCCTTGGCTTCCAGTCAGCCCTGTCCCACAAGGTTCCTGGGTCTCTGTGTCCGCAAGTAATTGCTGCAAGAACTTTTGAGAGGAAGGTGCCTTCTAGCTTTGCCCACTGCCAAACAGTCCAGTCTCTCCCCCAATAAATCTGGACTCCCATATTCTCACTGGGTACTGGGATCAGTGCAGTCACAACTGAGGTTTAGGCCATCTGGAGCCCTTCTCACCTTCCCATTAGATCAACCCAGTGGCACACTTAACAATAGTCTGTCCTCTCTGCACACTCACATGTGTGCCTCCAGACCTCTGCCCTTCACTGCTCCTCTGAGGTTCTGCCTTACAGTCCAGATTATCCCCCACTCCCTGTATGAGCCTGGATCCCCAGGCTTTTGCCCGGAATTGGGGTTTAGTGAAGTCGGAACTGGGGTTCAGTACAGTCTGGAGTTTTTGTCTCCTTCCCGCTAGAGCATGCCAGCCAGGTACTCAGCCTCCCCATACTCTCCAACTGTGTTCTCTCAATGCGCATGCCTATCTCTCCCTACCTCAGGTTTTGCAGCTCCTCTGATTCTTCATGTGCATTCCTCTTTTCTTCTAGTTGTAGAATTTCCAGTCAGCCAGCTTTCCTGTGGTTCTCGATGATGTCCATTTTGTCTTTTAGTTGTGTTTTTGAAATCATTGTGTGAGGCAGCAGTTTAGGTGTTTACCTATGTCGCTATCTTTAATAATTATAGTTTTAGAAATGTATCTACATGATCATGTTATATTATTCCTTGAATGCCTACATGTATTTAATATACTAATATTTTATTGAAAACATTTACTTTTGTAAGTAATCTGTGAGGACTGGTGCATGAAATCTGTGCATGGGGGTGGGGTGGTGTCCCTCAGCCCAGTCTGCACCATCTCTAATCTGGGACTCCTCAAGAGATATCCGACTGCCCATTTAGGCCAGATCCGTCTCATAATCCAGGACTGCTGGCTCCCAACTGCTCACCTGCCTGCCTTCCTAATTGCCCCTAACCACTTCTGCCTGCCAGCCTAATCACCACCTAACCACTCCCCTGCCAGCCTGATTGCCCCTAACTGCCCTTCCCTGCAGGCCTGGTTGCTCCCAACTTCCCTCCTCTGCTGGCCTGGTCACCCCTAACTGCCCTTCCCTGCAGACTTGATTGCCCCCAACTACCTACCCTTTTAGGCCTGGTCCCTCCCTGGTCCTTCCCCTGCTGGCCATCTTGTGACAGCCAAGTTGTGTCAACATGAGGGCAGTCATCTTTGACCACATGGGGGCAGCCATCTTGTGTGGCAGGAAGGAAGGCAGGCAGGTGAGCAGTTGGGAGCCAGCAGTCTTGGATTGTGAGCAGGATGTCCACCTGCTCATCGGACATCCCTTGAGGGATCCCAGATTGGAGAGGGTGCAGGGTGGGCTAAGAGTCCCCTCCTTCCCCCATGCATAAATTTTGTGCACTGGGCTTGTATAATAATATAATTATATTATAATATAATATAACAATATGATATAATTATATTATAATATAATAAGTATATTATAATATAATATAATTCTTCATCTTTAAAAGCTAAAGGATCAACTGATAAAATATGCCAGAAATAATAAGTAAGGTTACAGTTACAATATTAAATTTAACAATGGTAAAAACCAATTGTTTTCCTATTACAAAGAATATAACCAGTTAGAAAATATAATTGAAGGAAATATTTCATTTATAAAAATTATAAAATATATTGAGTAAATTTACTAAGAAATATGCAGAATTTATATTAAATATGTGTATTTTAACAGAGATATTTAAGAAGTCTCTAGCTAGAGAAACTCAATATGGTAACATTGTCTATTTGTTTTAAAATACTCTCCAAAATTTATGTGATCCTAATCAAAGTCACAATGAGATTTCTTTTCTGGGTATATATTGGGGAAAGGAAGTATGCTCAGTTGAGACAAAGAAATGTCAAGTCCATTTCATAATATTAATTCTGCTCTATTAGCCAGGAAATAATAACAAAAAAGCAGATATAATGGGCCTGTGTGGAAGAAGGAAGCCTTTTATCCTTTTCTCGCCAGATATAGAAACATAACATGAAGTTTAGTAAATTTAAAAAAATAGGTGTTAGTGCAAAAATAAAGAAAGAAAACAGTAAAACAGAATAGAAAATCCAGAAAAAGACCAAAATAATATACTGGTGACTTTGCACATTAATGGAAAGTGTGTGTGTGTGTATGTGTATAAAATCCAAGAGAATATATAAATTATTCAACATATTGCTAGGCAATAATTAGTTATTTGAGGGGAAAATATAGAGCCAAATCCTTATCTCACAGTTCATATGAAAATCAATACCAGCTAAGTTGAAGTAGAGCAGGTCTTTCTATGAATACTGGGGGGGAAAAAAACAATCAAGAACTATGACTAACTAAACATTTTAAATTTATGTATGTGAAAACATATTAGTAAACAATCATTTTCTTTCTGCTAAGAAAATGACAAAACCTGGACAGAATTTCACCAGTGAAGTCACTAGAGAGCCAAGAATCAAAGAAAGAAGAAAATCCAGAGAACAGAGCTTTCCATTTAGGACTGCTTTCCTCCTGGAGGCATTTGTTCACAAGTTTTAGTTTGGGATCCCAAACTGTAAGACTACTAGAGGCCCAAGGCATGAAATTCATGCAAGGGGCTCAGGCCTTGCAGCCCACACTGCTTCTCCAGGAAGGTCTGCTTCCCCAGGAAGGTTGACAGGTGGATCGATCCTTCTGCTGTTTGGTCTAATTAGCATATTAGTTCTTTATTATATAGGATGCTCCCTGAGTAGGTGTGGTCCTAAAATACATCTTCCCCCTGGGGACTGAAATCCAGTTACTGAACATATCATTTAATCCCTGAACTGGGATAATCCAGAATTGCGGATGTCCTTAGCCACCTGTCAGAAGCAAACAAAAATCCTCTTTGAAGGAAGGTTACATTCTAGTCTCAAATGATAGCTTACCACTTTTCATATACAATATCTGACACTGAGTGAAAGATAACCAGACATATATGAAGTTAAGACAGCTGGCTCCCATACTGCCTGAGTCCAATTGAGTCCCGACCGGTTCAGTTGTGCGGGTGCAGAGGTACTGTGGCACGGGAGGCAAGGTTCAGTTTTTTAAAAATACAGCATAAAAATGGCTTCAAAAAGAGCTCTAGTCATCCTGGCTAAAGGAGCAGAAGAGATGGAGATGGCTATCCTTGTAGATGTCATGAGATGAGCTGGAGTTAAGGTCCACGTTGTGAGTTTGGTTGGAAAGCACTCGGACAGTGCAGCCGAGATGTTATCCTCTGTCCTGATGCCAGCTTGGAAGATGCAAAGAGAGGGACCTTGTGATGGAGTGGTTCTGCTGGGAGGTAATTGCACAGCATTTATGCGAGTCTGCTGCTGTGAAGGAGACCTGAAGGAGCAGCCCAGCAGGAAGCGCCTCGTCCCGCCCACCTGTGCAGGTTATACTGCTCTGTTGATCATGAAATAGCTTTTGGAACCAAAGGTACAAAACACTCGCTGGCTAAAGAAAAAAACGACGAATGGAAATCATTAAGCTACTCAGAGAATCGTGTGGAGAAGGATGGCCTGATCCTCACGTTTAGCGGCCAGGACCAGCTTCTAGTTCGCCCTGTGATTGTGGAGCGCTGAGACCCAAGGAGGTGCCTAGCAGGCAGAGGTTCTGCTGGTGCTAAGAGGTTAGCATTAGCCCTGGGAGGGTTCGGAGCTGCTTTCCCGCTCTCTCCCTGTGTTTCTGCTGCTGTGCTGCGAAGCTGAGGCACTGCTCCTGGGAAGTGGGGTGTGAGGCCTCCTCGGATTCCCTCCCACACCTGTGTCCCCACATTTCTGAACCTCATAAGAAAAGAAAAGAAATAAAGAGACTGTATTGGAAAATCAAAAAAGAAGCAACAAACAGTATAAGGACCTCATCAGGTTTCTTAAAAATGAAGATTTTCACACATGGATGGATTTTAAATTACGTGTGAAAAATGTAGCTGAGATAAGACAACTTGAACAGATAACAGTATACCATAAAAAGATACAAAATGGACATTCTAGAACAAAAGGTATATAACTAAAATCATGAATACAGATTTATCATGAGGCTAGATACATTGAAGAGAGAATTAGTGAACTGGAAGATAAATATAAAAATAACGTACAGAATGAAGCACAAAAAAGATGGAAAGACTGAAGCACACGCAGAGGAAACAATGTGAGAGACAGGGAAATAATTGAGAAGCTCTAAACCTGTGTATTAATAGAGTCCCCCCCAAAAAGAAGAAAAAGATAATAAGTGAGAAACGATATTTGAAGTAACAATGAATGATATTTTCTTAAAAAACAAAAACAAAAAACTGTGAACCCAAGCTAGAAACATACAAAGAAAACCATACTAAGGAGTATAATATTATAAAGAAATAAATATTATAAAGCCACAATGACAGAGAAAGCATTATGTAACCAGCTAGAGAAAAAAAGAAAACTTAGACCATCAAAGCAGCAACAATGAAACATAGCTGACTTCTCTACAGGAAAAAAAAAAAAAAAGCCTGAAGACAATGAAATGATATATTTAAAATGCTGGGAAAACACCTGCAAAAGGTTTCTATAAGCTGAAAAATGATTTTAAAAACTGAGCTTGAAAAAAGGTATTTCCCAGTAAATGCAGAAAAGTTTTGCACCCACATACCCATACAGGAGGAAACACTTTTCAGCTGTATGACCATGGGAAAAGAAAATTATTCTACATGGAATTCAAAGTCACAGGAGAGATTTAAGAATATCAATTTTGACATAAAACTATAATAATATTATGTTGTGGGGATAACATATTACAAATGAGTTAAGGGGATACATTAATGGAAATATAAAATGAAATAAAAAAGAGGATAAAAGCAGTTAAAGGGTTCTAAGGTTTTTGCGTTGTCTGAGAAGAGGTTATATTTATTTGTCTTAGACTGTAAGAAGTCATCTTTGCATATTGTGATCCCTAGGGTAAGAAATAATAATAAGAGAAAGTATAGCTACCAAGTTAATAGCAGGAGGAAATGGAATTATACAAAATAATTAAACAAACCAAAGAAAAGATATATACTAGTAACTTGAGTCAAGGACCTGGCATTCACTGCTGCATTAAACTGAGTCTAGGCTTCTCACTTCTTTCCTGAAGAACATGAGCTTCAGAACTCCCTCCAGCTTCTCCACAAACTACTAGACCCTAGGCCGACTGGCCAGCAACTCAACCAGTGTCTATGCAGGTGCCAGGAGCTTCAGCTCACCGGTCTCTGTGCCCCACTCCACCAGTGTGGGGGTGGCTGAGGGTATGGAGCCAGGGGTCTAATGAGTATAATAGGGAGCATCTAATGCGAGAAGGAGACTATGCAATGCCTGAATGACCACCTGGCCTCCTACTTGGAGAGGGCAATAAGACTAGAGGCTGTTAATCACAGACTGGAGAGTGAAATCCAAGAACACCTGAAGAAGAAGGAAGGACCTAGGTCAGAGACTGGGGGCATTATTTCAAAATCATCGAGGACCTGACGGTCCAGATCTTTGCAAGTTCTGTGGACAATGCTCGCATCATTCTACAGATTGACAATGGCTGTCTTGCTGCTGATGACTTCAGAGTCAAGTATGAGATGGAGCTTGCCATGCACCAGTCTGTGGAGCATGACATCAATGGGCTCCAAAAAGTCAATGATAACACCAGTGTCACTCAGTTACAGCTGGAGACAGAGATTGAGGCTCTCAAAGAGTAGCTGCTTTTCGTGAAGAACCACGAGGATGAAGTAAATGGTCTACAAAATCAAACTGCCAACTCTGGGTTGACTGAGTTGGATGTCATCCAAATCTCAGGATGTCAGCAAGATCATGACAGACATCTGGCCCAAGATGACGAGCTGGCTCAGAAGAACCGAGAGGAGCTAGACAAGTACAGGTCCCAGTAGACTGAGGAGATCACCACAGTGGTCACCTTGGAGACTGCTGAGTTAGGAGCTGCTGAGATGACACTCTCAGAGCTGAGACGTAGGGTCTTGTCCTTGGAGATCAGCCTGGGCTCAATGAGAAATCTGGAGGACAGTTTGGAGAACAGCCTGAGGGAGGTGGAGATGGGCTATGCCATGCAGTGGAACCTGCCTCACTTCTTAGGGCAGTGGGCCTATGGGGAGCAAATGGATTGGTAAATGTGGAGCATGGATGGGAGATTTGTAAAACTAGTGGGAGATAATATATGTTTGGAAACATGGGGTATGTTTAGAGGAAACCTGTAATTTATTTACAGCGGATAATACATGTCATAGATTTAGTTATGACCATAATCAATGAAAGTTGGTATATCTGCACTTAATGGTTGTGAAAAATAAGAATTTAAAATTTATCCTATCAACTCCACTAAAAACCTTTAGATTATTGGAGTAAGTCTATTTCATTATCTACGATGTGTTTTTTTTTTCTTTTTTGAGTTAGTTCTTTCTTTCCATTTATTTGTTTATTTGTTTTTAGATGGTGTGATATTAGTTCACAAAACTAATGCTTTCAAGTGTACAACTCAATAAAAGATCATACTATAAGTATTAAACTTTCCTTAACCAACATCAAATAGATGATTAGTGAACTGGGCCCTGCAGAAATTGCCTGGGTTCAAATTCTGCTGTCACACTCTGAACCCAATTCTTTTTAGCTGAATGACTATGGGCAAATACTCTTAACGTCTCTATGCCTCTGTTGTGTTTTGTTTTTAATCTGTAAAATGGGAATAACAGTAGAACATAACTAATAGGCTTGTTCTGAGAATTATGTGAGTTAATAGTCATAAAATCTGAGATTAGAGATGAGCATAGTAAGAGCTCAATAAATGGCTATTATTTTTATTGTTATAATGATGACTTTTACATGGGAAATTGTTTCATTATCTAAATTAAATGCTTATTCTGTAGGTCTAAGAGCACCAAGTGAATAGCCTTTATCTCTGGCCTTGCTCTGTCCTCAACTCTGAACTAGGAGCTTAGTAATAGCTTATGGATCTCATCTTTCCTGCTTGAAATATATTTGCAGAAATCTGGCAAAGAGTAAAGAAGTCCAACCTCTGTGTAGGCTTTCTGCTTGGCACTGGGGATAGTGTCCAGGAAGACACAGGCTGTAACCTTGAAAGAACTTACAGACCTGCAAACGAAGAATTTCCATAAGTAAAGAATTTCCAGTCAGTGAGATATGGCTAATAGGAAGAAGAATGTATCTCAGCAGTAGGATGAAAAAATGTGCTTTGCAAGAAGAGATGAGGGATACAGTAGTCTTCTCACCCTCTTATCCTCAGGGAATAAGTTCCAAGATCCCCATTAGATGCCTAAAACTGAGGATAGTCTTAAATCTTATATATATATATATATATATATGTGTGTGTGTGTGTGTGTGTGTGTGTGTGTGTGTGTGTACACATTCTGAGTGGCCAGATTATTATGACCACCCCATCAGTACTTCGTTGGGCCACCTTTTGCATTCAGTACCGTGGTGATTCTTCTTGGCATTGACTCCACGATATGTTGAAAGGTGATGTGAGGAATCTGACACCATGCCCTATGAATAGCACTGTCCAGTTCTGAGAGATTTGATGGTTGTGGAACCAGCTGCCTGATGGCTCTTTTAACTTCGTCCCACAAATGCTCAATTGGATTGAGATCTGGTGATTGTGGGGCCACCTAAGCAAGGTCAAGTCTCCCTCATGTTCTTGAAACCACTCCTGCACAATACGAGGACCATGGCATGGCACACTGTCTTGTTGGAAGAAGCCATCTCCGTTGGGATATGCCATTAACATGATAAGATGAACTTGATTAGCAACAATAATTAGGTATGTTGTGCTATTCAGACGTTGTTCCACATGAATGAAAGGGCCCAAATCATGCCAGGAGAACATGCCCAAACCATAACACTGCTCCTACCAGCTTGGAGGGTGGTACTCATGCATGTGGGGTGCATGCTTTCATGCTTTTTCTGCAAAATGCTCACTTTGCCATCTGCATGATGCAACTGGAAATGTGATTCATCGGACCACATGACTTTGTGTTCCTGTGCTAATTGGAGACATTTTATTTTGGTAACTGCAGACACCAAAGGTGTATGATGCAGTGTGTGGCTAATTTGCCTACAAATGTCAGGTGGTCATAATAATCTGGCCACTCAGTATGTGTGTGTGTGTATGTGTGTGTGTGTGTATATATATATATATATATATATATATATATATATATATATGTAAATTTTATATATAATTATATATATATATTTTTTTCCTATACATAGTTACCTTTTACTTAAAGGAAGCACTTGATATCTTCTTTTTGGCATATCCAAATTGCTAGCACCACTACTCTTGCACTTTGGGGCCATTAACTAAAATAAGAGTTACTTGAGATACTGTGACAGTTAATCTGATAACCAAGATGGTTATTAAATGACTAATGGTTGATGTGGAGGAATGGCGGATGGAGAGCATACACAGCATGGAGAAGCTCCGGACAAAGGACAAAAGGATGATTCACATCTAGGGTTGGATGACATGAGATTTTTATCATGTTAACACAGAACAGGGCACGATTTACAAAGTTATTGTTTACTTCTGGAATTTTTCATTTAATATTTTTGCACTGAAGTGGACTGTGTGTAACTGAAATTGTGGACAGCAAAACTGAGGATAAGAGGGGATTACTGTATTTTCTGGCCAGGTAGGAATTGAAAGGCTTTATAGTGGATTTGGGAGGAGAAGATAGTCTAGGCATAAAGAACAGCATGCACACAGAGGCAGAAAGGCGTGGATCACAAGGCATGCTGGGAGAATGGCTAATTGCTCTTTGTGTTGGGTAGATCAGATGGATAGAATGGGAATCAGCATTTGTAAAGGCTGGAGAAACAGGCCAGAATTGGGTTGTGACTGCTTTTCCATGGAATTTAGAATTTTTCAGAATTATTTTAAAGGCAAATCTTTTACAGCAAAACTTCAAATAACATAGTTATTAAGGAAGAGTTTATTAGACTTTTGAGTATGAGTGTTTCCTAAATGGTCAAGTATTGAGAATTTAGGGTTTAGAAACAGAATTATTATTTCTTAAACTAAGTTATATTACTGCCAACTAAATGTCAACTTGTACTCGCTGAACCATATATGGTTGTGGAAGCTATGATTATAATAACAATGATAAAAATAATAGCACGAATAATAATAATGCCATCTAACATTTATTGAGAGTATTTTATGTGTTAGAAATGGTTATGACTCTTTTAACCCTTTAGCATATCTAATCTCACAACACCTTTTTGAGGCGGATACTATTACTATTACCTTAGAAAATATTTTTCTAAACCAGTAAAAACATGATACCAATGGTAATGGTAGGTTATGTTATTTTCTTATGTTGTGGACCCCAAGAAGAAAGATTCCTTTAATGTAAACCCCAGGAAAGAATGTATCTGTTGTGATGGACTTCCCATGGTCTTAAACTAGGTGAAATCAATGAAGCAGCCACATTTTATGAACACTGACAGTCTAGCAGCTGACAGGGGCTCCTTACATTCTCTTTATCCCAGGAGGAACTTCAGACTGAATTCTTGGCTTCCTAGGCGATGCTCTACTCCTTTTCACTGCCTGAGCCAAATGTTATAAGGGGGTTCCTGGTACCCTCTTTCCACCAGTGGACCATGACCTGCCCCATCCAATCAGAACTGTTCATAACAGCCAATCAGGATGCATAATCCTGACCAACCAGACTGCACAGTTCAGAAGTGTATGAATTTGGATATTTCTTTACATGAAATGAACCTAATTAGAGACCGTGTCAGGAACTTTCTAGCTATAAAAAGTGCCCTTCCCTTTGTGTAGGCAGAACATAATTTAGGTTGCTAACTCATCCTGCGTCTCCTGAGCTGCATTTGCTCAAATAAATGTTTATTATTCTTTATTACAGTCTAAAATTAATTCTGGTTTACAATGTGTACACCAGGCCTCATCAACTTTTTATTTCCCTTGAATGCCCGTATTTTCTCTAGTTTTATGAGATAGGATAGATATAGACAGACAGAAACTGGAAAGGGGAAGGTCTTTAGAAAGTTATTATTTCTAGCTGATTACAGTTTGAATTTTATTTACCTTTGTAAAACTGACTTAGAGTGAAAAATAAACACAATTCTATCAATAAGAATATTATTCTAACTTGGTGGTTTTGACTAGGTTGAGACTGGTAGGTGCCGAATTAGAGATTCTAGAAGATACGCTGGGTTTCAAACAGGCTGAGTTTTGTCTTCTGTATCTGCCCAGCTGGGGGCTTCATTTCTCTGCCTGTCAAGCCAGATCAAAGTAAGCACTACAATATTATATCATCCCCCTTTCTACTCACCGCCTTTGCACAAAATCAAGTACCAACTCAAGATAGTCACTAACTTCCCACTAGGAACATTTACCTGTTTGTGGGAAAAAATAGAATGAACATTTGGGACTCTCAAAGTACTTTCAGGAAAATGTCAATAGACATTTACTTAAAATTAGACTTAATTCCACAGGGAAATTGTGATGGAATAGTCAATTTAGAAATTTAAATCCTGGGCATAGATTCAGAAATTGTAAAAACCCTTGCAGAAGTCAGTATTTGCTTAAAGTTCTTTTTAATCCCGACCAACTGTGGGTTTAAGATTTTCACAAAATGAGAGGAAAGAAATTATGTGTAATTTTCTCATCTGAACTGGTCTCCTTTTGCCTACTGCTTTCCAAATTTCAGCTACTTAGCATGTCGGCCAAATCCTGGCGTGAACGTCACTTTCCAGCAATCTGAATGGGAAACCACAGAGCCCCAGTGCTTTCAAATTATGCACTGACAAATCCAGAATAATCAGGGGAAGCACAAGACAGATTACATTTTACCTAAGGTGAAATTTAAGACATGCCACAAGCAATTGATTCTCTTTCTAGGATAATTTACGGACAAAGGCTTACTTGACTTTTTAAACACAATAGCAGATCACTATTTTAACATTAGGGTAAAGTCAGAATAATGAGACCTTTTCTGTTATTCTGATCAATTCTTTTCTTTTTGCCACCATTGTGTTGTCCCCTATATGTCAGCATCTGTCACTCGGTTACAATTCTTAGTTTGTATGCCTTTCTCCATTATGTGTGTTCCTCCAGCTCAGGAATCTCTTCTTTACTCTTGTAAAAAGTATGTCAGTATTTGACACAATGTCCTATCTATGGTAGGCAGTCAACTAATGCTGTTGAATGTATGAATGAATAAATGTGTGCATGCTGTGGCAAAAGCAATAGTTACAGGTCCTCAACTCTACTGCAGCTCTCTCATTAAGTTAGTTTGAACAGTTGATTTAATGTTTCTTCACCAACAAAAGATGATTTTGAAAATTTCTTCCAGAAAACTTTTATTTCTAAAGCAAGTGATTTACAGCATTTTATAAAATGTGAAGTGTGAAACATTATATAATAAATAAGTAGTTCAAATTTTGATATCTGACCACCATGTTTGGGAAATCTGACTATCGTGTACTCTTCCTCCTCTCCCCTGCCCCCTCCCCCCCACTTTGCCAATGATTTCAATTCCTTTCCTTTCTGGCTCATTTTGTTTTTACCCACTGATTCTTCGGGGAAGAAAAGAACTGAGGAAAACAGTCATTGTATTGAGAATACTGAAAGTCAGAAAACTTTGTTCTTTTTTTTTTGAGGGGGGGGGGGCTTACATTTTTTTGAATTTATTCGGGTAACATTGACTAATAAAATTATATAGGTTCCAGGTGTCAATTCTATAATACATCATCTGTATATTGTACTGTGTGTTCACCCTGCTGGGGGCTTCATTTCTCTGAGCTCGGTTTTTATGACAGCCTAAAATAACAAGCTAGCCCCTTGTGTGTGTTATAATTCTACCGTAATTTATGACAGTGAAGTGAAAAACAGTGGGAGAAGATTGATCAAGTTGGATTTTCAAACCACAGTTGGTTATTGGGGAATATTGACTTGTTTTTAAAATCATCTAGATTCTTACAATGTGTATAGGTGACAATTGCCTCAGAAATTTTCCATGCTTTTGAAAAGCTTGCATAATGGCTTGTGCGGCAATTGCAAAATCATCCCTTGATGTAAACTTAACTCAGAGGAGGAAATTTCAAAATGTGTACTTCTCAAAATTTTAGGTTTTTCCTCCTGCAGAGATGGAAGGGGGAATTATGGGATGTTTGTGGAAGCTAGGAAAGGGCGGCGGGCCGGGGGGGGGGGGGGGGGGAGGTGGGGGGGGGGGAGTTTGTGTAATGAGTGGAAAAATCATCCAAGAGTTTATAAACAGTTGCAGTGCACTGAGGCAACCACATTTGAGACTGTGGGGTGGGGGAACACCCATAAATCCATCATTTGCCTTCTTTTCAGCAGAGAAGGAAATTGTCCATTTTATGTGTTGGTCTTCTGTATTTCAAAGATTGATGTCAAAATAAAAACAACAAGACACTCATGGTATTTTCTTTCCTAATTTGCCAATTGAAGATCAGCTACACAGAAAGCAGGGTTCTGAGCACATTACAGATGAATTTTTTTTCAGAGCCTTTCTATTAGCTGCCATTTCAAAAAAGTTTTTTCTCCTTACTGCAAGAAAACACTCAGTGAGACATTTGTTATCAGAAACCAGCTTCGAAGTTTCGGATTTGGGGGAAAGTTGGTGGTCTATAATTGAAAATCGAAGGCCTGAGATATTTTTTTTTTCTAAAATTATCAAAAGCAAGTTGATACAGAAGATATTAAGCTGACATAAGAGAGCCTCATTCAGGGATTGCAAAGCCAGCTACTTACTGTTTCCCCAGAAAGTCTTAAAGCTAGAAAAGGAGAAGCCTTTTAAATCCTCATCCCTTGTGTGTGTGTGTGTGTGTGTGTGTGTGTGTGTGTGTGTGTGTTAAGTAACTGACACAAACAAAAAGACAAACAAAGCACCCTTTCCCAACTCTCCTGGATAGTTCCCCCTCGGGCAATCTCATGTGGAACCTTCCCTTTTGCAGGTTCAGGGCAGCTTGGCCTGTGTAAGAAAATAGATATGCAAGATAACAACAGGGCAGTTGCTCTGAGGCCTTGGCCTTTATCAGGATTAACTGTTACACTCTTGAGCAAAACAGGGCGGCAGGTTTTTTCCATCACTGGCCTTTGCTGGGTGCCAGATGGCATTATATCCATGAAAAAAAAAAAAATGCTGGTTATAATGTTGACCAGGCACTGTTACTTCCACTTGATCACACTGTTTGGGGCTCTCTTTGATGTACAAAACACTTCTAAGATAATGAAATGCCTTGGCAGCTGGCTAATGGCTGGGAAAGTGCAAACCCTGCACTGAACTCTTCCACCAGACTATTCAATGGCAAGGTAATGTCAGGCCCACGCTGGAGAGGGAGCAAAGAGGCTAGTTGCCAGGCAGGCCTGGACTCCTGGACAAGCGGCTGTGGAGGAGCTGGTATTTTTCTCTCTTCAATAGAAATGGTCTATGCCTGTAGCAAATGAGAAATAAATTTACCAAGGCCAACCCAGGCTTATTTTTTTACCAGCTGCTGGAATTTGCATAAGAGCCTGTGCACACAGGTAAACAAAGACAGCTACCCATATAGACCTGAGAACTGTTAGTTTTTGTTTGTGTACAAAGTAGGGCCTCATCTTTATGCAAAAAAAGAAAAAAAAAGTTCTATGAATTAAATTTGACTTTGCTGCTGCTAATCTTTTCACTGGCCTGATTCACTGGGAAAAATGGAGCATGCATAATTGGATAGGGAGGCATGTTCTAACCCCTCTCTCCCTCGATGCTACAGGCCAACTCCGAGGAGATACACACTGGGTACCAGCCCCTCTGGGACGTTTCCTGTACTCCTGTACCTTCTGTCCACACAGTCCTGCTCCAATCCCAGCTGATCGTGGCCACCAAAACTTATTTCATTACCTGGACTCCCACAGAAGCAGAAGTCTCCATTTAAAATGCCTCTGGATTTTCTGCTCTTATCTTAGTGGTTAGAATGTAAACATGAAACAGAAACTCTGCTTTTAGACCGAAGGTCAGGAAACTGCCTGCCAGCACAAGGACCAGATCCAGTCCCGCACCTGCTTTTGTACCGCCAATTAAGCTAAGGAGAGTTTTTGTATTGTTAAATAATTGAAAGAAATCAAAAGTAGAATATTCTGCGACACAGGATAATTCTATAAAGCTCAAATGTTAATATCCAAAAGTGAAGTTTTATTGCCACATCCGTCCATTTGTGTATTGTCTATGGCTATAGTGCAAAACTACAGCTGGGATTTGAGAAGTTGCTTCAGAGACTTCAGAGTAGCCTGCAAAGCTTAAAATATTTGCTGTTTGACCCTTTACAGAGAAAGTATGATCCCTGTCTCAGATTTTTTGCAGAATTACAGAGTGGGTGCTTAATGCACATTTCTGACCATTTCCAAAGCCTGAGTGTGTTCAGCTGGGTAAAAAGTTCTCCACAATTCCAGTATTCCCTTCGCCTTTATCTGAAAAAGTTGTTAGTGCTACCATTTGAGACACTTTCTTTCCTTTCTAGCTTAAAATTGAGCCCGTTTTTAAAGTTCTTGCAAATGCTTCCTTTCTGTATTGTGTCTCTCCAACACTCAACGCCTGTGCTGGCCTTTAAACAAATACTTCAGGTTTGAAATGTCCCACTAGTGTCTGTTCAGCTTGAGTGGAAACCAAAGGGGGAAAATTGGGGTGGGAGGAATCTGAGGCTAAGGCTTCTTATTGTGGCACGTTCACTTTCCAGACTCCCTCTGCCAGCCCACAGTGGTTGCTGTGCAGGTTTGCAGCTCAAGGCTGTAAGCTTATCTGAGCCAACAGAAATGGATCTGCCCATCCCACAACTGCTGTCTTGTGTTTCCGCTCAGAGTTCAGCCTTTGTTAATTCAAACAGTGTTCTCTTTCTCCTGTTCTTTCTCTCTGTTTTTTATCCCTTTCACTTCTCTTCTCTTCTCTTCTCTTCTCTTCTCTTCTCTTCTCTTCTCTTCTCTTCTCTTCTCTTCTCTTCTCTTCTCCTCTCCTCTCCTCTCCTCTCCTCTCCTCTCCTCTCCTCTCCTCTCCTCTCCTCTCCTCTCCTCTCCTCTCCTCTCCTCTCCTCTCCTCTCCTCTCCTCTTCCCTTCCCTTCCCTTCCCTTCCCTTCCCTTCCCTTCCTTCCCTTCCCTTCCCTTCCCTTCCCTTCCCTTCCCTTCCCTTCCCTTCCCTTCCCTTCCTTCCCTTCCCTTCCCTTCCCTTCCCTTCCCTTCCCTTCCCTTCCCTTCTCCTCACTCTCTCTGCCCCGACCAAGTTTTTGTTTCCACCTCATCCTGTTTGTCAGGGAGTACTGGGTATGTGGTCTACTCCCCTTTATCTTATGGTGCTGAGACTTTGTTATTGAACTCTGGCTTTGCAAGATTGGTGGCCACAGCTGTTCTGGGTCTATTAATATGGAGTCTTCCTTCATCGAAAGTTTTAGTGGTGGATTATGGGTGGCTACTCCTTTCTTTGTACTTTTCTGTGTTTTCTAAGGGATATATTTCTTTTATATGAAAAAGAAAAAAGTTTTATAAAGGTCCTAGAAGTGCCAGTTTGTTAGTAATCTTTACTTTTGAGTGTCTTAATTCCTTCCTTCCATCTCTTCTCGAAGTATGCCTAGATATATACAGATAACATTTAAATACACAAAACAAGGTAAATTAACTCTGTATAATATGATTTCATTTAAAAATTATATTTATGAGAGAGGTGGAGAGTACCTGAGCATGCATTCATTTGCATAAAAAAATAACAGATGGAGAAACCAAGATGGCAGCATAGGTAAACACCTGAACTGCTGCCTTGCATAACAATTTCAAAACTACAACTAAAAGACAAAATGGACATCATCCAGAACCACAGGAAGACTGGCTGAGTGGAAATTCTACAACTAGAAGGAAAGAGAAAAAAACACATTGAGACTCACAGGATCTAAGGGAGGCAGAGATAAGGAGGCGTGTATACAGAGAGGGCTGGAAACTGAATGCATGGTATGCATGGTTGGCTTTCTCAGTCAGGAGGGAGGCAAAAGCTCCCAACTGCTTTGAACTCCAGTTCTGGGCAAGACTCTGAGGACGGACTCATAGGGGGAGAAACTGTCTGACAGCAGGCAAACTCGAAGGTGGCTTTCTCGCAGAGGTGCTTGTGGGACACTGAGACCCAGGAGTAGGGCTGATAGGAAGCCATTGCTGTTTTCTCTGCCCTGAGACTCCACCCCATCCAAGCTGAGCTCAGACGCTTTTGCATATTAATTGCCTAGTCCTTTAATTTCTAAACTTATCTAACAAACTGCAGCTGAGTCAGTGAGACCCAAAACATCCAAAAGAAAGCCCAAGGCCTCACAGCAGCTAGCACTGCTTCATAGCTGGACCTCATCTGAACACCTCCAAAACCCAAACAAGGAAGTGGTATCTGCAGATCTCTCCATAGCTCCTGCTGGGTGGCCTCAGGCAGAGGTTAAATTAACACCTCCTGGGAGATC
This sequence comes from Antrozous pallidus, assembly GCA_027563665.1. NCBI lineage: Eukaryota > Metazoa > Chordata > Mammalia > Chiroptera > Vespertilionidae > Antrozous > Antrozous pallidus. The sequence goes on from CM050513.1 coordinate 29,354,898, forward strand.
CAAGAGCCAGTGTACCCAGGGGTCAGAGTAGGACCAACCAGATTACAACTACTCAGATCTATAAGGGACACACTCAAGGGGCAGACTCAGTGAGCACCAAAGCTCCACTGAAGCAAGTCTTATCTCATAAGGGTGTCTCTAGCATAGAAGTTTTCCCATAGTAAACACAGTTGATTTTCACAGCCAATTGGCCTGGAGGTCAATTCCTCCCAGTGATACCAACCACAATCAAGGCTTAACTACAACAAGACTGTGCACATAACCCACAAATGGGTGCACCAAGAGTGTCTACTTCAGGTAACTGGGGAGGCCCTATAGGATACTTAGCACCCAAAGACACTCTATCAACTCAGGGAAGCAGCCAAAATGCAGAGACAAATAAATAGGTCACAAATGAAATAAATGAAGGAAACCAAACCACTGAATATAGAGTTCAAAACTATGGTTATAAGATTTTTCAAGAATTTTCTAGAAAAGGCCGATAAATTTTGTGAGACCCTTGAGGATATGAAAAAGAACCAAATAGAAATTAAGCATATACCGACTGAAATAAAAAATAATATACAGAGATCCAATAGCAGGCTAGAGGATAGCAAGAATCAAGTCAAAGATTTGAAATACAAAGAAACAAAAAACACCCAAACGGAGAAGCAAAAATAAAAAAGAATCCAAATATATGAAGATAGTGTAAGGACTCGCTGGGACAACTTCAAACATACCAATATCTGGATTATGGGTGTGCCAGAAGAAGAGAGAGAGCAAGATACTGAAAACATATTTGAAGAAATAATGACTGAAAACTCCCCCCACCTGAGGAACAAAATAGATTTATAAGTCCAGGAAGTGCATAGAACCCCCAACAAAAGGAATCCAGAGAGGACCACACCAAGACACATCATAATTAAAATGCCAAGAGCAAAAGACAGAGAGGATATTAAAATCAGCAAGAGAAAAACAGTTAGTTACCTACAAAGAAGCACCCATATGACTGTCAGCTGATTTCTTAACAGAAACTATGCAGGCCAGATGGGAATGGCAAAAAATATTCAAAGTAATGAACAGCAAGAACCTACAACCAAGATTACTCTATCCAGCAAAGCTATCATTCAGAATTGAAGGTCAACTAAAGAGCTTCACAGATAAGATAAAGCTAAAAGAGTTCATCACCACCAAACCAGTATTATATAATAACTGAAAGCTATTCTTTAAGAAGAGGAAGAAGAAAAAAATGTAAATATAAAATTATGAACAACACATTCAAATCTATCAACAAGTGAATCTAAAAATCAAGTGAATAAAAAATCTGATGAACAGAATAAACTGGTAAATATAATAGAATCAGGGTCATAGAAAGGGAGTGGACTGACAATTCTTGGGCTGAAAGGGGTGTGAGGTGTGGGTAGAGACTGGAAAAAAATCGTATACCTATGATGAGGACAGTGGAGGGGGGGGATAAAGGCAGAGGGTGGGGTGGAAATCAGGTGAAGAGGAGCTGCGAGGGGGGAAGAGGAACAATTGTAATAATCTGAACATTAAAAATTTACTTAAAAAATAAAACAAACAAACACTGTTCTTCTAGTTTCTGGGTCCAGCATATTAGTAAATGGGTGCACCAAGAGTGTCCACTTCAGGTAACTGGGGAGGCTGAGCCACTGGGCCCTATAGGACACCTAGCACACAAAGGCACTCTATCAACTCAGAGAAGCAGCCAAAATGTGGAGACAAATAAATAGGTCACAAATGAAAGAAATGGAGGAAAGTAAACTACTGCATATAGAGTTCAAAACCATGGTTATAACAAACTGAAAAAGAGACCTGGAATGATAGTCATTGAATTATCAGTAGATTCAGAGGGAATTGACACTTTTACTTTGTGCTAAACTTGTATTATTTTAAAGTTTTATCATCACACTTGGGATGATAAAAATATTTGAAAATGATCTAAAAGCTCAAATCCCGCACGTGTTTTCCACAGAACATTGACTAGCTATCTTCTCCACTTACACCTGTTATTAATCAGCCCCTCATCTCCCCTCATCCCCACCTCCTCCCTACCTCCTTCCATGGTGAGAAACCCTGATTTTTAGGCCTCTAGATCATCCTTCTGTAGCATGTGAAAGATGTGTTGTTACAGATCATCTAGGATGAGTAAGGAAGTCAAACTCCCTGTCTGACTTCAAATTTTGGGGTTAAACATAGAAAGGCTGGTTAAAAAATGTTTCTAACCAAGTTTTAAAAATTGTTTTTATTAACAACACAGATTTGGTTGTTCAAGCCAAATCAGTGGAATTAAGATGACCCTTTTCTATGGAGATCACACCTTATTTTTCTTAAAAAGTTACTTTTTATTCTGATTCCATTTATGTAGGCAGCAGTAAATCTTTATAATTGACTTGCAATGAACCCTTTCTTTTTACTGAAGTCATAAACGTGGGCCTATGTTTGGCCTCTGTTTTATTTCATTGTTCTGTTCACCTAATCTGCACTGTTTTTCATTATTATAGATTTAAAGCAGTTAAATAACTGGGTAGCTCATTTGATTAGAGCATTGTCCCAGTATGTCAAGGTTGCTGGTTCAGTCCCCCATCAGGGCACATAGAAGAATTAATCAATGAGTGCATAAGTAGTGGAACAATAAATCTCTCTCTCTCTTAAAGCAATAGATAAAAATGTAAAGAAATGCTTACTAGTTGAGTAAGCCCCTTCTGCCACCTATTAGAATTATTTTTCAACATTTTCTCACATGTGCTCTTCCAAGGAACTTTAGCATCAGCTAGTTAAATAAACCAGAAATCTAATAACTTGTTGACTAGTTATATGATATTGACATTTTAGTTTTAATTTCCTACTTAAATTTTAAAAAACTATCTTGGCTTAATTTTATATATTTATCTCTATCTCTGTCTATATCTATCATCTGTTTATCTCTCTTTCATTTAGTCTTTATATAGTTATATATCTCACATAATACATATACAATAATATATGTAGATATATGCTTGGGCGTTATCTTTTAAATTAATCAAGTTTATTTTACTTCAAATTATTTTTATCTTAATTTGAACCCTGAACGAGTCTTTGTTGTTTATTTCTTTTGAATATAATTTTAGTTGATATATTAGGTTTTGTCCATTATTTACTTATTTATAAAAATGATAAGGTCTGAGAGTCCTAGCATTCTTGCTGTTCTAATATGAAATAATTCTGGCACCTTCTTGAGAGTAAAAATGGAAAAGATTTGTTTCTTCCCTGAAATTTAATATATACTCTGAGTGTTGATAATGAGCTAAGATGTTTAAATATCCTTGCTATGTGAGATTTTCCAATGTCCTCTTTTTTTTTCCCTCTTTTTCAATCTGTTATTTATCCTGTCCTTTGCTGTGTCCTCTACATTCTTAGATGAAATTCACAAGAGACTTTTAAAGTCTACCTCTCCTTTAATGATGGTAAATTTGCATTTTAATGTCTCTTCTAAGAGGAAAGCCTTAACATTCACTTGGTGAATTTTATACCAGATAACAAACAAGTCTTGAACTGTAGTCTTATTTATATATCATTTGTTTATGGCTTATTTTGGGATTAATCATGTGACCTATGGGTTCATGTGTTTTTGTTTTTGTTTTTGCAAACTATTAATTATATATAAGTTATATTCCATGGAGACAGAAATTAGGTCTACTTTCTAATTCTGTCTTCAGTGTACAAAATAATGTTTGGTACATACTAGGGGCCAGAAAATACTGTTGAGTGGTTAATGTCATTAACCAGTGCTGGTAGGTTAATGACATCTTCATTTCCAAACACACTTTTGAAAAATGCTAGGTTATCAGAATCAGCGACTTGTCTGCACCAGATGTCATTATAGCATATCTGAAACAAATCCAACATCCCCCAAAACTCTGACTCTTCTTATTCCCAAACTCTGTCTGATATGGGTGTCCTCCTCATAATATTTAGGTTCAATTCTTTTCAGTCATTTCTAGCTTCTTCTATTCTGTCTCTCTCTCCTACTCCCTTCACATCCATATATAATTACCCATCAAATTTGTTGATTGTACTTTACAATGTTCCTACATCCATTCAATTATTTCATCTATACTGCCTTAATTTGAGATTTTCCTCCCTCTCAGTTGGGTACTACAATTTCCACCCATCAGGGACTCTCCTCACTTTTTCATTTTACCAAAATTTATTTTAATACTGCTTCTAGAACAATCATCCTTAAACATGCGCCCTCATCATTCTGTGCCTATAATGCTTTCTCATTGCCTATAGAATACAGTGTAAACCCTCTAACCTGTGTTATATATTCTTCTAGAATGTGAGGGCCCTAATGATTATTTTCAGTTTGATCTGTATCCTGTTATGCATATTTTTCTCTAGCCAGGGTGGTGTATTGTATTCCCTGGACAAATCCCTGATTTTCTTTGTTGCTGAAATCTTTGTTGCATTTCTCTGCACTCCAGACACACAAGTTCTTTTCAGTTGGCTGCCCCCTCCAGCTGCAGTCCTAGCTCGCAGTGTCCTCCAGCTTATCTACCAGCTGCACTTGGATGTGTAACTGTCACTCGTTTTCCAGATCTCACTCCAAAATCACTTTATAGGAGGCTTTCTACAAGTCCTTCCCAGGGAGCCTTCCCAGCTTCCCACCATTATTCTAGTTAGGTTAAACACTGTCATAGCTCCAGTATTAAAGATGCACTGTTTCTGTGGGATTATTTGAGTAAGGACTGTTCCTCCACTTTTAAACTCTGTGAGTGAGTGAGACACCTTGCTCGCTCACTGTTACATCCCCTGTATCCAGCCCAGGAACACACACTAAATATTTAATGAATGAGTGCACCGATATCTATAAAAGTCTTGGTCATGTTTCTTACCCCGTCTCCTCTCCAGAACTGCCCGAGACTCCTTATTTTGAATTCATCTCTCTCTTCCCTCTAATCCCAACGTGTAGACCTCTTCTCTGGTGGGTAGTAGTTCTTAGAGAGTAGATACCCGTCTTATGTACATAATAGATATACACCGTAAGAGGTTAGGAGAATGGTCAGGTTTGTGTTTAAGGATGACCACTAACACAAGGCTTTGTTTATAAAAGAAACACGGGAGTCCAGAACCAGTCACCTCAAGAAGTGCTTCTGGGATATGCAGATTGTTTTGAGCTAAAGGCAATGTTAGCTGTAGACTCTACAGAAACTTCTGCCCCTTCCTTGACTACCTAGAAGAACTTGTATTAGAGGTTTTGTTATAATTGAAGATTATCTGAGATAACCTCTTTTGACCTAGCTATAGGGAAGGACAAACTTTTATTTACTAAATGTCTGCTTTTCTTATGCAATGACCTTCTAAATGCCCCTAAGGTGCATTATCTCATCTCTAGCTCAGGTCTTACATACCTCATTCTCCCTTTCTATCTTTGAACCTCTCTTGCATGTGGGGTCTCTGAATCTCTCATGTATGTGGGGTTCCCATACATATGTATGCATTCATTTTGGTTAATTTTTCTTGCTAAACTTTCTGATGTTTATTTGATTATTACACCAGCCAGAAAGACCTTGAGGGTAGAGGAAAGTTTGTTTCTCTCTGACTGTAATAAAGATTTGCAGAAGTTGAAATATTTATTAAATTTGAAATGCCAGAGTATTATTCATGCTTCTATTGACACCAAAGTTTGGGTCAGAAGCCCATCTGAATGGCTGTCCTTGCTTATTCCTAAATCTCATCCAGTAAATTCACAAATGTGTGAGGGTGTTAATTAGGGAGACTGGGATGGCAAATGTGATGAGTTTAATGGGAATTCACACTCGCTAGTAGGAATCCATGCCCCAGTGCTGGTAGGTTAATGACATCTTCTTACAGTTTTATTTGGTTTTCTGTTGCACACCTAACTTGATAATGTTGTTAATAAATTCTGGTGGATAATGATAGTCAGGAAGTAATGGTTAACTAATCCGTGTCTATCCTGTCAACTGCATCTTAGCTGAGGACATAAACCCTCAAGAAAAAATGTATCCTTTGTCTATTTAATCTGCTCTCACATAGGAAGGTAGTGCTTGAGTTTTAAGAAGGCTGCAGGTTTATTGTTTTTAATTCTACTCACAACAAAATGGGTTATTGTCATATCTTTCATTTGGAATAAAAAATGGTATATATATTTTTTAAAATGACAGTTTTCAAAAAGTGAGATAGCACAATTAGCTTTGGACTATTGTAGAGGGTTTAGTGAATTTCCTGGAGCCTGCGTGCTAATTTGAAATCACAGGAAAGAGTATGGGAAGGGGCAGGAGATAGATATTAATGGCATCTTGCAAGGTTGCATAGGAGGTATTTTCTCATTTTAGCCATTAGAAAAGTGAGGTGTAAGTTTTAATAATAGAAATATATTCATTTATCTTTATTGCTCTTGAAGATTGTGAGACAATTCCTGAAATATTCTTCTGAGAGTCAGAAAAGGTATTATTCTGTTCTCTGTGGGTATTCAGAGACACAAAGTACTCAGTTTTGCTAATTTAGTACCTAGTGTATTTCCTATTTTGTTTTATTTTAGTAAAGAGAGGACCAGATAGATAAGGGCCAGAAGAAGGAGAAGTCAAATTGCAGTGCTCTTAAAGAAAAAGTTGAGTCTTTGGGGTTTCAGGTAACCTGCTCCATTGGAAGGCAGAATCTATAAATCAGAAAGAAAGACAATGAGCTCATTGACAGGTTCTGAGACTTTTATAACTGTCCATGTTTGCTATTGTGGCTGTTCCCTGTTCCCATCATGACTGCCAGATAAATGCTTAAAATAAAAATAATTTATGAACAATGTGTTAGATATGGTGATTTAATTAACGAATTAATTAACTAATAATTAATTTAACCATTTTTTAATTTAATGTTTACTCTACACCAGGAGTTCCTCTAAAACCTGGGTAAATGGCAGTAAATATAACAAAGATCAGTACCCTCAATAAGCTAACATGTAGAGGAAAGACAGACAATAAAGGAAGTAAATAAAATCCATAAAGTACTAGATGCAGATAAGTGCCACAGAGTGGAACAAAGGTAAGGAGGATAGAAAATTTATTATGGAACACAGAGAGTTTGTCCACCCAGTGCTAGCAGAGGCAAACACTAAATGCCAAGAATCGTAGTGGGGGAAGATTGGCTATTTTATTATGAATGGCACCACCCAGGAGAACGGGAAGCTAATGCTAAAAAGCCAGAACTTCCCAACTCCGGGTTCAGGGTAGACTTTTAAGGGTCTAAGGGGGACAGGTAGGTGAAAATGCTGGTGGGGCAGGTTTTAACTGGAGGACCTTGGTGCTTGGCCATTGTGTTAAGTGGTGTCAGCACAGGTTCTTCCTGTACAATGGACCCTTTGCTTTAGAAATGGTTCTGATATTCAAGTTCCATTACTAGTATATATTGGTTCTTTGGTTCTGGGTGAAACTGGAGGTCAGAATTCTCTCCCCTGTGCTTGCTTTGGCTGCATGACTTGACATTTTGGTCTGTTGTCTCTTGAAAAGCAACTTAGTATCTCATTAAAATGAATAGGACCATTTTGAACTGGCCCTGTGGCTATAGATGTTGAAGGTGAGGGTTGTAATGTTTAATATGGCAGTCAAGATATGTTTAATTGAAGAAATGACGTTTAAGTAAATATTTGAAGGAGAGGGTAGAGCTAATTGTGGTTATCTGGAGGAAGGGTGTTCTGGGCAGAGGAATATGAAGTTTAATGGGGACTTCTGAAACTAGGTTAAAAAAGGAAAGTTATTGAAAACTCAGGGCTCAGGCTGGCTTCAGCTATGGTTTGATAAAGGGATTAGGAAAACATATTTTCTTTCCTGTTCTCCTTTATGTGATGGATTCATTCTTCAGAGATTGGCCTTTTTTGATGCATGTCTTTGGTTTTTATATCCCTGTACTTCAATTCTATGGGAAGAATAAAGGTATTTGTCTCCATATTAGCAGAAAAAATATCATTTTGTGTCTTTTGCTCTAATGGGGTCATTACCTATATCTGAACCAATTATTGTGATTGGGACAAATGCTTTGTCCAGATGGTTTCATGCTTGTGTCACTTGCTCTACTGGAATGCCAAACTGAGAAAGCAGATAATGTGTCCTTTTTGGGGGGGCAGGGCAGCCAGCATTCTCCTCAGGAAAATTGGGGAACCAAGAAAAGGGTAAATGGATTATTTTATTTTATTTCTTAAAAATATATTTTTATTGATTTCAGAGAGGAAAAGAGAGGACCAGATAGATAAGGGCCAGAAGAAGGAGAAGTCAAATTGCAGTGCTCTTAAAGAAAAAGTTGAGTCTTTGGGGTTTCAGGTAACCTGCTCCATTGGAAGGCAGAATCTATAAATCAGAAAGAAAGACAATGAGCTCATTGACAGGTTCTGAGACTTTTATAACTGTCCATGTTTGCTATTGTGGCTGTTCCCTGTTCCCATCATGACTGAGAGAGAGAAATAGAAACATCAATGATGAGAAAATCATTGATTGGCTGCCTCCTGCATGCCCCGCCACTGGGTATCAAGCCCACAACTTGGGCATGTGCCCTTGACTAGAATCAAACCTGAGACCTTTCAGTCCACAAGCTGACACTCTCTACACTGAGCCAAACCAGCTAGGGTGTAATGAATTCTTGAATACAGGTCTAAAATGAAAGTTTCTTAAGAGTTGGTGTGATCAATACTAGATGCCTTTGTATACTAATTTATTATTTTCTCTACTTGATGGACTGTAAGAAGAAAGGGACAAAGAACATGAGTGTATCAGGATTCTTTGCAGGACCAACTTTCAGCCTGAAGTTTGGGGAAATCACTGGAAAAGCGAGTTCAAAGTGCATAGTTTATACAGCTCTCCATATGTGAGACTGAGAGTGGAGAGTCTCTGCACGCTTCTGTGTTGGTCTCTGTGACATGATGATACTGTGAGTATAGGATCTGCTAAGGATAGAAGACACTTGGTATTCATTTCCTGGGCTTTTAGGATTGCACAGCCCTTCCTAATGGCTGAAGGAAATGGCCCCTCCCAAATGCAGCATCTTGAGCCTTAGACTCTAATAGTTGATAATTCCAACAACAAGGCACCTCCTTAAGTGTTTTGCCTACATTTAATATCAGAGTTCAGCATTTTACAAACACTTTATATTAAGTTAGTGTGTGTGTATGTCTGGTACATGACCTTGCATTGGAGAAACAGCTATCTACTTCAAGCTTATGACATGATTTGGGCAACACCTGAAATACCTTTATGTGCAGTTTCCATGTGTCAGGGACAATGCACTTTGGTAACCCAAGATCTGCCTCTGTGACTATTCTTCTGGAAATTTCTATGTTCTTCAGTATAGTACACAAAGACCATATCAGACCCAAAATATCCTTCTTCTTCTATGACAGATTCAGGGATTCATGCACTCTTACCTTCCTTAACCAAATCAAAATAAATCCTTATCCAGTCTCAGAAGGTCTTCAGGGCCCCATGAAGACCTTTAGCTTTTCTCCAGTCAGCCTTTATTTCACATTGGAAGAACAATACCTTGGAAGGAGAAAGGGCCCTTGAAACTCCTTCCTCACCTACTCAAAATATTCTTCTTAATGTGTTCAACTCATTAAAATGACATTTGTCTTTGAAATATGTTCCTAAAATAAAATATGTGTAATAATCTATTATAGTACACTGTGATCACATACTGTTCCCATGCTCTGAGTACTCACATCCAATAAAAGCTGATTCAGCAAGCTATGCTATACATATTTGATCAGTGAGAACTATTCTATACTTCCTGAGTTGAGTGTGTCTACAACATGTTTGTTTTATTTCATTTTGTGTTTTTTTTTTCACTGTGATTTCTCTGCCATTTTTTTTTCTTTTCATGGCCAACAAAAAACAAATAAACAACAAAAAACAACAACAACAGCAACAGACTTTCTGCAAGGAAAGGAAAATACTTACATAGATATTAAAACGGAAGTTTTATCAAGAGGAAAAAGAGAAGATAAGCCACAACCTGGGAGAAAAAAATTGCAAAAGACATATCCAATAAAGAACTGTTACTTAAAATATGCAAATAACTCTTAAAACTCAACAGTAAGAAAATAAACAACCTGATTTAAACATAGGCAAAAAGGCCAAATAGGTACTACATCAAAGATGATCTATAGGTGGTAAATAAGCATATGAAAGAATGCTCAACATTATATGTCACTAAGGAATTGCAAATCCAAACAAAAATGAGATATCACTGCATACCTATTCTAACTGCCAAAATCTGGACCACTGACAACATCAAATGCTGATGAGAATAAGGAGCAATAGGAACTTGCTCATTCATTGCTCATGGGAATGCAAAGTGGTTCTATCATTTTGGAAGACAGTTTGGTAGTTGCTTGCAAAACTAAGCATATTCTTACAAATACAGCAATTGCACTCCTTTTTACTTGCCTAAATGAGCTGAAAACTTATGTCCACATAAAAACCTGCCCATGAGTGTTTATAGAAGATTTATTCATAATTGCCAAAGTTTAGAAAAAACCAAGATGTTCTTCAGTAGGTGAATGGATAAGTAAATTGCAGTATGTCCAGACAATAATATATTATTCAGCATTAAAAATAAATGTTAAGCCATAAAAAGACATGGAGGAATCTAAAATGCATATTATTGAGTGAAAGAAGCTACACTGAAAAGATTACAATGCTATATGATTTAAAGTATTCTGACATTCTGGAAAAGGTAAAACCATGAACACAGAAAGATCATGGGTGGGGGAGGGAGCGATGACTAGGCAAAGCATCAATGATTTTAAGGGCAGTGAAACTATTCTGTGTAACACTAGAGTGGTCAATACATGCCATTCCACATTTGTTCAAACCCATAGAACGCATACCACCAGGAGTGAACCCTAATGTAAACCACAGGCTTTGAGCAATAATAATGTGTCAAAGTAGATCCATGGATGCTACAAATGTTTCCCTCTGTGGGGGATGTTGACAGTGGAGGAAGCTATGCCTTTCTATGTGGTGACAGGAGGTATATGGTAAATCTCTGTACTTTCTACTCCATTTGGCTGTGACCCTAAAAGTGTTCTAAAACAAAATCTATTAAAAATGCAAATTGTTTGGATTTTTGAGGTGTCTTCATATGGAAGCTCTTTGACGTTAGGAAGGGCATCGTTACCTCATCATGGGGAGACTAACATTCATCTCCATAGAAGAGAGAGGAAAGAAACCAGATGCCAAGGCCTCTCTATAAGGGCTGTGCTGTATCGGCCTGTTTAGAGCCACACAGTTCGCTTTCCGGGGTCTGCTCTACACCTGTGTTTGTTCCTCCAACAGTAATAAGAGAGGAAAGTGGAGAGTAAAACTCACTCAGTTTCCAAAAGATCTTCCTAGGAGATAATTCCCCTTTCTTGTCAGAGCTGGGTACTATTAAGGCCTGTCTTATCAGGAAACAGAGCTCAATAGCCACTGAGGCTATATTTACTGGGGCAGCTGCTGTAGCAGCAAGAGTCCACTCCCCTGCTGCTGCCATCGCTGCCCCCTTGGTGACTGCACTAGAGAGGGTTTATTGAGTGATTTTGCCTAATAATTATGACAATGACCAACATATAATAATTGTACCAGGCAGAACACTCTAAGTATTTGAAATGGATTATCTAAATCCTCAAAAGAATAATAGCTGGTAGCACTTAGTATATACCAGGAATTATTCTCAGATATGTTACTAACTAAATCCTGATGAGAGCCTAATGAGGTAATACCATTATCTCTCCTGTTTTACAGATGGAGAAGCTGAGGCTTACAGAAACTGAGTCACTTGTCCATTATTGCGCAGCTACTAGGTGGTGTAGCCAATAATCAAACTCAAGGACAGCATGACTCCAGAATAGTCTTTTAATCATAGCTGTGCAGAGTTGATTAATGGCTGCTTACCATCATGATTTCATCTCAAAATATTTTATAAAAATAAATGTTTATAAAATTCCATTATAGGACAATGTGAATACATGTTTTCCCCCCATGTTCTTAGTGTACCATATGTTTCTGTCTAATGAGAGCCAGCATAACAGACTGTATGTACCACACACCCTATCAGTTTAGGTGATTGTGTCCAACTATGATTGTAATTGTTAAAGTTTAGAAAAGTAAGCATGAGGCAAGTTTGGAGAGGTGGGTGACTATCCACAAACATTTTGTAGGTTGCCAAAATCTTGGCAAGTTTACTCCACATGGGAACTAGCCCTACACATCTGCAGAAATCTGATATGACCAGTCCAATGGAAAGCTTAACCTGTCTGGGATGAGCTCCTGGAGACTGTAGTAAAAACTAGAGTACTAATATACCAAATATGCAATTATACTGTCAGGGGCACCAGGGCCTCTCCTCTCTGGATCAGAATATGCTTTCATTACAGATAGCTCTATAGAAAATGAAATTAAAAATTAAGTTGTCAGGTGAGTATGGGGTCAGACTAAGGGATTATTTTTTCCCTATGATGCAAATATCTCAAGGTTATGAGAGTTGGATGCATTGGATTCCATTGCAGGGAGAAACCTCTCACCCAAGGAGCTCCTAGCTTGAATTTTTGGGCTTAGGTAAAAAACTGGCCAGTGTACACTGGATAGAGTTTGCCCATGTGAATTGTCTGTATGCCAGTAACAGAAAGAACAAAACAAGATAATTGTGTATTTTTAATTCATGTGAAAGTCTGGATTGATGGTGGGCTCCAGGCTGGCATAATGTTTCATTATGTCAGAGACATGCTCCCTGTATAGCTTGTTTTTTTCACCCCACATTATCATCCAAGATAATGGGTTTTGCGTTTCAGAAGTAGGCTGGAGAATGAGTTAGAGAAACAGCAGAGAGTACACACACGTTCTTCTCTTAAGGCAGGCTCCTTGAAGCTGCCACGTGGTACTTTAGCTTATGACGTATGTTCTGGAATTTAATCTCATGTGACTACAGCCTCCTGCAAGAAACTCTGGAAAACACAGCCTGATCCTACATAGCCAAATGCTCTGTCAAAACTCAGAGTCCTCCTCAGCATGGATGAAGTGGAAAAGGTGTGCTGAGGTGAGGGGTAAGGGATCACCATCCCAGGCAGATCTCCCAAGGCTTAGACCCCAGCCCTCATCATGCCAACGAGAGGCTAGTGTGCTCTCTACCCACCAACACAGATGTAGCTCAGCCTGCTGCCACCTCGCCCCACCACACAGCTGCCATTGCAAGGCTTGGGACCCAGAATCTGGTCACTTTAAAGAAGGTGCTGGGGACTTTCTTTCCCTAAGCTCCTAAAGCAGAGGTAAGAGGACAATGCTGGTGGCCAGGATCTTCCATTCTGGAATTTGGTATCTTTTATAGAAGAACTTCTAAGAATATTTCTGATCCAGGGACTTTATCTTTTTTTGAAAAACAAAACCTAAACTAAGCACACTGCTAGGATTCCCACTAGTGAACTAAATAAACATCATTTAAATCTGTTTCTGCCTGTTCTTTCATATTTATTCTTCCTAGGTGTGCTGGGTGCCATCATTAGCTTCACTCTTTGCTTTCTACTTTAGTCAGTTTTCTTTTCATTTTCTGTCTGACTCGTTAGAACTTGTGATATCTAATTTTAGGCCTTCACGCTTCCCTCCCAAGTAACATTATACGTAATTGCCAGAATGTTCCTTTTAAAGTTCTAGAGCATTTTAGATAATAGTCTTCATGGTCTGACCTAGATTTTCCTTTTCAGCTGGGCCTCCTGCCATTCCTCAACCTGTCCTGGAAGACAAGCCATATCCAATTACTTGCTCCCCTCAAACTCACCATTCACACCTTTGTACAATCGCACTGATTTTGCCTTTGTGCAGGGCACTTCTGATCCTGGGTGAAACCTACCTATTCTGATTCCAGCCTCTTTTCTTGGAATCATGGGACACTGGCCATACCTTGATCTTAGTGCAGTAGGCACAGACTTCAGCTCATAATGTTTTCTGTTGATCAATTTAGTTTGCATTAGGAACTCTCTTGGTGCCTCTTGTGGGATATCTAGTCTTCGGGGAAACAGGGTACTTGTCCCATCTCTTCTCTGGGGTTATGTTTAAACACATGTGACGCACATGGCCCATATAGAAGGAAAGCATTTGGTTTAGGGAAGGTGTGCTCGGCCATCATCTATGCTTGCTGGCCTCCGCTTGATGCCCATTGTCTTCATTGTCCCTTTGGTTGTCAGTCCTAACAGGTGGCTCTAACATCACCCTCATTTCCAAAATGATTTAGCAAAATTCCTGCTTTAGTGCCCTTTCTGGGAAGACAGAAATATATGTTCCCAAGCTGTGTTGGGCAATGAGAAAGTATAGCGTGCCAAGGCCTGCCCTTCTCAATCATTCTCAGGAACGTGAAATCACTCTGTTATATCAGTGAGGCTGTCTGAGGCACACACCTTCATGTCGTGTGCTGGTGTTTCTTCCCTGGGGTCTGAGTGCTTTTCCAGGGCTCTCTGGGAGACTGAAGACTGAATTCCTCCATTACTGGGGCTGTTGATTTCATCTGAAGGTCCTGCCATCCCCTCTCATCAGCACAGGGGCCCTTCTTGCAGTCCTGGCTACCTGTAAGGTCTGACTATCCTTCCTCCCCACTCAGAATATATCATTCAGTCCTGGGTGAGATAGTGGAGGGTAGGAGGAGGTGTGTGGGAAGTCTAATTCTAATCCCATCATGTCCCTCTCCATGTCCTGACTTCTCTCAAGTCTAGGATTATGAAAGTAAAAACTTTTGCTCTGATGTTTGCCATAATAATTTTTGGGCAATGCAGCCATTTTGCTAAAATGGGAAAAAAGCAAGGGGTTCTCAAGCAGAGATGGTGTTCATATTTCAAAATATCATCATCCCACTATAATAGTATTCATTATATTATTTTAAAATAAATCACTTATTTTTGTCCTTTACTAGACTGTAACCCTATACCTTTCCTTTCTGTTACTGTCTGAATCTTGCCATAACCCCAGAGAAAAGCTGGAGCAAAGACCTTGATTTTCCTGAGTGTAAGTATCCAGCAATGAGAATGAGAGTTCAAACAGTAAATTAAATTGAGCAATAGAAGAAAAAACTATGTGAGTTGAAATGTGTACTTAGTGCACTAAGATCAATATATGTCCCATGAAGGGACAGTGCAGGGCAAGAGTAGGAACTCAGTGTCTGGTGAATTAATAAGTAATTATATAAATAATGCTCAGCTTTCATTCTCCCAGTACCCACCAGGTGCCAGGTACAAGACAGTCTTAACATTCTTACAAGAATGGCATTTTCCTCTTTATACTTGAAAGCAATGGAGGATCAAAGAGGTAGTATATTTTGCCCCAAATCAAACAGCTAATGAGTAGCAAATACAGAATTCCAACCCATGTCTGTTTGATCCCAAATCCTGAATCTTTTCCTCTGGCCAAACTGTGTAATCAATTTTATTTCATTTATAAGGTGTTTATAGGTGCCAGATCTCACAGGAGAGAGATATGTATATGTGTATATGCATTAGCCTATATATGACAAAGTCTTCTGTTTTCTAGGGTATTATATGCATTTTCCAAACACCAGATAGGATTTTTTAAAATATTCTCTTTCTCGGATGTTCTTAGAAGTTCTGATGTTATGTTCTCCGAGTCTTATTGATTCTCTAATATTTATCGCCTTATATATCAATAAAAGCAAGATACAATGTCACCCATTTTGTACTTGGAACTTTAACACTTGCAATCACGGTTTGTTTCAGCTAAATTATGTATTTATCATTTAAGCCATTTAGGCTTTGGTGGGGATGAAAAAAAGAATGTTTGTGTGAGTTACATGGAAATAAATATTTCCTTTTGCACTGCTTGGCAAGATGGTGGCATATTTTTTTACAAATAGGATATGTAATTGTGTGTATATTCTAAGCAGCTTGTTTATATTTTCCCCCAGGGTTTGACTTTCTTAGATGTCAAAAACACTCTGAGGGGAGGAAGGAATGCATAAATTTTTACAAACAGACATTGTCCTTGTTTCTCAGGCAAATTCAATGTACCTTCTGTTGGGTAATTGGAATCCAAGAAGTAGCATGCAGTGTTTTAACAAAATGTGTGTGAATGAGCTGTATTTATAATGGAATGGCAGAGATTTGGAAACTTAAAATACTTATATGAGAGAAAGTGATTAAAAAGACACAATGAGAGATCAGAGTGTATTGACTCAGTTGTAGAATTTGGGATTTAACACAGTAAACATGGGTAAATGTGAGTAAGTATTCCACACCCCTTCTATTTCTATGGTAGAGTCCCACTGGATTTTACTGGTAATACATTTTACTCATTTTGTGGGTGGTAAGCAGCACCATTAATAATGTGTTATAAAAAAGTACATCTTAGAGTGGTATTGTCTTTGTTTTTCCATTTTGGGTTAATTTTATAGAAAAGAGACAGGGAGCTGGGAGTAAGCCTCACATTACTTTTTTGTGTAGTAATAGCCCCTTTTACAAAAGGCCATGTGCTTGCATATTTGTGTATGTGTGTAGGTGTGTGTAAATGTGACTTTAGAACATCACCTCCTAAGGCTTTATAAATGCAGTGTCTTTATACTGGAGACCACTATCCTAAACAGTGTCAAGAACCAAGGCAAAGGCCAAATGCCATGTTACTATGGGGGGACTAGGGGGCTGAGGTTGTGCAGTGTGGTAGGAGGAAGAGAAAAACAGTTGGTGATTTAAAGAGCTCTGTGAGCTTCCCATTTCTTCTCATATTAATTTCTGAACTAATACTTTAATGAATATCCTATATAATAAAGATGTAAAATATGCTAATTAGACTGAATAGCAGAAGCACCATCCTGACGACCTTCCAGATGAAGCTGGAGCTGTGAGGGCCGAGCTTCTTGCACAAATTGCCTTGGGCTTCTAGTGTACCTCCTGCCCCCTCCTCTTCTCAGTCCTTCATTCCAGTTTTCCACTGTTCTGTTGTCTTATTTCTCAAAATTCTCAGGTTACTGTTTTGTTTTGTTTTTCCATGGGAAAACAGTGGTTTTAGTCTATTTGAAGTCGCATACCTCTGAGAATTCTATGAATGGTAGGATCTTTCTCCTAAGAAAAATTCACAGATACTCACAGAATATTAGGGATTCTGAAGTCCCCAGAAGATTGTTGATGGACCTTTCTCTATGACTGCTTTTGCCCATTTATCTCTAATGCCATCACACTTCTTCTTGTTCTCTTAGAACTGTCCACTTGTAAGTTAGCTAACTGCTCTAATGCTGATTGATCAATGATGTGGTGTTTCTTTTGTATCAGAAGGGAGTGGAGGGACAAGAACAGGCAGTATAAGCTCCTCTGCCCCACAATTATTTAATAAGGGTCTTTTCATTTATTATGTAGAAAAAGGTATCTGATGGACTCTTCCTTCTACCTGGTGATGATGACACTGATACACAATTGTAGAAAATGATTAGTGAGTTTTTTCCCCCAAGCATGGCAACAGATTTTATATAATACTGTCTGTACTCCTTAACATGAACCCTCTTGAATGTAAAGTACATATTCATATGTTAGCATCCCCATAAGTTGGAATCTATGATGAATCTGAAAAAAAGTTAATCTATTCCCACAGGAATAATGTCTCTGATTAGATAGCAGGTATAGATGGAAAAGGCTAAATGCCTGGGTTTCTCAAAATTAGAAACATCTTTAAAATATTAGAGCTATTCAGAATTGTGTGTTTACCCATCCTAATTTAAATAATCTGATTTATGAAGATAAAATATTTTGAAACTTTTAAAATTGTCAATTACAAATTAAAAACAAAGAAATATTGAAGAAAATTGTTTCTAGAGCCCTTTGCCTAGTTAATTCTCTAAAGCTCATCCCTGGAATACATTCCTGTATCATGATGTTTATCATACTAAAATTTAACAATGCTCTTTCTTATTTTTACTTAGCTAGTAAGACCTTTGGCTTTTGGTTGACCAAATATCTTTAAATTTAAAGTGTATTATCAAAAATATCTGGAATAGCAGAACTACCAAGCATATTCTGTCCTCTCTAATTTTACAGTTTTTATCACTTTCTCAGATAGTCTAGTTTACTTTATAAACATGAACTGACAGTTGGTACTTGGCTTGTTTTTTAATATCCAGGTGGAATAACTGAAGCAGAGAACCCAAGCCTGAACTCATGATGGCATGGCAAAGGTATCCAAACAGAGGGAGAGAGAGAGAAAGAGAGAGAGAGGGAGAGAAAGAGAGAGAGAGGGAGAGAGAGAGAGAGGCAGAGAGAGAAAGAGAGAGGCAGAGAGGCAGAGAGAAACTGAATGCAATGAATATATTAATTGCCTGACCAGTAAAATGCAGGACTCAAGTATTCCTTTACACTTCCTGCATGGAGGTTTAAAAGAGAGTTGCAATTTTGTTGCTCAGTTGATATTTGCTAAGGTGAAAAGATTTTGGTTATGGTTATTATGTGACCTTTGAAGATGGTTTGTAGAATCAGGTCAACTCCATCCATATTATATTATTAGGGTCATTATGCCAAGAGAGAACTAGCATACTAGAAATCAAAATTGGAAAGAAAACTATGAAGTAACATTTAGTCTCTAACTGCCTGATGTGACCTGAACTTCTGAATCATGGTAGCCATACCTAAAATAGTCTGAGAAGCCGAAAGTCAAAACAGCAAACTGTTCTCTGCTGCTACTTCCCTGTTAACCTCATTTTAGTCCTTGGATACAAAACATGCTTGATTTAGAATTTTCCCAGCTGCAGAGGCATCTACTGAAGACTCCGTTTCAATGCTCGGTTTCTTGTTTCTCCAATATTAATTTAGAAGAAAAAAAAAGCAGAAGATCTATTTATGTCTCTTAACCAACCAATGACATGTTTTCCTTGGTCTTTGAGCAGACAATTAACATGAATTCCTGAAGGCCAAACACATAATTCTGAACAAAATATAGAAGAGGTTTCAGGTTTCGTAACTGTTGAATTTGTGGGTAATAGTTTCCATGTGTTTCCTCTGATGAATCAACCTATAGTCATTTCATAGTTTCATTAAAAACATTTTTTTCATTTCACAGTTGTGTTTTTCTATTACATATGTGTTTCTCTTCATCTCACATAAAATTTTATATTGCCCAAGAGAACTCATGAATGATAAAGAAGAGAGGACAAAGCAATAAACTGTTAAGCACAGAGGCAGTTGGAACAAGTCCCAAGGCTCTTCACACATGAAGAATAACAAGGGTGGGGCGACCACATGGCAGGAGCAAATAGTGGCTGAGTCACATAAGGGTTAGTGTTCCACCCTGGGATCAGAAGAGCATGGCAGCCCTGGCTGGTCTGGCTCAGTGGATAGAGCATCGGCCTGGGGATGCTCCTCCCGGCCTGGGCCCTAGTTAGAAGGCAACCAATTGAGGTGTTTCTCTCATACTGATGTTTCTCTCTGTCTATTCCTATCTCTAAAAATCAATCAGAAGATATCCTTGAGGGAGGATTAACAACAACAAAAAACGAAAAAAAAAAACAAAAAATGGAGGAGGAGGAAAAGGAGGAAGAGGTAGAGGAGGGGAAGGAGAAGGAGAAGAAGAAGAAGAAGAAGAAGAAGAAGAAGAAGAAGAAGAAGAAGAAGAAGAAGAAGAAGAAGAAGAAGAAGAAGAAGAAGAAGAAGAAGAAGAAGAAGAAGAAGAAGAAGAAGAAGAAGAAGAAGATCAACAACATGGCAGAGTGGCAAGGAATTATCTGCAAGTCTCTGGTCATATAATAATACTAGTGGCCTGGTCCATGAAAATTCATGCACCGGAGGTGGGGGATATCCCTTAGCCCTGCCTGCACCTTCTACAACCTGGGACATCTCGAGGGACGTCCGACTGCCCAGGATGTCCGACTGCCCGTTTAGGCCTGATCCTGGTAGGATCAGGCATATACGGGCAGTCGGACATCCTTCTCACAATCCAGGACTGCTGGATCCAAAGTGCTCACCTGCCTGACTCCCTAATTGCCCCTAACCGCTTCTGCCTGCCAGCCTGATCACTCCCTAACCACTCCCCTACAAGCCTGATTGATGTATAACTATTCCCATACCAGCCTGTTTGCTCCCAACTTTCCTCCTCTGCTGGCCTGGTCACCCCTAACTGCCCTCCCCTGGAGGCTTGATCACCCCCACAGGCCTCCCTTATAGGCTTGGTCTCTCCCAATGGCCCTCCCCTGCTGGTCATTTGTGGTGACCATCTTGTGTCCACAAGGGGGCAGGAACTTTGACCACATGTGGGCAACCCTCTTGTGTTGGAGTGATGGTAAATCTGCAAATTACTCTTTTATTAGATAGGATAGAGGCCTAGCGCATGGTTGGGGGCCAGCTGGTTTGCCCTGAAGAATGTGGAGGTTCCCTGGGGGTGTGGGGCAGTCTGGGCAAAAGGCCTTTGGTGGTTTTCAGGTTGGCCATGCCCCCCAGCGACAGAAGCGGAGGCCCAGAGATCTGGGATTAATTTATGTTTTACAATTGAAACTTTGTAGCCTGGAGAGGAGCCAAGTCTTCTGCTAGCTCCATGGCGACAGCCATTTCTGTTTGGGTTTATTCAAATTCTATAATTGAAACTTTGCAGCGTAGAGTGGAGACCTAGGCGCTAGGGCTGCAGAAGCTTGGCTTCCTCCATTGCCCTGGAAACCCTAGCTTCTGCTCTCTCCAGCTCTGTGGCTGCCACCATTTCTGTTGGGATTGTGTATCTTCTAGAATTGAAACTTTGTACCTTTGAGTGGAGGCCTAGGCTGGCAACAGCAGGCAGAAAGCCTCGATTCCTCCATTGCTGGGGAAACCCAGGCCTCCCTCCTGCTTTCAGTGGTGGTAGCCATCTTGTTTGAGGTTTATTTGCATAATTTGTTACTGGTTGGCTGGTGGGTGTGGCTTTGTGGACCTGGCTTGATCGGAGGTATGGTCAATTTGCATATCACTATTTTATTAGATAGGATGCCATCTAGCTACTCAACATTTAAGGCTCTTCATTTTGACTCCCAGTAAAGATAATTTCATTAATTATTTGTGATTCAGAAAATGACAAATAAAAAGTCTGAAATAATGCAAGTTAGCTTCTAAAATTAATTAGTTAATTTAACTCTGAATACTGAACACTTGTTTTGCATTGGTCATTTTTTTTTCTAGGAATTAGTAATAGAGTTATGGATTCCTGCTCTATGAAGCTTATATTCTAGTTCTGGGTAAGGAGTGGAGAAGAAAGATATTTAGCAGTTAGGACAATAAAAAACGTGATGACTACCAATGGTAGTGTTTTACCAAGGAAACAGATGTGGGAGTTATGATTGAAAGTGATGAAGGTGGGATGAGGTGGAGCATTGTAGGGATAGGAAACAGAACATGCAAAAACGCAGTGGCAGACAAAGGTGTCTTCCATCTTTTCTCCATCAACCTCAAAGATTTTCTGGGAATCATGGCAGAAGATCTGACATCACCAGGGGGCAGGGCCCTCTAGTCAGTTGGTGTTTCAAATCTAGGGAATTACAAGGTGCCTAGGCAGTTTGGCCTGAACCTAAGGAAAAAGAGGGTCATTAGCAGAATGGTCATTCACCTTCTGTCATCTTTTGCCATTTTGCTATCTTACTTCTCCTCTCAGCCTCTACTCACTTTTAGAAAAATTTCACCCTTAGGAGCAGCTGCACACACAGTCCCCAGGGAAATGCTAAATAAAGTATTTGAGGAACTTCTGCAAATAACTATGAGAAATGATACCATAATCACTTTGGGTTTGGGTAAAATGCTACATAATGAGATGATGAGTTTTAGTACATTAAGCCAGTGATTCTCAACTGGGATGACCTGCCTTGCCCAAAGAGGACATTTGGCAATGTCTGGGGGCAATTTTGATTGTTGCAACTTGGACAATGGAGCATGAGTAGTGAGTGAGTGGAGACTAGAGTTTCCTCTCATCATCTGACAATGCACAAGACAGTCCTCCACAACAAAGAATTATCTGATCGTGCATTAAGTGCTGAATCCAGGTTCCTCTAATTCTTTCTAGCATGGAACTTATCCTCCATGGCAGTCCCAAATGGTGTCAGGCTACAGAGTAGATGAGGAATTTCTGGCTATTGCTAATCTTCTAGACCCATTATTGGAGTTCGAAGCCCGGCTCTGCATTTTTTATTAGATGTGTGACTAATGTCTAATATGTAAGATCTTCAGCAAATTAGTATCTCTGCATGCTTATCTGTATAATGGAGATAACACAAGTACGTCCTTACTTCATTATGTTATATAAGGGAAAAAGTGAAGTTGCACATTTTATTATTAACAGGGTCTGGCATACAATGATTCCTCAACAAATGTTAAATTTTTTTTTCTGCCACAGTTACCTGTTTTTTGGGAATGTGATAGGCAAATATCGGAAGAGTAGGATGGTCCATGAATTCAATTATAACCCTTCATTGATTAGATGCTACATGCCAGACATTCTGCTGGGGATATGGAGACAGATGAAAAATGTGGAGTGGGTAGACATTGTGGAAGTTTTCTCCTTGGGTGCAGCAACATGATGGCCCTAGAGAAAATCAGTAGGCATATTTATCTTTCACTTGGAAACAGAGCTGATGTGTTAAGACCTCACTAAAGCACCTTGGCTATTTAAAATGTGCACTGTCTGCTGCACCTAACCCTGAAATTGATTTCTCTGTAGTATTTGCTAGAAGGTTTATTAGACAGCTTCTGGTAATAAGTCTCTGAATGTGTTAGTTAGGTTTCTCCAGAGAAAACAAAAAAGACAGAGTGTTTGTACATATAGAAATAGATTTATTTTAAGAAAATGGTTTAGGTATTAATGGAGTTACCAAATCTAATATCTACAGAGTGGTTGGCAGGCTGGGGACCAGGAATAGCAGAAATCTCAGATCAAGTCTAAAGAGCGTCCATTGGCAGAATTCCCTTTTGCTTAGAGGAGGCCTGTCTTTTGTTCTAGTCAGTCCTTCAACTGATTGGATGAGGTTTATCAATATTATGAAGTGCAAATTGCTTTACTTAAAATATACCAATTTAAATGTTCATCTCATGCAAACACACCCTCACAGAAATGTCCAGAATAATGTTTGATTGCATATCTTGGCATACTGACCCAGCCAATTTGATACATGACCACCATACTGAGTAAGAAAGTATAGTCCATTACTGGTCAAGGAATAATATTCATCACAAAGAGCAACAACTTCCTTTTTTTAGAATAGTTTAAGGGCTCAGGTTTTCTTTTTTTTAATTAAAATCCATGGCATTTTTGTCATGGCTAGGAAGGAAAAAATATTTTCTTAGATTTCTATCAT
Organism: Antrozous pallidus; assembly: GCA_027563665.1. Taxonomy (NCBI): domain Eukaryota; kingdom Metazoa; phylum Chordata; class Mammalia; order Chiroptera; family Vespertilionidae; genus Antrozous; species Antrozous pallidus. The sequence continues at coordinate 29,378,193 of CM050513.1, forward strand.
CTTTTCAAAGCTTATTGAAATGGAGAAGCTGAAACCCCCATAGTTCTATCCCAACTTCCTACTCATTTGGAATTGTGATTTAAGAGACTCAGTTCTTACAGGAAAATTCTCTGAGGAAATGGAGCAAAGACATAAAAAATAAATTACAATTTGTTTATAATCAAATTCATGCCTTTTTAATAAGTTTTGTATAAGAAGCTGCCAAGTCTAGTTGCAGCTTCCTGTTCCTCCTGCAACCTGGACACAAAAGCATTTCATTCAACCACTCCTGCTAGTGACTAACTCATAGCCAGAAACTCCCAGCATACACGGTCTCCTAGTCACCTCTTGGTTGCTTGAACCCACCTTGCTAAATTAATGCTAAAATGTATCTTTCAAATGCCAGTCCTTTGGCTTAGCCTCTAGGCAGCAACTGACTCCAAACTAATTCCAAGTATCAGGATCCACCCACTATTCTCTAGGATTCTTCCAAAAACAAAATAAGAAAACCAAACCTGTCCAAACATGACCAAAGTCTGTTGCTCAAAAACAGTACTCAAGTGGGTATCCCAAATGGAAAATTTGGATTAAATTAGATTTGAATTGAAGGACTATTTAGAGGAAAATCTTTATTCAGCTCTCGCCTCCTTCAACTGCTATTGGATTATCCAGGCACAAGATTTTTTGGAAGGAAAGTTTCCAGATCAATAACCTTTTTTTTTCTTTCTATTTGGGCCTTGGGTAGAATTAGCCACTTAGTGTTATGTTAGAAGCTTCTTATTTGTTTTTTTTAAATATTCACCTGAAGATGTTTTTTTCCATTGATTTTTTTTTAAAGAGAGTAGAAGAGAGAGACAAAGACAGAAAGAAATATGACGTGAGAGAAACACATCACTGGTTGCCTCCTACACTCACCCTGACCAGAGAGGAGCCTGCAATGGCAGTACATGCCCTTCACAGGAATCAAAACTAGGGCCCTTTGGTTCACAGGCCATCACTCTATCCACTGTGCTAAATCAGCTAGGGCTGGAAACGTCTTGTGAGTACTATTCTGGAAATTACAAAAGACAGAATTCAAGGAGGAGAGGATATTGGAGAGAAAACCTAACTCTCCTCACGTATTTCTCCTCTGGCCTTTGGAAATGCTATGAAGATAAAGTGGTCAGGGGAAAGATGTATGGTTGTAGGAAGTGATCTTGGGAACCCAAGTGTGTTCACTTACTAGGGTTACTTTGCCATAACAAAGTACGACAAAGTGGTTGGCTTAAACAACAGACATTTCCTGTTTCACAGTTCTGGAAACTAGAAGTCCAAGATGGAGGTGTCAGGAGGGTTGGTTTCTTCCAAGGGTTGTGAAGAATGTATCCCATTCTGGCTTCCTAGTTTCTGAAGATTTGTTGGAAATCCTTGGCATTCTTTGGCTTGTAGATGAACACCTGGATTTCTTTCTTCATGTTTACATGGCCTTTCCATGTGTGTATGTCTACATCTTTGGCCACATTTCCCACCTTTTATGAGGACACAGTTATATTGGATTGGGACCCACCCTAATGACTCACCTTAACTTGATTATCTGCAAAGAGTCTATTTCCAAATAATGTCACACTCACAGGTACTAGAGATTTGTATTTCAACATATTTTTGGAGAAAACAATTTAATTCAAAGCCTATCATTGGCTGGAGCTGAAACCTCCATATTTTTCAGTTTGATAGAGAAGAAGACAATGGACTTTTCCATTTCCAGCCAATTGTAGGGCTTTTGTCTTCCACATCTTATATTGTATTGTTTTCTTATATACATACTTTTTTTTTTACATTTTTGCTATTGTATGATCTTCAAGAGTATGACTACATATAGTTTTGCACAAGTTGAACAAAATAAAACTTTTCATTTTAAGCTGAAAAACTGATCCACACTTTATAATACTTAAGAGTGTAGAAAATAAGAATTGCTTTTGGTTCCTCAGTAGTTGTTTTTGCAGGACCTTTTCACTCAAAGTTTCCTAACCCCTTTCCATGCATATATCTACACAAGCATACATATGCAGACAGACACACACACACACACACACACACACACACACACACACACAGAAAATGCAGTCTCCCAAATGATGTCCTCACCTTGGTCCTAAACAAGGCTACTTAAACAAGATATTGACTTTAATTCCTCCTATATAGTAGTACTCCCTTTGTTTTCCTCTTATTTTATTTATTTTTTACCTCCACTGACAGGTTAGTGTCTATTTGATGCCCGACCAGCTATCTGTCAGAAGCAGAGCAAAAAGATAAACTGCTACTGGTTTTCCTCAGAGAAAACTACTTTATCTCAAGGAGCTGAACTGCCAGGTGGGATTGAGTAAACTTTGGAGTTGCAATACAATTGAGGCACAAAGTTCACCACTAACGTAAAACAGCCAATTCAGTTCTGCTTTTTAATGGGCTTTGAGCTAACGGAACTGAGTAGCATAAACAAGGGTGAAGAAATAACTTCAGCAGAAAAAGGTCATGTTATATTGACAACTAACGAGAATGCTGCTATTCTAGTGTCTTTATGAGCAGAATACAAAGTTGTTTATTTATTCCCAAAGTTTACTGGTAAATCAAGGTTGAGAAGGTAAAATATGTAAAAATTATAAGAAATAAATTGTTTATTGCCTGCTAGGTTAACTAATTCATGGGCTTACAGAGTTATAAAACCTTTTTGAGAACAACAATTCAACCTTCTTGCTTTCTTAAGAAGGATGCTGAAATTTAGGCAAATTCAATGGCATATATCTGTATGGTTTAATGCAAAGTTAAGGGACTTTGGGTTCAAGTCTCTATAAAATGGAGATATTAACATGTAGGGTATAGGTTGTTATAGGAATTAAATGAGAGAGCACAGTTTGAGTTTCTAATGTGCCACTTTGTGTGTTACCTTCTCTCTTTTGTCCAGGATCACTTTGCTAATTAGTTCCAGAGAAGGGAACAGGCATCATTTCTTAGTTCTGTGTTTCACCTTTGTCCATGTAGCCTCAGCATTTGGAGGATAGGATTTCCAAAATTCCCAAACAAATGAACACCATGGTTAAACTAAAAACCACTTTTCAGATAGTTGTCTCCAAAAGCCCAACCAACAATTTTTACCAGAGCTGCTAATAATTAACTACAGGGAGTGACTGAATGGGGACTTTTCCATGCCTCTTCAGAGTGTATTTTGCCAAAAATGGTGTGAGAGGCAGCCAAAGGAAGGGGGAGGAGGGAGAGCCAGGGGCCTGCAATCGAACATCTTGGCTCTTGGACAGAGTTGCGAGACTCCAAAGTAGTTTCTTCATTGTGCATTTGATGGATTCAAAATCTCATTTAGGATCCAGATTTGAGGAGTGGACCAATCTTGGGTTTTCTCAGCCATGTTTACTTTCAACAAATTCATTAGTGACTTTGAAGCTTTATCTGAATCACAATCTTTACTTAAAACCTTGACCTTACTAAGCAGTGATACAGAGGGATTTGGAAGAGGAAGTATGTGAACAAATGGAATGAGGATGAGTGCTGGAGCTTGAGCATAAAGAACTTGATGTTCTGATGCTCAGCATCTTTTCATCAAGAGTTGATTTAAAGAATGCTATATCACATATGAAATAGAAGAAAAACCTACAACCCTTAAGTACTGTCTGAAACACGAGTGAAGAAAGTATTTGCCAAGTGCCAATGGTGTGCAGCTAAGTGAAAGCTGCGCTTGGGGTCAGGTCACTTTCACTATTCAGTTCCACTGATCAGTTTGGATTAGTTAGAATTGCTATGTCACTGGAGGCTTCCCCTTTCATAGGAAAGATGGGAATCCTACCCCACAATGTTGTGAAAAGTAAGGCCAGATAAACTTCCCCACCTGGTTTTACTAGTAGAAAGAGAGGTCAAAATGCGTTAGGACAATGTGAGTTCTTAGCCACCCTAAGCTATCAAATATTCAGAGATGGCCTTGGCTACCAATAAATCTTGAGGGTGTAGAACAGTACAGAAATTGTTCATTGCAGAAGCTTATTTAGATGATTCATACCAACCTTGGCTTGTTGGGCAGATATAGGTATATTTCTGGTACACTGTTAAATTCCATCTTCCAGATTCAGGCACTAAGCAAAACAAACCAAGATCAGTAAGGAAGCAAATAAGATGATTGATTATATTTACTAGTAAATGTTCTGCTCTAAAGTTACAAAGTAGTAAGTTGGATTATTCTCTTATTGAAAAAAGAGATAATAATATCTCTGTTGTAGAGTTGTTGCGAGTCAATAGATCTTTAAGGAAGTCTCTGTCAATAGTAAAATATTTAAATTATTATTATTATCTTCTGAACATGCTTTATTTACTTTAATTTTTAAATTGTGGATTAATTTTTTTCAATTAAAGTTCACACTCGGTATTATTTTTTTTAATTTAATAAATCTTTATTGTTCAGATTATTACAATGTTGCTCTTTTTCTCCCCTTATAGCTCCCCTCACCCTAGTACCCATACCATCTTCTGCTCTTACCTCCCCCTGACTGTTCTCATCCATAGGTGTACACTTTTTGTCCAGTCTCTTCCCACACCCCCACACCCATTTCCCCCAGGGAATTGTTAGTCCGATCCCTTTCTATGCCCCTGATTCTATTATATACACCAGTTTATTCTGTTAATCAGATTTTTAATTCACTTGATTTTTGATTCACTTTAGATTCACTTGTTAATAGATGTGTATTTGTTGTTCATAATTTTTATCTTTACCTTTTTCTTCTTCTTCCTCTTCTTAAAGAATATCTTTCAGCATTTCATATAATACTGGTTTGGTGTTGATGAACTCCTTAAGCTTTTTCTTATCTGCGAAGCACTTTATCTGATCTTCAAGTCTGAATTATAGCTTCACTGGGTAGAGTAATCTTGGTTGTAGGTTTTTGTTATTCATAATTTTGAATATTTCTTGCCATTCCCATCTGGACTGAATAGTTTCTGTTGAGAAATCAGCTGACAATCGTATAGGTGCTCCCTTGTAGGTAACTAACTGTTTTTCTCTTGCTTCTTTTAATATTCTCTCTTCATCTTTTGCTTTTGGCATTTTAATTATGATTTGTCTTGGTGTGGTTCTCTTTGGATTCCTTTTGTTTAAGGTTCAGTGTGCTTCCTGGACTTTTAAGTCTATTTTTTTCACCAAGTAGGGGAAGTTTTTGGTCACTATTTCTTCAAATAGGTTTTCAGTATCTTGCTCTCTTTCTTTTTCTGGTACCCCCATAATTCGTATGCTGTTATGCTTGATGTTGCCCAGAGGCTCTTTACACTATCTTCAACTTTTTGGATTCTTTTTGGTTCTTGCTTTTCCGGCTGAGTGATTTTTCCTTCTTTGTATTTCAAATCTTTGACTTGATTCTTGTGGTCCTCTAGTCTGCTTTTAGGTCTCCGTATAATGTTTTTTATTTCAATCAGTGTATGCTTAATTTCTAGTTGGTCCTTTTTCATATCCTCGAGGGTCTTATTAAATTTATCAGCCTTTTCTAGGAACCTCTTGAAAAACCTTATAACTTTGGTTTTGAACTCTATATCCTGTCATTTTTTCCTCCATTTCTTTCAAATGTGATCTGTGTCCTTGTCTTCGTATTTTGGCTGGTTCCCTAGTTGGTCAAGTTGCTTTGTGTGGTAGGTGTCATCGAGGGGACAGTGGCTCAGCCTCCCCAGTTATCTGAGGTGGATACTCTTGGTGCACCCCTTTATGGGCTGCACAGCCTTGCTGTAGTTAAGCCTAGATTGTTGTTGGTATCACTGGGAGGCGCTGACCTGCAGGCCAATTGGCTGTGAGGATCAGCTGTGTCTACTCTGGGAGAGCCTCTATGCTCAGCTTGGATGAGATGGAGTTTCATGGCTGATCAGTCAGCCTTGGTTTCCCATCAGCCCTGCTGTAAGCGGTGCCTGGGTCTCTGTGTCCCACAGCAGTGGCTGCTCGCACCTCTGAGAGAAAGCTGCCCTTAAGTTTTGCCTACTGCCAGACAGTCCAGTTTCTCCCTAAATGAATATGGATACCCAAAGTCTCACCCGGAACTGGAAAACAATGCAGTTTTTATGTTTTTTTTTCCCCTCCCAAATGAGAGAGCCAGCCATGCGCCTTCTCCATGAGCTCTCACACCTCTGCAGCTCCTGAGTTTCAGTGTGCTTCCTCCTGACAGTCCAGTTTCACCCCATATAAGTCTGGGTTCCCCAAAACTCACCTGGAACTAGGGATCAGTGCAGTAGGGAACCTTTTTCTCCCTCTCTGTTCAAGAAAACCAGCCAGGTATTCATCTGCCTGCCCTTTCCACTTGCATGTATCTCTGCACCTCTGTCTCCACATCTCCACAACTCTGCCTTCCACAGATCCTCTGAGTATTGGTGTCCTTTTATCTTTCCTTCTAGTTGTAGAATTTCCACTCAGCCAGCCTTCCTGTGGTTCTGGATGATGTCCGTTTTGTCTTTTAGTTGTAGTTTTGAAATTGTTGTGTGGGGCAGCAGTATAGGTATTTACCTATGCTGCCATCTTGGTTCCCTCCCCCATAGGTCAATGTGTTTATTTATCTCCATATATGTATATGTATGGATATCTATCCATATGTATTTATATATTCCCACATATATCCTATATAATAAAAGCCTCATATGTTAAGAATCTGACCATTCATTTGACCATTTGATCAATGACTATGACATGCACAGACCGTCAGGAGGCAGATGCTCTTACTAGCAGATTAGCTTGCTGCTGGGGTCCAACCAATCAGGCTGGGCATCATGGGCCAGGCATGCCCTGGAGCCTTCCTGCTGTCCCTCCCCTGCTGGCCAGCCATGATCAGCCATGATCAGTCCCAGTTGGGACTGGATAAGACTGGCTGGACATACCCTGGGTCCCTCTTTCAGTTCCTCCCAGCCCCGATTGTGCATTAGTGGTATCCCTCAGCCTGCCTGCACTCTCTTGCAATTTGGGACCCCTCAAGGGATGCCAGAGAGCCTATTTCAGCCTAATCCTTGCAGGCCAGGCCAAGGGACCCCACTGTTGCATTAATCTGTGCACTGAGCCTCTAGTGTGTATATAATGATGGCTCTCCTTATAATTATACTGATTTCTGCTACTACCTGTAGACTCCATCAACTATTTGATTCAGAAACCAAAGACAACATTGAGTTAGTTGTGTAAGGGAACAACTATGTTCAAGTATTCATTAATGCAAACCCCTCCCTTTCAAACATTTTGATACTGTGACACTGTAATTCACAATCTTCTCAAAATGAAGACAATCTTTTCTTGTGGATATTTCTCTTGTACTATTTACCTCAATTAGCCATTAGAGAAGTTTCTTCACATCCAGTTAGATTCTAAAGATTCCACACATCTCTTGCCCACTTGCTTTTTCTATAGACAGTAGCTAGGGAAGCACCAGGCTATTAGCAAAAAGAACATATTCATCTTTTTCCCCCCACTCTTTTAGCATGTTGTTACCTGAGACCCAACTTTACTTAGAGTAACATTAAAATATAAATATCAGTTTTAAAGATTTGCTAGCAACAATTATACCAGTAAAATTAAAGAGCATTTCAGAAAAGCACAATTAGATGTATTCAGAACCATCTTATATAATAAAAGGCTAATATGCAAATTGTGCCCAAGGGCAGGAGTTGATCCACTGGGAGTTAGATGTGTGCTGACCACCAAGGGGCAGCACGGAATATGATGGGTGGTGGCAATGCTGTGCTGGCAGCGAGCGGCAGTGGATGGTCCCCAATGAGAGAGACTGTGGCGAGATGGTGGAGCAGGTGAGCAGGTGGCACAGTGCCAAGGCAGGTGCAAGCAGGGGCCCGGTTGCCTCACTGGTTGCCCCACAGATCATCCCTGATCACCAGCCAGGCCTAGAGATCCTACCTGTGTACGAATTTTGTGCACTGGGCTTCTACTTTTTTAATAATCCAGGTTTAGTTCAAATTGACTTCTATTTAAAGTCATTGAGGGAAAAGCAAGACATAACAATTTAACAAGTTACTAAAGGGCAATGATTTTTATGGGTTTTCCCTTTGATGACCTTTTCAGAAATCCAAGGTAAAGGTCTAATTCAGTTCATCCCTCCTCCCCGTCACTGATCTAAAATAAGTTTAGAGAAGTATCATTTCTAGAAACCAATTCCTGACTCAATGCCAAAAACTTTTTAAGGAACAGAGTATTACATACAGATTATCTAACTTAAGATAACTTTATAGCTCTTAGGACTTTTTTTTTTCATGTTATTCCCTGTGAAATTATATAAAGTGTATACTTTTCCCTTATCTTTTCTGTACTCAAATAAAATAGATTTGCTGTTTCTCATCACAGAAGCTTATAGAATCACTAGAGGCCAGGTGCACAAAATTTGTGCACAGGGTGAAGGGGGGTGTCCTTTAGCCCAGTTTGCACCCCCTCCAATCTGGGACCACTCAAGGTATGTCTGACTGCCCGTCTACAGGCCTAAATGGGCAATCGGATATCCTTCTCACAATCCAGGACTGCTGGCACCAAACTGCTCACCTGCCTGCCTCCCTGATTGCCCATAATCGTTTCTGCCTGCCAGCCTGATCACCCTCTAACCACTATCCTGCCAACCTAATTGATGTTTAACTGCTCCCCTGCCAGCCTATTTGCCCCCAGCTTCCCTCCTCTGCCGGCCTGGTCACCCCTAACTGCCCTCCCCTGCAGGCTTGATCGACCCCAACTTCCCTCCCTTGTGGGCCTGGTCCCTCTCTACTGCCTCCTCTGCTGGCCTGATCACCCACAACTGCCCTCCCTTGCAGGGTCTGGAACCTCCAAAGGCCCTCCCCTGCTGGCCATCTTGTGGTGGCCATATTGTGTCCACATGGGAACAAGATCTTTGACCACATGGAGGCAGCCCTTTTGTGTGTTGGAGTGATGGTCAATCTGCAAATTACTCTTTTATTAGATAGGATAGAGGCCTGATACATGGGTGGGGGCCAGCTGGTTTGCCCTGAAGAGTGTCCCAGATCAGGGTGGGGGTTCTCTTGGGGTGAGGGGCAGCCTGGGCTAGGCACCTGTGGAGGTTTGCAGGCTGGCCATGTCCCCCAGTGACCCAAGCAGAGACCCTGGGATCTAGGATTAATCTATGTCTACAATTGAAACTTTGTAGCCTGGAGCAGAGCCAAGCCTTCTGCTTGCTCTGGGGTGGCAGCCATTTCTGCTTGAAACTTTGTAGCCTAGAATGGAAGCCTAGGCCAGCAACGGCAGACTGAAAGCTTGGCTTCCTCGTTGCCAGGGAAACCCAAGTCTCTGTTCTCTCCAGCTCAGTGGCTCCTGCTATTTCTGTATCTTTTATAATTAAAACTTTATAACATTGAGTGGAGGTGTAGGGAGGCAGAAAGCATGGCTTCCTCTGTTGCTGGGGAAACCCAAGCCTTCCTCCTGCTCTCAGTAGTGGCAGCCATCTTGGTTGGGGTTTATTTGCATAATTTGCTCCTGATTGGCTGGTGGGCATGGCTGGTAGACGTGGCTTGTGGATGTGGCAAAGGTATGCTCAAATTTGCATATTATTCTTTTATTAGATAGGATAGGACCTTAGAATTTTAAGGGACTGTATAAATCAGCTAATGCTAGAAATCAGCTACTTTAAACTCTTGCTAAATATTCTTTTTTTTTTAAGCTGCCAATTGATTTGAGAAAGGCAAGATTCTGTGAATGGTTCAACTCTGTTTACGGTCCTGTGCCTCTCTTCCTCTGAACACTGTTAAATTGCCAAGAGTACGTTCCAGGGTGGAGCTTTGTGCTTGAACACACATGGGACTCTGCTTGTGCCCTACATTTTAAGGGGAGGTAATTTCACAGGGGATTTTTGCTTCAGGGAGGCAGAGTGGATGAGGGCATTTTTTCTTTCTACTGGGCACAGCTGGTGGTTTCCTATTGACGTGTTTATTTTGAAGTTATGTGGCAAAGGGGATTTCTGCCAATGTTTACTCGTTACACATTCAAGTATGACACCCTGATGCTCATTCACAGGACAGCTTCATTGTTGTCCAATTCTCCTGCCAGGAAAATAAAGTTTATTCCCAGAGCGAGAGTTGCTTTCTCTGTAAATGCAGGAAGATTCATGCTCAACAGGCAAGTCTTAGAATTGCTGCTTTTTAAATATTAAATTCACTTAATTATTTAAGTTTTACGTTGTTTAAGTTGACTGTTTGGCTGATCATTTCAGAAATATTTCTTAATAAGTAAGAAATTTATTAGAGAAAAACTTCAAGGGAGACTCACAACTGCTCTATATATCACTACCCTAACACTGACACATTTTCACTCCTATTTGGGGCCCCTCCCTATGGAAGGGCAATACATCTCTGCTATATCATATGTGGGCAAAGCCATGTGACTTGTTTTGGCCAATGAACTGAGAATGACAGTTTCTATCAGAGGCTTTGAGAGCCAGTGTGGGGTCCGTCACTCTCCCTTTCATTTTGCCACATGACTGGCTATGTTCCAGATGGAGGATGCTCTGTCAGCTGGGTTCTGCCATAAACACAGTCGATCAAAGCCACAGCTGACTTAGAACAGGAGCAAGAAACCGAGCTTTGTTATTGTGAGTTCCTGAGATCTGAGGCCATTTGTGACTGAACTCATCCTGACCAATGCAGACTGCATACCAGAAAGAGCAGAAAGAACCCAAGTTCAAATCCTGGTTCTGCCATTAAATGGTGATGTAAACTTGGACATTTCCAAAGTACCAGGGACCTTTTACAACTAGAACCTCAGTTTCCTCAGGAATGGGTACAATAACCATCACCTTCTGGAATTCACAGGATTGGTGTGAGGTTACTAGTAAAATAGCATCGTTTATGTTACAGTACACAGAAAGTATCATGCTCTATATAAATGTAAGGTGCTATTACAATTGGTTTTTCCCTCTTTGGTGAGTTGTATGCACTGTTTTTCCCTCTTTGGTGAGTTGTATGCACTGTTCAACTTTCTGGTAAACAAATGTTCTGAAGTGTATCATCTTTATAAAGTTTTATAAGCAGCCAAGCACAGATGCTTAGAATGGCACTTCTGGCTGTAGGGGACCATTCCTTTAAGCATCCAGCTCTGAAAAGGACACACACGGAGCAGTGCTCAGGCCTGTGTGCACTCGCCTGGCCTGGCCAATCAGCCTGATTTTCTGTATCACATGTTTTGGCCAAACTGCTTTCACTTTTTAGAGAACATTGCAAGTGATAGTCAATACTAATATATCATTTGTTTTACTAGGAAGAGCAATAAGAACACCAGCTTTGGTATCATATAGACCTAGCACAATAGTAGTCACTCAATAATTATTGAAAAAATAAATAAATCAGTTCGCATCTCATCAGCAGTTTTCAGATGTGTGATCTTGTGCAAACACTTCTCTGAGCTCCAGTGTGTCCACTTGTGACATACAAATAATAATTTCTACTCAATAGGGCTTTTTGAAAAGAAAGGTTAATGAAGGGGTAGATGTATGAGGTCTCTTAGAGTGCTTAGTAAAAGTTTAATACATCTAAAAATTTAGTTTATTAGCTATGTTATGTCCTGGAGTGGGTGGCCAGCTTTTTTCTTCTTCTTTATTTTTTTTAAGTAGGCTTTTGAGCTTGTTTGCAAGATTCCATTAATGAAGTCTCTAGATTTCTTCTGATAAGATCAATAGCATTTCGATAAGACCACACTGTATTTGCCACAGAAGCAATATCCTGAGTGCTTCTGATGAAAGCATTTAAAATGCTTTTGACACACAAAAGCTTCAAGGGCTTTGCCTTAGAAAAGCTTTCCTAACAAAAGGGACCACACTGCCTTTCATTGCCTGGTTTCTAGATTGGTTTTCCATCTCCTCTCAACAGTATGGCCTACACTCTTGCCAGTAGCTGCGTCTTTAATATACTTGCAGGTCCTTGAAAAGCCCTTCTGCAGGTATTCCTTAGTATCTGACTTAGAAACTTTTCTACACAACAGTAAAGTAATAGCAAACTTCTAAAGGATCCACATCAACAAAGGGTGAAGGGAAGGAGCACTGATTGAATGTTTATTACAAACCTGGGTTTCCATGTAGTTGTCATTCATTTAATGTGTGAAGCAACTCTGGGAGATAAGAGACTGTATTTATTTTTTCAAAGTAGTGATTTTAAGAGCAGAATACTAAGGTACAAAGAGGCTTATGAATTTTCCCAAAGTCACATAAGCAGTAAGGAGTATAGCTTGAAATTGAATGCAAGTCTGTTAAACTCCAGAAACATGTTCTTTGCCTCATGTTACCCTGTCTCCCTGTTCACTAACTAGTAATAACCTCAGTGCATGATGCAACAAAGGCAACTGGCAGTTTGGTGTGTTCTGGAGAGAGCCTTTCGGGACAGGGGACCTGGGTCCTCAAGCTGATGATGTCGTTTACTAATTATGTGGCTTTGGGCATATTACTTATGTCTCTGAGCCTCATTAGTAAGAAGAGAAAAGTCACTCTTTTCAGGCAATGTCAGTGTGAGAACTAGAGACGATGTAAGTAGCAAGAGTGCCTGGCACAGAGTAGAATCAGTGAAAATTACTGATGTTATTATTATTATTTTCAATAAACAAATCCCTGGATAGGATGCTTAATTGTGCAGAACTGAACTTGATATATGTAAAATGGGTGATACAGATATTACACATATTTCCAAGAGGTTGCAAGGGAGATCTGTTCTTGCTTGAATAACTGGGACAAGACTGAAGCATAGACAGTCACTAGATTGCAAATTCCTTGATGATAGGGATCAGATCTGCTTTTCTTTTTCTTGGAATAGTTTTCCTAGAACAGGGATAATGGGTTCTCTGCATAGCTGAGTATTGCACTAACAATATTATGACCTGCTATGTGAGTACTTAAATTACTATAATATAAGATATAAAGTGATAAACACAGAGTACATAAGTGCTGAGGGAATTTGGAAAAATTATTGCAGCTAATTCAGAAAAGGCTTTGTGGAAAAGACAGAGCAGGAGTTGTTTTTCTCTCCAACATTGGATTTTGAAAATTTAAAACAGAGAAATGGAAAGAATCATAACATGAACAGCAATATGCCCTACAGTGAGACTCAAAATTTAGCAATATTTTAGTACTTGCCTTCTCTTTATGTATAAAATATATATGCATACATATATATGAATACCTATATATGTATACACATAATACAGGGGTGGACAAAAGTAGATTTACATTTGTTTGCATGGAAAATACAATGATTAGTAAGAAAACAATAATACAAGAATATTATTGAGCTTTGTGTATTCACAACTGTAAACCTACTTTTGCCCAGACCATCTTATTTGATGTACTAGTATTTTTCAAAGTCATTTGAGGGTAAGTTTTAAACATCATGGCACCTCATTCCTAAGGGCTTAGATGTCCATCTCTTAAGAACAGGGACTTTCTCCCACACTGTTGTCACCAAAGAAAATGAGTCATGCCTAAGCTAGATTTTGGAGGAAAGATAGGGATTGGAATTCTTGATGACCAATGATAGGTGTTCTTAGGCAGAAGATAGAGGGTGGGCCCATGCCCAGAGGAATTGGTCTATTTTAAGCCTGTCATTCCACAGGAAACTGCTCCTGGACCCGAAAGCGGAAGTGCTTTGCTAAAGGCTACGAAGGTACTTTGGAAAGAGCTGGCACCAAAAGCCAGATTTCCTGATTCCTTTTGCATCGTTCCCCAGCACATTCTTCTTCCTGGCACAGCGTTAAATTTAGAACACGACGCTCTGGATTTCTACACAGGGGCCCCTTTAAGTCAGTTTCACTTAAGAAAGCTTTTCGGACCCCACCTTTCAGTGTGGGTTTCCAAGATTTTGCCCATCTGAATCCTGCTGGCTCTAGAAGACCAAGGTTTAAACAGGTGGAGAAATAGAAATAGGGATGACTAACTACATAGTAAGCCATGGAAAATCCAGGCTTTGTCCCAGGTTCCTGAGAAAAAGCAATGTGGTAACTGCCTTCTTATGCCATGGCCTTCATGGCCTGAGTGCCTCGCCCCTCCTTCGCTGCCTACAGCAGAGGCAGCCAGCTTTCTGGGCTGTGAATTGGGACCTTTGAGTGCTCTTCTGCCTCCACTTCTGATGATCAGTGTGACTTTAGAAACTGGTTATTACTCAGGGTGATTTTGTACCCTAGGGAACGTTTGGCCAAGACTGAAGACATTTTTGATTTTTACAATTGAGGGGCTGCTAGTGGCATCTAGTTGGAAGAGGCCAAGGGTGCTCCTACACTTCTGTGATGCACAGAACTGCCCCCAATAACAAAGCAGTGCTCCGTCCCAAATGTCAACAAGTGCTAAGGGTAAGACACCGTTTCAGACAAATCCTTCATTTCACTCAGGCCTTACTATCATCATCTTGAAATGGAGGCACTTGGGCTAGCTCAGTGGTTTTCAACCTTGAGCGTGCTTAAACATTCCCTGGGAGGCTTAGAAAGTCAGCTTTCTGGCCCGATCTTGAGAGATTTTACAGTAGGGCCATAGAGCACAAACCTGGAGAAATGCTCCACTGAACAGTTTCTAAGACCTTCCTCAGCCGTCCTGTTTTCCAATACAGATGTGTCACACATGTACTCAGAGTTCCTGCCTGAGCACAGATGAACGTGGAAACAAAAAATAGTAACTCTCTTTAAAATCTCCTGCCAAAACCAGTTTGGCTCAGTGGATAGAGCGTTGGCCTGCAGACTGAAGGGTCCCAGGTTGGATTCCAGTCAAGGACATGTACCTTGGTTGTGGGCACATCCCCAGTAGAGGGTGTGCAGGAGGCAGCTGATCGATGTTTCTAACTTTCTATCCCTCTCTCTTCCTCTCTGTAAATAAAACAATAAAATATATTTTTAAAAAATAAAATCTCCTCACACAGATATATCCCTCGTGTCCTGCGGCCACATGGGCTGGTCAGGTGTCTGTGTGATGAGAGGAGGTCAGCAACTTTCTCCCTTTCCATAATTCCTTGGACACGTGGCAGTGCAGATTGTCCAGGAACAGCGGTATGACTGACAGTAGGAGACCACACACACTTCTTTAAGTTCAAGCAGTGACTCCCCACGCATCTTCTTTCTAGCAGAGGCTCTTTGTGGCAGAAATGCTATCACCTGGTATTTGCAGGTTTGTATGAGCTAGTTTACAGAGCACCATCAAGGAAGGTGAAGACATATTTGTTTATTTATTGTAGGGTATGAACCATATGTTATTTTAGGGAGAAGCAAGGTTGGGTGTATGGCTACTGTTGGTATAAGCATGCCTCCAAGTGTATGCATAACCACCAAGGACTGGGCTGTGTGTCAGATGTGACATCACTTAGTTCTCCTAGATCACTGCAAAAAACAAATCCCTATTCTCGTTTTTCGGATGAGGAGACACAAGTTCAGAGACATTTAGTAACTTGCCCCAGATCCTATTGTTAGGAAGTAGCAGAGGCCACTGGTCAATCCAGGACTGCTTGATTCCAAAGCTCATCCCTTTGTCATTATTTCACCTTTTCTCCTGTGAAGACTGGAGGTGCCCCAGAAGGGCAGGAAGGCCATCAGACACCTCCACATGCTGTCTATCCCCAACCATCTAGATTTGTATGTTTCTGAGCTTGATTTTTGCTTGGAACTTATATGGTTATTTTGAAATAAGGAACAATGCCGGTTTATTTTATCATTCCTTCAAGTATCCAAAATTCTCCCTCAAGACTAGTGTCCTCTGAGGTCGGAAAATTAAAACACACACACACACACACACACACACACACACACACACACACACACACAAACACACACAAAACCCATTTTTTAATGTAGATGCATTTATTTTTCTAAGGCCTCACATTAGAACTACTGAGTTAGAATCTCTGGGAGTTGAGTATAGGATTGTTTTGGGTTTTTTGATCTATAAGTATCAACATTTTTACTAGCAGGAGTATGACTCTGTTTTGGTTATTTTCTCCATAAGGTTTCAGTTCAAATGCAAACATGTTACCTGGAAGCAGTGGCTGGTGAGTCATTATCTCTGCCAACACACTGACGTGGGTTGGTCGCTATCAGATTATATCTCGAGAAAAAGAAACCTGTCAACAGGTGAGAACTGATGTGAACTTAAGTTTGGGAGAAATCTGTCTATCCTCCACAAAGTGTGGTAAGGAGACAGAATCTGGGCGGGTCCTTCAGTGGGAAGTTCTAAGTAATTTTTTTTAATACTGAGAAAATAGGGAATGCATTTTGGAGAAGCTTAAGGTAAATGCCTTATATAATAAGGTGTAATTAGGAGGGTTGATTAGAAAGAGGCGTCAAGATGAAGTTCTTTCATTTTATTAAAATAAGTCAATGATAAGGGTACTACATGTGTTTTAACAGGATTTAACACTAAATAATAAGTATATTGACAGTTTATTAAAAATATAAATCTCAGCCTTTAATATG
Organism: Antrozous pallidus; assembly: GCA_027563665.1. Lineage (NCBI taxonomy): Eukaryota > Metazoa > Chordata > Mammalia > Chiroptera > Vespertilionidae > Antrozous > Antrozous pallidus. The sequence continues at coordinate 29,394,589 of CM050513.1, forward strand.
GCATTGTTGCTAAAAGTATAACAATGTGCTTTACATGTTTTCTTATTGGAGTGATCTTTCTCTTTGCAAATAAGTTTGTGTTTACAGTTTACACTTGTTAGCTAAGACAGTAAGTGTTGAAAGTTTGTTACTCTCTTTCTAGCACTTAGGCTGTTTTAACTAATAGTTTGTCCCTTTCCTTTTCTAGGTTCCTTGGTACTTTGTTCATATCTCTATAGTAGCTCTTACCATGTTTTATCGCATTTTATCTGCTATGCATTTCCCTCATTACACAATGAGAAACTGGGTATTATTCATTTATGTATTCCCACTGAGTGATACAGAAGAATTTAATAAATGTATCAAATGAAAAAAAATGAACTATTGTCTTTCTAGTATAAGCTAAGTCTTGTTTTTTCTCCCATTTTTTTTTTATTGTTTAAAGTATTACAAATAGTAGTACATATGTTTCCTTTTTTGTTTCCCCATTGACCTCCTCCTGGCCTCTCCTACCCCGCAGCACGTGCCCTCACCTGCCTTCCTGCCCCAGTGTCTTGTATCCATTAGTTATGCTTATATGCATGCACATAAGTCCTTCGGTTGATCTCTTATGGCCCCCGCCCCCAACCTCCCCTCCCTTCCCAGTGTAGTCTGACAGTCTGTTCAGTGCTTCTTTGCCTCTGTATCTATTTTTTCCCCGTTTCTTTTCTTTTTTTTTAAATGTTTCACATATTTTTAAAATATATTTTTATTGATTTTTTACAGAGCGGAAGGGAGAGGGATAGAAAGTCAGAAACATCGATGAAAGAGAGACATCGATCAGCTGCCTCCCGCACACCCTCCACCGGGGATGTGCCCGCAGCCAAGGTACATGCCCTTGCCGGAATCGAACCCGGGACCTTTCAGTCCGCAGTCCGACACTCAATCCACTGAGCCAAACTGGTCTCGGCCCTGTTTCTTTTCTTTAAAAAAACTTACATCTGCATACTAGAAATAAACATACAAAAAGAAAAAAATGTTTGAGTCTCAGTTTCATTGTCCAACAGTTCTGAGTCCCAGTTCCAATGTCAAATAGTTCCTTATGTATACATGGTAGCAATGGTATCTGGATGGTGGACACATGGTGGCAATGCAGGTTCCACCCTCTCTGGTTTGGTCCTGGGCCGCCTGCAGCGATGCACAGCTGCTGATTGCTAGCATGGCAAGGTGTTGTCAGTGTCCGCCATCTCTGGACTGTCTTCGCGGTTGGAACAGACCCATCAGTTCCTTTTTGTGGCAGGAATCCATATGGCCTTGGAGTTGTTTTCTGAAAATATACAAACATATTCTCGACCAAAAGTTAATAAAGGAATCTTTCCTATAAATTTGACTTAGGATTCTTTTTATTTTTGCCCAAATGATTTTCCTTTGGCTTATTTTAACACCATGAGTGTTTTTCCTGGGTGTCCTGCTGTTAGCATTACAAATGGAAATTAATTTTCTGAAGTAAGAATTTTCTAGATGTAATTTACTTACAGGATATTTTTCTTTACATGATATTACTTCCCTGTTCTCCCCCCGCCCCTTTTTTTTTATTAATGAAGGCTTTTGGAAATTTTATAGTGCAGTCTTGGTAACTTTGAATTTTAATTTTTACACAAAAATATGACTGCTTTAGGTTCTTTGCATGTTAAGCAATTTTACAATGAGATGAACTACTAACAGAAATTTTAGTTAATATTTTAGGAACAGTTTTTGTCCAGTACAATTAATTTTTTTTTGAGTATTCACTTATTTCAATTGGCCAATTTAAATTAATCTGAAGACTTGATTACTATTTTAATGTCAAATTTAATACTCAAATAATAATCTTAGTTTACCCTGTAAATATTAGTGGAAAAGATTATTTGCATTCTTGAGTAGGCCCTGAGCATTTCTGGTATTAGATTGGATTTAATATAGGGCAGCTGTTGCTGGCCAAGTCTCTATCTGTAACCTGGGTCCTGATCTGAGCAGGGCATAGGAGGTGAAGCAGCCATGGGAGCAGGAGACCTCCCTCAGAAGAGGTGAGAGTTCAGGCCCCTGCAAGGTTAGGGGGGTGAAGGTCTGTGCCCCACCTTTGTTGACCTTCAACTTCTCTCCTGATGGCCCGTCTGCATAAGTCTTGCTTTGGTAGGCTCACATTAACCATAAACTTAGGAAAATGTAAATGGAAATATTTTCGATTTGATGCTGTCACTGGGCAATGGCAAGATGGAGCAGGTGATTTACTAGGAACAGTGATGGTGTAGGAGAGAGATCAGCTCTACATTTCACACAGGTTTCTTATCCTCAGGCATATTTCAGACTAAGGCCTTGTCTTTACTGTTACTGATCCCTAATTTTCATTTATGTTTTTATTTTTGGATATAAAGACAAAATGTATTTATGATAGAAAATAGAAAATAGTCTGCTAGTGTTCTTTGGTTATAAGTAACAGAAATTAATAAGATCTAATTTAGCCAAGAAAATAAAATTTATTGAAAAGATATAAGGGAGATTCCAGAATAGACAGAAGGCCAAAGAACGAGTTTAGAAAAAGGACAAGAAGGGCAGATGCCACTATGGGATTGAATGAAATCTGACACTTTCCTAATTCTATTAGCTCATTTTAGGTTGCATGCAAGGACCTTAGCTTATCCCAGGCTGGTGAGTGAAGGAATATGGCCAGAAAACCATTAGAGACCATCTTCAGCTTCCCTAATGAGGATCAAGGCACCTTAGTTATTATCCCATCAATATATCAACATAAGGAAGAGTTGATTTTCCAAAAGAAAATCAGGGGCATTAGCGGAGAATAGGAACAAATACTGGTACAGACAAAAAAAAAAAAAAGATGATAATTATTTAAACTATAATTCTGCTGCCACATGAAGATACAGTTGATGCTTTGTATTTTTTTTACCAGATTTTATTTTAATCAGAGTGATGAGAACCTAATTAGGATCTTACTATGTACATATATCTCACTTAAAAATTAATATATGCCTTGAGAATTCCCTTCAAAAACATTTTTCTAAATGTAGCATAAAAATTTATCTTTTGGTCATTTCAAACACTCTCTAGAAAGACATTTAGGCTATTTTCAGTTTTCTACTATTGTAACACAATGGACAAGGTGACATGGTAGATCAATGTGGACTTTGGCAGAATTATGTTTGAAATCCAGTTCTACCATTCCTTAGTTAAGTGCTCTTAGGTAAACTGTGTAACCTCTGAGTCCCACATTTACTCATTATAATGTGGGAGACTAACTAGTACCTTATAGATCTGGACATGCTAAATTTGAACTGATTGTGAGATATCCAGGTATATGCAGGGTGTGTGGGGGGGGGAGTTCTATACTAGATGTGTACATATTTAAAAATCTATTTTGAGAGACCATCTGATGTTGTGAGAGGACATAAAATCAGCCAGGAGAACAAGAGGACAGTGTAGGAAAAGCAAGAAGCCAAGGATTCAGTGTCCTGAGCACACCCATAGTAGGTAGGGGAGGGAAGGGAAGTGCAAAAACCATATGATAAGGAACAGATGGCAGAGGCGTGAAAGAAGCCTGAAGAAGCAAAGGGAATGTTCAAAGGGGAGAGCAGAGAGGGAGTAATCAGAAAGGTACAGTAGGAAGAAGAGATAGGTGGGAGTCAAGACTGAAGGCAGGAGCAGCACTACCAGGTGTAGCAGTGAAGCTGCACTCAGGCCATTTGATTTGGCAACTAGGAGGTCTTTGGTCTCCCCAGTTGGAACAATTTTCATGGAGTGGAGGACTGGAAACTAGAGAAGGATGTACAATCATTGCAGAGTGTGTACATTAAAAAAGCTTTTATAAACAAGGAAGGGGAAGTAATGGAGAAAAGCTAGAGGAGATCAAGGAGGATTTTTCTTTTTCTTTTCTTTTATTTTATTTTATTATTTTATTATTTTATTTTATTTTATTTTATTTTTTAAAATATTTTTATTGATTTTTTACAGAGCGGAAGGGAGAGGGATAGAAAGTCAGAAACATCGATGAGAGAGAAACATCTATCAGCTGCCTCTTGCACACCCCCTACTGGGGATGTGCCCGCAGCCAAGGTACATGCCCTTGCCGGAATCGAACCCGGGACCCTTCAGTCCGCAGTCCGACGCTCCATCCACTGAGCCAAACCGGTCTTGGTGGATTTTTCTTTTTAATGTGTGAGACTTGAACAAGGTTTTAGGCTAACGGGAAAAGAAAGTCAAGAGGAGAGGTTATAGGCACAGTAAAGAACAAAAATTCACTCTATTGTGTATATACTTATTCTTTCACCAAATTAAAAGAAAGTGCCTACTATGCACTAAAATCCTTTCCATGCACTGTGGACACAGCAATAATTAAGTCAATTTAGGCCACTGCTTTCATTGAGGGATGTACACTGTTAGGAGAAAAAGACCAGAAACTATGACAAAACAATAACACCACCATGAAAGTAACTCAGGAAGAAAAAAAAATTGGGAAGTGAAAATGTATTCAGAGCATCAAAATAGATTCACAGTTTGGTAATCAGTGGCTGCTTTAGATAGGATATTTAGACGGGAGATAAGGGGATGATATTGAATCTATGGCCTATGTGACAAGAAGACAGTTTTGCAAAGATCAGTAGGGAGAGATTCCAAGTAGAGGGGAGGGACAATGTGATGGTGCCCAGAAGAGTTTGGCGTGTCCGGAGGATCACAAAGATTTCAGAGTGATGGATGGGGACGAGAGTCGAGATGAGATCAGAAAGGTGGGCGCAGGCCATGTGTTGAGGGACAATTTATTCTAAGTGAGACTAGAAGTCCCTGGAATGGAGTAAGATGATTATGTTTTAAAAGGATCATTCTGGCTGCTGTGGGAATACAATTTAGGGGGCAGAGCAGAAGATGGGAGCCAGTTAAGAAGTTATTGCTGTAGCCTAAGAGACAGTGTAGTTTGGACTACATTGGAGATGACAAGAAATGAATAGACAAGGTCATATTTCAGCAGAGTCAAAGAACATGCTGATGAATTAGACATGGAGAGGGGTAACTTAAGAAAAGAAGAATCCAGAAGGCCTCATTGCTGGAGGACTTGAGCGGATGGTGGGTTACTTTGTTGAGACGGAGAAGAGTGAAGGCTATTCATAAATCAAGTCAAACATACCTCAATGCGACTGAAATTTATAGAGAATTTGTGCTGGATATGATAAGGGGATGCATGGTAGAGCAATAACTTGGAGGAACTTTTATTGTCTCCCCTATCTCTACTTCTACAATTTAAATTGTACCTTCAAGACTCCAGGTTATTAAAATCATGAGTAAACATATTAGAATATACATTTTTTGGCTTCACCCACTGTGGCCATTTGCTCATCCTTCTAGTTTTTCGTTCATTCTCTGGTTCTCATCCACCTGCCTGGTCTGGAGAGTCATGTACCCTTTTTCTGGTTACTCAGCTTCCCATCTTGGCTCTGAATATTTCTTTGATTTCAGATATTACCAGGTGTTCCTTACCTGTTTTATCTCCACTGAACCAGATCAAAGGAAGCTTGCTATCCACATCTCCTACACCAGTGGTCGGCAAACTGCAGCTTGCGAGCCACAAGCAGTTTGTGAGCCACGGTTGCTACTCTGTTGACTAATGAGTTTGCCGACCACTGGGATAGGGGTTTAATCACAAGGAACAACAACAGACTATAATTATTGGAATTGAGAGTCTAGGTCAGTGGTAAAAAAACTCATTAGTCAACAGAGCGGCAAACTGCGCTCGCAAGCCACAGTTTGCTGACCACTGTCCTACACCAAACCTATGAGAAGGGAAATCAGTCATTTATAATCTGTTAAACTACAAGGTAAATTCAGTTAACACTGTACACATTTGGTTATTGTTATTCTTTTTAAATATATTTTATTGATTTTCCACAGAGAGGAAGGGAGAGGGATAGAAAGTCAGAAACATCGCTGAGAGAGAAACATTGATCAGCTGCCTCCTGCACCCTCCATTCCTCCCCTACCCTCCCCTTCTCCCACGGGGATGTGCCCTAAACCAAGGTACATGCCTTTGGCCAGAATCGAACCTGGGTTAGACTCTATCCATTGAGCCAAACCAGCTTCAGCAATTATTGTTATTCTTAAGAAAATTCTCCTCTTTACAAGTACCAGTTTAAACCAATTCCTTTTAGAATTTTTATAAAAATGTATGGGGTTAGGTACTTATGAAACTGGTATGTTGATACCACCATATGCTAAGTCACCATCTTCTCTTGAACTTTTGAAAAGTCTAACTGGTCTTTCTTTGTCCAGACAATTCATTCTCCACAATACAGCTTGAACCCAGCAGCCCCTGCTTGTAAAGTTCAAGTGAATAAAGCCTGCTTATTGTTGGCAGAGATATTGGATATCACAAATGATCCATGTGTTTCTTACATTGTATAGACTTTCTTTTTTAAATTTAATTTAATTTTATTGTTGAGAGTATTACAAATGTTCCCCAATTTCTCCCTACTTTTGTGCTCCACCTCAGGCCTTGACCACACGATTGTCTGTGTTCATAGGATATGCACATAAATTATTTAGATTTTCTTGCAGTTAGTTGTGTGTTTGTGACTAGTTTTGGACAGTAGTGGATGAGTGCATCTCTTTTGCGCCAAAGCTTTTAAGAGCAAGTGTGCCACTGCCACCTCTCTCTTCACCTGTTGCAGTGACTCTGAAAGTCACATGTTGGGACGGCAACATTAAAAGATGGGGGGATCCTGTGTGTCTGAGTCACCCCAATGAGAAGAACTTCCATGGAATGGCATCTGAACTGCATTAAAATTTACTTGACCAAGAAATAACTCTTTTGTTGGTTAAGCCACTGAGCTTTGGGGTTTATTTCTGGAGCATAGCTTAGCCTCTGGAATAATGCAGCCCTGCAGGCTCTAACTCCAGCCCATGTCTCCAGCTTATTCAACCATCCAGGCATGTAGGACACCTTTTTTTACTTCCTCCAAGGCATTATGCTTTATCCTGCCTCTGGTTATTTTCCATTTCCTAGGCAATATCTGCCTCTTCCCCTTACTGCTTCCAATATATGAACTTTGGCTGAATCTTACTCATCCTTCAGGTCACAGGCTAGCCATCACTTCCTCAGGGAAGCCCCCATAGCTTCCCATCAGCTTGCTTATTACACGCCATTGCAATGATTTGTATTTAGACATTTTTATTTCTGTGCTAGACTTATAAGCATTGCCAGCATGCAGACATTGTACTTATGTGACCCAAATCACTGTTCCTTATACAGTGCCTGCCATTTTAGTGAGGGTTTAATCAATATTTGTTGAATGATGGAATGATTGATTGAATGAATGATTAGCAGGAGATAAATCAAGGTGAATGGGATACAGATTATAAAGAGGGGAGATATGACATATGAGATCCAGCTTGTACAGAAATTAAGCTTGGCCTTGGTTGGGGCATCCTGTTTAGCTGTGGAAAATACTGATTCTAACTGGACCTCCTCAACTATCATCTGTGATACCATCTGAATTATATGAATACAAATGAAATATTTCCCCGTTAGGAGTCCCTGGTACCTTTCTGTGGCATATTGAGTAAGGCTCAAATACTGCATCATGACATCATATAAAGACTGGCCCCTACTTTTCCCCATCTCCTACCACCTTTTCAATCTTTCCCATGCATAATTTGTTTTAATCAAAGCAAATATCTCATTCTCCCTAAAATATGTGCAAAGCTCCCACCTTGCCACCTAGTCAACTTACTCATATTTTAAGACTCAGCTCAAATATCATCTTCTTTGTAAAGCCTGTTTCAAGCCTCCCAGTGTTAGGCTCCAAATAATGTTGTGCCTTCATGTAGCATGTAGAGCATAATTAGCTCTTCTGGGTAGGGGCTGTGTGTAACTTTTCCATCTCTTACTTCCTGTGACAGTGTCTGGCTCAAAGGGAAACTCTATGAATGCTTGCTTGCTGAATGCATGAATGAATAGAAACAAAACTGGAATATTACAATGGAAGAAATTTGTAGTTTTGCTTTGTTTTAAACTATTTTTCCCCCTTGAGTGAGTACATAAGGATGAAAGGGGGGGGTGTATAGGGGGAAATAGTTTCTTTTAAAAATCTATTTTCCACTCTTGTTTTTTCTCTTAGAACCAACTAGGTTGCAAAATGTTACATAATATGGACAGCAAGGCATTTGCTTTGATTAAAACAGAGATTGTCAACATATGGCTATATATGGTTTGGTAGCAAAATCTTTATCCAGAGTGCACATGTCTTTGATTTCTGACAAGTAGAAAATAACTTCCTAATTACCTTCTCATGAATGCTCTGCATATGTTTTAAAATCTGAATTCCTTGAAAAGTTTCTTTTCCTCCTGGGACACATTTTTCCTACATTGGAAATTGGGAATGATCAAGGTTGGATTTACATTTATCTTTCCTTGTAATTTTAAATGTTTTTTAAGTTATTATTATTATTATGTTTTTTACAGTCATTCAGTCCCGAGTCCCGGGAAAATCCCATTTTCTTTTCCCCATTGAGAATATTGTTGTGAAAGATAATTACATTAGTCTTGAAAACTCTCCAAAATTGTGTCACTTGCACAGGATGCTAAATTGATAAAAGTTCCACATATCTCAGTGAATTCCCTTCTTAAGAACCTGTTAAAATGCTTACCTAAATTCCCACTGTAGGTCTGGTTTGCTCTTATGGCACATCCATCTCACACCCCTATTGACTGATGAAATGCTTCTCTGCCCACCCCCTAGGAGCTGGGAAGGTTTTGAAAGTAGCTGCCCAAGCATTGCAGCAGACAGTATAGGAATAATTAATGCTTCTAGGCATACGATGGGAGATTCATGATCTCCAATTGGGAGAAAGTGCCTGAGAATTTTGAAGGATAGAGATTCTCACTCTTTTAGACCAGTCTAAGGTAAGGGTTCAGCAAGATCATAAGAAAACTGACATAAAGATGTCAGTATGTGTGGAAGATGCCTGGTTTCAGTTATGTGTGGTCTAGAACTGTCAAACCTGACATATCCCACTTTAACTTGGCTAAAAGATTCCTAACATAATCTCCTCCAGGACTGTCAAGAATGATTTGTGTGTGTGTGTGTGTGTGTGTGTGTGTGTGTGTGTGTGTGTGTGCGCATGTGTATACACACACATCTTACAAGGACAATTGTGTTTTGGCTTACAGGCATAAAGTTCTGCTTTCCTCTGTCAGGTGACCATGGGTTTTGTCATACTCAGCAGGCCTTTTGTCTAATGCATTGACACCTTAATGAAAAACAAAAGATAGATTCGGAGCAGACAAGATCACAGGAATCATAAATAGAGAGCATCAAGGTTCAAAATAATAATAATAATAAATTGCAGCTATTGTCCACAGAAACTTGCTTTTCTAAGGTACTTTGGATAATTACCTGTCAATGTCTTAGTATCAACAACTGGTCCTTGAATTGATGGAATCTATTCATATCACATGAAATTCTTGTATTTACCTCTTGAAATGCATCCTATTCCTAGGCACAACTAGGGCAGGAGTCATTTTATTTTTCTAGGAGGGAGAAATGTCATTGTTGAATCTGACACATGTAAGCATTGGTTTCTGCTTAAAGGGAAGCAAAAAAAAAGCAACAAGGAAACATCAGCCTTGGATGAGTTGAGGCCAGGGTGTGTTTGTGTCTCCAGCAGAATGGCACTGGTTCTGTCTCTAAGGTTCCCTAACTCAGGTGATGTCTAACGTGTTATCTCTGTCAGGTGAAGTGTTGAAGCTTCAATGAAATACTTGTACAAAGAGCAGCAAGGGAGATGAGAAAAAGCGAGTCAGTACAAATATGTTAGGAATGTAAAAACCTTAAGGATTATAGTTTCCCTTTAAAGAATGTCATAATATAAACAAATGACTGACTAATAAAACTACAAGCATTTAAAGAGAGTGGATGTCCCATTGGTTTAGTTCTTTAAGATTTAACTGATAGAAATAGAAGTGCGGGATTGTTTGCACAGAACGGGGTGGCAGAGACCCTATCTTTCCATCAGAGGAGGAGAGCACCTCAAATCAGGAGGTTGTATCCTGGCATCAGCAGTGCTGCTGTGTGACTTGGGACAGCTAGGTCTCATATTCCTTATTTGCTAAATGAGAATGTTGAGCCAGATTCTATCCAGCTTTAAAATTCATTTTTTAAAATCTTAGCATCCCTAACTATTCACAGTGTCTGACATAAAATTAGGGACCAGCCAGTGTTTATTAAATAAATAAGTAAATGAGTGTTCTCTTAGGTAAACTTACCTGTGCAGGCATCCAGTTCATTTGATAGATGGATTTCAGAATTACAAATGTTACCAATAACTATAACACATTTAATAAATGCACATTTTCTGATTTCTTACTATGTGTGGAAGGCAGTCTCCAAGTGAGGCCACCTTCCAGTCTTCACACCCCTGGGCAATCCCCTTTTCCTTATAAGGACAATTGTGTTTTGGGTTACAGGCATAAAGTTCTGTTTTCCTCTGTCAGATGATTATGGATTTTGTCATACTCACCAGGCCTTTTGTCTAATGCATTGACATGGTAATGGCAGACAAAGTGGATGCTGGACATAGTAACTAATTTCCAATAGATAGAATCTAGCACAAGTGATGGGTTGTCACTTTTGAAATTAGGCTACCCAAATCTGTGACTTCCATTTTGGTCCCCCTATTCTCTCTCCTCTTTTCTCTCCTCTCTCTCTGTTATCTACTCTATCTTCTATCCTCTATCCTCTATCGTCTATCTCTCTCTCCTCTCTCCCAGAGCCTTTGGCTCTAGGGAAGCTGGCAGCCATGTGTGAGCTGCCCGATGAAGAGGCCCACATGGCAGAGAACCGAGGTCTCCAGACAACATCCAGTAAACCCAAAGCTGCCAATAGTCACGTGAGTGAGTTTGGAGCTGGATTCCTCCCTAATCAAGCCTTAAGATGACACCTCACTGGCAGCCCACATTTCTGACCCACAGAAACTGAGATAATAAATGTTTGTTATTAAACTAAATTTTGAGGCAGTTTGCCACACAGGAATAGATAACTACCATACCATGTTGCAAAAAGAACCTACGTCAGACAGATCATTTAAAGTGCATCTCATCTAAATAAGAGATATGACAAATAGATAAATAATTATTATGCACATTGTATAGTAATAACCAGTTCCTATACAGAGCTTACCATGTGTCCAAAACTGATATATATTAAAATATATGCACAAATAAATATATACATACATATAAATGTTTTATGACTATGAAGTACATGGTATGATAACCCCCATTTGTAGATGAAGAACCGGATTCACAAAAAAGGTTGAGTAAATTGCCTAAAGTAGGAAAAAAGTAGACCAAGACCTTAAACCCAATTTCCAGTTGGCTTGCTTGTTAACTTGCTGTTGTGTGCCCATAAATGAAATAAGGGAAGTATCATGGAATGATCAGAGGTTCAAAAAGTGTGATTGCAACCTATTTGAGGGATAAGAACAGAATTTGTGGAGGATGTGAATTATGAAATGGAGAGGATTTAAACACGGTGAGATAGAAGCATAACATATATACAGAGTTCTCTGTTGCAATTGATTAAATGTTTGTGTTCTCCCAAAATTGATTTTATTTCTTGCTAACTGTATATAATTATTGCTAAAATTGCTGCTAACATTCATTTATTCTTTTGGTAATCACTTCTTTATTTACTTGTGCCAGCCATGTGATCACATTGCATATTCAGCATTGCCCAGCACAGACATGAAGTCAGCCTGCAGGGAGAGAGCAGACTGCAGCTTCCCATTTTCTCGCAGGGTACGGACTGCCTGCCAGAGAGGTTTCAAGGCTCTGGTTCCACAGTCTGGAATCTCAAGAGTTCAACTCAGATGCAGAGTCTCATTTTCAGAGGTGTTACATTTGCATAATTTTACAGCTGGGGATATCAGTAGCTCAGGTGAATCAATTAAGTTTACACCTCCACACAAATAAAAACTTGTTCCCTATTCCCCAAGTCCCCATTATCCTCTTATCACCATTCCTTGGGCTCTGTTTTTTACTTTCTTTTTTCTTTTTTTCTCAGACCTCCTTTTCTATATTGCATCTCAGAAATAACAGGTTTTGCAGCCATTTCCTTCTCCATGTGCCATCCATCAGAACACAAGCTTAGTGATGGCGTTGGAGAAGGGCAGGGCAAGATCCTGTTTCTGTGCCTTCAGAAGCCAGTGATGGACATCGCCTGCCTGGCCAGTTGCAGTAGCCTCCTGACTCCTTGTACTCTTCCCACCTTCAGTTTTTCTCCACAGGCAGTGGAAAGAGTATTCAGTTAAATCAATTAATTTACTATTGTTTTCTAAGTTTAAGAATAATGTATGAATGTAAGTCTTAAAAGAGCAAGTTCAAAAGTGCATTTAATGAAAAGTCTCTCTACTAAGTCAGCCCTCTATTCCTCAAGGACCGCTTCCTACAGGCAACCACACTTATCAGTTTATTATATACTAGAGGCCCAATGCATGAAATTCATGCAAGAAGCTTGGTCCTCCCAGCCCCGGCTTCCTCAGGAAGGTAGTTTGGAAGGACGCCAGGAAGGTTGTTTGGCTGTCTGGTCTAATTAGCATATTTCACTTTTATTATTATAGATTTTTTCAGGGATAGTCTATGTATATGTATTTATGTATAACATATATACATATATATTTGATGGATTGTTTCCTTCTACACCTGAATGGTTTTTAATTCATAAATTTGATCATGTCATATAACAAAAACTCTCCATTAGCCTTAGGAGGATGTACAAGATTTTTTAACATGAAATTCAAGCCCCTGCATGATCCTGCCAGTCCCTGACCGCACCCTGTGTCATACCTCTTCATCTTCTGTTTTTACATGGATTGTTATCGGGTCCTATAACACCTAAGCTAATCACCTAAGGCTATTTGAACATGTTTCTATTTTCGATCAGAATAGTTTCCTGCCTGGACTGGAAATCATGGCTGCCTTCTTCACATACAGCTCATCTGTGCTTAGCAGCTATACAGTTTGGATGGAATATAGGGATCAAGGATACACAAATTATCCCCTCCCCCTTTTTAACCAAAATGATTGGTTCAGGTAACCAGGACCTAAGGCAATCAGGAAATCAGGAGGCATCTGCTGGTTAGAAGGACTGGTTTTCAGTAGCCTAATCAGCACAAAGAGAGAACTCTCTCTTTCTCTCCATAAAGGTGAACAAAAACGTGGATGTTGTTGTTACATATTATCATGATAGAAACCAAGAGACTAAAACCAACGTATAAAATTTGGCAGAAGTTAGACTCTTAAGGAAACAAAGCCAGAGTCTTGTTCAAACTGTGTTTGAAGCTGTCCCAATAAATACTTTTCAGTTTCTTTTATTTTTATTTTTTTATTTACAATATAACTTATATTTAATAGTAGTACATATGTTTTCCTTTCCCCCCCAATATCCTCTCCCCAGCCTCCCTTGCCCCCCAGCACATGTCCCCACCTGCCCCCCTCCCCGCCCCAGTGTCTTTCATTCATTGGTTATGCTCATATGTATGCATACAAGTCTTTCGGTTGATCTTCCCCTGCATCTGCCTCTCATCCACCCCAGCCTTCCCCCTGTAGCTTGACAGCCTGTTCAAGGCCGCCCTGCCTCTATATCAATCACTCCCCCGTGTTTCTTTTCTTCAAAAATATCTTGCCTCTGCATAATAGAAACAAACGTATAAGAGCAAAAAAAAAGTTTGAGTGTCAGTTTCAACATCCAACTGTTCTGATTCCCAGTTTCAGTGTCAAATAGTTCTTTATGTGTACATGTCAGCAATGGTATCCAGATGGTGGACACATGGTGGCAATGCAAGATCCATCCTCTCTGGTTTGGTCCTGGGCCGCCTGCAGCCATGCACAGCTGTCGACTGCTAGCATGGCAAGGTGTCGTCAGCATCCACCATCTCTGGACCGTCCTTGTGGATGGAACAGACCCGTCAGTTCCTCACTGTCGCAGGAACCCACATGGTCTTGGAGTTGTTCTCTGCAAACACACAAACACATTCTCGACCAAAAGTTAACAAAGGGATCCTCTCTGCAAAATAGACTTGGGATTCTTTTTATTTTTGCCTAAATGATTTTCCTACTGGGTTTTAGACTTGTAAATAACTTAAAGCTTCGAATATACCTCTCCTTCCCTACACTGATCTTAAGTCTGGCCCACTCTTACCTAGTCTCCAAGCCTCTTAAATGTTACTTCCTCAAAGAGGCTTTTTGGGACTTTCCCATGCTAGGTTAGCTATCCTTTTAATCTGTTTTCCTTGCATTTAATCTGTTTTCCTCCTTTATAGTTGTCACAATTATAACAAAAAATGATTTTTTAATGTTCCTCTTCTTAGAGGACTGTAAATTAAATGAAGTCAGGACTATGTTGGTCTGGTTCACTGCTCTAGCCCCAGGTTCTGGCATATATCTCACACTTATTAATTGTTCAATAAATATTTGTTAGATGAAAATAAAAGTTAAAAGTATTCCCATAGATCAAACTAGAGTCCTTTTCTCCTTTGGTCAAACTTGGGCAAAATATTCTGAGTTTCCAAGATATTTTACTGGCTATAATTCAATTTCCACCACTGAATTCTGTAGAGAGTATAGGATGCATAATAGCTAGGAGTCAATTATGCAGAGAGGTTTCAAGGTTCTGGTTCCAATGTCGATAGGAATACTGGATGAGAAAGCTGGATCTCTCACATACTGGTTTTCTGGCCTTGGGCAAGTTACCAAACTTCTTTAAGCCTCGGTTTATCTTTAAAATGAGGATTATAATGGCATCTGCCTCAGAGGGTCTTTGTGAGGATTAAACGATATGCATGTAATGTATCCATCTCAATAATAACCACTCGCTCACAGTATTTTCCATCACATAGTAAATACTTTATAAATATTTTGTAAGATACATAGTATACTACTTGCTATTATTGTTATTATTTAGAGTTGGACTTCAATTTCTAGAAATGAAAATGAGGTTTTTCTTAACTATATCAGTGCTTTGAGGGTTTTACTTATGAATGACTTAACATACATAGGATTGACCAAATGTTGGATTTTTAATTATTTCTGCTTGCTTCGGGTTCTTGTTTAACCCTCTGATTTTAAACAGTTATTGTTCCCATAACAAGAAAAAAAGAAAAAAATGGATTTGATGGACTATTTATATTGAATTATTGTTGGTTGTCTGCTGCAATGTAAACAGCCCTGAATGTGCCACTCACTGGGACAGGACAGTGATTTTCATACTGGACAAATAGCCTTGTTTCACTTTAATAACCTGCTTGTGGTCAAACCAGTCATGGGATTACTTAAACACAGCAGAATGCCTGCTATTGTCATTTGCATATCAATGACTAGACATCTCTCTGCTATTGCTATTACATCACACTGTCATTTCCTTAACTTGGGAACTGTTCTGGGGAGTTGAAATGTGAAATACACACGTATGTCTGTCTCTTTCACACAGACACAGACACACACACACACACACACACACACACACACACAATTAAGCGTAGGTAGCAGCTGCTGATGCAGTTGTTTATCTAGTCTGTATTTGTATAACTTGTAAGTGTTAGAAATAGATCACTCTCCCCAGTATCTTATGAATATATTATGTATATTTATTTTATAAAAGCATGCTATGAATAATCATTTTGGGTTTCCAAAGCTAGCTGCACTAGATACAGTAGGTTTAAGAATAATATATATATATATATATTGCTTACACAGGAAACTCTCTGACTTTAAAATTCAGAGGAAAATACCCCAAACTTGTTTCCTCTGATTATTGCCCCATACCAGCCTATGTGTTTTGCCAGAGCTGGAAAGAGCCCTTCCACTGATTTTTAAATAAATTTCATGTTGATCTCTCACCCAAGGGTCACTGAGGGCAATAATGGTTGAACTCAAGAGTTTTGCAATTCTAGACTGATGCTCAGGGTGGCACAGGAAATGAGGACTGCTAATTCAGTGATCATCTCTGTGATGAGTCCTATCATAATGCTTTTAATAATCTTTTTGGGTGACCTTAATCACTGCTGCAGCATTAAGCAGCAGTTTGAGTGCAGAGCCATGAGTTAGGGATGAATTTATTACTCACACTAAAAGCTGAGGATCCAGTCTTCATAACAGTATCATACTAGTTGTAGCTGTACTCCATACTATGAAAAAAATTAAGCTGGCTAAATATCCACGTAGTAGATTTTCTAAATAGTAGATTTTGCCCATGGCAGAAGTATAAATGTAAAATGTACATCTCTATCTCTTTCATAGAGATATATACATACTAATAGCAAGCAACAGCTGCTGGGGCAGTTAGCCAATTAATCTACTGTGTATTTATAGAAGATATAATGGTAAAAAAATGAATAAACTGTCCACCCCCAAATCTTGTTATACAGATAGATGTTAAAAACATTAATGATAGCCCTGGCCAGTTTTGTTCAATGGTGAGACCATCCGCCTGTGACCCAAAGGGTCATAGATTTGATTCCTGGCCTCGGTCAAGGCGTGTTTGAGAGGCAATTAATCCATGTATTTCTCTCATGTGGATGCTTCTCTCTCTCCCCCACCTTCCCTTCCATTCTGTTTGAAAATCAATGTAAAAAATATCCTCGAGTGAGGATTTAAAAAAATATATTAATGATAATGATAACATTACTTGCATATTTCCTACACTCTTCTAGGACTGAATGTGTATTTTTAAAAATATTTTTTATTGATTTCAGAGAGGAAGAGAGAGGGAAAAAGATAGAAACATGAATGATGAGAGAGAATCATTAATCAACTGCCTCCCACATTGGGGATCAAGCCCTAAACCCCAACATGTGCCTGACTGGGCATGGAATCATGACCTCCTGGTTCATTTATGCTCAACCATTGAGCCACACCAGCAGGGCTGTATGTGTGTATGTGTATTATTTTAATCATCACAGCAGCCCAAGGAGAGAATTATTGTGCTTATTTTAGAGCAACAAATGTTAAATGTTTTGTCCTAAATCTAGGAAGCAAGGAAGCAGAGATTTGAACTCCTGAACTCACGGAAAAACCGCTAATCAGGAGTGCCTCTGGATGGAGAAGCTCTTTGGCCAGGTGCCAGGGAGAATGGCGAGGGCCTTCAGGTTGCACTGCCTGCATAGACACTGAACTCACCTTTGGCTTTCTTCTCTCTGTACCAAACCTCAGGGGCTTTCCAGTCCCTCGCGAGCAGCAGTTTGCCAACCACTGGCCTGGGGTACACACTTTCCTTTCCAACAGTGCATTTTTTAAAGAACCAGTGGGGCTCATGAGCAGATGACCAATCTGAGAACTTACTTCACAGCCATATACAGTGAGAGCAAATGAGTTAATATGTTCCAGATACTTACATATTTTTGGCATAGAATCTAACCAATATAATCATAGCCTATTATCCTTCCCAGGCAACAACCATTCTTTTATTCGCTCAATAAACATTGAGTGGCTGTGATGGCCTGTGCACGGTGCTAGGCCTGCATTAGTGCTTAAAACAGGAGCATTTTGAAAAAGCAGTGCCCCATTCCCTGGAGTGACTTAAATGGTGGACGCCATAGGCACCTTGGCAGGCAGGCTTTTGGGCTCCTCTCAAGTCACATTAACTCATTGGACACTGACTCTGCTTCTCTGAAAGGCTGGTCTCACCGACAGCAGGTTTGAAGTGACAGAGTTTGATTCCATTGTGAAAAAAAAAAGAAGAAAATGGCCTGTCTGGGGTCAGATGAACTCTTTCAGTTACAGAAGTGCCATTTTTTTTCTGATCTGAAACATAAAATACATAAAAGGGAACCTAGCTGACATGAAATTATGAAGTTCAGCTTCAAAAGACAAGTTTCCATTAGTTTTCATGAGGAGATTGGGGTAATGTATATATTTTTTATTTTAGTTAAATGGCTGGGTTTTCCTCTTGCCCATTTCTAGGCAGCCAGAGAGGCTGTTTCTTTAGTCAGGTCACACCATCAATGTGTGGTCATTTCCCTCCTATTAGAACTGCATTTTATTTCACACAGGATGACCGTCATCTGTAAGCACTTTGTGGGGAGCTCTCCCTGACTCTGGGAGCCAATTCACTGTGACACGAGAGGACTCAGAGCTGAAACAAGCAGGATTTTTAGATCTAACAAAGCCTCTGTCAGGCCCAATTTGGGTCTAGTTAGTGAGGGTCTGATCGAGTCTGCCATCTTCATAACATTGTGAGGTCTTTTGGACCAGTAAATGATTTCCCTTGTTTCTCTACACAGGGACAGGGATGAGGTTGATTGTCAATGGAGCATTTGTCTGTCACAAGTCATCAGGAGTTGTGTGTTTGGGGAGGACTTGTTAAGTCATCTTAGATAGGCTGTTTAATCTTTATGTGTTTTCATTTCTCCATCTGCAAAAGCATAACACACACTGGGCTTCTAAAGAAATTTCTATGAGGAAGGACATAGAAGGTATGTTATTTGAGAGGTTTTGCATGAGAACTTTGCAAGAGAGATTATAATCTTTGGATTATAAACTCAGGGCAAGTTAATTTACAGTCTGTCGTGGGCTTGCTTGTCGGTGCTATAGTTACCCCATGGGATTAAACTGGAATCATAAGAATGCCATTTGAGAGTTCAAATTAAACTCACAATTTAAAAAAGGCAAATTCTTAGGTGCTTAGCTTCAGATTATAAATCACCAATAACACCTGACTGGTTTTTTCTGTTGCTTTGGGGAGGCCTTTTCATATACGTGAGCCAAACTCAGTGGAACCCCTCACTTTTGGTTACCTTCTTGCTTTCCTACCCTCCTGTTCCCGCCTCACCACCTTGAAACTACTCCCGTAAGTCCTGTTGCTTTCCTTTGTGTGAATTTCCCATTGGCAGTGCCCCAACTCTCAGACACATTCTATTTCCCCAAAGGGAAATCACCAGATGCTCAGTCAGTGATCAAGGGGCAGTGTGCTGCGGGGCTTTGCCTGGGCTTGCCCCAGTGTCCTCACAAAAATGTAAACAGAAGCGGGGCACCTCTGCCCCCGGGTGATGGGCAGGACTTCGCGGCATTAACAAATTCAGACAAAGGCAGGAAACGTTGCTCCTTCCCCATAAAACTTGTTCTAGCAGGAAGATGGGCTTCCTTACTATACAGATCCCAGGCATTAACTTGTGGTGCCTGAACAATGGTTGTATGGGTAAAAAGTTACTGACTGAGAGCTGTGAAATTCATCAATCTGTATTTCCCCACACTTAAGTAAATTTCCCAGCAATTTCATATCTGCCAGTGTCAAGAGGAAATGGTTATGTGGTTAAACTTTAAAGTGACAGTTACATTTCCTGCATATTGTTTATAACAACCAAAACCTGGAATGGACTTAAATATCCAAAAAGAAGATTTGGTAAATAAATCATAACGCCTATCTGTATATCTCTTTGCCAGATGTATCTATTTCTAACAATTAAAATGAGGGTGTAAAACAGTGGGGGTTTTTATTTTAGCTTGCAGATATCTTTGGAGAGCTTATTGGAAGCTATCAGCTATCTACCTGGAAAATGCTTAGATGTTTAACATGTTCATATAATATCAAAATATGTTAATATAAATGGTCTATTACTCAAAGGTTTGAACACAATAGAAAGGGGATGGGTGAAGGAATTGAGAAGTACAGATTGGCAATTACAAAATAGTCATGGGGATAAAGTACAACTTAGTAAAGTACAACATAAGGAATATAGTCAACTAAAGACCCAGTGCACAAA
This sequence comes from Antrozous pallidus, assembly GCA_027563665.1. NCBI lineage: Eukaryota > Metazoa > Chordata > Mammalia > Chiroptera > Vespertilionidae > Antrozous > Antrozous pallidus. Next base: position 29,414,344 of record CM050513.1, read on the forward strand.
ATTTGTGCATGGGGGTGGGGGGCGGAGGGTGGGTCCTCAGCCCAGCCTGCACCCTCTTGCAATCTGGGGCCCCTTGGGGGAAGTCTGACTGCCAGTTTAGGCCTGATCCCTATAGTTGGACATCAGAAACTCTATAACCAGAAGGAAATGGCATGAAGTACTCACGGTAATGGAAAGCAAGGATCTGAAACCAAGATTACTATATCCAGCAAGGCTGTCATTCAAAATAGACAGTCAAATAAAGAGCTTCCCAGAAAAAAAAAGGCTAAGGAGATCATCACCACCAAGCCAGCATCACAAGAAATGCTAAAGGAATTGCTATAATGAGAAGAAACAGAGAGAGAAACCTAGCCATACAGAATTAAAATGGCAATAAGTAAGTACCTATCAATAATAATCTTAAATGTAAATGGATTAAAGGCGCAAATCAAAAGGCATAGGGTAGCCGAATGGATACAAAAACATGGCTCAACTATATGCTGTCTATAAAAGACCCATCTCAAAATGAAAGACATACAGATGATGAGAATGAAGGGATGAGGAAAAGAAATTTCCATGCAAATGGCAAAGAAAACAAAGCTGAAATAGCAATACTCATATCTGACAAAATAGATTTTAAAATGAAGGCTATCACAAGAGACAACAAAGGTCACTACATAATACTGAAGGGATCAATCCAACAAGAGGATATAACCCTGATAAACATATATGCACTCAATATAGGAGCATCTAAATACACACACACACACACACACACACACACACACACACATGCCCATATATATCCTATCTAAAAAACAGTAATATGAAAATTGACCATAACTCTGATCAAGCCACACCCACCTGCCAATCAGGAGCAAATTATGCAAATAAACCCCAACCAAAATGGCTGCCACCACTGAGAGCAGGAGAGGGACTTGGGTTTCCCCGGCGATGGCGGAAGCCAACCTTTCTGCCAGACTTTGCAGGCTGAGGCCTCCACTCAATGCTACAAAGTTTCAATTATAGAAAATATATCCTAACAGAAATGGTGGCAGCCACAGAGCTGGAGAGAGAGGAGGCAATGGTTACCGGGGCAATGGAGAAAGCCAAACTTCTGCAGCCCTAGCACCTAGGCCTCCACTCTAGACTACAAAGTTTCAGTCAGAAATGGCTGTCACCATGGTGTGAGCAGAAGTCTTGGCTCCGCTCCAGGCTAAAAAGTTTCAATTGTAGATCATAAATTAATCCCAGATCCCAGGGCCTCCACTTGAGTCACCTGGGGGTGTGGCCAGCCTGAAAACCATCATAGGCCCCTTGCCCAGGCCACCCCACACCCCAAGGGAACCCCCACCCTGATCCAGGACACCCTTCAGGGCAAACCAGCTGGCCTCCACCCATGCACCAGGCCTCTATCCTATCTAATAAAAGAGTAATATGCAGATTGACCATCACTCCAACACACAAGATGACTGCCCCCATGTGGTCAAAGATCCTGCCCCCATGTGGACACAAGATGGCCACCACAAGATGGCCAGCAGGGGAGGTTCCAGGCCTGCAAGGGATGGCAGTTGTGGGTGATCAGGCCAGCATAGGAGGCACTTGGGAGGGACCAGGCCTACAAGGGAGGGTAGGTATGGGTGATCAAGCCTGCAGGAGAGGGCAGTTAGGGGTGACGAGGCCAGCAGAGGAGGAAAGTAGGGGGCAAACAGCCTGGCAGGGGAGCAGTTAGACATCAATTAGGCTGGCAGAGTACTGGTTAGGGAGTGATCAGGTTGGCAGGCAGAAGCAGTTAGTGGCAATCAGGAAGGCAGGTAGGCAAGCAGTTTGGAACTAGCAGTCCTGGATTGTAAGAAGGATGTCTGAGTGCCCATTTAGTCCTGATGGAGGCAGTCAGACATTCCTCGAGGGGTCCCATATTGGAGAGGGTGCAGGCTGGGCTGAGGAACACTCACCCCCTACCCCCATGCACGAATTACGTGCACAGGGACTCTAGTGTGTATATACACACACACACACATACACACACACACACATATATTTATATATGTGCATGTGTATGTGTGTGTGTGTGTGTATTTACATATCCTATCTACTAAAAGAGTAATATGCAAATTGACCATACCTTTACTACTCTCAGTAGCCACGCCCACCAGCTAATCAGGAGCTGGGGTGGAGCCAGCCAGGGCTAAGGCTGGGGCTGGAGGGGTGGAGCTGAAGTGGCTGGTGGCAACCGTGTGGCACTTGGAGCCAGGCAGTCACAGGCAGCCAGGGCTAAGGCCTGGACCGAAGCTGAGGTGTCCTACGGTGAGTGTGGGGCACCTGAGGCCAGGCAGTTGAAGGCAGCTGGGGCTAAGGCTGGGGCTGAGCCAAGCAGGGTGATAGCTTGGTTCCCAGGGTTATAGCTTGGGCAGGCCGGGCGTGAGTGGTCAGTAGGACATCCCCTGAGGGCTCCCAGTATGTGTGAGGGGGAAGGTTGGACTGAGGGAATCATCTACCCCCATGAAATTCATGCACTGGGCCTCTAGTATATGTATATTTCTAGAGGACTTTAACAGAGAGATCGAGAACAATAAAGTCATAGTAGGGAATGTTAACCCTCCTCTAACTTCATTGGATAGATCATCTAGACAAAAAGTTAACAAGGATACAGAAATCCTAAGGACACACTGAAGCAGATGTTTAATTGATATTTAATTGATATTTATAGAACATTAGAGGCCCGGTGCATGAAATTCACGTATGGGGTTCGGGGGTTGTCCCTCAGTCCGGCCTGTACCCTCTACAATCTGGGACCCCTTGAGGAATGTCAGACTGCCCATTTAGGCCAGGTCCCAGTGGGTGGGATCAGGCCTAAATGCGCAGTCGAACATCCTTCTCACAATTCAGGACAGCTGGCTCCAAACTGTCCACCTGCATGCCTTACTGATTGCCCCTAACTACTTCTGCCTTCCAGCCTGATCACCCCCTAACCACTCCCCTGCCTAATTGATGTCTAATTGCTCCCTTGCCAGCCTGTTTGCCCCCAACTTCCCTCCTCTGCTGGACTTGCCACCCCTAACTGTCGCCCCTGCAGGCTTGATCACCCACAACTACCCTCCCTTGCAGCCTGGTCCCTCCCAACTGCCCTTCCCTGCTGGCCATTTGTAGTGGCCATCATGTGTCCACATGGGGGAAGGATCTTTGACCACCTGAGGGCAGCCATCTTGTGTGTTGGAGTGATGGTCAATCTGCATATTATTCTTTTATTAGATAGGATAGAGGTCTGGTGCATGGGTGGGAGTCAACTGGTTTGCCCTGAAGAGTGTCCCAGATCAGGGCTGGGGTTTCCTTGGGGCATGGAACAGTCTGGGCAAGAGGCCTGTGGTGGTTTTCAGGCTGGCCATGCCCCCCCACCTCCCCCAGCGACACAAGAGGAGGCCCTGGGACCTGGGATTAATTTATGTTCTACAATTGAAACTTTGTAGCCTGGAGCGAAGCCAAGCCTTCTGCTTATTCTGTGGCAGCAGCCATTTCTGTTGGGACATTTACCTTCTATAATTGAAACATGATAGCTTAAAGTGAAGGCCTAGGCCAGCTAGCACTACAGAAGCTCGGCTTTCTCCATTGCCCAGGCACCCTAGCCTCTGCTCTCTCCAGCTCCATGGCTGCTGCCTTATCTGTTGGGATATATGTATCTTCTATAATTGAAACTTTGTAGCATTGAGTGGAGGCCTAGGTGGACAAGGGCAGGTGGAAAGCTTGCTTCCTCCATTGCCGGTAAACCCAAGCCCCCCTCCTGCTCTCAGTGACTGCAGCCATCTTGGTTGGGGTTTATTTGCTCCTGATTGGCTGGTGGGTGTAGCTTGAGCACATGGCTTGATTGGAGGTATGGTCAATTTGAATATTACTCTTTTATTAGATAGGATACTACTCAAATGTAGTAGAATATACATTCTTTTCAAGTGCACATGGATCATTAAAAAAGATAGACCACATTTTTTTTGTTTTTGCTTTTTGTTGTTGTTATTGTTTTTTTAATCTTTATTATTCAGTTTATTAATTACATTGTTTCCCCTTATTTCCCCCTATACATCACATAAACAAATTGAAAGAAAAATCACATGATCATATCAATAGATGCAGAGAAAGCATTTAACAAAATCCAACACCCTTTCTTTATAAAAACTCTCAGCAAGGTGGGAACAGAGGGATCATACCTCAACATATTAAAAGCCGTATATGACAAACCCATCATACTCAATGGGCAAAAACTAAAATCATTTCCCCTAGGAACAGGAACAAGTCAGGAATGCCCACTCTCACCACTCCTGTTCGACATAGTACTGGAAATGCTAGCCATAGCGATCAGACCAAAAGAAGAAATAAAAGGCATCCAAATTGGAAATAAAGAAGTAAAACTGTCCTTATTTGCAAAAGACATGACATTGTACATAAAAAACCCTAAAGACTCCATCAAAAGACTACTAGATTTAATAAATGAATTTGGCAATGTAGCGATATACGAAATTAACACCCAGAAATCTATGGCTTTTTTATACACCAATAATGAACCCACAGAAAGAAAAACTAAAATACAGTCTCATTCACCATTGCAACAAAAAAATTAAGATACCTAAGAATCTACTTAACTAAGGAGGTAATATATTTGTACTCAGAAAATTACAGGATGCTGAAAAAAGAGATAGAGAAAGACATAAACAAATGGAAAAATACGCTGTGTTTATGGATTGGTAGAATTAACATCATTAAAATGTCCAAACTACCCAAAGCAATCTATAGATTCAATGCAATACCTATTAACATAGCAAGGGCATATTTCATAGACCTAGAAAAAACTCTCCAAAAATTCACATGGAATAATAAAAGACTCTGAATAGCTGCAGCAATACTTAGAAAGAAGAACAAAGTGGGAGGAATCACAATACCAGGTATTAAGCTATATTACAAAGCCATTGTTCTCAAAATTGCCTGGAACTGGCATGAGAATAGACATGTAAACCAATGGAACAGAATAGAGAACCCAGAAGTCAACCCAAGCCATTATGCTCAATTAATATTTGACATTGGAGGCAAGAGCATACAATGGAGTCAAGATAATCTCTTCAATAAATGGTGTGGGGAAAATTGGACAGATACATGCAAAAATATGAAACTAGACCACCAAATTATACCATCACAAAATAAACTCAAAATGGATAATGGATCTAAATGTAAAATGGTAAACTGTAAAAATCTCAGAAAAATCCATAGGCAGCAAAATATCAGACTTATATCATACTAATATCTTTACCGATATAGCTCTTGGGACAATGGAAACTAAGAAGAAAATAAACAAATGGAACTACATCACAATAAAAGCTTCTGCACAGCAAAAAGAAACTATCAACAAAACGAAAAAAGCCCACTGCATGGGAGAACATATTTGCCAATGCTATCTCTGATAAGGGTTGAATCTCTAAATTTTACAGGGAACTCATACAACTTAACAAAAGGAAGACAAACAATCCAATCAAGAAAGTGGGCAAAGGACTTAAATAGACACTTTCCAAAAGAGGACAGACAGAAGGCCAAGAGACATATAAAATCATGATCAAGCCAAAGGATACAAATCAAAGTGACAATGAGGTACCATCCCATACCTGTCAGAATGGTTATCATCAACAAATCAACAAACCACAAGTGCTGGCGAAGATGTGGGAAAAAAAGAACCCTCCTGCACTGCTGGTGGGAATGTAGACTGGTGCAGCCACTGTGGAGAACAGTATGGATTTCCTCAAAAAGTTAAAAATGGAATTCTCATTTGACCCAGTAACCCCACTTCTAGGAATATATCCCAAGAACTCAGAAACACCAATTAAAAGAATATATGCACTCCTATGTTTATAGCAGCACAATTTATAATAGCTAAGATTTGGAAATAGCCTAAGTGCCCATTAGCAGATGAGTGGATTAAAAAACAGTGAGTAGTACATCTACACAATGGAATACTACTCTACTGTAAAAAGAAGGAACTCTTACCATTTGCAACAGCATGGATGGACCTGGAGAGCATTATGCTAGGGTCAGAGAAATATAAATATCACATAGTCTCATTCATTTGTGGAATATAATGAATAACATAAACTGATGAACAAAAATAGAACTAGAGGAAAAATTATTAGAATACAATAGAATTAATCCTGTTATTTGCAGATTTTAAATATTTCCTACAACTTTTGTGATATTATACTATGTTAGTGCAGTTTTGGTAGTATTATTATATTTAAAATATTTTTCTTCAAATATTACTCTTTATTGCATGTAAAAAAAAGAATTTATTTTTTGAAAATAAGTGAGTAAATAAATAAATAAATAGATAGATTGATAAATAAATAAATTAATTAATTTAAAAAAATGTCAGGACCACACTTGGCAACCTAGAATAGCCTGTCTTTAGGTAACCTTTAGCCTGACATCAATGACATTTTCGCTCCTGGAATGGCTTTTGGGGTACCTATGGGAAATGAATGTCTTGGGATTATGGGTCTGATATTCCTTTTTATTTCACTTTAGGAAGCATCTAGGAGAACTTGTTCCACCTTTGCAGTCCTTGCTCACTCAATTTGAAAATGATGTTTGCATATTCTCTATTCATGGGCAAGTGTCTTTAAGAGAAGTTAACTTAATTTGGGGCCTGGAGAGACATTTATTTACTCAGCATCTATGCTCCCTTTCTTGGGTACCTGGATATCCTCGGCTTTCTTTGGGGAATTCCTTTCTCCCAATCTCATTTGCTGTGGCTTCAGTGAGGCTGGTATCACCTTCCAGTTCCAGAGTGAACACGTGACCCAGGCCTACACACAGCATCCTCTCTCTCAGGCCACAGCAATTGGCTCGGGGCATATGAATCCTATGAATGCCATACAAAGGGACAGCTCCTGATAGAGATTTTCTCCAGCCAAGGTTTCTCCTCTGGGAGAAATAAGCTGGATTTATTGTGAAATGAACCCATAGAAAAATGAAGGCACATAACACAGCAAAGCCATAAGGTAGAAGGAAGTAGGAAGGGATTGAGGTTGGATATAAAATCTTAGGGCTTCATTTGAACAGCCAGATCCATATATGCCTGAACCAAAGTTTTCAATTATGTGTGCCAATAATTTTCCATTCTTGTTTAACCCAGTTTGTGTTGGGTCTGCTTCATTTACAACCAAGTGGATCCTGATTAATATGCTGACTTAATAATAATAACATTGTTGAGTGCTTCTCAAATACAGACCCTGAGTAAACCCTTTATGTGCATTCTCTTATTTAATTCTCACAATAGTTCATTTTAAGAGAGAAAACTCATGCTCATGAAGGTTAAATAACTTACATAAGATCCCTCAGCAATTAGTAATACATCCCGAATCAAACCCAGATGTCTAAAAAAGAACCCTATGTTTTTACCAGAATACTATCAACGGAGCAGTGATACTTGAAAGCTGACCTGACAGCTGGTGGATTGTTCATCCTGAGCATTCTTTTTTAATTGCAACATACAAAGGGATGCAGCAAGGATAACAAATGAATCTTGACTAAGCAACACCAACTCTTGTGGTTAAACACTCTTCACCTTCAGTTTTCTGGTCAGTAACCCCCTGCTCCCTCAGCTCCTTCCCTAGCTCCCTTGAACCCCTTCTATTGTTTTGTTTTGTTTTGTTTTCTGAATACCAGGAAATGTTTAACAGAAGAATTTCAACTGTCTTCATTTTACAGTCAGAGTCTGGGAGAAACTAACTGACCTGATGCATATCCTATCCTCTGGGGCTCACTTTGGCCACAAGCAAGTAGACATGAAAATAAATGGGTCTTTTAATACTCAAGAAGGAGCTATGGACAACTTTGTCAATCTATTGTTATAAAGCAGAGTGGGCTTTCTTTTCATTCATAACATGAAAATAAGAAGTTCATCAATTCTGTACTGATTCTTTCTCAGGTAGGATTTGCTTACACTATATAACAGGAGAGTTCTCTTTTGAAGTTTGAAGAAAGCAGGTAAACACACATCTGGGAAGTACTGAGTATGGTTTTGACTCTAGCTCTGCGGTTCATGATGTACTCATAACATCCTGTTCTTCTCTGCTGGCTGTGAAGCTGTGATGTGGTGATAGCCGTCCCACCCCAGCCTGTTAACAGCTGAGTTCACTTTTCATAAAGATGCTGCTTCGTGAGACCAAGGAAATGAGTCGAGCTACTGTTGCCTCCCCCTTTGTCACTCTTACGGTTGTTTTGAGAATGCACTTTCCATTTTCTCTAAAATTAGGTCTTCAATTCCTTTGGGATATTTCACAAACTTAAATTTTCCTGGAAGCCCAGAGAGTACTAGTGAGTGGGAAATAAGCCTTAAAAAAGAAAGAAAGAAAGAAAGAAAGAAAGAAAGAAAGAAAGAAAGAAAGAAAGAAAGAAAAGGAAAGGAAAGGAAAGAAAAGAAAAGAAAAGGAAAGGAAAGGAAAGGAAAGGAAAGGAAAGAAAAGAAAAGGAAAGAAAAGGAAAGAAAAAGGTCCCTGCACCTATAGAGTCAGGAAAGGAAGGGTGTCTTTTGGGGAAAGGTGTGATGAAATCTGACACTGAGTTTAGGTTCCCTGGCTGCCTTTCTATGAAGTGATCATTCTGATTTCTAATCCTCCCCTTCAGTCAAGTGCTGGAGGGGTAAGATGTGACTTTTTGTACAATACAGGTTAGGGCAAATGTAGAATTACAGTTGTGAATATGCAAAACACAGTTTATTCTTGTATTATTTATTTATTTTTCATTATTTTCCATATGAACAATTGTAAACCTACTTTTGCCCCAACCTGTAAATTTATTAGCTTCTAATAAACTCGTTTTTACAAATCACATCTACTGCAAAGAAATACATGTAATAAGGAATAAAATTTCATTTCTGTGGCCAGGACATTGACCCATAATTAGTTCATTGCATTTGCAGAGTCTAAAAACATAACTAGAGTAGGAATGACTTCTGCTGGACAATTACAGAGGAAGGTATTTCCCTTCTGTCTTCACTGAGTTGCAGAGTCACTCATTGCTTTGTCATTTAAGAGATGGACAACAAGATAGGTGTGTTTTCGGTGGCTTTCCTTAGAGAGTATAATGTGTCGCCTGTGATTGTGCTTCTCATTGGGCAGTTGCAAAACATGACTCATCACTGGAATTATGAAGGTGCTTTAAAAAGGACAGAGAAATTGTTTGTGAAACCCAGACCTACTGAATAGGAATACATAAGAAAAAGGCCTATACATCTATAGTTTTATGTAGTTGATTCTTATAATCAAACAGAAAGCCATCATTACTCTAGTCTTTCCTCATTGGAATAGTGAAATTAACCAGATTAGCAACCTGCCATTTGGGATGTGTAACTATGTCCTATATGACAGGCCAGCTCTCATGAGGGGCAGGAGGTAGGGAATGAAAGGTAAAGATAAGAGGGACATGGCAGAAGCCAGACTGGGCAGCACGAAGGCATCATGTAGGGAGGCTCAGTTGTTTCAATGGGTTTTGAAGATTGGTTTGTTAAAAGAGCAGATAATGACTAAGTCCACTTGTCTCCTTCAGAGTAAAAACAAAAATCTTATTTCTGTCTGGCCACAGCCATCTACTCTTTGTATGCTAGTCTTAAAGTAAAAAAACAACAACCCAGAAGCAAGTATTAAAATCCCATTCTTTCAAACAGAAACATGAAAGAAAAGAAATCTAAGTACAGATATTTCAATGCAACATGTATGTAGGAAGTAGTTTAGTCTTCCCTTTCCACATGGGAGAACATATCACATGTTCATTTACTCATTCAGTCATTTAATTAACCATAATTTACTGAGCCAAACCAATACTTGTGAGGCATGGTGCCAGGTAATGGGAAAGGAATACATAAAACATGGCCTCTCTGCTCTCTAGATGGTCACAGTTCCAAGGGTACATAGGAAATTATGCATAAGAGGGAATGATCAGTTCAGCTTTCTCTGAGCGGGAGAAAAGGTGTGTCATGGAAACCTCAGGGAAGGAGTTATGTGATCAAGATGTTTAAGAATGAAAGGGAGATTCACCTGCAAAATGGACCCAGTCTTCTTAGTAGCAGATCCAGATTCTTTTTTTTCCTTCTTTTTTGTTTAATTTTTTAATTTATTTTTTTTTTAAATTATCTTTATTGTTCAGTTTATTAATTACATTGTTCCCTTCCCCCCCCCCCATAGCTCCCCTCCCCCTGGTACCCATCCCACCCGCCACCCTCACCCCCTCCAATGTCCTCTCCCATAGTTGCATGATTTTTGTCCAGTCTCTTGCTGCACTTCCACACCCCTTTTTTCCCCAAAGAATTGTCAGTCCATTCCCTCTCTATGTCCGTGATTCTGTTACATTCACCAGTTTATCCTGTTCATCAGCTTATTAATTCACTTGCTTTTTAGATTCATTTGTTGATAGATGTGTATTTGTTGTTCATAATTTACACTTTTATCTTTTCTTCCTCTTCTTAAGAAATATCTTTCAGCATTTCATACAATATTGGTTTGGTGGTGATGAACTCCTTTAGCTTTTTCTTATCTGTGAAGCACTTTATCTGACCTTCAATTCTGAATGACAGCTTTGCTGGATAGTGTAATCTTGGTTGTAGATTCTTGCTATTCATGACTTTGAATATTTCTTGCCACTCCCATCTGGCCTACATTGTTTCTGTTGAGAAATCCACTGACAATTGTATGGGTGCTCCCTTATAGGTAACTAACTGTTTTTCTCTTGCTGCTTTTAATATTCTCTCTTTGTCTTTTGCTCTTGGCCTTGGTGTGGTCCTCTTATGGTTCCTATATATTGGGGTTCGGTGCACTTCTTGGACTCCTGAGTCTATTTCTTTCACTAGGTATGGGAAGTTTTCAGTCACTATTTCTTCAAATAGGTTTTCATTATCTTGCTCTCTCTCTTTTTCTGGCACCCCTGTAATTTGGATGTTGGTATGCTTGAGGATGTCCCAGAGGCCCCTTACACTATCTTCAATTTTTTGGATTCTTTTGGTTTCTTGCTTTTTCAGCTGAGTGGATTTTACCTCTTTGTATTTCAAATCTATAACTTGATTCTTGGGGTGCTCTAGAGTACTTTTAGGTCTTTGTATAATATTTTTTGTTTCAGTCAGTGTATGCTTAATTTCTTTTTGGTCCTCTTTCATTTCCTTGAGAGTCTCCTTCATATCCTTGAGGGTCTCATTCATTTCCTTGTAGAACTCGTTCATTTCCTTGTAGGACTCATTCATTTCCACATTGGTCTTGATCATTTCCTTGCAGGTCTTGTTCATATCCTTGAGGGTCTTGTTCATTTCCTTGCTGGTCTTGCTTAGTTCCTTATAGGTCTCGACCTTTTCTAGGAGTCTCTTGATAAGCCCTATAACCGTGGTTTTGAATTCCATGTCCAGTCGGTTTTTTTCCTCCATTTCTTTCAAATCTTATTTCTTTCCATGTCTCTGCATGGTGGCTGCTTCCCTGAGTTGGTCAATTAGCTTTTTGTGGTAGATGTCCTACAAGGGACAGTGGCTTGGCCTCCCCAGTTACCTCAGGTGGATATGGGTTGCACAGGCTTGCTGAAGTTAAGCTCAGGTTAATCATTGTTAGCACTTGGAGGGGTTGATCTCCAGGCCAATTGTCTGTGAAGTTCAGCTGTGCTCAGGTGGGTGGGCAGAGTCTCCGGGCCAAGCAGACAGCATTAGCTCCACCCTATGTGGCCCCAGGGACTCTGTGCCAGGGGCAATGGCTTCCAGCACCTCTGAGAGAGAGCCGCTGCCGAGCTCCACTGGCTGCCGGGGAATTCAGACTCTCCCCAAATGAGTCTGCACACCCAAGGTCTCACCCAGGGTCGTAAAACAAAGCAGTCTGACTGTTTCCCGAATGAGAGAGCAAGTCGCTCTCTACACGGTCAGGGTCACGCAGCTGCGCTGTTCCCAAGGTCATGTGAAATCTGCACAAGCTCACCTTCTCCACAAGCCGGCAGAGCCCTGCAGCACCCGAGCTTCAGCATGCCCTCCCACTGTCCAGTGGGTTACCCCTTATGATAGTGGGTTCCCTGGACTTCACCCAGAGCTGGAGAATCAGTCCAGTGGGACGTCTTTGTTTCCCCTGTTCGAGAAAACTGGCTGGTTTTCACCCGCCCGCCCTATCCACTGGCGTGCGCGCTCCTCCAAACCTCTCTTCGTGTATATCTTCAACGCTGTCTGCCGCCGCTCCTCTGAGTCACAGTGTCTTATCTTCACTTTTATTTGTGGAATTTTTACTCGGCCAGCTTTCTGGTGATTCTGGAAGGTGTTTGTTCTTTCGTTAAGTTGTAGTATTAAAATTGCTGAGTATGACGGCAAGATAGGTGTTTTACCTATGCCGCCATCTTGGTTCTCCCTCAGATCCAGATTCTTGATACAACAGCTTGAACAAAGGCAAAGGGGCTGGTGGGTCTGTAGAATCAATGTCATTTGCTATTATAGCAGGAGAGGGGAGAGTGATGCGGCATGATCTGGTGATTGGCAGCATCCAATCACGCTGAGTCCTGAATGTCTCTACTTCTGTTTTTGGGAATGTCTCCACCCAAATATCTGAATTTATACACAGGAGAAGAGAACAGAGGCTGCACAAAGACATGGATGAGTATGCATAAACTCTTGCTTTCATTATGTACATACCTCGGGATTAGGGTTGTAGAAATTTACCTCTTAGATAAATTGGGTTTATTAATGTGGCAACTCACGACTTTAGGAAAGTTACATTTTTTCTTTAGCTGCAGAATATGTTTTAAAAAATGAAAATCACTTCTAGTTTCAATTTTCAAATGCCTTACTTTGAGAGACCATTAGTCATGAAGGTGTTTGCATAGCAAATGTGTGTAGGATGTCCTAGCTTTGTTGGCAGTGGTTCAAGGGAACTTATATCATTAAATTGGAAAGAGGCCGGGCATGATGGTGAGAAAATTCATGGCACTGTTCCCATAATATGAGGTCCCCATTTAAGGGCAAGATAAAGGAAAGGCAAAGATCAAGAAGAGAAGTATGGGAATGAAAACAAGTAACAAAAGGAAGATAAAAATGGAATCCCAGCTCAGTGTGCATAATAGAAATGCAAATGGTGCTGCTAAAATAGAAAGTAACATTACTTCTCAAACAGGCAAAGCAAAGGAAAATTGTAGTAGCAAAAGCATTTTGCATGGTGAAATTATACACTGTGTATGCCTCTCAGTAGCAAAGCCACCTACTCTCATTTTTCCCAGCACGAGGCTGTGAATTTGGTGAGTCATTTTATGAAGGTTTACTACAAAGCTCCGAACTGCATATTTTAAAAATACATTTGGATTAAATCTTCTTTTTTCCCAACAGCTGCCTACTTATGCTCCAATTTTAGAGTCAAATTTCTTCTCTGGGCTACAAAATAATACACATTTAAAAAATTAATAAGTTTTTTTGGAATGATCTCTAGTATTTATGATTTAGTTATAAATCATGGTGGAAGAAAGTGCTTATGCTATGCTGTTATTTATATCAAAAAAGATAATCTGAATATAAACTTGCATATATAAAAACACTCAGAAAAAATTATTTATGTGTGAATGAGGAACCAAGGTGGAGAGGACAGGATTAGAAATTAGATGTCTTTGAATGTATTTTGTTTTGTTTTGAATTTAAAAACATGTAAATATTTAACATGATTATAAAAACATAATTAATCACGAGACAAAGAAATCTCTAAAAATTGAAAGTAAAATGACACAAATAAACCTAAGTCTCAAATTGGTGGTATAATCACAGATGAATTACTTCAGATGACAATATAATTTGTCTGTATATAAATCCTAAGGAAAAAAAGAATTGTCAACAATTTAAATTTTTTTCCTAATTTTTTGGATGATAGTATTGTTACTATATTGGCTGACTTATTTCTCTCTTATTTCTTTCTTTCCCTTCCTTCCCACCCTCCCTCTATCCCTCCCTCCTCTCTCCCTTATTTCCTTCCTTCCTTTCATTTTTTCCTCCCTCCCTCCCTGCCTCCCTCCTCCCTGCCTCCCTTCCTTCCTTCCTCCCTTCCTCCTTCCTTCTTTCCTTCCTCACTTCCTTCCTCCCTCACTCCCTCCTTCCTTTCTTCCTTCCTTCCTTCTTTCCTTCCTTCCTTCCTTCTTTCCTTCCTTCTTCACTCTCACACTCTCTTTTTTTCCTTTCTTTTTTTTGGGGGGTGGTGGGTGGTGGTGGTGACTGCTGTGTGTATTATGGAGTAAAACAAATGAGAAATTATATTAGTATTGGAAATTAAAATTTCTGGCATGGAATAAGGTAATTCAAATGTAATATCAAAGAGATTAAGTAAAAACTCCAAAGTTTTGAAGTTATATTGTAATTGTTAGTTGAAATTGTGTTGTATTTTAATACAAAAAAATACAGATCCTCTAGCTCTACTCACGGAAAAGATCTGGAAACAATGATCACTTAGTAAAATGAACACTCCTCATGTTTATTAACTAAATTCAAAACCCAGATTGTGCTATCTCAAAACTGTTTCTCATAAAAAGAACCAGGTCTCCTTGGAAGAGAAGTGACTTCAGATCTGGAAAAGAAAATGTATAACAATGAACCTGGAATAAATTATTATACCAAAGAGCAGGGATGCTATCAGTGACTTTGGAGTTATTTCTAAAATATTCTGGAGCCAACTAGGTAAGTCTTTCTGTAGCCAAAGAGGGGAAAATTTGAGTCAATAAAATAATAGCTGCAATGGATTGAAATGCCTCCATTATGTTTAAACCTATAGTCATTCAAAACACACACATGCACACCTAGACAAATTTTCCTGAAAACCCTCAAACCACTGGTCCTCTTTAGAAGTTACTAGGTAACTAACTTATAAATTTTAAAGCTAATAAATGAAGAGAAAAAATCAAACATTTATCCTGTCTTTTCTGTACATGCTATACCATTGGGTAATCAAATAGAAAATAGCTCCTGATTGAAATCAGCAAAATGAAATGAAATTATTAGACAATTGGGAAAATGTGAACATTGATTGGATAAGTAGTAATATCATGAATTTACTTCTAATTATATTTAGTTATGATAATGAATTGTCATTACATTGAAAAGTTATCTCTAAAATATATATATGTGTTAATATATTTGATAGATATGCATATATAATTATGGATGTATATAATATATGCATATACATTTACAGATGAAATGTGATGCCTTAGCTTTGTTTTAAAATAATCCAGGGGATTTAAGAGTAAGGAGAATTAGGTGGGGGTATAAATAAAATAAGGTTGATCTTGACCATGAGTTGAAAATTGTTGAAGCTAGGTACATGGGGCTTTACTATATTATTATTTTTTCTTTTTTTATATATTTGAAACTTTTCATATAAAGAGTTTCTTAAAAAAGCAGGGTTTTTTTTTTTTAATCATCTCCCTTTTTCCATGGCCTGATAATCCTACTTCCCAATGTAGTTTTATGCTCACAAGGCAGGTGCTCAGTGAATGTTTGGTAATAGTTGTGCTGCTGTTGGTGAAGGTGCCCCTGTAGCATTGTTTAAGATTCTCATTCTGTGTAAAACCTGGACAGACTGAGAAATAAATTCTGGACATTATTCAGGTCAGTTAGTGGGTAACTCTTTTTTGGGCAGTCATGAGTTTCCACAATTAAACATCTGATGTTCAGAGTTCTAAAAGACTGCAATCTTAAAGTAAAAGATATTGGCCCTCTTATCTTGAAGCAGTATTTCCTTGAACCAGAAAAATAATTTTTTCACTAAACTGCTCATAAAAAATTGATGGGGTCTCATTACTAATTAAATCCTTAACTGCAAGAAGACTCATCACTAATTATGTTACCACTAGTGGCCTAGTGCACAAAATTCATGCACATCAAAAGGGAATTAGAGGAAATATTTTAATATTTCTATTTGCCCTTTCTATATAATATAAATGTCAGAGATGAAAGAAAATTAGTAAAATGTATATGAAAATATCCCTCCTGTCAGAGTCTGGGGCATGCCACAGGACCCAGAGTCAAGTCCCCGCCCATCACCTGCATGTGCTTTGAAAATGCAGGAGAACCAGCTTCCTCCACCCCATCAAGCCCCTCTGGGCAGGGGGTGCAGCCTCAGGTCCCCTGGCCCAGTGCTGGGTGGAGGGTGCAGTCTCAGGTCCCCCATCCAGTCCTGCTGGGTGGGAGGGGGGGTGTGCAGCCTCAGGTCTCCTGGCCTGGCACTAGGGTCAGGAGTGCAGTCTGAAGTCCCCTGTCAAACTCTGCAGTGCAAGGGGCATGGCATGAAGTCCCCCAGCCCAGTGCTGGGGTGGGGGCCCTGGCCTGAGGTCCCCCACCAAGCCCCAGTGGGAGAAGAGTGTGGCCTGAGGTCCCTTGTCCTGGCCAGGTGCTACACAGCCTCAGGTCTCTGCTGTTCTGTCATGACATTACAGCATCCTGGCTAATTTGCATATTCTGCTATTATATAAATTATATAGATAGATGATATATCGGATTTCATAACTATCTATTCAGTAGGTATCTATAATTTCTTACCAGCAAAATCCATGTTTCAGTACTCTGAGATATTTGTTCATTTTGAAGGTTTTGATCTGTATACTTTTTCAATTGTGCTACATTTTCTTTTATTAATTCGCTGATATTTTTCCTCTTAGTTTTTTTCCTTTTTCTTTCTGGAACAATAATTCAGATCTCTGACATTCTGGACTGACTCTGGAATTGGCTTTCTTTTCCCTTCTGTTCTATTTTCTATTTCTATTTTGCTTACCTAATTTCTCAGCAGTTTCTACTTTATGTCCTTAATTCTTTTATCTAGTTAAAATTTTTCTGTTCGTGCAGAAATAATGCTTTTTTATTTCTCATAGTTTCTTTAAAAATAGCATCCTATTTTTGTTTCATTTGTTTCTTTCAATACAAAATCTCTATTTCTCTGAAAGTGTAACTGTTTTGAAGCTATCTTTTGCTATCTGAATTACCTGTTTCCTCTAAGTTATGTTTATTATTGTGTTTGCTTTTGACGTTAAAATGTTTTCAAATATGTGATGACGCTTAGTTGGCTAGTCACGTTTATGAAAGAGGCTCTAACTAGCTTATTGAATGTTCTGTGCAAGAGGCAGAGAGTCTTGCTGACTACTATGCTTCTTAGTAACTAACAATAAACCAGTTATTTACTGGAGGACTCCAAGAGTAATATTGAAAGCATTTAATGTTATTATTTCAAGGGCATCATTTCATTCTGCTCAGACACTGCAGAATGGCTGTACATAACACATCCAAGAAGACTGAGTGTACAAGCTGGATTCCACCATATCTTTTGGGTGGAATGGTTTTTCAAGAGGTTTTTCAGTATCTTGCCTGGAGTAATGTGGGGGTGATGATATTCCTGCCAGTTTTGTAGGGATCCTAGAGTTCTTTGTGTTTTGTAGACCATTATGCATGTCCCTGAAGCACAAAGTTTCTCTGATTCAGTTTCTTTTAAATCTGTTACACTCCAATCTTCTTCAGATGTATAAAAGTACTCACCTAGTTGATAGAGGGGAGGACATGTGGCGGTGCCTAACTGCTCCCTATTAAGCATTTTCCCCCTGAGGTTCTTTTCTTCCATTCCAGCCTTCATAGTTAACTTTCAGAGACATTGGCAACCTCTCATTCCTAAAGCATTTTGGGTTCTTCTGCACAAATCATCTTGTTTCCTGTGAGCATCGCTCTCTGTCTTCAGGCTGAAAGCTGACTTGTAGCTTTCTGTGACCGATGAAATAAGTTATATATCTAACTTCTTTTGTTCTCTTCTTTTTTCATACACCTCATTTGCCGTTATCCCTCCTCCCCCCCAATTCTCTTTGCCATGATTGATTTAAAGTATGTGCTTAGTTTTCTTTCAAGGTTTTGGTAGCATTTCAAAAGGAAATAAAGCAAATACGTGTATATAGCTCACTGTTTAATCAGAAGTTTTACATAGATATTCTTAAGATATATCTTTAAACATAAATTATTTTTGATAATAACTAGAGTTCATCAGCATTAATATACTCTCTGATGACAAAATGAATTTTTTTTAATTTAAATTCTTTATTGTTGGAAGTATTACATATCTTTTTTTTTCTCCCATTGACCTCTCCCCGTCCCCCCTTCCACAGCAAATGCCCTCACCCCTCTACTGTCTGGGTCCATTGGTTATGCTTATATGTATGCATACAAGTCTTTAGTTGTTCTATTACACTCCCCCGCCCCCCATCTTCCCTTTGGAATTTAACAGTCTATTTGACATTTCTGTGTCTCTGGGTCTATTTTTGTTCAACAGTTTATATTGTTCATTATATTCCACAAATGAGTGAGATCATGTGATACTTATTCTTCCCTGCATGGCTTATTTCACTTAGTATGATGCTCTCCAGGTCTATCCATGCTGTCATGAATGGTAAGAGTTTTTTTTTTTTAATTTTGATTATTATTATTATTTTTTTACCGCAGCTTAATATTTCATTGTGTAGATGTACCACAGTTTTCCAGTCCACTCATTTGCTGATGGGCACTTAGGCTGTTTTGAAATCTTAGCTATTGTAAATTATGCTGCTATGAACATAGGAGTGCATATGTCCTTTCTGATTGGTGTTTCTGAGTTCTTGGGATATAGTCCTAGAAGTGGAATTACTGGGTCAAATAGGAGTTCCATTTTTAGTTTTTTGAGGAAACTCCATACTGTTTTCCACAGTGGCTGTACCAGTCTGCATTCCACCAGCAGTGTACAAGGGTTCCTTTTTCTCCACATCCTCGCCAGCATTTATCATTTGTTGATTTGTTGATGATAGCCATTCTGGCAGGTGTGAGATGGTAACTCAGATAATATTAATATATATATTAATATCAACTTCCAAATGGGAGTTATCTGAACTTTTAATTCTAAATTATAAAAAAATAATTTTTTAAAGTTATGAATAAAAAAGGATTTAAACTTAATGTTTTATTTGTTTGTTTGTTTATTTATTTATTTATTTATTTATTTATTTATTTATTTATTTATTTTTCTTACCATGCTTTCTTACATCCCAGATCTTACCTTATTCTGGCTTCTTAATTTTATTAGTATGTATGTTAGAATAACTGTTCACATGTTAATAGAAGTTGTTTCAAAGAGTAGGAGCTTGTCTGTAGGAAGAAGTTGGAGCTTCTAGCTGGTCTCTAGGACACTGTTAGCTCCCTGGGACAATGAACTGTACCATTTCTGATCTCAGAGCCCACATTCATCTGGTTAAGCCTGTGGGCAACTATAGCTCTCTTAGCTCAGCCTATTTAGGTGTGTGTGTGGGGGGGCGGGGGGCGGGGGCGGTGACTGACAAATCCAGTTTTTCTAAATGCACTGTCCCAATTAATCGTCATGACACTTGCTCCCTGAAGGAACTTCTGCCTGAAGTTCCCCTTATCACTCTCATCTCCACACTACTTCTCTCCTGTGTGGTGTTCTTTGGTCTTGCTTCAACAAGAATGGAATCCTATCTGCTGTATATCTTTTATGACTAACTCACATCTTTGCTGTTGATGTCACTCTTGCTTTCCAATGCTGTGTGTGTATATGTATGTATATATTTAACATGAGGGTCCTGCTAGCCAGCTCATCTACTATTGCTTGCTACTTCAAAAAGAAAATTTGACTTGGTCTTCTTTCCCTTGGTATGACTTTTGTTTTTCTTAATCTGCTTACCCATTTTGTTTTGTGTAATCCAACCTGAAGCTAAAAGTGTGCTTCTTAGCCAGCCACAGAGAAAAAAACAGCACTAAAATCTTAACTCTGATATTTATTTACTAGATAAACTCTGCCAAGTGGCAAAGAATGCATTTCCAGTATGATTTCCCACTAGTACTAAAAGCATCTGTAAAGATATAGTGATATGAAAGAGAGCCAAAAACCTACAATGGAAGCAGTGTTGTCCAAAATAGTTTTCTTTAAATGTACGTATCTTGAAAGGACTCTCTATGTTCTTTCAGGGAAATGGATACATTCTCTTCCCACATTTTACCTTTGCAATCATCCCATTTTCTGTAACTACATTTTCAAGTTCTCTGGCTTAATATTTAAATCAATGCAAAGCATAATTTTGCATTTTATATTAATGCAAATTAACATTCTATTAAGTTATTGTTTTCAATAAAACACATAATTTTAAAAAATATATTTCTGTGCTTTTTAAGGGAAGTTGTTCTCATTTATTGGTGCCAATTATTGCTTTCACCATGGAGTTCCATCTCTGAAATTATAATCAAAATGTGTTAATTTTTAAAGTTTTATTTTAGGCATTTTTAGTATTAAAGTTAAGCTTAGGCTTAGTGCTATTGTATTGTATGTAGTATATTCATGTCATAAATGTGGTTTAGCTAAATTAATGCAATGCTCTTAGACTGAAAAAATGATGACTCTTTTTTTCAAACTTGTCTCTAACATATAATTTCAATATTACTGCTCATGTGAATTCAAGAAAATTGATCAGCATATAAGACACAGTATTTTTTTTAAGTTCTATACATGTATAATGTCTTTGACAACTTGAAACCTATATTTTTGGAGTCTAGTTATACCAACCTCTTGAGGTATATTTGACTTCTGTGCTCTTTTTTAGAACATTTTTCTCTTAATGCACATGATTCAATCTGTGTTTTTAGATTTTACCTGGAGCCTCCTTTGCTGTGTGTTATCTTTATGCCAGATATCCCTGTCTCTGATATATATTGAGTCTTATTTAGATTTCAGAGCAAATAATAAAAGTGGGAACTAAAAGGAACAGGGTATTTTGCTGCTCCAAGGGATTAACCAGGTAAGTTATTACAGATTCTTCATTATTTGCATGAGAAAACAGACCTAGAGAAAGAAGTGCATGCTTAAATGCTCACCACTGGCTGGTACTATGGAGGGCCCATGCACATGATTGGGAGGTGGGGTAGGTTTTCTGGCATCTCTCATTCTGTCCCTGCTTACAGCCAGATGATTAAAGCTAAGCTGATGCCAAATTTCAGGAGCTCTAAAAATGTTTTTGCTGCAGAATGTGGATAATACATATCAAATTTGTACCTTGCTTTTGAAGAAATTTATAGTTAAGGTTAATGTTTTTGTGTTGCCTTTTTCCTTAATTATTTGAAACTAAAATATTTAAGTATGTGAAATAAATTAAGTTGCTAAGGTAAACTCAATAACCACAGAACGGAATGTACATGAGTGACACCTTGGAAAAAAATGTTTCTTGCCAAAGTCTAAGTATAATAATATAATATTTGTTTTGAGTCCTTGAAAGAGTTCCGGTCTGTTTAACTTAGGTTTTTATGTTTAAACACTAAACCATACTCTGTATAAAATCAAACAAACCCACAAATAGACTGCAAAGAATCTGGAGTATTTGACTGAGCTTTGTCTAAAAGCCTCTTTTATGGGTTGAATTAATAAAGAATACATATACTTTTTTTCAGTTTTCCCTATAACACTAATAGCAGCAGGCTAGACTAGATTACTATGTAGTTGATAGCTTTTGCCTTCAACATATTCTTTTATTGAGAGAGAGAGAGAGAGAGAGAGAGATAGAGAGAGAGAGAGAGAGAGAGAGAGAGTTAAAAAGCAAAACATGACCTCTTTGGTAATTAACAGACTTACAAAAAAAGCAAAGGGCTCATTGCAGTTTGGATTGAAGAACACATGAAACGCAGAAACCTGTATTTACTTTGACTTTTACAGTCATACTTTTGTGATATTGAGCAAGTGACTTGCTTTCTCTGCGTCTTAATTTCCTCACCTGTGAAATGAGGAATAATAGGATTAAATTTCAATACCTTCTCCCAAATCTGAAGTTTAATAACTCTCTGAAATAAAATAAGTATTTGTACTTCACCAATCTTCACCAAGAAATATATAATACTTAGTAGCCACAATGTCAGAATAATTAGCTACATTGCTTTCTTCTTGAAAAGAAAAGATGAGAAACTAGCCTCTCTTACTCCACGAGCCTACATTTAGAAACATTTTTTTCTTCATCAGTGTAGCAAGCTTATCTTTTGGGGACTTATTGGCAACTTTTTTGTTATTATATCCAAAATTTTAATTACACCTCTTTTCTAAAATGTTCTCACTATATAATAATTTTAATTTATTATTTTCTCTGTGAGAAATATTATAGTTAATGCTCACCTATATACTTCTGTCATTATTTGATTATCTGTCTTCACATCAAACTATAGAGTTCAGGAGGGCAGAGATTATTTATTTGGTTTACAATTTAATCCTAGAATTTATCATACTGCCTAGCATTTAGTAAGAATTCAATGAAGGAAGAAATATGGTTGAACAGGCTAACCATACATCATCTTGGAATCATCCAAAAAATTTTCATCAAGACATTATGTAGGTCCTTGATGGTGGCATAGGAAGACCCTGAACTCTCCTTTTCTCAGGAGTACATCAAATTTACACTGACAGACAGAGAAATGTCCCCTGAAGAAGAATTGAGGGCTGCCTGAACAGCTTCTGCACAACAAATGAGAGAGAGAGACACACACACAAGAGAAACAGGTGGGAGAGATGAGCCACGCACCATACGCACCCAATATACCTCCCCGCAGTCAGGAGGAATCCCAGAAGGGCCCCCACACACTCATCACCCCAGAGTATAGCCAAAAAATAGTAAAGGAATTCTCTAGAAAGAAATTCATTTACCAATCCTTGAGCATCTGCTATATAGGAGGGGAGCTATGGGACCATTCTCTCTGAGGTGGTGTTTGATGTGGCCTCCACTGCCCCTTGATCACAGGGCAGGAGCACAACCCAGGCCCTCTAGATGTAGAGCATAGACATCTCAATTTGTCCCAGACCCACAGCCATACCACCACTTGTTTTTGGGACCCCCTAAAACTCTTGCCTGTTCCACCCACAGCTTATCCAGAGCCGAATTTTGGCCTGCTCCAGCTCTAGCATCCAGCCATGTAACTTGCTCTCAAGACTCCTCTCAGCTCACACTTACCCTAGTTATAGCTCCTGTCCAGATATGGCTTACCCTGGGACTTCCTGCAGACCAAGCCCACTTCAACTACAGCCCCAGTGGCTTATCTCTAGGAGTCCTCGCAGCTCACACCCACTCCAGCTTCAGCTCCAGTTCCCAGTGTGGCTTTTCCCTGGGAATACCCAAGGCCAGAACCCACTCCAGCTACAACTCCAGGCCCAGGTGAGGCTTGCTCTCTGGGACCTCCTGTGGCCCACACATGTTTGAGCTGCAGCTGGACTGCTGAAAACAACCAACACACACAGTCTACAAAGGGATAGCTGTTACACAAGGTTATATACTCCTTTAAGACTGGAGGAAGTTATTGTTTTGGGAGAGATAGACGAAACGAGGAGACAGATAAACGTTCCAAGTGAAATACTAGAACAGAATCCAGAAAAATAACAAAATGAAACAAAGACAATCTATCAGATAAAGTATTCAAATGCTAGTTATAAATATTCTTAATGAACTTCAGAGAAGAATGGATGAACTCAGTGAGAACTTCAACAAAGAGATAGAAAATATAAAAAAAAGAACTATCAGAATGGAAAAATACATTAACCAAAACAACAACAAAAAAAAAACACAACACACTAGAGGTAATCAATTATAGGTAAATTGATGCAGAAGAAGGCCTCAGCAATCTGGAAGACAGGGTTAAGGAAATCACCCCATCAGACCAACAAAAAGAAAAACAAATTTTTAAAAAATGAGGATAATTTAGGAGACCTCTGAGACAACATTAAGCCTACCAATATTCGAATCATAGGGAGATCAGGAGAAAAAAAGAGAAAAAGGAACAGAAAACTGATTTAAAGAAGTAATGGATGAAAACTTCCCCAACCTGTGAAGGAAGCAGATATCCAGGTTCAGGAGGTGCAGAAAGTTTCAAAAAAGGTGAATCCAAAAATATGTCACAATCAAAATGCCAAAAGTTAAATCAACGATTATTTTATTTTAACTTCAAGTTGTAAAAGAACAGAAACTGCTAAACTTAACTATATACCAGATGGTAACAACCATATTAAAAAAAAAAAAGAATTCAAGTAACTTTTAGCTACAGCACTTTCACTCCTAAATCTGAAGATAAAAGGACCCAAAGAAGTTTAAAAAAACCTAAAATTTGAGTTAGTAGCTTTATTGTTAATAGTGGTATAATTATTTACTATTATTTAGTAGTAATTCTGAAACAAGTTTATCTGTAGTATGAAATTGAGAAAAAGGGATAAATATACTGATCTTGTTGGGAACCAGGCTTCTCACAGTGAAAGAAAGGACCTACAAATATAAAATGATTAAAGGCAAAAATGATATGAAATGGCTATTGTCCACATTCTGTCCATTGAAAGGATGTGATCAATGACACTTTAATGGCAATGAACATACCTCGCTTCCAGATCTCCAGTTCTACTATCACTCCCCACTACAAAGGAACATGGTTGTTAGTAAAATGGCTGGTTCAGTGGTGGAGCTAGGAGAGTAGGCCTGGACCATCTTGTGCCAGAAGTAAAAATGTGCTGAAAGAGTGACAGGCACAGAAGCCAGCTTGAAGGAGCCCCCATTGACCAAACCTGGGACAATCTGAACATCAATGATTGTAATGAATTATAGCCCATTGATTAGAATTAGAATCCATGGATCCATTTCAACAGAAGTAAATAAATAAAGAAAATGTAAAAACCCTTGCAGTAAAAGTTTAACTAATAAATGCAGAAGGAATGAGAGTTTAAAATCACTATTTGGCAAGCATTATAATAATAAAAGAGTAATATTCAAATTGACCATACCACCTGAACCATGCAAGCCACGCCCACTAGCCAATCAGGAGTGAGTATGAAAATTAGCCCCAACCAAGATGGCTGCAATCACAGAGAGAGCAAGAGGGAGGCTTAGGTTTCCCCATCAATGAAAAAGCTAAGCTTTCCACACACACTGGCCAGCCCAGGCCTCCACTCAATGCTACAAAGTTTCAATTATTGAAGATAAATAAATTCCAACAAAAATGGCAGCAGCCACAGAGCTGGAGAGAGCTGGAGAGAGCTGGAGGGTACGGTTGCCCCCAGTGATGAAGGAAGCCAAGCTTTCCACCTGCCCTGGCCTGCCTTGACCTCCTCGTAAGGCTCAAAGTTTCAATTATAGAAGATAAATAAATCCCAACAGAAATGACTGCAGCCACAGAGTGAGCAGGAGGCTCGGCTCTGCTCCAAGCTACAAACTTTTAATTGTAGAATATAAGTTAATCCCAGATACCAGGGCCTCCACTTGGGTCACCGGGGGGCGGGGGAGGGGCATGGCTGGCTTGCAAACCACCATAGGTCCCTTCCCCAGGCCAACCCATGCCTCAAGGGCACCCCATCCTGATCTGGGACACTCTTCAGGGCAAACCAGCTGGTCCCCACCCATGCATCAGACCTCTATCCTATCTAATAAAAGAGTAATATGCAGATTGACCATCACTCCAACACACAAAATGGCTGCCCCCATGTGGACACAAGATGGCCACTACAAGATGGCCAGCAAGGGTGGGTGATCAGGCCAGCAGGAGAGGGCAGTTGGGAGGGACCAGGCCTGCCAGGGAGGGCAGTTGGGAGTGATCAAACCTGCAGGGGAGAGCAGCTATGGGTGACCAGGCCAGCAGAAGAGGGAAGTTGGGGGCAACCAGGCCTTCAGGGAAGGGCAGTTGTGGGGGGACCAAAGCCTACAGGGAGAGCAGTTGTGAGGGACTAGGCCTGCAGGGGAGGACAGTTAGGGGTGATCAGGCCTGCAGCAGAGGGCAGTTAAGGGCAAACAACCCTGCAAGGGAGCAGTTAGGCATCAATCAAGCTGGCAGGGGAGTTGTTAGGGGGTAATCAGGCTGACAGGCAGAAGCAATTGTGGGCAATCAGGAAGGCAGGCAGGTGAGCAGTTGGGAACCAGCAGTCCTGTATTGTGAGAGGGATGTCCGATTGCCTTACCAGGATTGGACCTAAACAAGAAGTCAGACATCCTCAAGGGGTCCCAGATTGGAGAGGGTGCAGGCTGGGCTGAGGGACACCTCCACCTCTCATGCATGAATTTCGTGCACTGGGCCTCTAGTCATTATAATAATTTGATCTGGGCTGTAAGAAACATAACTTCAAATTCACATAGCTTCAAATACCCCCCCCAAGGTTAATCATTTATTACAAAGGGGAAAACAATAACTTTACGGTAGAGAAACTTGGAGTATTTTTCCAGGGCTTGGTGATTAAAGTTAATGTGGGAACAAGTCACAATTGGCTTCCACTTAATAAAATCAATGAGGAGAACAGTGTCACTCATGGGTTTTTCTGCCATCTTTGCATAATCTGAGCCTAATGAAGTATCTGATGAATCCAAATCTAGGGACATCATACAAAATAACTGACCCCATCTTTTCAAAATGTCAAAGTTGAAAAGGAAAACACACACACACACACACACCCACTAAAACTGATCTAGAAGAAAGGCCAAAGAGGCATGACAACTGAAATGCAACAGGAGATCTTGTGTTGGATATTGGACCTGAAACATTCTTACTACAGAGGTCAAGTAGAACAAGGGGTGAAATCTGAATAAAGTCTGTGAGTTGGACAAAAGAAATCAAATTATATGACTCTCATATAAACTTTCTGAGTTTCTGGATTATATTGTGATGGGGAAGCATTTTCTTAGTTATTGGTTTTCTCTTTTGGGAGGAGGATAGAGATGGTATTGATCTGACATGACATGTTTTCCACAGCCGCTACATGTCAGAGAGTGTTTAGATGTTATCTCTTTTTGCCATTTGTTATCTCTAGAGAAAGACTGTTTGTAGGCCAGATTTAGGCACCTATGATAATGTTCCTCCCAACCTCCATGCAAACTTTTATGACTCTTCATATAGATTTGCAACTTCAATGTGGCAAAGTACTTGGCTAAGCATTCGGACTCATTATTCTTCACAAAGTTAGTGTGACTCATACTAGCAAGCCTGAATGAGATCAGATCAGGAAAAAACTAACAAATACTGGATGTGCCTACTGAAGACACTGTGGCAAGAAGAGTCTGTGTAGACAGAGCTTCAGTCTCTATATGCTGGTTATTATGCCAAATGATGTTGCAGTCCAATTAGATCAGTGATTTGATCGGTTTTATTTTTCTTCATAGATTACACCTGTAAGCATTAGAGCTGGGATGCTATATAAAAAGCAATGCAAGCCCGGCTGATGTGGCTCAGTGGTTGAGTGGCGACCTATGAAGCAGAAGATCACAGTTCGATTCCCAAACAGGGCTCATATGGGGCTTGTGGGCTCCATCCCCAGCGTTGGGGTCTGCAGAAGACAGTCGATCAATGATTCTCTGTCATCATCATTGATGTTACTATCTCTCTCTCCCTTCCTCTCTGAACTCATATGTATATATGTGTATGTGTGTGTGTGTATATATGTATATATATGTATATATATATATATATATATATATATATATTTGCAATGTAATTATACGTTTTTGAAGACTGTCGCAATAATTAAGCTTAAGTAGGGTTGAATGAAAAATCACCTCATGCCGAGACCGGTTTGGCTCAGTGGATAGAGCGTCGGACTGCGGACTGAAGGGTCCCGGGTTCGATTCCGGCAAGGGCATGTACCTTGGCTGCGGGCACATCCCCAGTGGGGGGCGTGCAAGAGGCAGCTGATCGATGTCTCTCTCTCATCGATGTTTCTGACTTTCTATCCCTCTCCCTTCTGCTCTGTAAAAAATCAATAAAATATATTTTAAAAAAAAGAAAAAGAAAAATCACCTCAATCTTTCTTTCTCCTGTCTTTATTTCTTCTTTCTCTTCCTCCTCTTCATCCCTCCTGTCCTTCCTTTTCACACACAGGCTGTGTGCTATAGTAAAAAAGCTCAGATTTTAGAGCAAGGCAGTTATTATTTAGAATCTTTTCTTTACCATTTTCTATCAGGTCACTTTAACTTTTCTGATGCTCTGTGTCCTCATGTGTTAAAAGGAAGATAATAATACTTATATCACAGGACTATAGTGAGACTTACTACTATAAACATCAAACATGTGAACTATTTAATTTAATTGTCACAATAACTTGATGAGTAAAATATTTGGTACATAGTAAATGGTGTATAAATAACATGGAGATGGAAATGCTGGATGTTCTCTATAACATGTCTTTTGAGTATTTACTTATTTAATTAGCAGTTGTCATTATCTATGCCATTAGCCTCCACAGTTTCTATCCCCAAAGTGAAACTGGTCATTTATTCATTCAAAATATGTTCTTTCAGTACCTGCTATGTACCAGGCATTATGTATGTTACTTGGAGGAAAAAATGGAGACCAAAATGTACAAGATGTACTTTCTAGCTTCAAAGGGGTTATAATTTAGTAGAGGTTATAGATCAATAAAGAATAATTATAGCCAAGTGTGATGAGTCCATTAACAGCAAGAAACACAGAGTGGATGTTATAGGAAAGACTCCTGAATTAGAATTCAGGGGTTCAGGGAGGTTCCTTAGAGGAAATCCCATCTATGCTGAGCCTAAGGAATAAATATAATTGGGATTGGAGGTTAGAATGTGTTGTAATAAAATTGTGTGTGTGTGTGTGTGTGTGTGTGTGTGTGTGTGTGTGTGTGTGTGTGATTTGCAAAGATAGTAATATGAGAGGGACTATCATAGATTTCAGAAACTGAAAGTAGTTAATTCTGAAATTTGAAGAGGTTAGTGGTAAGGGTTGAGTCTGGAGGTAAGCAGGACTAGGAAGTTAAGAAAATTTTGGTGCCCATCTCCCAGAGGTGTTCTAATCTTAGGCTGCTTTTTAGCTGTTGAGTAGGATCCTCCCCTCCTCAGCTTGGCTTTGGAACAAGGCTCACTGCCCTGCTGACCTTCTAGACTGCAGATCTGAGTGGGCATATGGCTATGTTGCTAACTCCTGATCCTCATGTAATCCTTTAAGCTGTGTTCTTGGTCCTGAAAAAGAAAGGCTTATCTTACTAGTCATAATGTGGGACATTCTTGGACAGTTGGCTCTCTCTAAATTTCACCCTTACCCTAACCTGAGGGCTAATGGGCTATGGAACAAGGAGGTTCTTATCAAGGGTCTCTTCTGACCTGCACTTCACAGTCTGGGGGCCCTTTTTGCAGGCTCCAGAAGCTGAGGTCAAGCTGACCCAGAGTCAACTCCCACACTGCTGGGCCTCTCTAAATCAAAATGCTTTTTGGAAAGTCTGAGCTAGCCAGACTTTGTAACATGATAACCTAATTAATTACCATTTCACCTGCCCTGGGAGTGGGGAGACAAATGACTTATAGATCGATAAGCTAGGGAGAAGACTGAATCATTTATTGACTCACTCATGAGCTTGTAGTACAGAAAGTACTATCCTGATAGCTATGCCTGTCAGAGTACTGAGAAAAGTCCGAGGATTCTCAAAGCACAGAAATACAAAAACCAACAGCCAGCTCTCAACACACTGCTTTCTTTTGTGTGGCCGTTTCAATGCTAATTATCATAAGGTGTTCATTTGTTGTCTAAACCCGGACATTTTAGAGTGAAAGAGGCTGCTAGTAATTACAGTCCTGGGATAACAGGCGTAAAGTGGCAAACCCAGACACAGTGCTGTCCTAACCAGGTTTCTATTAGTCTAATGACTGCTCCCATGTTTGTGGTGTCTGAACTTAGGGGAAGAACCTAGGACCGAATTATTTTTGGGTCTTATTCTGGTATTATTTTTCATGCTCTCCAAGGCAATTTTTTCAACATTTCGCATTTTATGAAATTCTCATTTTTTTGAGAGGCCATTATTAGCCATTTCAACACAAGAAAATTGCTTTTTACTCAATAATGGAAATAATGGTAATAATGGAAAAGAAATAATATTGAAGAGGAAAACTTCAGCTGTATCTCTGGCTTTTATCATCTTTTATTAATTGCAACATGGAAATGGAGACATCTTTTGTTTTGAAGGGTTGGCCCATAAATTGTATATTATACCTTATTAGCTTTGGTCATACTATATGGGTAGGGTTAATTATTTGTGTTATTATTGTTTGCCTCCTATGCAACTAATAGATGAGAGACCAAAAAATTACTTTCTTGATTTATGAGCTGTTTTCTTTTAAACATGTTTCTTGGAAAAAATAATAAGTAAGCTGTCATTGTGATGTGAAGCCATAACCATCTTAGCAACAGTATTTTTCTTTTCACCTCAAATTAAGAAGGTTGTGGGGAAATTGGATGGCCAAGTGTTACTTTCATTTTTCATTCCTTCCTCCATTATATTAACACTAGAGGCCCAGTGCACAATATTCATGCACTGAAGGAGGGGGTCCTTCAGCCTGGCCTGTACCCTCTCACAATCTGGGATCCCTCAGGGAATTTCTGACTGCCAGGTTAGTCCCAGTCCCCATGGGGAGTCTAAGTCGGCAGTCAGACATCCCTTGCCAAGTCCTTAACGCTGCTGTGGAGGCGGGAGAGAATCTCACCATTGCCTCTGCACATGCCAGCCTGGAGCCCAGCTTCTGGCTGAGTGGTGTTCTCCCCCATGGCAAGGCATTGACAACTAGGGGTGGATCCTACTTTGAGCAATTGCCTCCTGGTGGTCAATGTTCCACAGTTTGGTCAATTTGCATATTAGCCTTTTATTATATAGTTTAAAAACTATTATTTTTAGCACTAATGCCTGAAGCAGAAGTGCTCAAGTCAGGGAGATTTTTCCTTTCAAGAAATATTTGGTAATATTTGGACACATTCTTGCTCTCATCAAAACTGGCATTGGGGAACTATTGGCATTTAATGATTAGAGGCTAGGGATGCTGCTAAATGTCCTGCAAAGCACAGGACAGCCACATAAGCAAATCATTTATCTAGCTCCAAATATCAACTGTACCAAAATTGAAAAACTTCTCTGCAGCATCCCAATCATTTATTTATTTACTAGAGGCCAAGTGCACGAAACTCATACATGGGTGGGTGTGTCCCTCAGCCTGCACCCTCTCTAATCTGGAACCCTTATCACAATCCAGAACTGCTGGCTCCCAAACGCTCATCTGCCTGCCATCCTGATTGCCCTAACTGCTTCTGCCTGCCAGACTGATCACCCCCTAACCACTCCCTTGCCAGCCTTATTCATGCCTAACTGCTCCCTGCCAGCCTGATTGCCCCCAACTTCCCTCCTCTGGTAGCCTGGTCACCACTAACTGCCCTCCCTTGCAGGCCTGGTCCTTCCCAATTGCCCTCCCCTGATGGCCATCTTGTGGTGACCATATGGTGTCCACATGGGGACAACCATCTTTGACCACATGGAGGAAACCATCTTGTGTGCTGGAGTGACATTCAATTTGCATATTACTATTTTATTAAATAGTATAGAGCCTGGTGCATGGATGAGGGCCAGCTGGTTTGCCCTAAAGGGTATCCCAGGTCAGGGTGAGGGTTCTCTTGGGGGATGGGTGGCCTCAGCAAGGGGCCTTTGGTGGTTTGCAAGCCAGCCACACACCCCAGTGGTTCATGGGGAGGCCCTGGTATCTGGGATTTATTTACCTTCTATAATTGAAACTTTGTAGCCTTGAGCAGAGGCCAGGGCCGGC
Source organism: Antrozous pallidus (assembly GCA_027563665.1). NCBI lineage: Eukaryota > Metazoa > Chordata > Mammalia > Chiroptera > Vespertilionidae > Antrozous > Antrozous pallidus. The sequence continues at coordinate 29,445,934 of CM050513.1, forward strand.
CAGGAAGCTTGACTTCTTCCATTGCTTGGGGCAACCCAAGACTCCCACTCTCTCCATCTCCATGGCTGCCACCGTGTTGGGGGGGGATTTATTTATCTTCTATAATTGAAACTTTGTAGCCTTGAAAGGAGGCCATTGCTGGTCAAAGCGGGCATGAAGCTTGGATTTCTCCATTGTCTATAAAAACCAAGCCTCCTGCTCACTCTGTGGCCACAGCCATCTTGGTTGGGATTCATTTGCATACTCGCTCCTGATTGGCTGTTGGGCATGACTTGTGAGCATAGTGGAGGTACGGTCAATTTGCATGTTTTCTTTTTATTAGGGCAGATTCATTCAACATTTATTTATTTAACACCTACAATGAGCCTGGCACTACACTACGGAGAATAATGCAGTGAACAAAACAGGAACAAATCTCTATGGTGGTTTGTTTTGCATTTGTTTGATGTCTTCAGGATCCTGTCCTCAATGTTCTTTTCAACAATGGCTACTACAGATTTGTCATTGAGAGTAATTCTGAAGATATATGACATACCCTGTAATTTGTGGAGATGTAAATGTGATTTCAATGTGCTAACAGCGGGATGTGTTAGAGTGAGGATTATTTCTGGTGAGTGGTCCCAGCCCAGCTACCCAGAATGTAAAGTCAACTAAACAAGTATTATAGCACGGATTTTCCCTCAACCCTTGTGATGATTATAACTAGTCTCTCTACTCCCAACTTTATACCATTATTCTTGCCATATTAATTTTTACCAAAGGCAAACCTCATAAAAATATAACTTCTATCTTCTTACATCTGTTTGTTCTGGCTGCTATAACAAGTACTTTGACTGGGTCGCTTATAAGCAACAAAAATTTATTTCTCAGAGATTTGGAGGCTGGGAAGTCCAAAATGCAGGTGCTGGCAGATTCAGTGTTTGGTGAGAGCCTGTTTTCTGGAGTGGTGAAAGGGCTCTCTGTGGTCTCTTTTATAAACCCACTAATCTATTCATGAGATCTCTGTCCTCTTGACTGAATCTCCTCTTAAAGGCCTTATCTCCAAATGCCATCATATTGTGGGTTAGAATTCAATATATGAATTTCAGGAGACATTTTGTCTACAGCACCCTTTATCTTTCATAGCACAATTCATCTACACTCATGTTTTCATGCTGTTGCACAGCTCTCCTGTCTGCCAGGAATGCCTCCTTCCCCACTCTCCAGAGTGTTGAACTTGGGAAGGCCTACTCATTCTGCCAAGTTCACCTTAAGCATTGCTTTGTGCCTCTTCCTTTTAAGGAAAGCACTATCTCATATTGTATATGTCTTTAGGGTATGAAGAAGAAGACTCAAAAGCAAAGTTTCTATCCTTGAGCATATTGTTCTACCCAGGAAATTATATGTTATCTAATTGTAAAGCTTTCCTACCCTCTCAATTCCAAATTATTGAATTTCTGTTATTAATTTGCTTGGTGATCCTGTATGTTTTATTTAACTTCTATGAGTTGTCATTTTATCAATTCAAATTCTGCTGAGTAATATTCTCACTATAACTCAAAGAAAAGTATTAAATTTTTAAAATTCTACAGAGTAAAACCAATGATGAAATAAATTAAAGAAGATTATTTGTAATGAAAGATTCATTAAGGAAGATTTTTTTGTTTAATTTTTAAATAAAACATTTCATTTAGATTTCAACAAAGTAAAGGTATTTCAAAGAAAAATGTTTCCTCCTTATATGTCTTCAAATTTGCAACCACTTATAACAAACTTTGAGATGTATTTTTTTCTTGTTCACAAAATCATTTGTATTTTTCTTCAATTTGTCCTTAAACTTATAATTTGTCTTTTGCTTATTTTTACTTAGTTCATTCCCCCTTCAAATAAAAGGAAGGTTTTATGTCAGAGCCTAAAATTATATGTCCTTGCTCTTGGTCAAAAGATTTCTTATATTATAAGTAAAAGGAGAAGGAAAAAGGATGAATTAAAAAAAACCATATAGAATGGGATGCTAGGTAACTTTATTCACTTTATTACTCCAAGTTTTAGAAGTATTTTAAAATTCTTTTTTTATATGATAGATAAATATGTGTCAATACATAATTGTAAGGGAAAATAATATAAAAGATTTTCAATCAGGATATCTTTCAGTCAAAACACTGTTCTATATTATACTTCCATGGAATATCTCCATGCATGAAAAAGGGAGGTTTAAGTACTATATGTTGGATGTATATGGAGAAAAGAAAAACTAGAACTTAATAATTACCTTCTCTGTGCTATGTGTATATGTAAGTTATTTCATTTCAACCTTCCAACAACTTTATGTAGTATATTTACTTTTGAATTCAACAAACTGGAGCTCACCATACAATTAGTTCAAAATAGAGCTAACAATTGAAAACTAGGGTTTTCTGACTCAGACTCCTTACCACACAGATGTCCTCTCATGTATAAAATAAATGTCCTGGCCTTAGGAAGTTTAGAGTTCACAAAACAAATGCAAATATATCTGTAAAGAGCAGAATTGGTAGACTCATGTTAAATATGGCAAAATAACTCCACCTACATGATATCGAGGTCCAGGCTCACTGCTAATGGAACATTCACTTTAAGTTTTCCCTTGACACTAATGCAGAAACACAGAGATACTATTTTGCTGACAAGCTTTTTGCCAATGATGTAACATGTCATGCAGACCGTGAAGTTACCAGAGGTAATTCCATCACTTGCTATGAAAATTTGGCAAAATTTTTAATCTCTGTCAGACTATTTGTTAATTTGGAAAATGATACCAATCAGCCAGGTTGTTGTAAGGATTAAAGAGATGTTTAGCTCATGCTTAGTTCTCAACAATGATGGTTGTGACCATTTGTGGAACCATCACCAATGGAACATGTTTTGATACATTTTGGTAGGCATTTTGAAATCTTTGGTGAAGGGTAGGGCTGTGGTCCTAGATGGAGCCTTTGCACGCAGTGACTGGCAGTGCTGTTCAGACTATGTGCACCAAAGTGCCAAGTAATTGAGTATGTGGAGGAGAGATGCCACTGGAAAGAAGGAATCAAGAGTTTCACCAAAGGTGCTTTACAACATCAACCAAAGAACTTCGCAGGAATCTATGGAAGCAAGTGTAGGAAAGGGCTGGGAAGGGAGGTGAATATTCATTTCTCTCAATTTGAAATACCTCCAACAAGACAGTTCTTGGGTCAATGGTCACAACATTTTTTCCTTAATGAGAAAATCTCTTTTGAAGAACTAATCTCACAAAACACAAAAATCACAGAATAATAGAACATATTTTTTCTCTCCCTTATTTCATTCTTTAATGTAATTCATCTAAAAAAATTATTTCCCATAAACTAGTTTAACTTGGAAAAGAGTCACAATCCAACCAAATCAATCTACATGAAGATAAAAGTAATCAGACTCCCATTATGCAAAATGGAACTCAGTTAATTTATTGCATTGCACTGAATAATAAGCTGTTAGACTCCATATTTCTTTTTTTTTCACATTAGATCAAATAGTTTATTGCTGCTAGAGTTTATTTCATATCACATACAGTTTGGATAAATTACAATGGAGTAGATATTAGTCCATTAAAGAAACAGACTTTACTTCATCTGTACGATAGCTCCATGTGAGAAATGGCAGGGGAGAAGAAGTGCAAACAAGGTAATGGATGGAGGGGGATGGATGTGCATTGCTCTGGACCAGCTGTGGGGGCTGGTGGTTGCCACCCATGGGCTGATGCCTTGGAGAAAAGCAACCTTTCCAGTGGGAAGAAAATCCAAAGAGAGTTTATGTTCCTTTTTAGGGAAGTGTTGACATTTTAATTACTTTCTGGGTGGTTTTTTTTTTTTGTATGTTTGTTTTGTTTTGTTTTTAACTACATTTTAGAATTGGAAGCAAGTTAGAAAAATAAGCATTAGCTTGATGAGAAATCAGATGAATTGACATGCAGCCATAAGCTGGAGAAAGTCCAGATTCAGTTCTGAACAAATTCGAGTTTTCAACAGGACCCAGAGAGTCAAAAAACTCAGCATTGGTTGAAAACCTAACCAGAAGAATTCCTACATATGCTTGTCCTCTCTGAGAGCAGCCTATGTCCTGAGCAACCTCATCTTTTTTGTCGATGATGCTCCTCTGTTTTACGTTTGTAATGTTTCCCTCTAAAGTTTGGTCTTTAAACTTTGGTGTCACAAACATTGTGAGCATAGCTACAACAGCAGTGCAAAGAAAAAGAAGAATGATTATGGAGAGCTTGAAAGAGTTGGGAGAAATCGGGGGGGTTATAGTTACTTAGTTTTGAAGATAATTTGTTATGTTTGGTATTTAATAAAAGGAAACTGCCTGTGGACGTGAGGGTGGAACCAGGATAAATGATTTAAAGAGAGGTGATATACTCGCACCCTTGCTATCTGCACCTGTAGTTGCCTAGAATTGAATAGATATTGAGCAAAACCAGGGTACCTACATGTGTTCCAGGTTCAGCAAATCTAAAAATAGTAACTGGGTATAAGTTTGAAATGAAGAAACCCCAACATCTCTAACTAGTATGTCTGTGGTGCCTGATAAGGTAGTACCTGAGGACACTGACCTTTCTTGTCCCGTGCCCAGCCTTCCTGTACTCTGGGCACAGCGTGAAAAACCCACTAAGCTTAAACCAGTCAATTCAGTAATAAGTGGTTCAAAAAAAGTCTCTAAAAAGTATCTATTATATACTGTGTACCAGTTGCTTTAAATATGCTATTTAATTTTTCAGAAAAAAAAAACATCTAAGGGGATATTAGCTCTATTGTAGATATTATTATTTCTACTTTATAAATGAGGAAAATGAGGCTCAGGCAAGTTAAGTAAATCTGTAAGTTATACAAACTTTTATTATAAAACATTTCAAACATATGCAAAAGAAGATAAAGTAGTCCAATGAACCTCTGTATTTATTTTGCTCCATCCACCAGGGTCAGTTTTCCTCATGACATTGACACACCCAATTATTTTGAAGAAAATAACAGGCATCGTGTACTTTTCTCCGTATATCTTGCAATGTGTCTCTAAGAGAGAAGTATTCTTTAAAATAAAATAACCAAAATACCTTTACATACCTAAAAACATTAACAATAATTACTAATATCAAATATGTCATTAGTGTTGTCCTATCTCCAATTGTCTTACAATCATTTTTTTTTAGTTTGATTTAATCCAGATTCAACAGGATCTAAACCTTGTGATTGTTTGATTTGCTTTTAAGGACTCTACAGGTTTGTAGATTCCCCCTTTTCTGTCATTTAAAAATATAATTTTATTGATTTGAGAGAGAGAGAGACATTGATGTGAGAGAAAAACATCAATCAGTTGATCAGCTGCCTAACAGGGATTGAACCTGAAACCTAGGTATGTGTCCTGACTAGAAATCAAATCCACCACCTCTCAGTGTTACAGGACAATACTCCAACCAATTGAGCAACACCAGCCAGCTCTAACTTTTTTCTGTTAATTTTTAGCTGAAGAAATGGGATTGTTCTTCCTGAGGATTTTTTAAGAGTCTGAATTTTCTTGCTTGTATTTCCTGAGGACCTTTCAAATATATTTGTCCTCTTATTCCTTGTACTTCCTTTACATTTATAGTTAGAGCAAGAGATTTTTATCAAGTTCTGGTTCAAAGTTTTTGATAAGACTATGTAATAAGTAGTGATATATAGGTATCACCCTATGGAAATATACATATATATACTAGAGGACTGGTGCATGAAATTTGTGAACTGTGGCAGGTGTCCCTCAGCCCAACCTGCATACTCTCCAATCTGGGACTTCTCGGGGATGTCTGACTTCCCAGGACCCAGCAGTCCTGGAAGTCAAACATCCCTCTCGCAATCCGGGACTGCTGGCTCCCAACCACTCTCCTAGCTGTCTTCCTGATTGCCTCTAACTGCTTCTGCCTGCCAGCCTGATCACCTCCTAACTACTCTGCTGACAGACTGATTGAGGCCTAACTGCTCCCCTACTGATATGATTGTCCCCAACAGCCCTCCCCTTCCAGCCTGGTTGCTCTCCACTGCCCTCCCCTGCTGGCCTGATCACCCACAACGGCCCTCCCTTGCCAGGCATCTTTTGACCACATGGGGTGGTCATCGTTTGTGAGGGTGTGATGGTCAATTTGCATATTAGCTCTATATTATATAGAATGGAAATATACTTATATATATATGTATATTTCATAGAGATGTATATGTGTGCAATGTTTTGCCTATTGAATATTTTTGCATTATTACATTTATATTTTAGTTATGGGAAAGTTGTGATATCCTAATTTTATGATTACTTAGAAAAAATAGACCTCATTTATTTTTTTTTTAGCAGTTTTAGATTCATAGCAAAATTTGCTGGAAAGTATACATAGTCTCCATATATCTCTCTCCAACCCACCTCCCCACCCCAGCCTCTTCCACTACCAACACCCTGCACAGAGCGGTACATTGTCTCCATGGTTGAACCACACCAACTAAGAATTTTTGCTAAAGGCCACTCTTTGTGGTGCACTATTTATAGGTTTTGATAAATGCATAATGGCAGTTGTCTGTCAATGATTTATTTTTCATTTATTAACTTGAATATTTCTATGAGGAGAAACTTTCCCCTCATTAAGCAAAGTTCCTATAAAAAACAACAAAAAACAGAATAAATGCTTGGTTCTTGTTCTTTATCTACCAGTTTGCAGAACACTTAAGTTGCTTCTTTCTGGTGTCCTCTAAATTGAACATAAGTTTTTGTTTTCATTGTTAATTAGTGGTATTGTCAATATCACTAAGAACTCACATATTTAAACATAATTGAATGTTTTAGTGCAATATATATATATATATATATACTTTTTCTAAGTAATATATATATATTACTAGCATGATGGTGAACTTCTAAGTCATCAGTGCCTATGAATCTACATTATTTGGCTGTCTTGATTGAAGAAAGTAATTGGTAAGGTGATTTAAAATTTTATCTAAGAACACTCTTTTCCACTTACTGATTCTTGTAAAGAGTCCCCTGGGTCTCTGAGGATAGCAGAGTAGAAAACTTTGCTTTATTGTTATAAAAACAGAAGCAGCAATTTATACAGACATAAGAGCAGGAAGGAAAGAAGAAAGGAGAGAGGAAGAAAAGAAAAACAGAGTAAACAAATTAGTATTAAAAATAAGCTGACTAATTGGCTATTGTGTAGCTTGAGAAAATTATTGCAGTTAATTTATTTAAATGGTGTCATGTGACATTATTGTGAAGTGGTTAAGCTTGAGGGCCTTTGATTCAGACTGCTAGGGTCAAATCTGCAGTTCTGCTACTTTCATTATCCCTAATTGCCTAACTTCCTCCTCTGTGCCTTTGGTTTTCCATCAGTGCCATAGGAATAAAGCAATAGGGGTAAAATAAATGAATACTAGAAAGGGCTTACACTGCTAATCGTAAGTGTTCAGTAAATATTAATTGATTTTGTTGTCTTGATGACAATAACTATAGATGTGTGGATGGCAAATAATTATAAAGAGTGCCCCTTTTTGGACACAAACAAAAAAAGGAAGGTAAAATATATTTGCTGAATAGCTAGTAGGGGCAGGTATTGAACTAACATCTGTATTATACATGTAATTTATTATCAATTTTAATGTTTTTAAATCTGCCACCATTGTTTATTACTTATTCTATCGCAGTTACTGTCATAGGGAAAGTATACAAGATACCTTTTCTATAAATTTGGTGATATTGTTTGGTGCTGCTAACATCTGCAAAGAACTATTATAAAATAAAGGAGGACACAGCACCAGCAAAGAACTGAACTTTAACATTCTGTAGGAAAAGCTTAACAGACAAATCCCAGGAAAGGTGTTCAAGCACTGAATAGGCAGCCCAGTATTATTCTCAGCACTGTCACACAATTCTTAGAACAAATCGATGTCAGCACTTATCCGAGTTTTTTATTTTTTCTTACACAGGAAAGAAAAGAAAGAAAAGAGGAACAATTTTTGAATCACTCCTCCATCCACAGAAATGATTTTAATTACCAAATCATCTATTGGCAGACTCTTCTGGCAGACGTACCTGCAACTTGGAAGGATAACAAATGAACCAGTGCCTTACTCTGGAATTGACACTGAGAGGACTTGCTGAATTTGCTCTCAGGAAGAATCCTGTGTAACAATACATCTGGCAATCTGTGCGAGGAATTTGTCATGTCATTGACATGTTCAGCCTCCATTGTCCACACCACGCTGACAGCAGGTTCTTTATATTTCAAAGAAATTGCAGTCTGAATTAATATAATTAGAATGTAACTGCTATTCACTGCACCTCTTCATTTCTAGGAGTACAGATCTGATAGCACATCTGTGCTCAAAATCCTCCCAGTGATGGCTGGAGGGGAGCAAGCCAATGATAAAATGACAGAATGTGCACATGTTTAAATAGAAATATCTTTCAAGTTTGCCAGCCTGTATAGCACATAAACACATAGTACAGGGTATCTGAAGTAAGAGAAATGAATTAAATGGGAAAGATTGCAAAAGACAATTATATGAAATAGAGTGAATAATTCATGGGTAGGAATAAAGAATTAAAAAAGTGCTTGAACCCTGGCTGGTTTTTCCCAGTGGTTAGAGTGTCAGCTTATGAACTGAGGGGGACTCTGGTTTGATTCCAGGTCAAGGGGATGCACCTTGGTTGCAGGTTCCCTTGCCCCAGTTGGGGCACATATTGGAAGTAACTAATGTATGTGTCTCTCTCACATCCATGTTTCTATCTCTCTCCCCCCCCCCTTCTCCCTCTCTTCCACTCTTTCTGGAAATCAATGGGAAAAGGATCCTTTCTGAGAATTTTTTTTTAAAAAAGGTGGTTGAATAACTTCATTCACTCTTTACTGCTTCACTTTGAACATTGTATGTCACTAACCAAGCAATTATCTCCAATTAACAACTTGGATTCTTCGTTTCTAAAAAAAAAATTTAAATTTTTTTAAATGAGCCACATAAAAAGGTACAGCCTCCTTGTAAAAATCCATGGAGACATCTCCCTCTTAAGCCTGATTTAAGTGAGGCCTGAGGAGTTGGGGGCCCGGAGAGCCTTTTTGAAGGCCATTCAGGCTCTGGGGTTGCTGGCATTTTGAGGATCCCATCCACATCATGGCAAAACTCAAAATGTTCCTCGGGTCCTCCGACACAGACGCATCTATACAAACAGCTGAAAAGGTTTTAAAATAATTCAGACTACATAAGCTCTATGGCATGGACTTTTGTTGGAGGACCAAGTGGGAGGAGGAAGGTCACCCCCATTTCCACCCCCCAGGTCTGGGGCAGGCATTGCTAAACAACACTAACCCTAACCCTAACCCTAACCCTAACCCTAACCCTAACCCTAACCCTGACCCTGACCCTGACCCTGACCCTAACCCTAACCCTAACCCTGACCCTGACCCTGACCCTGACCCTGACCCTGACCCTAACCCTAACCCTTGTGCTCTTTCCAGCCAGGCCTGTATGTAACCTTGGATCCCCTGAACACAGAGCTCCTGGATTCCAGAACCAACCGACTGGAGTGGAGCGTCAGGATGAAACTGGCCCAATAAGTGTGGCTCCATGGTTGGGATTCGCCCCAAGTGCAGATTGGTGGCTTCTAATGGTCTCTGTTCTTCAGGGAAGCAGTGGGGTTCTGTGCTTCATCGCCGGCCCAGAGCCACAAGTTGCTCCCAGCTGACCAAACCTCATCACAGCTTCAGGTTTCCGGAAAGGCCCACAGTAGTGCACTGAAGTGGGCGGGAGAGGCGATTCTTATAAACTCATCTGTTCTAGGCCATTAGGCACACTGGAGCAGAGCAAGGATGATGGGCCAGATGCAGAAGGTACCTACCTAAGAGCAAAACTGGGAAGACAAGGGTCTCGCCCCCGTGACCTTTCCTTCCCTAGCATTTCCTTCCCTGGTCCTGCAGTTTGGACCTCCCAGACCCTTCCTCCCTAAAGATTCTTGATTTTTGAGTTTCATTTTTTTGTCATTGTTGCGTTTCTATAAACACTTGATTGTTGATATGGTGGGAACTGACATCAGCATCTATACTTTGGAAGTAAGATTGATTTACAGTCTCTCATATAAGTTGGCATTCTCACCTTGAAGGACTCCTTTGAGGGAACGAATGACCTGACATAATCATGGGTAGACTGGTGCTCACAGCCTCTTCTCTGGAGAATATAAAAGGGATTCTTGCATATGAATAGTTGTGCTCCTTCCCCCAATGTTAGAGTATTTGAAAGCGAGGTCTTTGGAGGACCTCCCATGATAGGATGAATGTGCTCACAAGAAGAAGAGATATCATAACTCCCCTCCTCTCACCCCTTGTTTCTGCCACACAAGGACACAGCCATCTGAAAGCTAGGAAGAAAGCCTTTATTAGGAATAGAATAGGTTGGCACCTTGATGTTGAACTTCACAGCCTCCACAACTGTGAGAAATAAATATCTGTTAAGCCACCCACACTATGGCATTTTGTTATGTAGACTGAGCTGACAGTAAATAGGAGACCATTGGGTTGATGAACTCTCAGAAGGGATACATATGTTTATTTTCTTGTTTTTCTCAGACACACCTATTGATCTGCACCTAAAATTCCATGTCAGAAATTGCAATAAATAGAAATATGGAGAATGGTGATACTCCCTGGAGTATGAGCGTGTGCCACCAGGACATCCCCAGACATTGAACCACCAATCAGTGAATGCTGAGTACACTGGGCCCCACTCCTTCCCTTTCCACCCTGGGCCCAATCCTTTCCTGTTCCTCCCCTCAAAAGGCATGTTCCTGCTGCATGTGTTGCTGCTCTCCCAGTCTGCGAGGCAGTCCGGCTGGGTCCTTCTTTCCCTCCCCCTCCTTTAATCCTGGTTTTTCTACCCTCCTCCATATTGAATATCACTTATTATTGCAGAATAAACCTCCTCCTTAACATGCCTTGGTCTCCCACTCCCGTTTCCTGCATCTCGAACCTTACAAATGGGTAATGTAGTACAAAAATAGTGCCAAGATTTGTGAGTGACAGAAGGGGTTCAAAAGATGAACACCAGTGCCCCTCTTAATTTTAAACCAAATACATTATGTTAAAGAGCTATGTAGCCTTCAGTTTCTCTTAATGAAAGCTGGACACAGCTTTCCCCTCAGCATCTTGGTAAAGCCAAGAATGATTGATTCCTTGCTTGTGAGTCATCCTGTGGAATTTCTTCACCTCCCCTAACCTGGAGGGATTGTCTCCCATTTTACATGAACTAGCCCCATGCTTTTCAGAATTAGGTGTGCATGTGTTGGTGGGGCTGGGGTCAGAACTTGTTAAGATATTGATGCCTGGATCTCCCATGATGCACTGAATCTGCATTCTCAGCTGTGATGCTCACATGTATAAACTGAAAATCATTCCAGGTGCTTCTGATGCACACCGAACTCAATAAACATAGTCATCTGTTCTTTCATTGACAGAAATATGTAATATGACATGTGATTTCAAAAAATGAAGGCATTTAATTACTATAAGTAGCTGTTTTGGGCCAATGACTATTAGAGGGGCTTATCAGACCATCCCTCAGACTCCCTTCCCATGCATGACATTTTCTTTTCCCTTCTCATAATCACCAGTGTTTAATTTCTTAGTTTGTCTGTCTTGTCTGGGTTAGAAAAAAATTTAGTGGCTTTAAGAGAATTATTTGGGGTGGGGTAGGAAGTAGAATAGCTGGGGGAGAAGTTTCTATCCTTTGTTTGATGAATGGATTGTGGGATATACTTGGCATGTGGAAACAGCTTGATTTATATAAAAGCAGTAATAATGACTCTCAGGACCCAGTCTGCCCCTAATACCACAGAGGAATTTATTCTAACGAAAAAAAAAAAGGCATTTTACAGTTTCAGGAAATTTACTTTAAACAAATGCATTAGAGTTTTATATCTTAATGTAAAAAAAATTAATATCCTATCTAATAAAAGAGAAACATTCAAATTGACTGTACCTTTTCTACACTACCAGCCAATAGGAGCAATATGCAAATTAACCCCCAAGCAAGATGGTAGGCAGGCCCCCTCCGTCTGGAGCCACCCATGGGGGCGCTTCTCCCTGCAGGTGGTGGAGTCCGGATCCAGATCGCAGCCCCACCACGGAAGACTGAGCAGGCCAGGCGGGCAGCATTGAGGCCACTATCAGTAACTGGGCAGGCAGGGGAGAGGGTGGTGGCAGCACCTGACGCCGAGGGCAGGGTCCAGGCTGCCATTGGGGTCGGGCAGGGCAGACTGACTGCTCCAGACTCTCCCACTGGGTTAAGGCTGAGATCAGTAACAAGGCAGTCAGGGGAGAGCGGAGTGGCTAAGCCTGACTCCACCCGAGGCCAGGCTGCCATCGGGGACAAGGGTAGGCAGGGGTGGCCAGGGTTCTGGGATCACTGTATGCCCCTGGGCTGTCTGTGCACACTGGTGGAGCAGACCAGTGTTGAATATTTTAATGAAAATGGGATACCTGTGCCCCCTCCCGCTGAGCACAGTCCCTGGGGAGGAGAGGAAAGTGGGCATTTAGGAGGCACCTGGGCTCTGAAGTGGCTGAGAACAACCTGCAGGCATGCTACCAGGAAGAGGTGCTGAACCATGATGAGGCAGAAGGCTGGCTGATGGAGGAACACAAAGGTGCAGATGAGGCGGCTCTTGCTGGCGCTGAGCTTGAAAAGTGCATTGACAGCCTGATGGACTAAATCACCCTTCTGAAGAAGGTGCATGAAGAGGAGATTGCTGAGCTACAGGCACACATCCAGTATAGTCAGATCTCCGTGGAGATGAACATGTTCTCCAAGTCTGACCTCTCTGCTGCCTCAAGGACGTCTGTGTCCAGTACCAGAAACTAGCTGTCAAGAGCATGTAGAATGCCAAAGAATGCTACAAGAGCTGCTTCACCGTGTGAACTTCTATGGGGTGTGCACAGCCAAGGAGGAGGTGTCTGAAAGCTGTTGCCTGCTCAGGGCCAAGACCCTGGAGATGGAAGCATGCCAGATCATGAACTATGCTTTGGGAAAGCAGCTGGGAGAGCTGGAGGATAAGCAGAACTCAGGTGTTAGTGCTCTGCAGGACACAATCAACAAATTAGAAAACAAGTTGAGAACTACAAAGAGTGAAATGGCATGATATTTAAAAGAATACTGGGATCTCCTCATTGTAGTTTTGGACATTGACATTGCAACTTACAGGAAACTCTTGGAAGGTGAGGAGACCCAGCTCAGTTTCACCAGCATGGGAAAAATAGTCAGTGGCTTCTCCTACAGTTCCCAGGTGGTTGGTTGATCTGCCAATGGTAGTTTACAGACCAGCTTCTACTTGATGTCCTCTGGCTCCTTCCCTTCTTAATACACCAGCCACATCCAGGAGGAGCAGATCAAGATGGAGGAGACCATGGAGGCTGCAAAAGCTGAGGAAGCTAAGGATAACCCCCCCCCCCCGCCCCTCTGAAGGAGAAGCTGGAGAGGAGGAGAAGGAGAAGGAAAGGGCTGAGGAAGAGGAAGGAGAGGAAGAGGAAGAAGGTGCCAAGGAAGAATTTGAGGATGCAAAGGAGGAAGAAGAAGGAGGTGAAGGTGAAGGAGAAGCTGCCCAAGAATCTGAGGATGAGAGGAAAGAAGAAGGTGCTGGGGAGGAGCAAGCAACCAAGAAAAGATTGAGCACTCCTCCCCCCTCCCCTTTCTTAATTATTTCAGGAGTAATCCTCCTGAAACCAGGTCAGCCCCATCACTAACCAAGAAGTTGAGTTCCCAATACTATAGGAATTAAGAAGTCAGTATATATATATAGCATTCTAAGGTAACTGAGATTGGACATTAAATGTTGTGCAATAACTTTTCTCCTTATGCAGAGTATCTGTTTGCTTTCAGAGTGGCTTCCTGGCTTGCTGCCAGCCTGTGCATGGTCCACGCTTATGAGTTCAAGATCTATGACAATGTGAATAATTCAGATGTTTACAATAAAAACTCATGAATACATGAATTCACTGATGTTAATGTTAAACTTCATGGAAAAATAGTCCTTTGAATCTTTGGTGGTTAGAAATTAAAGACCTCAAATCATGTGCAATAAACAGTAAATGAAGTTACACTGAATGACAAAAAAATACATTAGGGGCCAGGAAACATTCAAAGAACTGGGGAACCATTCCCAGATCAGGAAGGGAAGTCACAGGATGTATATTATTGCTATGAATACAGTATTTCCTACTAATTACAACATATAGAATGTAATGTATTAGATGCCTTCCTACCTCATGAAGTATGTATTTTCATATAGTAATACTGGCACCTATATTATAGTTATGGCAGTATATCGTATCCTATCTATATTAATAAAAGGGTAATATGTTAATTAGACCATGAGACCTTCCAGAAGTCCTTCAAGACAAAGCTATGGTGTGGGGCCGAGGCAGAGGCAGTTAGGGGTGATCAGGCCAGGAGGGGAAGTTTGTTGGTGGTGATCAGGTCAGGAGGGGAGAGCAGTTGAGGGTGATCAGGCTGGTGGTGGGGGCAGTTGGGGCCGAGCAGACCAGCAGAGGGGACCAGTTGGGGCAATGAAGCCAGCAGACAGAGTGGTTATGGGTGATCAAGCAGTCAGGCAGGTGAGCAGTTAGGAGCCAGCAGTCCCAGATTGCGAGGGGGTTGTCCGGCTGCCAGTTTATGTCTGATCCCACAGGGATCTCAGATTGGAGAGGATGCAGGCCAGGCTGAGAGACAACCCCCCACCCCATGCACGAATTTCATGCATGGGGCCGCTAGTAATAAATAAATGCCCCTTTCTCTAGTACACTTAGATGTTCCATAATAGGATTGTATGTTATAAACATACGTTTTGACATATATGCACAGATGGAAAATATCAAGCTTACAGTAAAGGTCTGTCTTCCAAACAAGGACATTCAATGTAGCTCGCCTCTGTTTTCTCTGTGGAATATGAAAGCCAGACTGGAGAGCGTGGTTTTGGGAATTCATGTCCCTAGCCTCCTAGCTTCCACCAGCTGCTGGCTCTGACATTGTCTTTTTAATTTTTAGTGGTCTTCAGAGAATTCTCAGGGGAATGGCTAGGAAGTGAATTAGGGACTGAGGAGTTCCTATCCCTTGTTTGACCAATGGATTGTGGGATAGACTTGTCATAAGGAAAACAGCTTGATTTATCCAAGGACACTAACAATGAGACCCAGTCTGCCCCATGACACCCAGAGGATTTTTTTCTGAGGTTTACAGAATAAGCTGGTTGTGATCAGCTAAGTGTAGTGAGTAACAATTATTTTCTAAAAATGTTTTGAAGTAGATATACAACGAAGAGACTATAAGAGAGCAGGGGAAGAAATGTTGAAAAAAATAGAAAGAAGAAAGTTTGCTGTCAGCTCTACCTGGTTTGGCTCAGTAGATAGAGTACTAGCCTGTGGACTGAAGGGTCTCAGGTTTGATTTTGGTCAAGGGCCCATGCTCCGGTTGTGGGCTCTATTCCTACTAGGGGGCGTGCAGGAGGCAGCTGATCAATGCTTCTCTTTCATCATTGATGTTTCTCCTTCTCTGGCCTCTCTGAAAGCAATAAAAATATATTTAAAAAAGAAAGTTTGCAATCAGGGAAATGTAGAGTAGAACCCATCTTTATTAGTTGTGTGCCTTTTTGTAGATTACTTTGCATCTCTGAGCCTGTCTTCTCATATGTGAAATGGGAATGACTTCTCTGTACCCCAGCTATGGGGAGCATTTGCTAAAGTATTTTCTGTAAAAGACCAGCAAAATGCTTAGAATACAACAGTCATTAACATAATTTATCAGAGCTAACAGTACTATTACATAATCAATATATGAGAGCTAACATACTATTACATAATCAACATATTAGGGCTAATAGTACTATTATATAGTCAATATGTCAGAGCTAACAGTACTATTCCTGCTTATAGTCCAGTGTAGTGTTAGTAGCACATGCTTCCCAGGCAAGCAGACTTGACTTTAAATCCATTTTGATTTTAGGCAGAATTACTGATGTTAGCATTCCTCGAACTAAGGCTAAATAAAATTTTAAAGAATTTGTTGAGATTTATTAAATTAATACTGTTATTACCAAGAAAGAGATTTCAGTTATGCTCTATGAACTGAACTAATCCTTACTTGAAGCTTACAAGCACTCTTTCTAGTCTGTAATAATAATAGAAAGAAAAAAAATACCCTGGGAAACAACATTCACAAGAATGTAAGAAGTCTTTGTGGCAACATTTCATTTTATTATCCTATTTTTCTCTTTTCTGAAAAACTAATGAAGAATGGCAGTTTTCTATGTAAAACAGTAGTTAGCCTTTATATGGATGACATTTCCCTAAAAGCCTAGAAGTATTTCACATTTGCAGAAAAACACGCTGTTCCCAAGTTGGACCTGATTAAATTTCGAATCTATATTAACATCTTATTATTTTGGAAAAAAGTGAATGCCATGCTTAATGGAAAATGTCCATGTCTGCCAGCTCTGTGTTTGTGGGTTCCTTAGCAAGGCTGTCGGGGGACCCAGGAGGGCTGGGTCTCAGCTGCATCCTTGTTAAAACAGTCACCGGGGGTGAATGCTGGCCCTTAGGTTTTCCTTCCTTTCCCCTCTCCCATCCCTACATTGTTTCACTTGCCAGCCCCATAATATTTTCTCTGAAGCAAGGGAAAGGGAAGGGCAAAAATTACTTTGAAAGAATAACAGTTCCTTCTATGGATTTAAATAGAACACTCAACACAAAACATCCTGTGTTTTCTTTTAATTGATGACACTCTGACCGTAGTAATGGGCAAACTAAAAACCAGGTCTGGCTGTACAAATAGACATTGTTTTAATCACATATTACCCTATTGAAGGAAAGTTGTTTCACTATTAAAAATTTAACCTGGTCCTTTTCTCCTCCACACTTTGGTCTCCTTATCATACTATGCCCCCACTTTTTTCTCTCTCCATTGTACTAATAACCTTCTAACATGTGTGTATTATGTTTTTATTTATTCTCTAATTCCTCTGACTATAACAGAAGCCCATGACAGTAAGAATCTTTTTCTGTTTTGTTCATGCAATCTCTATTCTAAGTACACTGTTTGACACAAAGTAGCCATTGAGTAAATATTTGCAGCACAAGTGAGTGGACTAGTTTCTTACTCAATGTCCTTTCTCATATAATTATGGGTAAAATCCTATCTAAAAAAGAGTAATATGCAAATTTGACCATACCTTCACTATGCCCACCAGCCACGCCCAACAGCCAATCAGGCGCGTGGGGTGTGTCCAAGGCAGCCGGCACCTGAGGGAGCATGGCTGAGGCGGCCTGCACCTGGGGGGTGTGGCCAAGGCAGCCCGGGCCTCAGGGGGTGTGGCTGAGGCAGCTCAGGCCTGGGGGCTCAGGGGAGGCCTGGGGGTGTGTGTCCAAGGTTTCCTGGGCCTGGGCAGGTGGGGCCCAGGCCTGTTCTAGCTGGGGACGAGCTGGCTGGGGCTAAGGCCCTGGCTGGAGGTTTGGGGGTGTGGGGCTGGGATGGAGCCAGCCATCTGCCCCATTGCAGGGTGATGGCTTGGTGCCCAAAGCCTAAAGCCTCGGCCAAAGGACTCCCAGTATGTGTTGAGGGGGCAGTTTGGGCTGAGGGATCCCCACCCCCAGTGCACAAATTTCGTGCACCAGGCCCCTAGTATGATATAAAATCTTATAAATGTAATACATTTATATCTGGTAGATATATTTGGAGTTTACATCTCTTAGTTGGTAAAGAAGAGATACAGAGTTGGATGCCTGTTACTCTCTGTTCTCTTACTTTGCTATGTTTTCCTTCAAACCTGATGCCCCTTCCCAGATGACACATATTCCTTTGCTTATTGACTATCTCTCTTACAAGAATATAAGCTTTTTGAAGGCAGGATTTTATATGTTTTGTTCACTGATATAGACCCCTGCTAAGAAAAGTGTTTGGAACACAATAAGCCATAAGACATATTATTGAGTAAGTGTCTGTTTCAATGAGTATGGCTCTTATTGACCATTCATGCCTGGTCCTGATTCCATATGAACTCCACAGCATGACTGAACACTGAAAACTTGGTACTGCTAAGGTGGATGATGGATAGGGAGATGATAATGGAAAAAAAGATGACCAAGATGACAGTAATATTTTAAACGTTCTGTTCATAATGAACTTTTACAAGATAAAGAACATTTATATATGTGTGTGAGGCCTAGTGCATGAAATTCATGGATAGGGTGGTGTTTCTCTCAGCCCTGTCTGGACACCTCGAGGGATGTCTGACTGCCCATTTAGGCCTGATCCTACTGGGATCAGGCCTAAATGGGCAGTCAGACATCCAGCTCACAATCCAGGACTTCTGGCTCCCAACTGCTCTCCTGCTTGCCTTTCTGATTGCCCCTAACCACTTCTGCCTGCCAGCCTGATCAGCCCCTAACCACTCCCCTGACAGCCCCATTGATGCCTAACTGCTCCCCTGTCAGCCTGATTGACCCTAACTGCCCTCCCCTGCAGACCTGGTCACCCTAACTGCCCTCTCTACAAGCTGGTTCCCCCCAACTGCCATCACCTACAGGCCTGGTTCTCCCCCCACAGCTGCTCTCCACTTTAGGCTTGGTACCCCTCCCCCAAACTGCCATTCCCTGCAGGCCTGGTCACCCCTAACTGCCCTCCCTTGCAGGCCTGGTCCCTCCCAACTACCCTCCCCTGCTGGCCATCTTGTAGTTGCCATCTTTTGTCCACATGGGGGCAGGATCTTTGACCACATAGGGGCAGCCATCTTGTCTATTGGAGTGATGGTCAATTTACATATCACTCTTTTATTAGATAGGATATATATATATATATATATATATATATATATATATAGAGAGAGAGAGAGAGAGAGAGAGAGATTAGGAACTGTGATTTGGATCCTAGACTATCCACCTATTTTCAGAATAAACTAATTTTTTCTTATTTCTTGATGTCACATTTTTATTACCTGTGAAATTAATGTTACCTAACCCATGGCTATAGTGGGAGGATGTAAAGGACTTGACATAATAGTTGGTCAGTAATGTTAGCTATCAACATCATCATCCTGGCCATCATCTCCATCTTCATACAGGGACTTGCAGACTATAGCCAAGTCCAGCCTTCAGCCTGCTTTTGTAAATACAGTTGTATAGGAATACAACAATTCAAATATTTTACGTTTAGGGCTATTTGTGATTCCAACAGGAGAATTGAGTAGTTATGAAAGACTATATGGTCTGCAAATCCTAAAATATTTACTCTCTGGCTCTTTACAGAAATGGTTTGTGAACCTTAAATCCAAGTTCAGTAGAGTATGGTCCGTGAACCACTATGATACACAATCTGTTTATTACTTATCTGTGACAAGGTAAATCAAGAAAGTAAGATTAAGTGTTTATAATGTTCTAGAAGAAAATGTGCTGTTGACATCCAAGTGCATACATAATATTGGTTTATATAAAAGTGGTGGTTTATGACAGATTGGAAATTTAAAAGCCTTGACCCTTCCCACTGAAATAGAATCTGGTATTTTGTAATAGGATTTTGTTGCATCGATAACTTAGATATAGTCACGTGGTTTCAGATGAGACCATCTGGGGGCTCATCAGGTGGGAGTAATGAATAGGTCCTGAGATTGCAAATGACCTGGGAAAGTTGATGAGCAAGCCCATTAGTAATGTCATGCATATGGATTTCCTATGCTGATGGATGGGCCAGCCACAGTTCACACATCAGTTAATATACTTGTAATGTGTTGCTTCATGTCTGAGAAAAGGTAACCACCTCAGGATATTATGTGTGTCTCACCTACATATATAAATGAATTTCTTTAAAGATAAGGTATTTTAAGTTGATTATTCATTTTCTCTGAATAGGAAGACAACATTTTTTTCCTGGAAATCTAGCAAAACAACAGTTCTATGACCAGCCTTATGTTTTTTTGCATGTGTGTGTGTTTTTTTTTAAAAAGCAGACTGACTTTTTCCTTTTCTGTTTTAGAATTGGTTCCAAAGAAGAAAGCCTGCCAGAAAAAACAGACAAACTCTCAGAAACAACAATGGCCATTATGTGTGCAGTTGGAGCTGCCAGACTTTGATTTCTGGCCAGACATTAACCCTTTTGGTCTCTTAAGGGGAAAATGCCAAGTCTCAATCCAGATACTTCCAGGATTTTAAGTCACTCATGGTGCAAGATCAGGTGATTTATAATGACTTATACAAAAAAAGGGCTATTGTGAGAAGGAAGTGCAAGTTCAAGGCCACATCTCCTTGCTTCCTGAATTCTGTCATGACTCACTCTGGCAAGTGAACATAGACTCACTCACCTCTGGTTTTTGCTTTGCAGGCATGGTGGGTAGGAAGCACATTGCTTTTGCCACCTGCCTTCTGTATTTTTAGCTGGATGTCACAAAGAAAGAGACAAATTCAGCACTCACAGAGAAAAACCTGTGGGTCCTTTGAGGCCATCACACTTACAGAAAAAGTCTTAGAAAGTAGAATTTCTGAAAATGTTTTTGTGATCAGTTTCTTGTCCTCTGTCATATACCCTATAGGTCAAAGCCTATATCCCCTTTTGAGAATTCAGATAATCAGAGAGCAATGCAACTGGGAGGGTGATGGTATGTGTATACATTCTGTGCATGTGTAGTTCATTTTTTCTATATATATTACATTGTGGTGTGGCTGGGCATACTAAATTAATTACAATCATAATAATAGCTACCATTTATTTATTTATTTACTTACTTTAAAAATATATTTTTATTGATTTTCAGAGAGGAAGGAAGAAGGAGAGTGAGAGAGAATCATTGATCAGCTGCCTCCTGTGTGCCGCACACTGGGGATTGAGCCTGCAACCTGGGCTTGTGCCCTGACTGGTAATTGAATCATGACTTCCTGGTTCAAAGGTTGATACTGAACCATTGAACCATGCCAGCTAGGAAAAAGCTACTATTTATTGAGAGCTTATTACATGCCAGTATTATGTTAAATATTTCACTTATGTACTTAAATTTATTTAATTTTTAAAAATATTTTATAAAATAGCTTCATTTTTTGTTTGTTACATGCCATTGAGTTGATGCCAACTCCTGGAAAACCCTATGAATGAGTAACAATCACAGTGTCCTGTCCTCAACAGCCCAGTTCCGCTCCTCTACACTTATGCCTGTGGCTTCTTTTATGAAGTCAGTCCATCTCATATTTGATCTTTCTCTTTTCCTGCTGTCTTCTTTTTCCCAAGCATTATTATCTTTTCCAAAGAACTCAGACTTTTCATGATGTATCCAGAGTAGGACTGCTTAAGTTTTGTCAATTTTGCCTCCGGTGATGTTTCAAGCTTTATTTGCTGGAGGACCCCCGTGTTTCTCTTTCTGGTGGTCTAGGATATCCATAGCACTTTCCTCTAACTCCACATTTCAAATGAGTAAAATTTTCCCTTCTTAACCTTCTTCATCGTGTAGCTTTTGAATCCATACATAGTCATTGGGAATACAAGGGCACGACTTTGACTTTGCTATCCAAGGACACATCTTTGTTCTTGGTGATCTTTTCTGTTTCTTTCATTGCTGCCCTTCTGAGTCTGTCTCCTCTTGCTTTCCTGGCTGCAGTCCCCATTTGAGCTGATGGAAGGAAGGTAAGCAAAATTTTAACAATGGGTAACTTTATTATCTATGTTAAAATGCATTTCTTCTGTAGTCATATTTTTTTGTCTTGTAAATGTGCAAATGCAGTCCTGCTCTGACACTTTCTTTTCTCAGTTTCATCAGAAGTCATTTCAAATCATTGCTACTTTCTGCCAGTAACATGGTTCATCTGTGTATTTTAAGTTATTTTCCACCAATTTTCACTCCCCCTTCCTCTGAGTCTGACCCAGTTTCTTATATAATATGTTTCTATGAATAAGGAGATAAAATGCACTCTTCTTTGATACCATTGCCTATAGAAAATCATTCTTTATCTCTATATTTTGCCTTGACAGTTGCTTCTGACCACAATACAGGCAACTAACCAGGACAATTAAGCACTGAGAGACACCCATTTCTTTCAGAGCAACCCGTAGTTTTTCATGATTGATACAGTCATAGGCTTTATTTACTATGGTCTATAAAACATAGACTATCCTTCTGAAATTCTTTGGAGCACTCCAATATCCATATTATAGATTAGTTAACTATGTCTCAAGAAACTCAAGGGTATTGTCTGATACAAAATCCATTTAATTATTAATTTTGATGAATTATATTCCTAAAGATAAATAAAAATAAGGCATTTATTTAATTTATTGGAATTCACATTCTAGTTGGCAGGAGTGGTATTTGATACAGAATGAAAAAGGTTATAAAGCATAGCTATGTATAAAATACCATGATTAATTAATTCTGTTAGAAAGTAGGAGAATATGGGAGAAGGTAGAGGAAGGTTCTGTAGAGAAAGCAGTACTTATACTATTCAGGAGAGGGAGGGAGGGAGGAAGGGAGGGAGAAAAAGAGTGAGAGAGAGAAAGAGAGAGAGAGAGAGACAGAGAGAGAGAGAGAGAGATTCAGTTGCAAATACTCATATAAGAAGAGACCTGAGACCTGGTCTTATTACTCTGGCTTCCAGAGTTCCAGTATAACTCTATGATACAGAATAGAGAAGCTTGGTATTGGGAAATTCTTCAAGGTTGTTTCTTCACTTACCTTGTCCATATCTTTGTCTCTTGTTCTCTATGGCATTACTCTGCCTTATTAAAAGAGGACACAGGGAGGAAGTTAGTTTAGCCTGGGCAAACCACAGATGATGATACTGAAATGGGAACCACAGGAAAGAGGGCCAAAAACAACCTCGCCCCTCTGCTCACTGTTATGGTGGGATGAAGGTATCTACCAGTCCTGGAAGTGAAATGCAACCTTTGACGTGTTTTAGTATCATGTGATATACTTGGTTATCTCCAATTGTATTGTTTCATCTTGAAGGGCATGGCTGCCTACTTCTTTCACTAGATATGGTGGTGGTGGTGGTGGGGCGCAATAAAGAAAGAAAAGTAGCATCCACATCCACAGACAACCCTACATAAAGATGACTGTGATGGAGGCAATGCTCTAGAACAGTGGTCGGAAAACTGTGGCTCACGAACCACAAGTGGCTCTTTGGCCCCTTGAGTGTGGCTCTTCCACAAAATACCACTGCCTGGGCAAGTCTATTTTGAAGAAGTGGTGTTAGAAGAAGTTAAATTTAAAAAATGTGCCTCTCAAAATAAATTTCAATTGTACTGTTGATATTTGGCTCTGTTGACTAATGAGTTTGCCGACCATTGGTCTAGTAGAACACTAGGGAAGAAAGTGACACCTATCCAGTCCCAGTCAGCAGTCTGGCTCATTGTGGAACAATATGGCTCAAAGGGAAGGAATAATGAGATTACAGCCACCATCCTTCTGAGTCTTGGGCTGTTCTGTTTAGGAAAAAAGACAAGCAGTGAACATAGGTGCAATGACCCACATTGTTGGCAACTACAACATCACATTCCTTTGAAATTTCACTTTGAAGAATTGAGATCTATCTTGGAAATTTGGTGGGGGAGTGGGGTGTAAGATTTCAGAATGGAATGATAACTGACTGTTCACTAATAGTAATTTTGTATTTTGTGCATATTTTTAAAGGGGATAATTGGCTTCCCTATATTTGTTATAAAGTCCTCCCAGGCTCAAAATCTTCCTATAAAATGCCTCTGCTTTAGTCTTTAAATACATCCTATAGTTGAATATGATTATGGGATATTTACATGCATCCTTGTCTATTGTATCAAAAAATCATTAAAAAATATAGCCCATCATTAAACCCCTAAAGTAACTGGATGGCATGGGAAATGGGGTTGGGGCTGGCGTGGGAGAGAGGATCTGAGTCTGAGAGTTCATGAAATCTGAAACAATAGAACATCTGCTTTTCCATAAACAGATTATTATTATTATTATTTCTACCTAGACAGCTTAATAGCAGCCATTATCTTCTTTCTGGGTGTCTTATCAAGTTCTGGCTGTGTGCAGCATGGGTGATAAGGAATGAGAAATGTCACCCAAGGGATTGCCAAGGATTCTTTCTATGCACTGCTGTTCAGCAGCAGCCAATCCCTTAGAACTGAAAAGTAGTCCTATTGTTCACGCTGGGCAGGTACTATTGTGACTATACCAAGAGAGCAAAAAGAAGATATAGTTGCAATTGTATGAAAGATTGAAGTTTCTTTACTCTCAGCTAAAGTTCAAGCAGTCTTGATTTTGAAAAGCAGAATCATTATGGAATATCTTTGAAGAGAGAATATAATGGAAGGAAAGAAGAATGAAATGAGCTCAGGGCTTTTAAGATCTATGAGGGAGTGTAAAAAAAGAGTGTGAGAGAAAATTTAACACTTTCAATCAATGGAACTTAAAATGCCAGGCATATAAATCTCAAAGAAATTGAGTAGCATTATATAATCATTACATGTGATCCAATCATTTAATGTAAAAACTCCATCATACATTTTAGTCATCAGAACATAGTTAATGTAATAGATTTCTTTTTAATTGATTCTGTTAGTAAGTTCTTCACATGAAATTAATCTGCTGATATTGAATTTTTTTTCTCAATGAAAAATATAAATGTTTTATTATAGATGTAGATAACCTGGATCTAAATATTTGAGGAATAAAAATACAATCTTATTTTCTTGTGTTGATATCTCAGTTTTTCAACCTCTTATCTTCTTAGAGAAAGACATTAGAAAAAAAGGCAAAAAATAAAGCATTTGACTAACCTGTATCATAATTCATATAGAACTTCTTCCTCAAATGTTGATAGTGCTTTAGTCTTTTTTTAAATACACAATTTTAGGCTCATGTTGACATTATAATGTAAGCTGCTTGGAAATGAGCCAAATAAAATGTTTCTAACATATTAAATCACTATTCTAAAATTGGAATTTGAAATGAATAAAATACTTTACTGTTAAACCAACAACTTCTGAAATTAGATTTTAGTCATGAAATCGTTACCAAAGGCATGGGAGGAGCTTGGGAAAGTAACAAGCAATGAAAGGACACAGAGGAAGAAAAGAGGAGGTGGGAAGAGAGAAAGGCCCTTTGACTACCTTTTGGAGTGTGAGCTCGAGGAGGGCAAGGACCCACTCTTGGGGTTTCCAGTTGACCTTTGGGTATCTTAGCACTGAAATCATTTTTTTCCCTTTTCTACATACCTCTCACTAATTAATTTTTGGTGCTAAGTTATTTAAAGAAAGCTTCTCCTAATTGAAGTTATTTTAGGTTTTTCAAACATTAAGTATTTATTAGGAAGCCTAGAGCTTCTCCAACTTTAATACACAAGTGAATTAACTGGGATCTGATTAACATCAAGATTTTGATTTAGTAGGTCTGGGATAGGTTTTGAGAACCTGAATGCCTATTGAGCTCCTAGGTATCTTAATTTTTTTTTGTGTGTGATGATAAATGGGATTGCTTTTCTAGTCTCTCTTTCTGTAAGTTCACTATTGGGGTACAGAAATGTCATAGATTTCTTGGCATTAATTTTGTATCCTGCTACCTTGCCAAAATTCATTTATTAAGTCTAATAATTATTTGATGGATTTTTTAGGGTTTTCTACGTACAATATCATGTCATCTGCAAATAAGGACAGTTTTACTTCTTCTTTCCCAAATTGGATGTCTTTTATTTCTTCTTCTTGTCTAATTGCAATGGCTAATACTTCCAGTACTATGTTGAACAGAAGTAGTGAGAGTGGGCATCCCTGTCTTGTTCATTTTCTTATTGGAAATGGTTTTAGTTTTTTCCCATTGATATGATGGTGGCTGTGAGTTTATCATATATGACTTTTATTATGTTGAGGTATGATCCCTCTATTCCCACCTTACTGAGAGTTTTTAATCAAGAAGTGTTAGATTTTGTTAAATGCTTTTCCTGCATCAATTGATGTAACTATGTGATTTTATCTCTTAATTTGTTTATGTGATGTAACATGTTTATTGATTTGTAGATATTGTACTATTCTTGCATCCCTGGGATAAATCCTATTTGGTGGTGGTGTATGATCTTTCTGATGTACTGCTGGATCCAATTTGATAGAATTTTGTTGAGGATTTTGGCAACTATGTTCATGAATGATATTGGGCTGTAATTCTCTTTCATTGTGTTGACTTTATTTAGTTTTGGTATTAGGGTGATTCTGGCTTCATAAAATACGCTTGGAAGTGTTCATTCATCTTGAATTTTTTGGAATAGTCTGAGGAGGATAGATTTTAGTTCTTCCTTGAATGTTTGGAAAAACTCCCCTGTGAAGCTGCCTGGCCCCCAGCTTTTGTTTACTGGGATCTTTTTGATGACTGCTTCAATTTCTGCCATAGTTATTGGCCCTCTTGAGATGTTTAGATTCTTCCTGATTGAGTTTTGGAAGGTTGTACTTTTCTAGGAATATATCCATTTCCTCCAGGTTGTCTAGTTTGTTGGAGTAGAGTTGTAGTTGTTCATAGTGTTTTTAAACAATACTTTGTAACTCAGTCGGGTGTGTTGTTATTTCTCCTCTTTCATTTCTGATTTTGTTTATTTGGGTCCTCTCTCTTTGCTTCTTGGTGAGCCTGGCTAGAAGTACATCAATCTTGTTTATCCTTTCAAAGAACCAGATCTTGGTTTTGTTGATCTTTTGTATTGTCTTTTTGGTCTCTGTTGTTTATCTCTATTCTAATATTTATTATTTCCTTCCTTCTGCTTACACTGGCCTTTTCTTGTTGCTCTCTTTCTAACTCTTTGAGTTGTAGGGTTAGGTAATTTATTACCATTGTTTCTTATTTTATGCAGTAGGCTTGTAGAGCTATTGACTTCCCTCTAAGACTGCTTTCACTGTGTCCAATAGATTTTGTATTGTTGTGTTTTTATTGTAGTTTGTTCCATGATGATTTTTATTTCTCCTTTGATCTCTCTGGTAACCCAGTCATTGTTTAATAGCAAGAAATTTAGTCTCCATGTGTTTAACATTTTTGGATTATTTTATTGTAGTTGATTTCCAGTTTTAAGCCACTGTTATCTGAGAAGATTCTTGATATGATTTCTATCTTCTTGAATTTGAAGAGACTTTGGTTGTGACCTAATATATGGTCTATATTTGAAAATATCCCATGTGCACTTGAGAAGAATGTATATTCTGTGGCTTTGGGGTGAAATTTTTTGTAGATGTCAATTAATTCTATCTGGTCTAATGAGTCATTTAGGATTGAAGTTTCTTTGCTGATTTTTTGTTTAGAGGATTTGTCCAATGGTGATAGCAGGCTATTGAAATCTCCTACTATGATTGTATTGCTGACATTCTCTCCTTTGATATCCTCCAGCTTGTTTATGTTTATCAGAACTATTTCTTCTTGTTGGGTTGCTCTCTGTAGTATTATGAAGTGGCCTTCCTTATATATTTTTATGTCCTTCATATTGAGATCTAATTTGTCAGATATTAGTATTGCTACCCCAGCTTTTTTTTTAAATTTCCATTTGCCTGAAACACATTTTTCCATCCCTTCACCCTCAGTCTGTGTACATCTTTTTTCCTGACGTGGGTTTCTTGTAGACAGCAGATATATGGGTCATGTTTTCTTATCCAATATGTTATCCTAAGTCTTTTGATTGGGGCATTTAATCAATTTACATTTAAATTTATTATTGATAGGTACTTGTTTGTGGCCATTTTTATTCTTTACTCCTGTGTTCTTTCTCCACTTCCTATGTCTGTTTTTGTTTGTTTGTTTGTTTGTTTGTTTATAGCAGACCCTTTGGCATTTCTCGAATTGCTGGTTTGGTGATAATAAACTCCCTTAGTCCTTTTTTGAAGCTCCTGATTTCACCTTCAATTTTGATTAATAGCCTTGCTGGATACAGTATTCTTAGATTCAGACCTTTCCTCTGCATGAGTTTGTATATTTAATGCCATTCCCTTCTGGCCTGATGTGTTTCTGTTGATAAATCAGTCACTAGTCTGATGGGTGGTTCCTTTGTAGGTAACTTTCTGTCTCTCTCTGGCTGCTTTTAATATTCTTACTTTTAAATTTGGTGTTTGCCAATTTAATCATAATGTGCTTTGGTGTCAGTCTTTTGGGGCTCATTTTACTTGGGACTCTGTGAGCTTCTTGGATTTGTGTAGGTTTTTTCTTCCCTATATCAGGGAAGTTTTCTGTCATATTTCTTCAAACATGTTTTCTATTCCTTGCCAGTTTCCTCTCCTTCTGTAACCCATATCATGTTAATGTTGTTGTTTTTTTGTGTTGTTTCAAAGTTCCCTTGGGCTCTCCTCCTGCTTTTTAATTTTTTTCTAGAAGTTGCTATATTTTGGTATTCTTTTCCTACCTTGACTTCTAGCTCTTTATTTTTTCTAGAAGGTGTTCTATTTGGATATTTTTTTCTACCTTGTCTTCTAGGTCCTTTGCTTATTTTAGTCTACTCTTGATGCTTTCCATTGAGTTCTTTACAGAAGCTATGTTATTTTTCATTTCTTCTTGGTTATTCTTCATTTTCTCTTGGTTCTTACACATATTGTCAAATTTGTCTTCCATCCTTTTCATCCACCTTATGACTATTTCTCTGAATTCTTTCTCTGACAGGTTGCTTGCCTCCATTTCATTTACTTCCTTTTCTGGTGATGCCTGATTTTCTTTCATATGTGGGCTGTTTATTTGTATCCCCATGATCTCTCTTCTTTGGGTGTCTGGTTATGTAGTTCTCTCTCTTCTTTCCGTGGTAGAGTGTAGAGATCCTCTGAATCCATATGCTTCCACCACTCAGTGACCAATGTTCTTGGATTCACAGCTGTTTGGTGGGTGCTGTAGCTGTAGACTCCCTGGGCTTTTCAGGCTCCAATAACATCCACTTTTCCCTTCAAGATGGAGTGGTCTCTGCATCTGAACTGGTTGCTCTGGGAGAGAACCCAGCAGCAATGGGGGATGCCTGGTCAGGGGAGCCTAGTCCAGCAGTCCCCCACTGTCTCCTGGAGTATAGCTGTCCCTCAAGTCACCAACAAACACTTCCTGTGCAAACAGATACTCTCCCTTTGTTTTATCATTCACACACTATCTTGCAGTTTGCCTTCTTATTGGCAGTCATCTTCTTTCCCCCTCAGTTTTTCTAAATTTTTAGAAGGAGGCATGGTTCAGGGTAGTTTTGATAACTACACACAGCTCCTTTTGTTTCCATGAAGTGTTAAAAAATTAACTGCTAGCTTTCTGATATTTCCTGGCTGTGGATCTTCTCTTCCCTTTGTCTCTATTGTCTTTATCCTGATCCATTTCAAATCCACTCTCAAAAGTCTGGTCAGGCTTTATTCTGAAAGGGAGGCCTGGCTGGTTAGTTTCATGAATTCATTGGGATTAAATAGTTCTAGCCTCTCCCATCTAATGTCCATTGGCTATGTTTTCTACTCTCTCTCCTCAGGTTTATCAGAGACTCTATTGCCTTCTCCCACACAAAGAGCAGGTCTTTTGGATTTTTATGGCTTGTTATTTGGTTGTATTTTAGGTTTTCTGGAAACACCTCATTTTATTGTGTTTTTGGTTTTGCTACCTTATGGTTCTACTTGTTGGTATGTGGGAATTTGGAGAGATTAAGAAATTATGTCATTGCTGTCACTATCATAGAATCCTTCTCAATTCTAAAACTTTTTAAAATATACATTGTACTTAAAGCACAACAATATTCTCCAACACACACAGCTCATAAGAAGATGACTTTCTGACACAGTAGGTTGTATCATAGATGAGAGAGCTAGAGAAGAGCCTTAAGAAGTCATGTGATCCAGTTCCCTGACAGGTGCTAGTAGTTCAAAAATCATTTGTTTTTCTCCAATTGGTTTCTCTATGTGTATTGATATTCGTGCTTCCATTTAACAGGTTATTTTTAAAAGCCTCAGTTTTCTTGTTAGTCTTAAATCACTTTCCAAAAGCCCAGCAAATGGTAAAAAGCTCTTTAAAAATTCCACATACACTTGGGATGTTGGGGACCATCACTCCAGTCGCTCAAACACTATGGGCTAACCTGCTGAGGTGGCCACCTGCCTGGAGTTTTTTTTGAAAGAATCAAACTTGATAAATAAAAAAGATCATTCTCTTTTATTATTTAGTAGAAAACTCACCTAGTATTGTTTTTTTTTCTTCATAGCAGCTATTGTCTAGAAGATGCCATTCTCATTTTCTCCCAAAACACTTTTATTTTTATTAATTTTTATTGTTGAAAATATTGCATATGCCCCCTTTTTCCCCATATTGACCCCTTCTAGCCAGCCTCTTCTGCCCCAGGGTTTCATCACCCTATTGTCTGTGCCCATGGGTTATGCACATATGCATACAAGTTCTTTGGCTGATCTTTTCCCTCCCACCTATCCACCCACCCTGCCTTCCTTCTGAGATTCAATTGTTCTATGTTCTATGTACCCAAGACACATTTGACATGAGAAAAAGGTTATGGTTACACTAAAATTGCATATTGGCTTAGTAGTTATATTCTAACCATCCAATTGTCTATTTGATGATATAAATATGTAATTAACTTATTACCATGAGACATTGAGCCATGAATTTTTAATTCTTATTTTGTAGTTGCCTTGACTGATAATGTATGTACTAGGCTCATGCAGATTCTGTCTGAAATAAATCTGTCGGCTAAGTATCTGTTGAATAGTGCCTGGCCCCTGACAAAGGATTAAAGCTTCACCAATGGTTATAATGAGTCTTACAAAGCAGAACGTTCAGTTCTACTTAATTGTAAGTATTATATTATTTCAATCATATCTTATAATTGTTCTAGTTGTATCACATTTTTATCATATGAAAAACGGTTGCTATTGTGGCTTTATAAATGCTGCCATTTATTGAAACCTTACTATGTGAAAGCCAACAGTTTGTGTTTTACTTGGCTTAACTCCTTTAATCCTCACAACAACCCATTGAGATGGGATCTGTTATTATCCCCATTTTATAGACAAGACAACTGAAGCAAAGAAAGATTAAGTAAATTGCCCAAAGTAATACAACTAGTAAGTGACATCGCTGGATTTTAGTTCAAGTCATTTGAGTATGAAATTCCTATGCTATACTATACATTGCTATATTTATTGTACTATAAGCTTTTTTTAAGCCAGACATCAAGAAAAATGATATGTATCAGTCTGACTACAGCAGTGCTACATCAATAAAAATTGTTTATGTTCACAAGCAGTCTAGGTACTATAAAATCTCCTTCAGAAATCTTCTAATAATCAGTCTCTAGAATGATGTTTCCCTGTGTGCTAGACATGCTGACTATGTAAAGGAAGTGGAACAAATACCCCCTCTTAATGGAACTCAAGATTTATAGGAGTAGGTAGTCTTTTTGGAGGGTTGGGAGGGTAGGTTGGTTCTATAAGGTCTAAAGGTCATAGTGGAAAGGCAATTGCTCGTAGCCCTTGAAATTACTTCATTTCAAGACACCGACATCCGGATTTCAACTAGGTCTGCTAGTCCTTGAGACAAGGAGCCAGCATGCCACTAACCGCAGTGCCTCAAAATGATAAAGCAGCCCTAGACAGTTTAGTTCAGTGGATAGAACATTGGCCTGTAGACTGAAGGATCTCAGGTTGAATTCTGGTCAAGGGCACATACCTTGGTTGTAGGCTCAATCACCAGGGGCAAGTGCCGGAGGCAACCAATGGATGTGTCTCTCTCACATCAATGTTTCTCTCTATCTTTCCCTCTCCCTTCCACCAACTCTCTAAAAAAATCAATGGTAAAATATCCTCAGGTGAGGATTAACAAAAAAATAAAAATGAAAATGGGAAAGCAGGAGTACACTCCAAAATTTTTTCTCACAGTCTTATTGTCTACATCTCATAGTTTTTATATACTTCTTAGAAGTCAAACCCTTCAGATTTCCACAAGAAAGCCAATCCATACCAGTAATGAGTTGAATTGTGTAATGAAAAATATTCATATGTTGAAGTTCTAACTTCCAATACCTCTGAATGTGACCTTATTTGAAAATAGAATTGAATTGTTGCAAGTGCAGTCAAATTAAGATGAGGTCTTAATGGCTGGGTTTCTATTCCAGTATGACTAGTATCCTTATAAAAAGAGGAAAATTGGACACAGATACAGACACAAGGAGAATACTTTGTGAAAATAAAGGCAAAGATCAGGGTGATGCTTCTACACATCAAGAATACCAAAGGTTGCCAGCTAACCATCACAAGTTAGGAAAGAGGAGGGGAGCATGTCTTTCCTTTACTGCACTCAGGAGGAGCCAATCCTGCTGACAGCTGGGTCTTACATATCTAGCCTCCAAATCTGGGATATGAATTTCTGTTTTCTTGGCCTCCTTCTCATATTCCCCCATTCTGGGTTAGTTTCTAAATTCCTAGCTTTAAATTTGTCTCATTAGTTTTTCAGAGTAGCTTTTCTCTTTCTTTGAAGTTGTGGCAACAACCAACATCTAGGTCCTGGGGCTCAGCTTCTAGCCCAACCATTAATCAAAGTACATGTTAAGCACAAACAGCCCATTCACTTAAGGAAATTCCTGAGCCAGATGTTACAGTAAAAACATTTTATAGATGGCCTACTTTCAAATTTGGCTGTTACTGAGTAGTTATGTGAACTTGAGTGAGTTAGTTTACCTCTCTAAAATAAGGAAAATAATAACAATAATTCATAATGCCTGCCTTTAGTTTAGTGCTCCCCCCATCCCACCCCCAAACAAGCTCTGAGACAGATGTTTGTGTACAGATGGTGCATTGGGCAAGGCTCTCAGGAACAGCACTGAGAGGGAGGGAGAGGGGCAGGATGGGTCAGAGAGAGAAGTTGCCCTGTGATTGCAGGTGGGGCATCGACCCTTTCATGGGGATCTTTGGAGCCGGAGTGTTCTTAAACAAAGGCGAGGAGCTGAGCCTTTTCCCCCTCTCACCAAAAATCTAATTGTTGAAAGTGGGCTTCCCCAAGTGAAGGGTCATAACCTTTGGTGAAGCAGATCCTTTGACTGGAAACAATTTCTTGAGGTCAATTTGTCTCTGACCAGTCAGTTGCCAACACTGTCTTGGTACCTAGGGAATGAGTGTCTTGCTTGCCTGTCTGTCCTGCAGGCAGTTTCTAGGTGATGTATCACAGCATTTACTATAACGTTATTGGAGAATGAAATAAATTGATATATGAAATATACCTGGAACAGTACCTGGCAGGTAATAAGTGCTATATAATAGAGACATCATATGCTCAAAGTCCACATTAGCAATTTTTAGCTTTATGAAGTTACATGCAATTAACAAATTGGGCTTTATGTAGCTACATACAATTTCACATGGACTTTGATACTTATAGAGGCCATGTAGTTGAGAGAAGTAGATTTTTTATCTAAAATGCTGTCTATGAGAAGATTGAAGTTCAGAGCAATTAAAAGACCTGCCCAGTGCCACTCAAGTTAGTAAGGACCAGCTTCTACCTGTTTTCAATTTCTGCCTCCCTATTTGCAGCCATAACTAATTTTTGAAGCCACAAGTACCTAAGTGTAGGCTCAGTCTCACTAATCCTAATCTTAGGACAAAGTATTTTAGGGGTTTACAACACCATAGGCTAACACCAGCATTCAGCATTAATGGTTTTGTGGTTGGCTTGGCCCTGCTTTGAACCATGATGGAGTTGCAAAGATGGTTGATGGGGATGAAGTCATTTCACAGGGAAGGTTGACCATATGGCTGTAGGAGCCCTTGTGAGGTCTTTACCTTAGTGGATTCTCTGTGTTATTGTAGATGTCTGACTTTCTACTTCAAAGACCTGATTTTGTCTTGTCTGAGACTAGATGAGGTTTTCAGAGGAAGAATGCACTAAATAATCACAGGAAAGACTTGGTGTTTAAGCTAAAATACTTCTCTTTAAAGTTGCACAAAATACTTGAATCCCCAGAGTGACACATTTTCTCCTTACAGGCTAACTAATCAAATATTTGCTTGGTGAGAATAACATCAGAGCAAATGGAGTTGGTTGATCATAAGAAATACAGTGGCCAGTGTGCTCAGTTGGTTGGAGTGTGATCCCATGCACTAAATGGTTGTGGATTTGATTCCCAGGCAGGGCATACGCTCTGGTTGCTGGTTAGATTCCTGGTTGGGGTATATAGGGAAGGCAAAATTGCTCAATGTGACATCAATATTTATCTCTCTTCTCTCTCTCTCCTTAATAACAACAACAAAAATACCTTGGGAGAGGATAAAAAACAGAAATATATCTCAATTAAAATTCCTGGGAGTCTTTCTCTTCTATAAGAGCACCACTCAGCTTGCTGTAATGTTTTTGTCTGGTGACCAAAGGTTCTTCATCCCTGGTTAGGGTTGTAGACATGCCACTAGTGTTTGTCTCTGGGACCTTCATTTTTCTGTGTTCCATGGTTGACTGACTTGCCTTTTAAGATAATCACATTAATAACTCTAGTGAATTTAAGGGAACTGTGATGATCTTAAAAGATGAGTTGGTCAATAATGCCAGTGAGTTTAGATGGCCATTCTGACTCCTTGGAGAGGTTCTGCATATCTCTGTGCTGATTGTATAGCTTAACTCTCAGAGGGTAATTCTATACTCTTTATCCAAAGAGGCAGCAGAGTAAGCAGAGAGTTTAGAGCTCAGGCACTAAAATTAGGTTGCCTGGGCTTGCATCCTTGCTTGCCTTTTGCTAACAGTGTGAACTGAGATTAGTGGCTTTCCCTTGATGTACCTTTATGGACACACTGGAGATAATAATAGTATAGACATTACAGAATTGTTACAGAATTTATAAAGTAGCCCAGTCAGTGTGTCTCAGTGGTTGAGCATTGACCTAGGAGACAGGAGGTCACAGTTTGATTCCTAGTCAGGGTACATGCCTGGGTTGTGGGCTTGAACCCCAGTGCAGGAAGCAGCCAATACATGATTCTCTGTCATCATAGATGTGTCTATCTCTTTCTCCTTCTCCCTTCCTCTCTGAAATAAATATTTTTTTAAAAAAAGTTATAAAGTAACTAAAGGCCCAGTGCACGAAATTTGTATGCAGGAGGTAAGGGGGTATCCCTCAGCCCAGCCTGCATCTTCTCCAATATGGGACTCCTTGAAGGAAGTCAGACATCCCTCTCACAATCCAGGACTTTTGGCTCCCAACTGCTCTCCTGCCTGCCTGCCTAATTGCCCCTAAGTGCTTCTTCCTGCCAGCATGATCACCTCTTAAACACTCCCCTGCCAGCCTGATTGATGCCTAACTGCTCCCCTGCCAGCACGATTGCCCCTAACTGCCCTCCTCTGGCAGCCTGGTCACCCCAACTGCCCTCCTCTGGCAGCCTGGTCACCCCAACTGCCCTCTCCTACAGTCCTGGTCACCCCCAACTACCCTGCCCTGTAGGCTTGGTCCCTCCCAACTGCCCTCCCCTGACAGCCTGGTCACCCATAACTGCCCCTCCCTGCCAACCTAGTCGCCCTCAACTACCATCCCCTGCAGGCCTGGTCCCCCTCAACTGCCCTCCTTTGCAGGGCCTGGTCCCTCCCAAAAGCCATCCCCTGCCGACCTGGTCACCCCCAACTGCCCTCCCCTGCAGGCCTGATCACTCCCAGCTGCTCTCCATTGTAGGCCTGGTCCCTTCTAACTGTCCTTCCCTAATAGCCTGATCACCACAACTGCCCTCCCATGCTGGCCATTTTATGGAAGCCATCTTGTGTCCACATGGAGGCAGCCATCTTTGACCACATGGGGCAGCCATCTTGTGTGTTGGAGTGATGGTCAATTTGCATATTAGGTTTTTATTACTTAGGATTTGTATAAAGCATTCATAAAAGTGGCTGGTAAAAATTAAATATTAATTAATGATCACTATCTTATAGAACTAATAATATAAACTAATAGAGTAAACATTTATCAAATACTTATATAATCTAGGTACTGTTATAATTCTTTTACCTGAATATAACTTAAACCTGCCAAACTTGGTACGATGCAAAATATTTTTATAAATAAGGAGATGAAAACAGAGAGGTTAGAAACCACAGCCAAGAGGTAGAGCAGGTGACCTGGGGAGCTCGGTTACCATCTCTATGCGTAAACCATGTGCTCCAATCATTCAAGTAAACTTCAATTCTGCTCCCTGTGCTGGAGTCCTTTCCTTGGTAACATGAGGCCTGGAAGAAATGCCTTACAATGCTTCATCCAATCCCACAGGAAAAAAAACAAAACACCCAAACTAGATCTTTTATGTCACCAGGAAGCTGGAAGTCTATTAACTACTAATCCATGTTTCTGTATCTCCACCTTGCTTGTCCCATAGTCTGAGCAGTACTGTGTTTCTCAGGCTCTCCAACCTAGCAGGGCTCCTTTTTGTTGAAGTCCCCTAACAACAACTGCTGTATTAGCCTTTACCTGCTCATTGCTGCAGTTCCTCAGGCTACCATATTCTACCTGCCCAACTGGACTTTTTTTAAAATGCAGGCAATTAGGACTCCCTTTCTTGGGCCTAGATGAATGCCTGGTCACAGTCCAATGTAGAGCATGGTCACAGGTCTTGCTCTTTCGTGCATTGCCTGTTGGGTAGTCCTTAACCAGGGAAAGCCCATTTCAGTCTTGGAATATAATTATGAGGTATAACTAAATTGAACCCATGTATTCTCACTCCATATTCTTCATTGCAGATGACGTGGGAAGATAATGCCTGGAGCCAGTTGTTTGGGTATAAACTGCATGAATAGAGGTAGGGTTTAGAGTCTGAGGCCTGTGGCTCCAATGAAATGCTTCTGCTCAATATAGTAAAGGATCCTGAGAGCCACAGGACTAAGCTGAGTTCACTTTAAAACAAAGGAGGCCCAAATCCCATTGGTGGTTTATTAGACTGCAGGGTCAGAGAAACAAGAGATAGGGCCTGGTCACCCGTAACTGCCCTCCCCTGCAGATATGGTCATACCCAACTGCTCTCCCCTGCAAGCCTGGTTGCCTCCATTTTCCCTACCCTGCAGGAATAGTCCCCCAAACTGGAGAACTCAGAGTTAGTGGAAGACCGATTAGAGGGAAAAGAGGTCAAGAATGGGTAAAAGGGAGTTTGAGATGACTCTCTCTATCATTGCTGTTTCTAACTCACATTTTTTCAATGTGATGCATGAACAAATAAGCAACTCTATTCAAGGGAGGCTTAAATAGGTCTAAAGGTCCTGTGGCCAGTGGGACAGGCTCGGGTTCTTTTTCTTTAGGAGGACTTCCCAGTCTATTGTATATTGTTGAAGAGAAAAGAGAGAATTTTCTTTTTGTGATTGATGAGAGTGTATTACAAGGCTCTGATACTGCTCCTGAGCACCTCTGGATGATTGGGCACATTGCATTGCTTCAAGTTCTATATTCAATTGCCCTCTAAAAGTGTTGAATTGTTTCATGTATTTTGTCTATGCTGCTTCCTCTTCAGGTTGTACCTTTTAAGACACAGCTGGCATGTTCCCTGACTTTGTGTTTTTTGTTTTTTTTTTTGTATTCTGGACAAGCCTCCTTTTTAATACTAATACCTGATATTCATTGAATGCTAATTACACAATAGGCACAATCAATGTATGAGCTAAGTTTTATTGTTACTTTCATGTAACAGATAAAATCTGAGAATTTAGCTAATTTTTAATTCTCTCAAAATAACCTGCTTAAGCAAAGCAAAATTTAAATCCAGATATCTGACTTCAGAACCCATTTTAACCACTATTTAAACTGTCTGAAGCTCATGCATCCATCCATTCATTCATTCATTGCAAGCAAGAAAACTCTTAGCTGTAGGAATACAATAGTGAACAAAATAGATCATCTTACACCAACTTCTGAATGCCAAATAAGGGGGGAATAAAAGTTCTTGCCATTTCTTAGTAATTTGAATAGAAGTAAGGGTTTGGTTATTCTTTTAGCTTTTCATTTAAATTCTTTGTCTCCTAGATGTTAAGGTATTATAAACAAATAAGCAACTCTATCCAAACCAATAAGCAAGCTAAAAGCTAACTCTGGAAATGTAGGCAATTTCAGAAAAGCAAATCAAGATCGGACCTAATGAAATGACACAAGGTAAAAAAACCACAAGAGTTATTTGTAATTTTCATTTAGTTAAACTGGTTTGCATTTAAATATTAAAGTATG
Source organism: Antrozous pallidus (assembly GCA_027563665.1). Lineage (NCBI taxonomy): Eukaryota > Metazoa > Chordata > Mammalia > Chiroptera > Vespertilionidae > Antrozous > Antrozous pallidus. The sequence continues at coordinate 29,484,098 of CM050513.1, forward strand.
AACTTCCTGCTGAACTTATGTAAATTCAACCAGAGTCACACAAAAAATTAGAGAGAGTCCAGTTACAGGGATAAAGGTAAGAATGAAGGAGTGATAAGCTAAACACTTGGACTGGCCACATGGGTTGAACTTTGATGTGGCAGTATCCATGTAAGATGGTGCCAATATTTAGCCAGTACACAAATATCCTGATCAGTCTTGAATTAAAATCCTTTATCTCCTTTTTTCTCTTTCCTAACATTTCTGCTTCATTATCCCACATACAAAAATACACCCAGTCAGAAGCCAGACTGGGGCTGTCTCAGGCTCTAAAATTATCCAGTGCGCCATTGATTAAACCCATCACTTGAAGCCCATCCACATGTCTACCTCAAGGAGTTTGAAATAAGTATGTGGTTCTCTTTATAGACTGACATGTAAATTATGAATTTGCCTTTTAATAAAAGACATTTTAATATTTTATTTCTGGCAATCTATAATACCTTCAGGATGAGATGTTTTACTCCGCACTCCTGAAGCCACGACAGATATTGCTTATCAATCTCTGTACTCCCTTTTCTAGGTCTTGCTCTTGACCTCAGAATAACTTATAGAACAGTGCTCCAGGTGGCAATTGCCAAACTGGCTGAAGTAAGAATGTAACAGAATCCTCCTTACCATCTTTGTATTACATGGCACTTTATTTTACCTTACTACTATACACTGAGAGGCCAGATTATTATGATCTCTGAATGTATAATAATCTGGCCACTCTGGAAGCACAAAGTCAGAGGACATTCCAGCTGTGTCTTAAAGAGAGGGATGTGTACAACCTGCAGAGGAAGCAACATAGACAAAAGTACATGAAACAACTCAACACTTTTAGAGGGGAATTGAATGTAGAACCTGAGAGAGAGAGAGAGAGAGAGAGAGGCAGGCCTTGGTTCATGAATTCATACATGGGTGGGGTCCGGCCAGCCTGGCCAGGGGGAAGGGACATGGGCAGTTGGCTGGCCTGCCTGCTGGTCAAACTCCTGGTTGAGGGAACAATTTGCATATTATCCTTTTATTGTATAGGATATACACTGAGTGACCAGATTATTATGTGTTCAGAGATCATAGTAATTTGGCTACTCAGTGTACATCTAACTACAGAGTGCTCTCTCATGTTGTCCTTCATGCATGATACACCTTAACAATAATATTTTTTAAATTAATTAAAACATTAAGTCTGCATAGTTAAATAAGACTGCATAATTATCATTGCTTAAGTGAACCAGTTCTATAATACACCATTTAATTGACAGCAGACACCCATGTTTTAAAATAGATATCAGCAAAACTCTTCCATGTTCAGGGCTACCATGTCATGGATTTCGGAAAATGCCAACTAATAAGCTTTGGAGGTCTGCAAGGCAATGGGTAGCTCTAAGATACAAATGTGGTTAAAAAAAAATAAAAGGAAGAGTCTGCGTGTGGGTGGGGAGAAGGTGCAGAGAAAGGCATGAGGACTAAATAAAACAGTTCTCTTCTCCCTTGTGACGCCCTCTCTTTCTCTTTCCTTCAGTTTTTCTCACATGCACAACATAAATGAAACAATCATATTTAATATATATGACCAGGCAATATGACTTGCATATATGGAAGGTCTTCATTTATCAGTTCTATTTGTTTCATCAGTTCTATCAGTTCTATTTGTTTTGAAGTGTTACTGAAGAAAACCAGAATGGAAAAGCTGAAAAGGATTTGGGGATGAAGGGTCTTTTGTGGGAATCTTGGGGCGCCTGTTAGAAATTTAGGAAAATAATGCTCCAGACCAATGTCTTGGTTTCTTCAGAAAAGTGGCTGATATTGTAATAATATTTACCTTTCAGGGTTTATATGAGGATTAAATTATCAAACTTTTCTAGCCACACTTTGAAATAGTAATATACTGACAAATATGGGCTATTTTTCATAAACGGTATGTGTAATATTTATAAAAATGTAAAGGATATAGTGTCTATTGCTATCCATCAATGTTGTCATGAACATTCATTTTCAATTTTGAGTTAAAATTGTAAATGAAGAGCTCTCTCTCTATTGCATTTCTTATAAAAACAATATAATTGAACCTAGGTAATGCTTAATAATATTTCAATTTCCTCTGAATTTTCTGGATAACTTTATGTATGAATCAATGAAGATTCAGTAAAGCTTATATGAGACCTTTATCCACAGTTGTGGGAAGCACTGTGGCCATCACAGTTATAGATAGCATTTGGTGAACTTCAGGAAACTAAGCAGTGTCATCTCGTCATGCTTGTCTAAAATTAAATTTGGATTTCACCTTTGTGCCTTTGTGGTTTAGCAATTGCCAAATAAACTGCAATCAGTTTATTTAATGTTTAGTCTATGCTAGTGGGTTGAATTGAGTAAACACTCAAGATCCTCCCACAGGAAAACTGAATCCCTAACTGTACTCTTTCTCACTTATTGTTTCTTTGGAATACTTGTTAATACAACTGGCTTTCACTGTACTAATAAAAGCAGAACTTAGGTGCAGGTTACCAATGAACATGAGATTAGCTGTGAAAACTTACTTTACAGTTCAAAGCAATAGAATTGAAAAGAAGCTTTCTCAGTCCTTTAAAAAGATTCTCACTGAAATTATTCTTCCCTAAGAACTAAGGAGGACTGCACTTTTGAATCCTCACCTGTGTCTTCATTGTTTTGCTGATGGATCTTGACTCTACTCCCATCTTTATCACTAATGCCAACATTTGTTTCTTGTGATGTTTGTGGTTTGCCTGTTAACCCCCTACCTGCACTTAACTGCATTGGACCATTATCTGACTGACTTTTGATTGGTGCTTCCCAGGACTGACCCATGAAGATTCTTGGGATTACACCTACTGCATCCCAGTATGTGGACAAAGAGTACTACAGCACTCCAAGTGGGTTGTACTGGCACCAGAAGACAAGCAAACAGTGCTAGTCTTGGTTCTCTAGATTTCTCTTGGAAGAAAACCTTGGATGACTAGCAGGTGTAAGAGAAGGTAATGGCTGCCATTAGAACTTTGGTCAAGTCTTAGAGTCACTTATTAATTAAAGGAAGCCAATACCCATGATTGACCTCAGCCCCCACATTTACCTTCTGCATATCCAAGTCCAGTACTGCGCTTGTTTCACTGAACCTGACTTTGTGGATCTAGATCAACAGAGAAGGTCTGAGTTGACTTAAGTACTATTTTAGAGTGTTTTTGGATGCTGTGCTTTCCATTGTTTAGACACAGTAGAAAATAAAAATGAGAGTGGTAAAGCTTTGCACTTGCATCTTCTACTCCCTTCAGCTTCTTCCCTATTACCAAGTACATCATGGGAACAGAAAACATTATTTCTCGTGCTGGTGCAAAATAGCAACTTAGAATTCAGCTACTCCTTTTCACCTTGAGTATGTTTATTTACATCTCTCTTAGAAAAACAGGCAACTGACTCCTATTTCCAAAGTGTACACAGTAAGTAGGTGCTTCCACTGGCACCAAAGCCATCAGCTAAGCATAACAACAGTGATAGAATTTGACCTGCAGATTTCTGTCTATGTGGACAATCCAAGTACAAATTATGGAGAGATAAAGTGCAAAATTCTGAATGGTAGGTACATTGCATATGCCATCACCCACAGCAGAAATAGCTGATTGTCTTATAGAAACAATATAATTGAACCTAGGTAATGCTTAATAATATTTCAATTCATTGGCATTGTTCTAAATATTGCCAGGTCTTCTTGCTAATCCCTCAGTGTGCCAAACAGAATTTCGCATGAGGGCTTCTTCTCTGCTCTTTCTTCTATCTGGAATACTTTCTATGCAGCTGTTTTTCTCTATAACTCCTTCTCTCCCTGTTTACAGATTTCTGTGAAAATGTTATGTCAGTAGAATAGCTGCTGCTAAGCACCCCATACAAAATGGCATCTTCTAATCATCCTTAATCCTTCTTTTCCCCCTCTTACTCAGCTTATTTTTCTCCTAGAATGTAACTCTTGTTCTTTGCTGAATTGCAAGAGTCTAGAACACTGCCTGGCACATCATAGACTCTGAGTAATTGTTGAATGAATGAATGCAGCCTGGAAACATTATCTCTCAACCTCACAAGACAAGAATTATCTATGGCCTAGCTCTAGGTCTGGTATGTTCTTTGGAAGGAATTAAGAGTAGCCATAAGTAGAACTTATTGAGTGCCTGCCATTTTTGTTCACTTCATTTCATATCATTTTATCTTTATAGGAATCCTATGATAGCAGTTTAATCTCCAATTTAGAGATGAGTAAAAGGTAGCTCAGAAAGGTTTAACAACTTGGCCAAGGCCACTCGCCTAGTAAGAGGCAGAGTCATTACACCAAACTTCATCCTTGTGACTTCAAAGCCAAGGCTATGCTAATACACCAAGCTAACTCTCAGAATAAGAGCAAGCCTGGCAAGAGGTTACACTAATTACTGAGCAAAGCTTAGTGTAAAGATCAATAAGTGCTAGTTCACTTAATTAACTGGCAAAGACCTGGCTTTAAATTACAGTTCTATTCCTGAAAAGAACAAGGCATCAAGTTATCTTTCTTTTTTAAAAAAATTATATTTACTTGGGTATAGTTAGTATACAATGAAAATTCTCATTGCAAGTGTACAGTTTTAATGAGTTTGTCCACCAGCACAATTAAGATATAAAATCTTTCTGTCATTGCCAAGACCGGTTTGGCTCAGTGGTTAGAGCGTCAGACTGCAGACTGAAGGGTCCCGGGTTCGATTCCTGTCAAGGGCATGTACCTTGGCTGCGGGCACATCCCCAGTAGGGGGCGTGCAAGAGGCAGCTGATCGATGTTTCTCTCTCATCAATGTTTCTGACTTTCTATCCCTCGCCTTTCCTCTCTGTAAAAAATCAATAAAATATATTTAAAAAATAAATAAATAAAATAAAATATTTCTGTCATCCCTGAAAATTCCCTTGTGTGTTTTCATAGTCAAATCCTTGCTTCCTCCACCTCAAGCCCCAGATAATTACTGATCTGCTTTGGGTCTCTGTAGATTTTATTTTGTATATTTTAGAACTTCATATAATCAGAATCAGGCAGTCTGTACTATTTTGTACTGCTTTTTCTGTACAGCATAATGTTTTTGAGATTCACCATGCTGTTGTGTATACTACTAATTTATTCTTTTTCATTGTTGAATTGTTTCATGGTATGTCATTTTTATCTAGCCTCTTCTTGATGGACATTTGATTGTTTCACTTTGAGCTGTTATGAAAGAAGCTGCTGTCAACATTTATGTGCAAGTCTTTGTGTGAACATAGTTTTTATTTCTCTTGGGTGAATACTAAGCAATGAAATTACTAGGTTGTCTATGTAAACATAATACATCTACATTGAACTTTATATACAACTGTCAAAATGTTTTCAAAAGGAGTTGTGCCATGAGATATTTTTCACTGTTGGGTTTCTCATTTATAAAACAAAAGTGTTTGAATAGATGGTTTCTGAATTTCCTTCCAATGTTTTGGGATTCTAAGACTTGCTGTGCTAGATCTCTGACCTTTCCTGTCTTGAGGTACCATTCTTTCTTCTGCTTTTGCATATCTTAATTTTTATACATTTATATAATTCCTTTCAGTGTCAATGATGATGGTGATGATAAGATAAATCTCTCTCTCTCTTTCTCTCTCTTATTTTTTTTTGAGAAATTATGTGTCAGGCACAATGCTAAGTGTTTTACTAAATTTTCTCATTCAATCCTTATAATACCATTTTCAGTTGATGCTATTTTTATAATCCATATTAATGATAAAAGAAACAAAAAAAATACACAACAAAACCTAAAGCTCAGAAAATTGAAGTAACTTTCCCAAGTAAACAAGCTATTAAATGATAGAATAAAGAAGCAAAATTGGGTCATCCCTGATCTCTTCTAAGTTATTAATTTTCTGGCCCTTGCTCTAATTTCTTGGTCCCCACATCTTTGTTTTTTATGCAGTCCTAAGGACTGTCGGGCAGTATTCTGGACCTCAGTCTCCTCAATGCTGTTTATCAGTTGTTCTTTCACACCTTGACATGACATCAGTGTTCAATGACCCAACAACTTTGCAGAAGGCAACAAAAAAAGCAATTTAGAGAATGAGGCAGGCTTAAGATCATCTTACTTATGTCAGCTCCATTAAGTTTTTATTAACAGTCAGAATGGGGTTTCTTGAATCAGCATAATGCCAGTAAGCATTGCTTTGAAAAAAAGAAATACTTAGCTAATAAGATATCTTACTAAATTTTATTTTAATCTAGAGAGCACAGTCAGTTCCAAGCATTATAGAGGTCAATGCCCATTTTGCACTGGACAATTAGCATCCCCCTTCTCATCAAGTGGTGAAATTGCCATGTTAGCTTTTGCAGGAGGCAGAACATATTATTGTCTCTTCAAGCTTTCTATGCAGTCATCATTAAGCATAACAAGAACTCAAATATTGAGCATTATAATTTAGATTAGTAAAGTATTATGTGAATATCCTAAGCATTTCCCATTCGGTTATTTTTAGTATAGTCTTATGAACCAAATGCCAAGACTGTATCAATCTCCTTCTTCACATGCTCATATAATGTTTATACTGTATTATGTGGCTTGTGAGTAAACCCTTTATTGCATCCACATTATTTATAGTGCTAATCAACCAATACCATTAAAAATATTTATTGACTTTAAAGAGCCCTGATGGGAGTTCTAAAATAGCTTTTCCTGAAAGGACCTCTGCTTTATATCTAGAGAATTGAGGCGTCAACTCAAATCCCTACTTCCCCATGAGCCTATTCTAATTTTCACTCTTCTCAATATTTGAGTTTCTTGATCATTTATAGTCACTCTTGAACATTTTAAAATTAATTATATGCTGTGTTTTATCACTTGTAGGGAGGTATTATGGTATATAAGAAAAAATATGAACACCGACTTCAGACAAATACTGACTTTAACTCCAAAAATAATGTGACTCTGGATTAAGTCTCCATCTCCTCTCTAGGTCTCAATTTCTTCATCTTAAAAATTAGATAGTAGTGATCATAAATTATGGTAATAATAGCTGAGTCACAAAGTTCTTGCAGGCAATAAGTGATCTAACGTATGAAAATGAGCATGCAGTGAATGTTAAAGAAATTGTAGTCCCTCATCTTTTTCGCCATGTGGAGATTTCTCTGAGGCAGAGCCATTTCTTATACCTCAGGACATAGCAAATCCACTTATTAATTTAAAAAAATTAATATAGCACCTATATGTACTAAGAAATCAACACGGTACTGTGAATATAGTCATGAACAAATCAGCCATCCCTTTCCTTGTTGGCTTATGGTCTAGCAAAGAATGTAGACATATAGGAAGTAAAAATATAACCACATGTTTTCACAAACATTTGGAACATACTAGTATAGAAGAAGGAGTTCTCTATGCTTTTAATAAAATCAAGGATGTAAAGCAATTTATTCCTAGACTCCTGCTAGATAATAGAAAAATCATATTTATGATGATGCCTTCTCTTCTCACTCTCTGATCCTGGAGGCATATTATAGATATAGTCTAGATTTCCTTTTTGTTTTCCAGTCATGTTACAATCATGACTGCTTAAAAATAGTTTATAGTAAAAAAAAAATTTTTAAGAGTCCATATTTCAGAGTTGTTATAGTTTTTGGTCACTTTTGAAATCTGAAGCATTCTGATTGGCTGATATTGTCAGCATTACCATCACATATTCCTTGCGTGTTTACAATATGCTAAGGACTGCTTTAGATCCCTAAAAATTATTTTGCATTAAATAAACATATAATTTAGATGGAGAATCAACATGCATGCAGTTAATTGAAAAGATATTTTATAATACAGAGCAAGCCTATTTCTAGTCAGGGAAGTTTAAAAACAACCAAAATTAAATAAAATACAAAAATTCTTTCATAAGAACACTGAATATCTGGCATGCAATAGCAAAGGATTATTTAAGACCTAGAATTTAGAGAGGTGAGCAGATCACTGCTTTGGCCTTGAGGGCATTTGCCAAAGTAGTTTAAATTAAGCTGTCAAACACAGCTGTGGGCTTGAAGGGCTCAATACAAAAGAGAAAGGAGTGCAAGTTCAGAGCCTACCCAAATTTGCAAAATCCATAGTCAAGACAGCAGTGCTGGTCTCTCTGCTAAGGCACCAGACCTGGTCACCATCACATGTGATGTTGGGCAGATGGGTCAGGAGAAGCCAAATAAAGTCAGAGACCTAGAATGCATCAAGTTAACCATCAAAGTGCTTATTGTCGGGAGAGAAGGAAATCTAAGTTTGAAGTGCTGGGCTAGACCAAGTGCTCAGACCAGAGGAAGCAGGCTCAGAATGGAGAGTAGGAGGAGAACCTAGCTGCAAGTGTTTATAGTTAGGGTGTGGGCTGCTGGATCTTGTAAGGCTAATGAGCCAAGCTCAGTCTGAACCTATGATATCAACCAATAATAAAGGAAAAAATTATTCAATATGTGGTCCTTGCATTGTTAGAAATATTTGATGAAAAATTACATTTCATTTTCTACTTCATCCTCCTCCCACAATTCTAGCTCTACTACAGAGTTAAATACAAAATGCTGAGCTATTACCACAAAAGAAAAGAAACATCAAATATACATACTACTATGTATGTCTAAAAATAGAAAATTTTCTACATTTTCAAAGCAATGGTAAATATCAAGAAAATATTAAGAGACTCAATAAAAAAGTTCGTATGTTGAAAAGTCAAAAAAATGTTGAAAATGTATTTGTAGTAAATATACAAGGTTTAATATTTGAATACACAAATAAAAGTAAATCTGAATAAAATGTTAAGATTCTAAACATGAAGATATATTTATAAATATAACTAGATAATAAATTTAAGGGATGTGCTAATGTATTAATATTTCTTGAGCATTTACTATGTGCTAGATATCATGCTATATACTTTACACATATTATTTCATTTAATCCCCAGAAAGCTATAAACTAAGTTCTATGTAGAGCCCTAGTTCATAGATGAGTAAATAGGCAAAAAGAGGCCAGCTGGCTTTGGGACTGAATTTTATTTCTCAATTTCCTTTGTATTAATTGAATTTGGCTTTTTTTTATTCTCATTATTTTTATCAAGGAGTCAGTAAATATTTGTTATGTATGATAATACATAATAATAGTTTTAGACTCATTTCATGTATATGTATTATCTTTACCATTCTAGCATATTAGAAATAATGTGAACAAATAAAAATATATTTTAAATTATTGAATTAGAATATTATAAAAAGTCAAACTTTTCTATGTAATTTATAAGAATCTAATAAAATCTTAAAATTAAAACCTTAAAAATTTTTGAACCTTAGGCAAGAATGTTAGCAAATAATTTTAGAGGGACTGAAACAAAATTCTTTTCTTGTGTGTGTGTGTGTGTGTGTGTGTATAGGAGAGGGAGTGTTTGTTTTGTTTGTTTATTTTTTTGGTATACTCTTTTGTGCTTTTTAAAGGCTTCCCAATCCTCTTTAAAAAAAAATACTTTTTAGATCTTGAAACCCAAGAATTTAATTTCTAATTAACTTTATAAAGGTCTACATGCATTGCAAGGATTTGGTAATGTATTTAATAGAAGATAATTTAAGAATATTTTGTTTATTAAAGCTCACAAAAAAATAACACATAAGACTTGAAAACCAATTGATTCCAACATCTGTCATGTTGGACTGAGTATGTAAAACCACCGTTTGAATACAAATTGAGTTTTGGCTGGTGAACAGGTTCATATTTCAGAAATGGTTGACCTGAAGAACATTTTGAGGATAAATGTTTTTTACCTTTTCCAAACATTTATGCTGATTGAAGCCTGGGCAAGTTTAAAAGCAGAGAGGAGAAAGCTCTTGAAAAGGGAGGGATTGAAGATACTGGAGAAAATTGAGCTATTATTATCACAGCTGAACCCTTGCATATTCAATTTCTCCTTTCCCTTCTTCATTTTCATCAAATCTGTCAACTCCTCTTATACAGTCTTTCTCTACACCATTTTTAACTTGTTCCCATTACCCCTCCCCTGTTTTTATTGCTAGCATATTAATTTAGGCCTTGATATCCTTACTCATAGACTATTATAATCCTAATATATAAAAACCCAGGGTCCGTAATCTCCAAAACCACTGAAAGCTCAAGCAACTGGAAGTCAGTACTGGGTTGCCATGGCGACCCAGACAGACTGCTGCCACTTCAACACCTCGACCTAGCACTGACTTCTGAGGGGGCTATGGATCAGGCCAGGAGAGAGGCACAGAGAGAAAGAGGCAGGGTCTGATCTGTAGCCTCTGTGGCAGCTATTGATCAGCACTTGCCTTCTCTTTCTCTCTGGGCCAGGCCAGCAGGCATGCCTCTCTTTCTCTCGGGCCTCCACTGGGGCTGCTGATCAGGCTCCAACCTCTCTGATCAGGCCCATTTATTGGCCTGGAGACACTGACTGGCATAGAAACCAACCAATGAGAACCAAAACTGAGTGATATATGAGAAGCCAATGGCTGCCTAAGAGGTGGAGCTTTTGATGCTGATTGGCATCAAAACCGACCAATCAGAACCTAATCTGAGTGAACTGTGAAGGCAGAACCTCAAGTTGGGGCTGAAAAGGGCTTTTAAGGGTAGTAGCTATTTGGTTTAAAGTGTAAGAAAGTGGTTCAATTTTTAAATGACCAGTTTGGCAATATAGTGCATATATTTGGCCATCAGTCCAGATATAAGGATTATGTTTTTTTATCTGTCAAGAGTATCTCCTCCTGATGAAAAAGGTCCCCCCACCCCATTTAAGCAATCCTATCCTATATAATCTATTTATACTACTAAAAGGGTAATATGCTAATTAGACCAGGTCAACAGGCCATCTTCTGGACATTCGACTTCCTTCTGGACAAAGCCATGGTGGTGAGGGCCAAGGAAGAGGCTGTTAGGGGCAATCAGGCCAGCAGGGGAGGACAGTTGGGGGCAAGATCAGGCCAGCAGGGGAGGGCAGTTGGGGGCAAGATCAGGCTGCCAGAGGAAGGCAGTTGGGATAACCAGGCGGGCAGAAGAGAGCAGTTGGGGGTGAAATCAGGCCAGCAAAGGAGAGCAGTTAGGGGTGATCCGATAGGCAGAGGAAATTGGGGGTGATATCAGGCTAGCAGGAGAGAGAAGTTAGGAGGTCAGATTAGACTGACAGGGGAGGGAAGTTAGGGGAGATCAGGCAGGCAAGGAGAGAGGTTAAGGGCAATCAGGCAGGGAGGAAGAAAAGTTAGGAGCAATCAGGCAGGCAGGCATGTGAGTGGTTAGGAGCCTGCAGTCCCAGATTGTGAGAGAAATGTCCCACAGGGATTGGGCCTAAGCTGGTGATTGGAGAGGGTGTAGGCTGGGCTGAGGGAACCCATGCCCCTTCATGAATTTCTTGCACTGCGCTACTAAGTACTATCTAATAAAAGAGTAATATTCAAATTTGACCATACCTTCGCTACACTACCAGTCAATCAGGAGTGGGGGGCAGGGCTGAGTGGTGCGGGATAAGGGGGTGGGGCTGTACCTAGCAGCGATGGTGGGCCCCCTGATTGATCGCAGCAGCATGGTGGCAGGCCTACAGCCAGGTCTGGACCAGGCTGTAAGCTGGGGCGGGTAACCCCCTCAGTGAGGTGGTTGGCCTACAGCCTGATGTTGCCTGCTATGTCCAGGTGGTGGCGACTGGGAGTGTGCAGTTTCAGCAGGCACCTCCTGATGTTGCCCATTGAGTCCAGGTGGCGATCGGTATGGGTCAGGAAGCATAGATAGTGTCTGACATTTCCCATGGGTTCCAGGTGGTGTTGGGACCAGAGAGGCCTGGAGGACAGTGCCTGATGTGGCCCAGGAAGTCCAGGTGGCAATTGGAACTGGGCAGTTCCAGCAGGCAGTGCCTAACGCTGCCTGCAGGGTCCAAGCAGTGATTGGCACAGGGCAGTTCCAGCAGGAAGCTCCTGAAGTTGTTTGAAGTGTCCAGGTGGCAATTGGGACTGGGAAGTTCCAGCAGGCAGCACCTAACACTGCCCGCAGGGTCTAGGCAGCCATTGGGATCCAGCAGTTCCAGCAGGCAGCTCCTGACATTGCCTGTGGGGTCCAGGTGGCGATCAGGACTGGGCAGTTCCAGCAGGCAGCTCCTGATGTTGCCTGTGGGGTCCAGGCATAGATCAGGATCAGGCAGGCAGCATGGACAGCGCCTAAGGTTGCTGGGGGTCCATAGGCAGGGGTAACCCAGGTCTCTGGGATCACTGTCTGCCCCTGGGCCGCCTGAGGACCCTGGTGGAGCAGGCTTGGGTTGAACATTTTAATGAAAATGGGATGCCTTTGTCCGACCCCACCATGCCCTGTCCCTGGAGAGGAGAGGGAAATAGGCAGTTAGGAGGCACCTGGGCTCCAAAGTGGCTTGCAACAACCTGCAGGAATGCTACCAGGAAGAGGTCCTGAATCATGAGGATGCAGAGAGCTGGCTGATGGAGGTGAGCAAAGGTGCAGCTGAGGCGGCTCTTGCAGGCTCTGAGGTGGAAAAGTGCATCTACAGCCTGATGGAGAAAATCTCCTTTCTTCTTTTTTTTTTTCTTTTTTAATATTTATTGTTCAGTTTATTAATTACATTGTTTCCCCTTTTTATCCCCCTATAGCTTCCTTCCACCCTGTACCTATCCCACCCTCTACCCTCCCCTCCCCCTCCCCACTGTCCTCTCCCATTGTTGCTAGATTTTTGTCCAGTCTCTTGCTGCACTTCCCACATCCCTTTTCTGCCCAAGAATTTTCAGTCCATTCCCTCTCTATGTCCATGTCTCTGTTATATTCACCAGTCTATCCTGTTCAACAGCCTGTCAATTCACTTGATTTTTATGTTCATTTGTTGATAGATGTGTATTTGTTGTTGCTAGTTTGCACTTTTACCTTTTTCTTCTTCCTCTTCTTAAAGAATATCTTTCAGCATTTCATATAATGTTGGTTTGGTGGTGATGAACTCCTTTAGCTTTTTCTTATCTGCGAAGCACTTCATCTGACCTTCAATTCTGAATGATAGCTTTGCTGGATAGAGTAATCTTGGTTGTAGATCCTTGCTGTTCATCACTTTGAATATTTCTTGCCACTCCCGTCTGGCCTGCATCGTTTCTGTTGAGAAATCCGCTGACAGTCGTATGGGTGCTCCCTTATAGGTAACCAACTGTTTCTCTCTTGCTGCTTTTAATATTCTCTCTTTGTCTTTTGCTCTTGGCATTTTAATTATGATGTGCCTCGGTGTGGTCCTCTTAGGGTTCCTATATATTGGGGTTCGGTGCACTTCTTGGAATCCTAAGTCAATTTCTTTCACCAGGTGTGGGAAGTTTTCAGTCACTATTTCTTCAAATAGGTTTTCATTGTCTTGGCCTCTCACTTTTTCTGGCACCCCTATAATTCGGATGTTGGTATGCTTGAGGTTGTCCCAGAGGCCCCTTACACTATCTTCAATTTTTTGGATTCTTTTGTTTTCTTGCTTTTTCAGCTGAGTGGATTTTACCTCTTTGTATTTCAAATCTTTAACTTGGTTCTTGGGGTGCTCCAGGGCACTTTTAGGTCTTTGTATAATATTTTTTGTTTCAGTCAGTGTGTGCTTAATTTCTGGTTGGTCCTTTTTCATATCCTTGAGAGTCTGCTTTATATCCTTGAGGGTTTCTTTCATTTCCTTGTAGGACTCATTCATTTCCACGTTGGTCTTAATAATTTCTTTGCAGCTCTCGTTTATATCCTGGAGGGTGTTGTTCATTTTCTTGTAGGACTCACTCATTTCCTTTGTGGTCTTGCTTATTTCCTTATAGGCCTCGATCTTTTGTTGGAACCTCTTAAAAAACCCTATAACCGTGGTTCTGAATTCCATGTCTAGTCGTTTTTTTTCCCTCCATTTCTTTCACATCTGATTTCTTTCCATGTTGCTGCTTGGTGGCTGCTTCCCTGAGTTGGTCAATTAGCTTTGTGTGGTAGACGTGCTACAAGGGACAGTGGCTCAGCCTCCCCAGTTACCTGAGGTGGATATGGGTTGCACAGTCTTGCTGAAGTGAAGCTCAGGTTAATCGTTGTTAGCACTTGGAGGGTTGACCTCCAGGCCAATTGTCTGTGAAGCTCAGCTGTGCTCAGGTTGGGTGGGCGGAGTCTCCGGGTCAAGCAGACAGTGTTAGCTCTGCCCTATGCGGCCCCAGGGACTCTGTGCCGGGGGCAATGGCCGCCAGCACCTCTGAGAGAGAGCCGCTATGGAGCTCCACCGCCGGTTGCCGGGGAATTCAGACTTTCCCAAAATGAGTCTGCATGCGCAGTGTCTCACCCAGGATCGTAAAACAAAGCAGTCTGACGGTTTTCCGAATGAGAGGCAAGTCGCGGTGCGCTCCCTGCGCCGTCACGCAGCCGAGCTGTTCGCGCGAGCTGCCTTCTCCACAAGCCGGGAGACCCGGCAGCACCCGATCTTCGGCTTGCCCTCCCACTGTTCAGTTTTCACCCCGTGTGATAGTGGGTTCTCTGGACTTCGCCCAGAGCTGGAGAATCAGTCAGTGGGACGCCTTTGTCTCCCCATTCGAGAAAACTGGCCGGTTTTCAGCCGCCCGCCCTCTCCGCGGCGTGCGCTCCAAACCTCTCTCCTGGCGAATCTTTCATCGCCGTCCGCTGCCGCTCCTCTGGGTCACAGTGTCTTATCTTCACTTTTATCTGTGGAATTTTCACTTGGCGAGCTTTCTGGTGATTCTGGAAGGTGTTTGTTCTTTCGTTAAGTTGTAGTATTAAAATTGCTGATTATGACGGCAAGATAGGTGTTTTGCCTTTGCCGCCATCTTAGTTCTCCCAAAATCTCCTTTCTGAAGAAGGTGCACAACGAGGAGATTGCCAAGCTGCAGGTGCAGATCCAATATGCTCAGATCTCTGTGGAGATGGACCTGTTCTCCAAGTCTGACCTCTCCACCATGCTCAAGGACATCCACACCCAGTACAAGAAGCTGGCTGCCAAGAACATGCAGAATGCTGAAGAATGGTACAAGAGCCGCTTCACCATTCTGACTGAGAGCTCTGCCAAGAACACCTATGCAGTATGTGCCAGCGACTGCTCAAGGCCAAGACCCTGGAGTATGAACGAAGCACTGGGAACACAGCTGCGAGAGTTGGAGAATAAGCAGAACTCTGATGTTAGTGCTATGCAGGACATGATCAACAAATTAGAAAATGAGTGGAGAACTACAAAGAGTGAAATGGCATGGTGTTTAAAAGAATACCAGGACCTCCTCAATGTGAAGGTGGCTTTGGACATTGACATTACAGCTTACAGAAAACTCTTGAAAGGTAAGGAAACCCTGCTCAGTTTCAGCAGCATGGGAAGCATAGCCAGAGGCTACTCCCAGAATTCCCAGGTCTTTGGTGATCTGCTTTCAGTGGTTTACAGACCAGCTCCTATTTGATGTCTGCTCACTCCTTTCCTTCTTAATACTCCTACCACGTCCAGGAGGAGCAGATTGAGGTAGAAGAGACCTTTGAGGCTACAAAAGCCAAGGAAAATAAGGATGAACCCCCTTCTGAAGGAGAAGCTGAAGAGTAGGAGAAGCAGAGGAAGAGGAAGGAGAAGAGGAAGAAGGGGCCAAGAAAGAATTTGAGGATGCAACGGAGGAAGGAGGTGAAGGTGAAGGAGAAGGAGAAGCTGCCCAAAGAGATGAAGGTGTTGGGGAGGAGTAAGCAACCAAGAAGAAAGATTGAGCCCCCCCCACCTTCCTTAATTATTTCAGGAATAATCCTCCCAATAATCAACCCCATCACCAACCAAGCAGTTGAGTCCCTTATAATATATGAATTAAACTCAGACATTAAATGTTATGCTATGACTTTTCTCCTTGTACAGAGTGTCAGTTTGCTTGCAGAGTGGCTTCCTGGCTTGCTGCCAGCCTGTGCATGGTCCATGCTTATGAGTTCAGAATCTATGACAATGTGAATAATTCAGATGTTTACAATAAAAACTCATGAATACAGGAATTTACTGATGTTAACGTTAAAATTCATGGAAAAAAATAGTCCTTTGAATCTTTGGTGGTTAGAAATTAAAGACCTCAAATCATGTGCAATAAACAGTAAATAAAGTTATACTGAATGGCAAAAAACAAACAAACAAACAAACAAACAAACAACACAACACATTAGGGGCCAGGAAATGTTCAAACACCTGGGAACCGATCCCAGTTCAGGAAGGGAAGTCACAGGATGTATATTATTGCTAGAAATACTGTATTTCCTACTACTTACAACATATACAATGTAATGTATTAGATGCCTTCCTATTTCATGAAGTATGTATTCTTATAGGTAATACTGGTAGATATGTTATAGTTATGGCAGTATGTCATATACTATCTATATTAATAAAAGGGTAATATGCTAATTAGACCATGAGACATTCTAGAAATCATTCAGGATAAAGCGATGGTGGCGGGGCGGGGCAGAGGCAGTTATGGGTGATCAGGCCAGGAGGGGAGGGAAGTTGTGGGTGATCAGGCTGGCAGTGGGGTGCAGTTGGGGGCAAGCAGGCCAGCATGAAGAGTGGTTAGAGGAGATGAAGCAGGCAGGCAGGTGAGCGGTTGGGAGCCAGTAGTCCTGGATTGCAAGGGGGTTGTCCAACTGCCAGTTTAGGCCTAATCTCACAGGGGTCTCAGATTAGAGAGGATGAAGGCCAGGCTAAGGGACACACACCCTCCACCACCACTCCCCTTGCACAAATTTCATGCACTGGGCCACTAGTCTTATATAATAAAAGGGTAATATCCAAATTGACCAAACAGAAGAATGACCAGTTGCTATGATGTGCACTGACCACCGGAGGGCAGATGCTCAGTGCAGGAGCTGCCCCATGGTGGTCAGTGTACTCCCACAGGGGGAATACCACTCAGACAGATGCCGGGGTCAGGGTTGGTGAGTGCAGCGGCAGTGGCAGGAGCCTAAGCCATCAGTTAGGTATCCCCGTAGGGCTCCTGGATTGCGAGAGGGTGCAGGCCAGGCTGAGAGATCCCCCAACCCCTGGTGCATGAATGTTGTGCACTGGGTCTCTAGTAAGTTATATTTTATTTCCTTGTTTCTGGTTTCTCTTACAATTTGTCCCCAAAAACCCCTAGACACATCTTTTTAAAGAACCACCTTCTGCATATAACTCTCCTACACGGCATTTTTATTTTTAACTAGAGGCCTGTTGAATGATATTCGTGAAAAAATATACCTTCCCTCCCCTGGGTTTGCTCCTGGGCTGTCAGAAGCCTGCAAATCCTTCAGGCCAGGGCACCACTCCTGTAGCTCCCTCCGCCACCTCCTTTGCCCCTCATAACAGGCATCCTGCTACTCCCGGCTGCTTGACGCTGGCATATGCAAATTAACCCACCATATTGTTGGGTTCATCTGCATACTCACTCCTGATCGGCTGTGGGCATAGAGGGGATACAGTCAATTTGCATGTTTGTATATTATTAGGTAAGATGGCCTCTGAATTTGAACTCCTTAGTTGATTGATATTAGACATTGCCATAGTGGATTGGTAACTGCATACATCTGGTCTAATTTGCCTGCTTTTCTGGCATTGGTTCCAACATTCCTGGAAGGTGGCATATTTTCACTTACTGTCTTAATACTCTCCAAGAATATTTTACATTTTCCTGGCTGCATGGTTTTTGTTCAGATAATTATCAGTTTTCCCAAATTTTTATTTTCCATTTTTATAATGTACTAGAGAGCCAGTGCACAAATTCATGCATGGGTATGGTCCCTCAGCCTGGCTGGCGATTGAGGACTATGGGGGGGCTGGCTGGCCGGGGGTAAAAACTTCAGGAGGTTGCCCCCCCCCCATTGGAGCTGATCAGAGCAGGGGTGGTGAGACCAGCTGGCTAAGGGGGAGAGCCTGTGGCAGGTTGGCTGTGATAATGCACTGACCACCAGGGGGCAGCTCATGAGTTGAGCATCTGTCTCCTGGTGGTCAGTGTGTTTCATAGCAACTGGTTCACTGGCCATTCTGGTCATTCACTCGTAAGGCTCATTTAGGCCAGTGATTGGCAAACTCATTAGTCAACAGAGCGGCAAACTGCGGCTCGCATATGGCTCACAAGCCGTAGTTTGCTGACCAGTAGCTTAGGCTTTTATATATATACGAGAGGCCTGGTGGACAAAATTTGTGTATGGAAGGGTCCTTTCAGCCCAACCTGCACCCTCTCCAATCCGGGACCCCTTGAGGATGCTGACTGCCAGTTTAGGCCCGATCCTGTGAATCAGGCCTAAACTGGCAGGTGGACATCCCTCTCACACTTGGGACTGCTGGCTCCTAAATGCTCACCTGCATGCTTGCCTGATTGCCCCCAACTGCCCCCTGCCCCCGCTGGTTTGGTCACCTCTCACTGCCCCTCCTGTGGACTGGTCACCCTCAAGTGTACCCCTGGGAGCTTGGTTGCCCCAAAATGCCCCCCTTCTGCCAGCCTAGTCACCACATGAAGTATGCTCTTCAGAATTTTGGTCTTCCCTCACCAACCCCCCTTCCAGCCTGGTCGCCCCATGCAGCCTGCCATTCACTTGTTTGGTTGTCCCTCACTAACTCCCCTGCTGACCTGATCACCCAATGCAGCCTGCTGCTCAGTCATCCATCTGGTTGTTTAGGCTGTGACAGTCCCTGACTTTTTATATATTAGGACTAATGGCCTGGTGCACAAAATTCGAGCATGGGGCAGGAATCCCTCAGCCCTGACTGCACCCTCTCTAACCCAGGACCCCTCAGGGGATGTATGATTGCAGGATAGGGCCTCAACTGGCAGTCGGACATCCCTCGCATAATACAGGACCTCTGACTCCTAACCGTTCACCTGCCTGTCTGTCTGATAGCCCCTAACCACTCTGCCTGCCTGTCTGATTGCCCATGAGTATTCTGCCTGCCTACCAGATTGGCCCTAATTGCTATCCCCTGCCAGTGTTATAACCCCTAACCACTCTCCCCTGCCAACCTGATGATCCCTAAGTGACTCTGCCTCAGCCCCCACCACCATGGCTTTGTCTGTAAGGATATCTAGAAGACTTCTGGTCTAATTAGTATATTATCCTTTATTAGTATTAGATAGATTTTAGGAAGATATAGGGTTGTCATAAAGTTTGTTTAGATTTATTTTGTTCAAATATGTTTTTATTGAAAGTTTTAGACACAGAGGCATATATATAGAGAGAAACATCAATGAGAAAGAATCATTGATTGGTTGCCTTATGCTCATCCCCTACTGGGGATGAAGCACACAACCCAAGAGTGACCTCTTGGTTCATGGGTTGACACTCAACCACTGAGCTACACCAGCTGAGCATCTTCTCTTTTAAATAAACTTTGTTTATCAGGGCAGTTTTAGTTTCACAGAAAACTACAGAGTTCCCATATAGCCCTTACCCACATGCATGCACACAGTCTTTCCCACTATCCATATTCCTTATCAAAGTAGTACATTTGTTACAATTGATAAAGTTACACTGACAAATCATTATCACAAATAGTCCATGGCTTACATTAGAGTTCACTCTTGATGTTGAACATTTTATGGGTTTGAATAAATGTATAATGGCATATATCTACCATTATATTTTCATGCAGAATAGTTCCACTGTCTTAAACATTCTCTCTGCCTTACTTATTCCTTCTTCTCTCTTTCCTGATCTTTGGCAACCCCTGACCTTTTCACTGTCTCCATGGTTTTGCCATTTTCAGAATGTACCATAATCGGAATCATATAGTATGAAGCTTTTACATATGAGCCTCTTTCACTTAGTAATATGCCCTAAAGTTTTTTCCATGTCATTTCAAGGCTTGATTGTTCATTTCTTTTTAGTGTTAAATAATACTGTAGTGTCTGGAATATTTATATTTATCCATTCAAGCACTGAAGAACCTTGTGGTTACTTCCAACTTTTGACAGCTATGAAATAAAGCTTCTAAGAATATGCATGTACAAAAGAAAAACCTTGATAATTTGCAGATATAAATAATATTTACCTCTGTTACTCCTGTCCTACAAACAATGTCCTATTTTTAACTAATAATTTAAGAATATTTTAAGAGACACAGAAAATCAAGAAAAAAAATTATGCTCATTGTCAAGAAGCAACGTAGCTACAGAACTCAAATATGATTCAGATGTTGGAAATATCAGATAGAAAATTTAGAATTATTATGATTATTATGTGAATATTTCTAGTAAAGAAAGCTAATAAAAATCATAAGCAGCTGGGGAGTTTCATCAGAAAGATGAAAACTCTAATAAATAAATCAAAATCATAGAGAGAATTATGATAAGAGAGTTGATTGCCTTTGGGTTATCAGTAGACTAGGCATAGACAAGGAGAGAATTATTAAGCTTGAAGATAGGTCAATAGAAATTATTCAAAGTGAAACACAAATAGAGAATAAAAGAATTAAAGAAAAACAAATATAATGTCTAAGAGCTATGGGACAATTTAAAATGGTCTAATACATGTGTAATGAAAATATAGGAGAAAGAAGGAAAATGTGGGAGAAAAAAAAACTTGAAGAGTAAGAAGAATAACAAACTTAATTAGAAATTATACAATTCAGAAAAGGATGGTGACATATTTAAAGTGTTATTGAAAAAAAAAAGTCAGTCTAGAATTCTTTACCAGCAAAATATTCTTAAAAACAAAGGAGACTTTGTTTGTATGTAAGGACTTTTACATACAAACAGAAACTGAATATATTTCCAAGACAACTATATTACAAGAAATGTTAAAGGAGTTATTCAGACAGAGAAACTACGATACTACATATAAATGTGTATTTTCAGAGAGGTGAAGGGTGCTAAACTTTGTGAAAATAAAGGTTAAATATAAGTATTGTTTTTCATTATTTTCACCACCATTATTCATCTTTAGCAGAAAGAGTGGCAATTGATTCTGGGTTTGTACAAGTGAAACATTTATACTAATAAAAGCCTAGATGGCCCTCATGCCCTCATGTGACACCCTCATGTCATCACAAGATGGCTGCCCCCATGTCATCACAAGATGTCTGCCACAAGATGGCCACCATAAGATGTTCACAAGATGGCCAGCAGGAAAGGGCAATGGTGGGCAAACAGGCCAGCAGGGGAGGGCATTTGGGGGCAACTAGGCTGGTACGGGAGGGCAGCTGGGGGCAAGACCAGGCTGGCAGGGGAGGGCAGTTGGGGGTGACCAAGCCTGTAAGGGAGGGCAGCTGGGGGTCATCAAGACAGCTGGGGAAGGCAGTTTGGGGTGATCAGGCCTTCAGGGGAGGACAGTTGGGGGTCAATCAGGCCAGCAG
This sequence comes from Antrozous pallidus, assembly GCA_027563665.1. Classification (NCBI taxonomy): domain Eukaryota; kingdom Metazoa; phylum Chordata; class Mammalia; order Chiroptera; family Vespertilionidae; genus Antrozous; species Antrozous pallidus. The sequence continues at coordinate 29,505,434 of CM050513.1, forward strand.
GGGAGCAGTTAGGGGACTATCAGGCTGGCAGGCAGAAGCAGTTAGAGGCAATCAGGCAGGCTGGCAGGAGAGTGGTTGGGAGCCATCAGTCCCAGATTATGAGAGGGATGTCCGACTGCAGGTTTAAGCCTAATCCCAGGGATTCTGGGTTTGTACAAGTGTAACATCTATACTGCAGTTGGACATCCTTTGAGGGGTCCCAGATTGGAGAGGCTGCAGGCTGGGCTGAGGGGCACCACTCCTTTGCATGAATTTTGTGTACCTGACCTCTAGTATGATAATATTAGCACAAAGCATGAGGAAGGATTGGTGATTTACTGTTAGTAGACGCTTACATTACAAGTAAAGTGTTACTGTATTATGTAAAAGTCAATTCTAATTAATTGAAGAATAATATTTTAAAACCTAGAACAATTACTAAAGAACTTTTAAAAAGAAATATAAATAATAATTAGGTCAGAACAAAAGAGAAACAGACTCAAAGATACAAAGAACAAATGAATGATTATCAAAGTGAAGGGAAGCAGAGGAAAAAAGTGAAATTGGTAAAAGGAATAAGACATACTGATTTTCAGTTATAAAATAATTAAATCATGGCATGTAATGTACAATAATATAGTCAATAGTACTGTAATGATTTTGTACAGTGACATTTACTAGATTTATTGCAGTGACCACTTTGTAAGGTATATAAATGTTGAATTACTCTGTTGTACACCTGAAATTTATACAGTATTATATGTCAACTATACTTTAATAAAAAATATAAACATCACCAGTAATACATATGGATATCATATTCTGCTGATTTGATGTACCTAGAATAATACTAATTTCTGTGGTATTCTTAAAAACAAAATACTTTAATCTAATTGTGAAAAGATATCAGACAAATCCAAATTGAGGAATATTCTATAAAATATCCAGGTTATATTTTTCAAAAGTGTCAAGGTCATGAAAAACCAAAGAAGACAAGAATGAAAAACTGTCATTTATAGGAAGTTAAGGGTATATGATAACTAAATGCCTACTTTAGTTATAGGAAGTGACTAAAACTGATGACATATTAATAAAGTCTATTACTTAGTTAATATTGTTACACTCATGCTAATTTATTAGTCTTGGTAAATAATTCTATAGTTGTTTAAGATGTTAAATAAAAGGAAGTTGAGGGGAGGGCATATGAAACTCTGTTTATGTTTTCAATACTCAGTTAATCTAAAATAATTCTAAATAACCTTTATCAAAACTTTAAAAAATAAAATTAATAATTAAGTCAGAAATATCCTCTTTTTGTTCACCTCATTCTATTCAGTATAAAATTTTTGTCACTCTGCATTTTCATTTATTTTTTTTAATTTCAAATTTGATTTTATATATTGATGTTCATTAAAATATGGTAGAATATGTTATTGTTGTTATTATTATTTTTTTAAAAAATTTTATTGATTTTTTTGCAGTATAATAGTAGTACATGTTTTCCTTTCCCCCTCCCCTTATCCTCCCCCCAGCCTCCCCTACCCCCCAGCACATATCCCCAGCTTCCCCCCCTCCCCGCCCCAGTGTCTTTCATTCATTGGTTATGTTCATATGCATGCATACAAGTCCTTCAGATGATCTCCCCCCGCATCTGCCTCCCATCCACCCAAGCCTTCCCCTGTAGCTTGACAGCCTGTTCAAGGCCATCCTGCCTCTATATCAATCACTCTCCCCTGTTTCTTTTCTTCAAAAATATCTTGCCTCTGCATACTAGAAATAAATGTATAAGAACAAAAAATGTTTCAGTCTCAGTTTCAATGTCCAACTGTTCTGAGTCCCAGTTTCAGTGTCAAATAATTCTTTATGTGTATAAGTCAGCAATGGTATCCAGATGGTGGACACATCATGTCAGCATTTTCATTTATAGAGGACTTTTCCTTTTATAGATCTTATAGATCTGTCTGCAATAGTTTCATATTGTAGAGATTTTTATGGGTTATTCACTTTGGCCATTCCACACTCATATTAATTGAGCCTCAATTTAATAAAATAGACATAAGGATAAATCAAAAGTTTGGCAATTAAGTATCCAATATTTATTTATTTGTTCTTCTGGTTTATGTTATGATAGTCTATGCTTTTGATGGCAAATAGAAAATATTCAAATTTAAATGACCTTGGCAAATACATGTACAGGATTTGAAGTTAGACAGGATTTGAATGTAGGCTTGTCTAAGTTGCTTAATATTTTTGAACCTAATCTTCAAAAGAGAAAGCTATTTAGATAATTTGCTGGAGTCAGTAATTACATGTAGAACAATTAGCATGGTATTCAGCATTCAGTTCATTAATGGGGATTTATCTTATCATCAAGAGAACAAAATGGTGGAAAGAATTATTGATCAAGAGTTGGGACAACAGTTTCTCTGATTCTGATTGGAGGACTGACTTCTGTGGGATCTCAGATTATTTGTGCAACCTTTCTGACTTTTCATTTTCTTATCTCTAAAATAAGGAAGTTTGAATAGTTCAGCTATTTAAGCATTCTTATAGCAACCCAACCCTTTGTGTAAATGAAATCTTAGACAAAAGGTTAGTGTTTGAAAATGATAAAGCAGAGCTGGTGGAGTTGAACCCATCCACCTCCCCACTCACTGCCTCCCATGCTGTTCGAGGCACCTCCTATGATGGTATGGACTCAGCAGAGCACAGCAATAGATAATTGCCAAGATACTTTAGAACGAGTCTCTCTGTTCTATTGATATTTGTAGTTTATCAACGAAATGATTTTCTATTAAACCAATTGTTTAATGTGCTCAGAATGTGCCCAAGCAGTAGTCATTTTAACAATAGCAATAGGCAGACATAATCCATTTTAACCATTAAATACATTTAGTGTTCCAATCCATTGCTCCAAACTCATTAAAGATTGAATCACTATGCTACAACACTTTAGTGTATACACCAGTATTCTATCACTTCATTTCCTTCAGAAAGGGGTCATCAACTTCATACAGGCCAAAATAGAATTTACAAAGTGAATAAGGTTAAAGTTTTATGAAATATTCTCATTTCTAAGTCAGATTTAATTAACTGTATACTGGGCTCTGTTCTCATTTTATCTTCAAAGAACCCATTATATGAGGTGTCATTAATGTCATTTTATAGTTGTGGAAAATATAACTCATCTTTAAGGAACTTACCTGAAATCACATTGGCTAAGTAGCAAGGCCAATATTTGAGTTTGCATTTCTTGATTTCACATCCAGTCTTCTTTATACTAAGCCATTTTAAGAGCCAGTAAAAATTCAGAAAGAATAATGCCCAGACTTTTCTTTATTGAGAATGTGTTCTCACTGTTCTGCCTCAGAATTCTAAGTAGTTCTGAGAAGCTCTCTGAATCATGCAATGACACACAGTTCATAAGTATTCAGGCCATCCTAGATTTTTCAAAGGCATAATGGGTAAATATTCTCTATGTTTCAAATTATAGAGCAAACATTTGTGTTCTAATATTAATATTTATTGATTTTTTAAGGTTCAATTAATAGTTCTCATGCTAATTCCTAAATCTTTAGAAAAGGCTTGCATTCATAAATAACAAATTGTGTTATTACCCACAACTGTTCCTATTTTCTATAGGCTTAAAAATTCTCTTTATTATGCAAGCCAAAATAAATGGCTGCTCACCAGTGTCTCAGTCTAATTCTGGCCCATTTTCTCACTTAATTCTTTATTTGCGAATGAAATGCTTGTCCAAAATAAATAAGGGACCTACTAAACTGCAGTGATTAACTGCAATGAGTTTCAGATTCCATTTACTTATGGAAATCGAGTAAAATCCAACACTTTAGTAAGACTGTTGTGATGTCAGCCACACAATTCAGCTGTTATAACTGCAGGAGTTACTACTTTAATATCACATTAGCACATTATTAACTCGAACCATGCCAAAGCAGTATGAAAATTAGCAATTTTCATTTTTTAAAAGAGACAATATGAACTTTTCCTGCTGCTTAAGTTTGTTTTATATGTATGTGTTACGGTGGAAGTGGCAATAGAGGATAAGTAAAGTGGAGTTATATTTTAAAATTAACCACAAGTTGTGTTTGCAAAGTGTGTGTATATTTAGAAATTAAATCTCAGGTATTTTTTAAAAATAAAAAATCATTTATTTAATATTAGATTTTTTATTTGTCCTTGTTAGCTGCCTGAAAATCTTTTCTGAAACAAGCTAGGTTAGAAATAAACAAGCAATCAAATAAATAAATGGAACACTCATACTTCATAATTTCCAAATCATATTTAGTTACTGAAGCCATATTAAAATTTTATTTTGAATGGGTGACTAAATTCCTTTCATAAATGTTGGCACCCATATTCTACTTTATTTGTATTATAATTTCAAATTGTAGAATCCTTTACAATTTTTAATGTACTTTAACACAGATTAGTATTAGTTCATTATGGAATATGATCTGAACAAATATCTATACCTTCATTAGGTTTTTGACACTTTAACATTAAATGGAATTCCCTCGGTTACACTAATTCATTTCCATTGTGTGACCTTGAAAAGTTATTACTCTAATTCTCATTTTTGTCATCTGTAAAATGGAAATAGCAAGTCTTACAAAATTGTTTTGAGGAATAAGTGAGGTAATCCATAAAAAATCTCAGGAGTGCTTGGAACATGACAGGCATCTATAAATACTAACTTTTCTATTATTATTGCTTTAAAAAAAAACTGGTAAATATCATTACATTACAGAAATGCACTGAAACTACTGTATTGCTGTCCTATCTAATAAAAGCCTAATAAGAAAATCGACCAAATGGTGGGACAATCTGTAGGTGGGGGGTGGGGCCGGTGAACAGATGGTGCCAGGCCAGCCAAGGTAGATGCCAGCGGTCAAAGGGAGGGGACTGTAATTGGGAGGCAGTAACAGTAGGGTGGCACATGGGCAGCAGGCGTAAGCTGTCAGTTGGACAACCCCTGGGGGCTCCTGGACTGTGAGAGGGTGTTGGCTGGGCTGAGGGACTCCCAAAGTGCACAGATTTTCATGCACTGGGCCTCTAGTATATAATAAACACCTGAATAATGTTAAATGTTACCATATTTCTTTAAATTGATTTTTTTTTTTGTTCATAATTGCTTCTTATTCCCTTTACTCATTTGGGTTCATTTTCTTTCTTGCCAATGTGTATCCTTTACTAATTCTTTTATGAGTAGTAAAGTTGTTTCTATTTTTAGCATCTGATAAATTCTTTATTTTTGCCTTCATTCCTACAGTGAATGAGGGTTTAGCTGTGGGGGAGACTCTGCCTGTTGACAGTGATAAAGCTGATGTCTACCAAATTGTCATTTCATGTGGGCCATCTGCCTTTCCTCTGTTGTAGCTTTGAGGGATCAGATAAAGGTTCCTCCTTAATCCTTGCTACTTTATACTTTCACTTAAACATTATATTATTTATAGAAGAGCCTCCTGATAACATTTATATCCTTTGTTAAAGTATTTTCAAATTAAAAAAAATATGGAAGCTGAAAGTTGACACTCTAAAAATTAAAATTTACAGACCCCTCCATCATCTCTTCTTCTTCCCCAACCCCTACCTTTTAGAGACGATGTACAATTTCAGAACCAGGATGTTTTTTATTGTAAAACTTTGCTGTTATACAATTCAAATACATAGTGTTGTTTTTTACAAATTACTGAAAAGTGGGCCTGATCTTTAGTTTGAAAATAGTCTGGCAAAACATCCTGAATATCTTGACTTTTTAAAATAATGGCTTACTGAAACTTATAAACAAACAGAATAAACAAGTTGGTTTTACAAAGAAATCCTACACACAGATACTTGCTTTCATAAGGGTAGTTTTAATGTTTCAATGTAATTATGGTTGATAGTACAAGACACAGGTAAAAAGGAGTGGGAAAGAAAAAAGCCAGGATAACTCAGAAAATTTAATTAGTTTCTCATGCAGCTATCCTACAATCACTTTCTTTCAACCTTCAGCATTTGCATTCTGATATGTAGGTGCACTACACAAATTAGCAATGAGTTTTACTCTTGACAATATCTATACTAATAACAGGGTAATATGCTAATTAGACCAGGAAACATCTCTGATGTCCTTCTGGACAAAGCCATGGTGGTGGGGCCGAGGCAGAGGTGGTTAGGGGTGATCAGCCAGGAAGAGAAGGCAGTTGGGGGCAAGCAAGCCAGCAGTGGGATGCAGTTGGGTGTGATCAGGCCAGCAGAGAGGGCAGTTGAGGGCGATCGGGCTGGCAGGGGGTGGCAGTTGGGGATGAGCAGGCAAGGAGGAGAGGGGAGTTGGGGGTGATCAGGCTGGCAGGGAGGGCAGTTGAGGGAAATCAGGCTGGCAGAAAGGGCAGTTGGGGTCAAGTAGGCAAGGATGGGATGACAGTTGGGGGTGAACAGGCCAGCAGGGGGACAGTTGGGGGTGAGCAAGCTGGTGGGGGGAAGTTGGGAGTGATCAGGCTGGCAAAGAGGTGCAGTTGGGGATGAGAAAGCCAGCAGACAGAGTGATTAGGGGCAATCAGGCAGGCAGGCAGGATTGTGAATCAGAAATCCTCCGAGGGGTCCCAGATTGGACAGGATGCATGCTAGGCTGAGGGACAACTCCCCTCCCCCCCCATTGCACAAATTTCATGCACCTGGCCACTAGTCTATATATATAAAAACCTAACAACCATCTGACTATTCAACCATCCAACTGGTAGCTATGACATGCAATTACCACCAGGGGGTAGACACTCAATACAGGAGCTTTCAAGCTATGGTGATTTGGCAGCTGTGGTTCTCAGGTGAAGCACCTGGAATAAGAGAGGAGGGAGCCCAATTCCAGGGTGTGTCACCTTGAGAACTGCCCTCTCACAATTCTGGACCCCTCAGGAGATGTTGGAGAGCTGGTTTCAGCCTGATCCTCACAGGCCAGGCTGAGAGACCTCAGTGATGCACAAGTGCATCGAGTGTCTAGTCGATAGTACAAGGCACAGGTAAAAAGAAGTGGAAAAGAAAAAAGCCAGCATAACTCAGAAACTAAAATCACTGAATGGATGATCGAACAGGCTGTGTGGGGTGACCAGGCCAGCAGGGAGTGCAGTGAGGGGCAACCAAATGACTGAATAGCAGGCTGCATGGGGCAACCAGGCCAGCAGGGGGTGTGGGCAGTTAGGGGTGACCAGGCTGGAGAAGGGGGGCAGTGAGGGGCAACCATGCTGGCAGAGGAGGGCAATTGTTGGCAACCTGTCTGGCACAGGAGGAGCTTAGGGTGACCAGACCAGTAGGGGGGCAGTTGGAGGTGACCAGGCAGGCAGGCAGGTGAGCAGTTAGAAGCTAATGGTCCCGGATTGTGAGAGGGATAGCCGACTGCTGGTTTAGGCCCCATGCCATAGCTGGGCTGAGTAGACCCCCCCCCTTCCATGCATGAATTTTGTGCATCGGACTTCTAATTCTATCTAATAAAAGAGTAATATGAAAATTGACCATACCTCCGATCAAGCCATGCCCACAAGCCATGCCCACCATCCAATAGGAACAAAGAAACCCCAACCAAGATGGTGACCCCCTGCAGCGCTTTGGGTGGTGGGGGTACCTATGTAGCCCCAGACCCAGCAGGGGGCCTGGCCTTTGCCACCCAAAGCCCACCCATGTTAGTGCTTGGGGTTCTGGGGGTCCATATCACAGCTCCGGACCCAGGAGGGGGGCTGACCCCTGCTGCCTGAAGCCCAGCCATAGTGGTGCTTGGGATGGTGGGGGTCCTGATTGCAGCCCCAGACCCAGTAGGGGGTCCAGATCACAGCCCCACTATGGAGGACTGGGCAGGCCAGGAGGGCAGCACTTGAGGCTGCCTGTGGGATCCAGGTCACCATCAGGTTCAGAGGGCCTGGTGGGCAGCAACTGACTCTGCCTGTGGGGTACAGGCAGACTTTGGGGTTGGTCAAGGTGGGCTGGCTGCTCCTGATTCTGCCCACTGGGTCAAGGAGATCAGTAACAGAGCAGTCAGGGGAGGGTGGGGTGGCTACGCCTGACTCTGCCTGCAGGGGCCAGGCTGCCATCAGGGACATGGGTAGGCAGGGGTGTGCAGGGTCTCTGGGATCACTGTATGCCCCTGGGCTGACTGTGCACACAGGTGGAGCAGGCCAGTGTTGAACATTTTAATGCAAATGAGATGTCTGTGTCCCCGCCCACCGAGTCCAGTGGGGAGGAAAGGGCAATGGGCAGTTAACAGGCACCAGGCATGCTCTAGGAAGAGGTGCTGAATCATGATGAGGCAGAGGGGTGGCTGATGGAGGTGTGCAAAGGTGCAGATGAGGCAGCTCTTGCTGGCACTAAGCTTGAAAAGTGCATCTATAGCCTGATGAACTAAATCGCCCTTCTGAAGAAGGTGCATGAAGAGGAGATTGCTGAGCTGCAGGCGCACATCCAGTATGGTCAGATCTCCATGGAGATGAATGTGTTCTCCAAGTCCAACCTCTCTGCTGGCTCAAGGACGTCTGTGCCCAGTACCAGAAGCTGGCTGCCAAGAACATGCAGAATGCCGAAGAATGGTACAAGAGCCGCATCACCCTGCTGACCGAGAGCACCGTCAACATCTATGGAGTGTGCGCAGCCAAGGAGGAGGTATTTGAAAGCTGTTGCCTGCTCAAGGCCAAAATCCTGGAGATGGAAGCATGCCAGACCATGAACTAAGCTCTGGGAAAGCAGCTGGGAGAGCTGGAGGATAAGCAGAACTCAGGTGTTAGTGCTCTGCAGGACACAATCAACAAATTAGAAAACAAGTTGAGAACTACAAAGAGTGAAATGGCATGATATTTAAAAGAATACTGGGATCTCCTCATTGTAGTTTTGGACATTGACATTGCAGCTTACAGGAAACTCTTGGAAGGTGAGGAGACCCGACTCAGTTTCACCAGCGTGGGAAACAGTCAGCAGGCTACTCCTACAGTTCCCAGGTCTTTGGTTGATATGCCTACGGTGGTTTACAGACTGACTTCTACTTGATGTCCTCTGGCTCCTTCCCTTCTTAATGCACCAGCCACGTCCAGGAGGAGCAGATCAAGATGGAGGAGACCATGGAGGCTGCAAAAGCCGAGGAAGCTAAGGATGAATTCCCCCTCTGAAGGAGAAGCTGAAGTGGAGGAGAAGGAGAGGAAGTGGCTGACGAAAGGAAGGAGAGGAAGAAGAAGAGTCAAGGAAGAATTTGAGGATGCAAAGGAGGAAGAAGAAGGAGGTGAAGGTGAAGGAGAAGATGCCCAAGAAGCTGAGTATAAGAAGAAAGATGAAGGTGCTGGGGAGGAGCAAGCAACCAAGAAAAGATTGAGCCCCCTTTTCTTAATTATTTCGGGAGTAATCCTCCTGAAACTAGGTCAACCCCATCACCAACCAAGCAGTTGAGTTCCTGATACTATATAAATTAAGAAGTCAATATATATTCTGAGGTGACTGAGGTTGTACACTAAACGCTATGCAATGACTTTTCTCCTTATGCAGAGTATCTGTTTGCTTTCAGAGTGGCTATCTGGCTTGCTGCCAGCCTGTGCATGGTCCATGCTTATGAGTTCAGGATCTATGACAATGTGAATAATTCAGATGTTTACAACAAAAACACATGAATACATGAATTCACTGATGTTAATGTTAAACTTCATGGAAAAATAGTCGTTTGAATCTTTGGTGGTTAGAGATTAAAGACCTCAAATCATGTGCAATAAATAGTAAATAAAGTTACACTGAATGACAAAAAAAAAAATACACTAGAGGCTAGGAAACATTCAAAGAACTGGGGAACCATTCCCAGATCAGGAATGGAAGTCACAGGGTGTATATTATTGCTATGAATACAGTATTTCCTACTACTTACAACATATACAATGCAATGCATTAGATGCCTTCCTATCACATGAAGTATGTATTTTCATAGAGTAATATTGGTACATATGTTATAGTTATGGCAGTATATCGTATCCTATCTATATTAATAAAAGGGTAATATGCTAATTAGATCATGAGATCTTCCAGAAATCATTCAGGACAAAGCCATGGTGGCAGAGTCGAGGCAGAGGCTATTATGGGTGATCAGGCCAGGAGGGGAAGGAAGGAAGTTGGTGGTGATCATGCCAGGAGTGGAGTGCAGTTGAAGGTGATCAGGCTGGTGGGGGGGCAGTTGGAGCTGAGCAGGCCGGCAGAGGGGACCAGTTGGGCCAATAAGGCCAGCAGGCAGAGTGGTTAGGGGTGATCAAGCAGTCAGGCAGGTGAGCCGTTAGAAGCCAGCAGTCCCAGATTGAAAGGGAGTTGTCTGACCGCCAGTTTATGCTCGATCCCAGAGGGGTCTCAGATTGGAGAGGATGCACGCTGGGCTGAGAGACAACCACCCCTCACCCCGGTGTGCACAAATTTCGTGCACCAGGCCACTAGTAAAAATATAACAGCTCTGGTTGTTAAAGAGCACAACAACATTTTCTTCTTTTTTTAATTAAAAAATGTTTTTCATTTACAGTTTATATTTAACATTATTTTATGTTAGTTTCAGGTGTGCAGCACAGTGGATAGACAATCATGTTCTTTACAAACTGTTCCTTCTGACATTTTCAGTACCCACCTGGCTGGAATTAGTCATGTGCCATTGACTACCTGTTTTCATTGGATTCTGGCTGATACAGATCGTCAACTTTACACCAAATAACTATGGGGTAAAGGGACAAGATGGAATTTGACAATATAAGAACCAAATTTCTGTCTCATTTTTGACAATTAAAATCTATAATACGAGGCTGAGTGTTTAAAAGCTCATTTTTTTTCTTTCCTGAATAATAAAGCCCACCCTCTCTCACAGCGATGTGGTAAGGATTAAATGAGGCAGTATCTGGAAGATGCATTACAAACTCTCAATCAGTGGATCTCAGAGTGAGTTTGATGCTACTTTTCTGTACTTGTGTGACTATGCCAGTCACTATACTGTTTTTTAATGGTTCTCTTTCCTCAATTGGACTGAATATTGTAAGGAAATGAAAGGAAATATTTTTAAATTTTTGTATCTGTATCTCTTGGCAACAGACTTGGATGAAGGACTAACCACTGCCAAAAATTTTTGTTATTTGCATGATTCTACATTTTTATATCACTTAACATTTATCTTTTATTATACTTAGTTTGTGTTAGCCCAACACACCAGGCTGTCCTGTTTTTTTATTTTTTTTATTTTTCAGTTGACCATCAATACTATTTATTATCTTGCTGTGCTTTTTGATATTGGCAGATTAAATATGCATGCCACTTTAGTTTCTATCCAAATCATTAACAGAGAATGTTGAATAGAACAGATTCTATGGAAAATTTCTAGAGCTGGAAGGTGACATCCTAACATCTAATGTCTCATTTTTTCTTTCATAAATTGCCAAAATGAAGTCACTTTTGCCAAATAGTTCAGTTGCAGATAGAATTTATGTATCAGATTCTAGCTAGTGTCATATCTCCTCCCTCACAAATATTTTACCTAATGTCTTCATTAAAAGACAATGGAAAGTTAATCTTTTATGAAATGTTGTGTTACAGCATCAATCTAATTCTTTCACTATTGAACAGCCAAAGAATTAGGGGTTAAATTAGTTAAATACATTTTATTTTTAAATGATAAATATAAAAATATTGCCACTCCCATTAGTTATATCAGAGCCCTTGTATTAATAATTATAAAACAACTAGAGGCCTGGTGCATGAAGTTCGAGCATGGGGGCAGGGAAGGGGGAGGTGGGAAATGTCCCTTAGCCTAGCCTGCACCCTCTCCAATATGGGACCTCTCGAGGGATGTCCAACTGCCCGTTCAGTCCTGATCCTGGTAGGATAGGGCCTAAACGGGCAGTCGGACATTCTTTTCACAATCCAGGACTTGCTGGCTCCAAACTGCTCACCTTCCTGCCTCCCTGATTGCCCCTAACCGCTTCTGCCTGCCAGCCTGATCACTCGCTAAACACTACCCTGACAGCCTAATTGTTATCTAACTGCTCCCCTGCCAGCCTGTTTGTCCCCAACTTCCCTCCTCTGCTGACCTGGTCACCCCCAACTTCCCTTCCCTGCTGGCTTGATTGCCCACAACTGCCCTCCCTTGCAGGGCCTGGAACCTCCCAACAGCCCTCCCCTGCTGGCTATCTTGTGGTGGCCATCTGTGTCCACATGGGGGCAGGATCTTTGACCACATAGGGCAGCCCTCTTGAGTGTTGGCGTGATGGTCAATCTGCAAATTACTCTTTTATTAGATAGGATTTTCTACTTAACATTGCTCTAAGAAAAATGGTTCATTATTTGTCTCTATAAACATATAATCACATCTTCTGGGATCTCATAAAACATGATTTTAATGTTGACTATAGAAAATAAATACTAATAATTAACAGTTATTGAGTCTTTACATGTGCCAGGCACTTTTCTAAGTGTTTTAAACATGTAAATTCACATGTTTTTCTCTTAGAACAACTTCATAAAGGAGGTATTATTATTTATCTGTTTTACATATAAGACACTGAATCACAGGAGTTTAAATCATCTGTGTAAGGATATACAGTTCATAATTTTGTTAAGTCTGATCTGGCTTCAAGAAAATTCTCAATTACATACTCATTGCCTCAAATTCTAATCATCACTCTTCTATCTGACATACATCCATATTCTTCTTAAAAAGAATCATCATGTCCTTCAATATAATATAACCAATTTTCTTTGTGTGCATATCTGAAGGTGAGTGGGCAGAGTTCCTGGGCTTAAAGTACAAATGATGGGACCTCTAGTAGGTGGAGAAGCAAAAAATAAAATTAAAAAATTGTCATCTCTGTCCATCTTCCTGTAATCAAAGGGAATTGGGTTTGGGAAAAAGCACATCATTATCTTCTTTATTACAGTTATCATTACTTTTCCTGTAGGTAGAAAATGTTCTATCCTTTTTTTTTTAGTATTTCTCACTTGGCCCACAAATAGGAATTTGGCTTTCTTGACCGTATTAGGAAGATAACATGGGTGTTTCCCTCTACAACCACCTAACCCCAGTTTCATTCCTCCTTACCTGTGGAGGAATGAATCATGTCTGGAGGATGGCTGACCTCAATGGGGAGTCCCGTGGGACTTGTCCTTCTTTAGTTTGAGATCTTATCTGTTCTGTATTCTAATCTTGTTGCCATGCAATAGGTGGGTGGGTTAGCCATGGCTTCATCCTGCTCCAGGGTGGGCAACACTGTTTTAGAGTGAGAGAAACATAGAATTGTTTTTGTTCAGGATTCTAAGCTGCATTTTAAAATTCCCTATGAAATCTAATCTGAATTTTTAAATCCCCAATGAAATATTTCAATGATGAATATTTATTAAGTACCTGCTATGTACCATATGCTATTTATCCTTAGGTGCTGGGAATTCTGCAATGAACAAAACTGGCAATGGGCTTGCCCCCAAGGAACTTGCATTCTACTCAGAGGAGACAAAGAAACAAAAATGCATATAGCATGACAGATAGTGATGGAGGACAGGACAAAATAAAGCAGGTGAAGGAGAGTAGATGGTACACAGTGTGGGTGGGATGGTCTAGTTCATATGGAGCTGTCAGGGAAAGCCTCTCTGATCATGTGCCTCTGAGCAGAGAGTTAGGAAGTGAGGCTTATTACTGGGGGTAAGAGAAAAGAATGAGTTCAAAGGCTTTTGAGGCAGGCTCATGCTTGACTTTGTTTTTTTGAGATACAGGGAAACCAGTGTATCTGGAGCAGAGGGAGTTAAAGGGGAAATTCAGGAGATAAATTTATAGGCAAAGCAGGAAACAAGTTAATTTCAATCCTCAAAAGCCAAAGAATTTGAATGTTACTTTGTGAGAGATGGGAAAGCAGAGGATTTTGAGCAGTAGAATAAATGCCTTGACTTGCTCATTAAAAAGCTGGTTCTGAACTTAGCATGGAATAGAGACTCCATGGGGAAATAGTAGAGATGGGGAAAGTGGTTAGGAGGCTACTGTAATATTTCAGTTGAGAGATGAATGTAGCTTAATTTAGGAAGGTAGCAGTGGAGATGGTAAGAATTCCATCTGGATATATTTTCTGTGTTCTGGATATATTTTCAAGTTGGAAGCAAGTGAATTTGCTGTTGGATTGATTAGGAGGTTGATGTTATCCATATGGTGATTTGTGTTTCAAAAAGTGTTTCTTATAAAATTTAGTTGTATTTTAAGAATTTAAATATACACATAATTAGAGAGAATAGTAAAATGAACTTCTATATACCCTTCACCCAGATTCTACACAAAAATATTTTGACATATTTGCTTTATCTCTTTTTGAATGCTTTTTTTCTATTTAATGAATTATTTTAAAGAAATCTAGACATCATATCATTTCACACATATACATTTCAGTATATATTTCTAAATATTATGGACATGCCCTTACATAATGCTATTATCATAATCTAATAAAATTAGTAAGAATAATTTCTTGGTATCAACAAATACAAAGATGATAATCAAATTTCTTTAAATTACTTTTCCCTTAATTGACATAAAGTTTGCTTAGAAAGAAATACACAATACACCAATATTTTGAAAAATATGCATACCTGTAAAAAAATACCCTAATAAAAATATAGAATATTTCCATAACCCTAGAAATGTATCTTGCACACCTTTCTAGCCAAATACCACTTCTCTAGGCAACCAATGTTCAGATTCCCATAACACAGATGAACTTTCCTGTTTGTGAATTTCATAAAAATTCAATCATATGGTATGTAGTCTTTTATGTTTGTCTTCTTTCTTCAACACAATACTTTCGGGATTCATCTACATTGTTTACTTGTATCACTAGTTCGTTATATTTTTACTTTGGGGCATTATTCCATTTTGCAAGTACAAAATGGGAACCATTAAAAATCTTCCCTTCTCTAAATTATTTTCCATACTTCCCAAGCATATACTTATCACATTTTGAGAGTCATTACTCAATTTTGCCTCTCTTTGCTACACCTTAATCATGGACAATATCCAGAAATGTCACAAATTATATATCTATAGTTTATTTGTTGAATATCGCCATACTGGATATTATGAAAAATACAAAACAAATGGAGAATGATTGTTCAAGTTTCTTACATACCCATGGGGAAACAAGCATGTAAGTAATCACTTATGACAGAAAAAGCAGAAGTAAAGATAACATTTTGTGCAATTATAATAGGAGTGATGAATTCTGGGTGTGGGTCAAGGAATCTGAGTAACTGCGATGCAGAAAGTAGAATGTGGCCCATGCTTTGAAGGAGGTCTGGAGTATCTATAGGAAGTAAATGGAAAATGAATAGTTCAGGATGAATGAAGGGCTTAACAGAATTACAGTGGTGCCAGTGTGTCTGACCTTTGTGCACCAAATTAGTGGGATGAGTACTCTTGCAGATTATCTTTGACCTCTCCTCTTCTTCACTCTTATGACATGTCACCACATTTTATTGGTAATATTTTTACAGTCTCTGAAATTATCTACTCTCTTCTGTTCTCATTGACATTTCCTCTGTTGAAGCCCACCTTACCTCACTGCCTCTTTCCCATGCAATGGCAACTGAGTCTTCACTGGTTTGCCTGCTTCTGATCTTTCTTCATGCCAACTGCCATAGACACTGCCAATGGAACTGTCTTTGTCAAACCAAAACTGGCTGTGCTGTTTCCCTCTTAGGGCATTGATTATGGAGTAGATTTGACAGTCCTCTCTTTTTCCCTCAATTCCTTTCAACTTCTCATCTCAATCCCCTTTCTCCTCTAATGTCTGGTCTTATATACTTCAAATCATCCTGCATTTTACCCAGAATACACAATATTGTTCCCTAAATATTCTTTACATTTTTTCCTGACTCTGTATCTTTGTTAAAATTACCAATCCCAGTATTCAGAATTTTTTCCTTCTCTCTGCTTAGCTTAATGGATCCTCTGAGGCCAAGTTTAATGTGAGTTCCTTCTGGGAAGTTTTTCTCAACCCCTACCACTGTTAAAATTAATCAATATTTAGACATGGCTTTTGCCACATGGACCATGCTTTGTGTTATAATGATTTATATTAATTCCCACTCTGCCATTGGATTTTAACCTCCTTGGGGAAAAAAAGCTATGTGTTGGTCACTCTGGGTCTAACAGAGTAATTTGTCCATTTCGGGTTCTTATTATCCTACATAATAAAAAAACTAATAAGCAATTAGATCAAATGATGGAACAACTGAACAACGGGTCGCTATGACATGTGCTGACTACCAAAAGGCATGTGTGGGAACATGGCAGGGATTGGCTGAGGGTGATGGTGGAGCAGGTGAGTGGGGACACCAGACCAAGGTAGGCACTAGTTGCTGTCATCAGGGTTAGCCTCTGGTGGTTACTGAAAATTCTTTGCTCCCACGTGCCGTGGTCCTTCCCTGTGCTTGCACCTGCTGCTGGTGGTGGCCCCTCTTGCACTTGCTGCGAGCGCCAGAGCCGCTGTTAGCACCCACTGCCAGTACTGGCCCTACTCTCACCCACAGCTGGCACCAGAGCCACCGCTTGCACCCGCTGCCAGTGCCCAGTGCCGGTGGTTCCGATCACTGGGCACCATCAGCAGGTGTGAGCAGCAGCTGCTAGTTGTGATCGGCCCTGAGGGCTTCTCCATCTTCCCCTGCTCCTGAGGGAAGATCAAGGCAGCAGCTGCTACTCGCACCTGCTGCTGGTGCTTGCCCCAATGACTTCATATTGTCAGCGAGTGTAAGTGAGGCTGGCACCATTAGTGCATGGGAGCAGTGGCTGCCTGAGTGGGGCTGCCAGCAGACAGGGGACCGGGGGCCATGGCAGAAAGGGCTAGGAGCAGGCGTGGAAGATGGGCCGAGATACACCCCTGTGCCCACTGCAGCCTTGTGGCCCACAGTTCCTTTTAAGGTGCACAAATTCATGCCCTGGGCCCACGGCTATTATATAAAATCATTCTCTTTTACTTATAAGGTACACTGTTTTCTAGAAGCAAACTTGAATAAATTTTAAACTCTCTTGGCATAACGTATAGTCTGACATAGTGCTGAAAGTCATTGAACATGGCTAATTATATGATGAGTGATAAAAATTATATCTTTGCATGCCCAAGCAGGTAGCTAGTTAGCACTTGGGAGATTCATAGCCATGACTCACTTGTAGATGTGTGGAATTTTTTTCTCTCTTTTTGCTATCCCTACTTTTGAAAATATTTTCAACTTGAGGAAGCATGTCATACTTATGAATAAATTATCAAACAGGCAAAAATACAAGATTAGGCTAAAGATAGTTTCAACATTCAGAAATAGGACACATTGAGGTTTTGGGAACTGTAACATTCAATTGGGGTGGAGATATATTAGATAGACTAAAAAATAATGTCTTATGATTGACTGTATATCTAGTATCTGGTCCTATTAAAGTATACAGGGTGGGTTAAGATTCTCTTTATCACTTAAGTAAAATAATTAACTGAATGTTGAATTAGGGATGGATGAGTAAATCATAATGTCCCTAGTTTTGGCCTGATTAATCCATCTCCTTAGAGGTTTCCATTTTTTGTCATTAAAATAAATTAATAATTTAACATTATATGTGAACAATGAGATATGAAATAATTAGCTATTTCAGTCATGTGACTTCTGAATGACTTTTCAAAGTATATTGTTGTAACTCCTGATGGGAGATGTATAAAACATTTAAATAAGCATTGAGACTGACAGTAGATCCAGGCTTGTGCTTTAAAATCACATGAATTTTCACAAATGAAGATTCTAAAGCTCTTTCCATATTCATGTTATTAAGAAATACTTATAGCCGAACCAGTTTGGCTCAGTGGATAGAGCGTCGGCCTGCAGTCTGAAGGGTCCCAGGTTCGATTCCGGTCAAGGGCATATACCTAGGCTGCGGGCACATCCCCAGTTGGAGGTGTGCAAGAGGCAGCTGATCGATGTTTCTCTCCCATCGATGTTTCTGACTTTCTATCCCTCTCCCTTCCTCTCTGTGAAAAATCAATAAAATATATTTAAAAAAAAAAAAGAAATACTTATACAATCTTCATGTATACTTCCATCCCTCCTCTCCCATGCAGCCCTCAAAACTTACATAGTCACATGCCACAGCAGACATTAAACAATGTAGCAGATCCATTTATTCCCATTGTATACATATTCAGAGGACACATCTTCAGTAGTTAAAAGTTACTTTGAACATATAAATACCTAAGACACAGAAAGTAATCTAAAGAGATGTTCTACCCAAAAGTCAGAATGACTGTTTCAGAAGAAAACATGATTCTTTTTTTATTAAGAGTAGCACAGAGCAAGCATTGTTTTGTTTTGTTTTTTTTTAATTTTTTGGTTATAGTTCTTATTGATTGATGATTGATTAAGGTATTAAGTATGTGTTCTTATTCCTCCCCTCTCCTCTTGGGTCCTCCCCACCCCCCCCCCCATCCATGTCCTCACCACCTTGATGTCTGTGTTCATTGGGCTTATATACATGCATACAAGTCCTTTGGTTGATCTCTCCTCCTTACCCCCACCCTCTCCTGTCTTCCCTGAGAGTTCATGGTCTGATTGATGCTTCTCTGTCTCTGGATCTATTTTTGTTCATCAATTTATGTTGTTTATTATATTCCACAAATGAGTGAGATCATGTGATATTTATCTTTCTATGACTGACTTCTTTCGCTTAGCATAATGCTTTCCAGGTCCATCCATGCTGTTGCAAATAGTAGGAATTCCTTCCTTTTCAAAGCAGCATAGTATCGCATTTTGTAGATGTACCACAGTTTTTTAATCCACTCATTTGCTGATGTGCACTTAGGTTGTTTCCAAATCTTAGCTATTGTAATGGACCTAAATAGATACTTTTCGAAAGAGGAAACACGGAAGGCCAAGAAACATATGAAAACATGCTCAAAGTCACTAATCATCTGAAAGATGCAAATCTAAACAACAGTGAGGTACAATCTCACACCTGTCAGAATGGCTATCACAGAAAATTCAACAAATTACAAGTGCTGGTGAGGATATGGCGAAAAAGAAATCCTCGTGCACTGCTGGTGGGATTGCAGACTGGTGTAGCCACTGTGGAGAACAGTATGGAGTTTCCTTAAAAACTAAAATTGGAAATCCCATTTGACTCAGTGATCCCACTTCTAGGACTATATCCCCATAAACTAGAAACTTCAACCAGAAAGAATATATGCACCCTTATGTTTATAGCAGCACAATTTACAATAGGCTTTGCTTTTTATAACAAAAGTTTCTCAGATAACACAACCAGGCTATATTTATATGTAAAAAAGGAGTTACATAGTGATACATTATGTGGGTGTTCTTTATTTAAAAGTGATGCTCTTAGAAATTAATTCTATTGTAAATTTTGAATTTTCTCTTTTTTATATAAATGTTTAAAATTTGTTCTTCATTGTTTACTAGGATTAGAACAAAACACAGATGAAAGCCCTACATAAAAAATATGAAGGATAAATAAAAATTTTTGGGGGGGTGATGTTCAATCTATTTGGTTCTCTAAATAATAGTTATAAAAATTAAACTGATTTTCATGGAAAGAAAATGTATTAAAGTATAACATGGAAGGTAAATAAAAGGCAAGGTAAATTTGGCTTAAAAAGTTGTTACATTGTATATAGATGAGAAGGCAGGAGGATTTATTTCTAAATAACTTGTCAGATGAAGAGTAGTTAAAGAAACGGGAAATTTTGTCCTAAGAAAGAGAGGACTAGAAAGAGAGAGACATGTTTCAAATATTCAAAGGCTTCCCTGGAAAAGGACACAGACTAGTTACACAGACTGGCTCCTGAAGGTTACAGTTAACCCGCCTCTCTCTTCCTGCTGACATCTGGGTGTGCTGAAAATTAAGGAGAAACCAGGTGTTGGGGGCAGAAGAGGAATGACCAGGCAGGTGACCAAGGGCTGTCAAATCACTTTAAGAGTATTAATGATGCATTCACTCTGTTTCAGTGATTCTACAGAATATAGTAACAGCAGTGATAATAACAATAATAACAGGATAGTAATAATTGCTTTATTCCTTTAATCATGTTGTGGACCATATGTGTTTTAAAATAAATATACCATGGAAATAAAGCAGCAATCATTCTTAGTCTATTTTTACTTAGCAAATTAAAAATATCTTATAAACAAATATCATATCTAATAAAAGAGTAACACGCAAATGTGACCATACCTTCACTACACCCGCAAGCCACTTTCACAGCCATTCACACAAGCCAATCAGGAGCAGATTATGCAAATAAACCCTAACCAAGATGGCTGCCACCACTGAGAGCAGGAGGAAGGATTGGGTTTCCCCAGCAACAGAGGAAGCCAAGCTTTCCACCTGCCATTGTTGGCATAGGCCTCCACTCAATGCTACAAAGTTTCAATTATAAAAGATATAGAAATGGCAACAGCCACTGAGCTGGAGAGAACAGAGGTTTGGGTTTTCCTGGCAATGGAGGAAGCAAGCTTTCCACCTACTGTTGCCAGCCTAGGCCTCCACTCTAGGCTAAAAATTTTCAAACAAAAATGGCTGTCACCACAGAGCGAGCAGAAGGCTTGGCTCTACTCCAGGCTACAAAGTTTCAATTATAGACATAAATTAATCCCAGATCCCAGGGCCTCCGCTTGGGTCGCTGGGGGGCATGGCTGGCCTGCAAACCTCCACAGGCCCCTTGCCCAGGGAACCCCCACCCTGATCTGGGATATTCTTCAGGGCAAATCAGCTGGCCCCCACCCATGCACCAGGCCTTTATCCTATCTAATAAAAGAGTAATTTGCAGATTAACCATCACTCCAACACACAAGAGGGCTGCCCCCATGTGGTCAAAGATCCTGCCTCCATGTGGACACAAGATGCCCAGCATAAGATGGCCAACAGGGGAGGGTCGTTGGGAGATTCCAGGCCCTGCCTGTTGTGGGCAATCAGGCCAGAAGTGGAGGGCAGTTGGGAGGAACCAGGCTTGCAAGGGAAGGCAGTTGGGAGCAATCAAGCTTGCAGGGGAGGACAGTTAGGGGTGTCCAAGCTGGCAGAGGAGGGAAGTTGGGGGCAAACAGGCTGCAGGGGAGCAGTTGGACATCAATTAGGCTGGCGGGGTCATGGTTAGCGGGTGATCAGGCTGGTAGGCAGAAGTGGTTAGGGGCAATCAGGGAGGCAGGCAGGTGAGCAGTTTAGAGCCAGCAGTTCTGGCTTGTGAGAAGGATGTCCAACTGTCTGTTTAGGCCTTATTCTACCAGGATCAGGCCTAAACGGGCAGTTGGACATCCCTCGAGGGTTACCATTTTGGAGAGGGTGCCGGCTTGGGCTAAGGGACACCCTCCACCCCCATGCACAAATTTCATGCACCAGTCCTTGAGTATACTAATTAAAGGGTAATATGCTAATTAGACTGAGTCATCCAGACATCTTCTGGACATCTGACTTCCTTCAAGACAGTTAGGAGTTAAGGGGTGACCAGGTCATCATGGGTTTAGTTAGAGAGTGGCTAGGCTTGCAGGGCGCAGTTAGGGGGCGGGCAGACTGGCAGGGAGGTAGTTATTGGATGGCCAGGCCAGCAGGGGAAACAGTTAGGGGGCAGTCAGGATGGCAAGCAGAGGCAGTTAAGGGTGATCAGGCAGGCAGGCTAGTGGTTAGGAGCCTAAACTAGAAGTCAGACATCCCCCGAGGTATCCTGGATTAGAGATGGTGCAGGCCGGGCTGAGAGACTGTCCCCTTCATGCATGAATTTTGTGCCCCAGCCCTCTAGTATATATCATAAAAGCCCTATGGTTGTGATGTCATAATGGAAGAACAATCAAAGACTGGTCACCAGGAGATTGTGTGTGCGGCAAAGTGCACAAGGGTGGGTGGGGCTGCATGCACAGCAAGGTGCATGTTGGTGGGCAGGGACTTGACTCTAGGTCCTGTGTCCTGCCCAGTGTGATGGGAGTCAGTCTGGATCCCAGAGAAGCATGCATTTGGGTCTTGCACAATATCGTACTCTGGGCCTCTAGTGTATTACTCAGCAATAAAAAAAAGTCACATTATATATGATTCTGTTTATATGGAATTTAAGAAAAAGGCAAAACTAATCCTTGTTGATAAAAATCAGAACAGTGGCTGGGGTTGAGATTGATTGGAAAAGAGCACAAGATAACTTCTTGGGTATTGGTAATATTCTGTATCTTGATTTGAGTATGGGTTTTATTAGTGTATGTATTTGTTAAAAGTCATTAATAGTATGACTCTCTTTATTTTAATGTATATAAAATAAAGCTCCATAAAAAAGATATAATAAATAAAATAATAAGATATAAAAAAGAAGAAAACCAAATATGCAAGTGCATTCATGGCAAATAAGATTGAGAGCAGAGATTAGTGACAGACATAGTTTGAAGATCCATTAATGTTAGTTGAAGAGTTGGAAATTTTTAAAATTTATAACTGTACTGTCAAAGATGGATTTTAAGAAAGGATGTGATATGATCAAAGCTATGTTCTGGGGTTATTCACCTGCTCATGTAAGAAGATTAAGGAATGTGATGAGGCTATGGAGGAGATATAAAAGACCTGTTGTAGACACTAGCATTTAAGATGATGGCAACGGGAATAAAAAGGAGATAATAAATCTGAAAGGTTATCACAAAGGGAAACATTTAGTAATATTAGTAATATAATTAATACCAGGGAGAAATGAAGGAGTAAAAAATCTAGGGTATGGCAGAGTACCTGGTACATAGCAGATACTTGATGAATGTTTGTTGAAAAAGTGAATAAACAAATGAAGGAAGTGATAGTCTGAGAAATTCTGATAAGTTTGGTATGTTGATGGAAATAGGATATAAGGAGAAATGAGTTAGAAAAAATGAGTGGGTGAGATTTTATTTTACATATGTTTTAATAAATGTGTAGCTGAATGTAGAGATGAAAAGTCAGAATATACAATTGAAGCCATTGGTTTGAACATCTGGAAAGAGGTTATGGTTGGATACAGAGATTTTAGGATTATTAATGTGAGGACATAGTTGAATTTTATGAGCAGGAGATTACATCTAGAGGCACTTAGAGAAAGAAAAAGGCTGAGAGCAGATGCTTGACCAGATAGAATGGAGCCAGGGAGAGTATTGAGGAAACAGGGGACAGAAAGCAGATTGATCAAGAATTTTGCCAGGGAGATAAGAAGAGGACAGTGCCAAAAAAGGCAAGGGAGACAAAGGGCTTCTAACAGATTGGTGGTCTCACACACCAGTAAGAAAACATAGAACACACAATTAACAAACATAGGAAGCACAAAATGGCTCACAAATATATGAAAAGTGTTTTACCTCACTATTAATTTAAAAAAGTATAGTGAGGTACCATTTTTATCTCCCATAGCCCAGCCATGTAAGAATGAAGGGGTAAATGCATGCTAGGTTTTCTATAGAGTGGGCACTGGCTTTGCCTATTGCAACAAAAAGTCCAGGTACTACAGCCTTTTTATTTACCTACAAGTCATTCTTGACTCCTCCCTGTCTACTCACCTTCCACATATTCTAGTCCATCAACATGCCCTATGGACGCTTCTCCTAAAACCTTCCAAATCGATCATCCTAGGAATTATTCTTCCTTCTGCTTTCAGGTTCCTGCAATCTGCCCATTCTCCAGATTGCAACCAGAGAGAGCTGATCTTTTATGTATGTAAATTATAGGATGTCATTTTCTCCTGCTCAAAGCTCTGCAAGATCTTTTCATTGGACTTAGAAGAAATTCCAGACTTCAAGGTGTTACATTATCTGTCTCCTCTCCTCTCCTCCCCTCTCCTCCCTCTCCTTTCTCCTCCCCCTCTTCTTTTCCTTTCCTTTCCTTTCCTTTCCTTTCCTTTCCTTTCCTTTCCTTTCCTTTCCTTTCCTTTCCTTTCCTTTCCTTTCCTTTCCTTTCCTTTCCTTTCCTTTCCTTTCCTCTCTCCTCCTCCTCTCCTCTCCTCTCCTCTCCTCTCCTCTCCTCTCCCCTCCTCTCCCATCCCCTCCCCTCCTCTCCCCTCCCCTCCTCTCCTCTCCCCTCCCCTCCTCTTCTCTCCCCACCGCTCCTCTCCTCTCTCCTCCCCTTCCCTCCCCTCCCCTCCTCTCCCCTCCCCTCCTCTCCTCTCCCCTCCCCTCCTCTTCTCTCCCCTCCCCTCCTCTCCTCTCCCCTCCCCTCCTCTCCTCTCCTCCCCTCTCCGCTCCCCTCTTTCCTCTCCCCTCCCCTCCCCTCCCTTCCTCTCCCCTCCCCTCCCCTCCTCTCCCCTCCCCTCCTCTTCTCTCCCTTCCCCTCCCCTCCCCTCCTCTCCCCTCCCCTCCCCTTCCTTCCCTTGCCTTCCCTTCCCTTCCCTTCCCTTCCCTCCCCTCGCCTCGCCTCGCCTTGCCTTTTTCTTTTTTTTTCATCCTGCTGACTACTGGCTGGTTATGGGTTACAGGAAGCTATAGCTTTCTTTACTACTTGCAGAAAAGTGTTCTCAGGTTTATAGTATGGCAAACTATTCTGACCAATTGTCACCAGATGAACCAAAGAGTCAAAATTTTGTTTTGAATTCCAAAAGTTTTGCATTCTTTGATCCATTGCCTCATATTCATACAGATGCCAGCTAGAGAAGTTTTCTTAACTAATGACTCTGCTTTCAGAGAAGCCACTCTTTTGCCAATTTTGAAATTTAGAACAAGCCCTAATTCTAGGTCTCTGCCTTGTGTTCATGGAACACCTCGAGCTAAATTTATATTTTCATGACTTTTCTTCCTTTTCAAGACTGCGACTCATCTCCAAATTGTTAGTGGTTTTCACTGTTCTCATTTGAGCAGCCACATGATTATGGGAACCTGCAAACTGAGAAGAAAACTAGTTATTGAGATGGGGCAAGTGGAGTTCGGAACAACCTATTAACTGTTGGGTGTGTCCCACACCAAGCTGGCAAGCTCAGACTCATAGTGCTTTTCCCTGAATTTACCCTGGGGAAGAGGCTTAGCTAGCAGTTCCTTAAAGATCTCAGGATCTGGTGCCAGGTGTTTTTCTTGTAAAACAGCTGACCAACTTCACTTGGTGAAGTCAGAGGCTTGGTTTGCCTCCCACAAGGAAAAACTGGTGACCCATTTCAGTTGCTACTGTGGGAAACTTTCCTTGAAAACTAAAATGGTTTGGGGATACAAAAAAAAAGTATTATTGAATTTTGAAGAATGTTTTTATTGTCTCTCTCTATATAAAATTTACCATTGTTATTATTTTTATGTGTACAATTCAGTGGCATTAAGTGCATCCATGGTTTTGTGAGACCATCACCGCTAATTCAAGAACACTCTCATCCACCCAAAATAAACCCTATACCCATTAGGAGTCACCAATCCCTCATCCACACATCCCATGGAAGACACCAATCTGATTTTTGTCTCTACTAATTTATCTACATTTAAAATAAATGAAATTATGTAATATGCGACCTTTTGTGTCTGGCTTCTTTCACTTAGCATGTTTTCAAGCTTCATCTCTGTTGTAGCACCTATCTGTACCACATTGCTTTTTATGACTGAACTAAAAGCCAGGTGCATGAAATTTGTGCATGGGGGTGGGGCAGTGTCCCTCAGCTCAGTCTGCACTCTCTCCAATCTGAGACCCCTCAAGGGATGTCCGACTGCCTGTTTAGGCCTGATCTTACTGGGATCGGGCCTAAACGGGCAGTAGGACATCCTTCTCACAATCCAGGACTGCTGGCTCCAAACTGCTTGCCTGCCTGCCTCCATGATTGCCCCTAACCACTTCTTCCTGCCAGCCTGATCACCCCCTAATCATTACGCTGATAGCCTAATTGATGTCTAACTGCTCCCCTGCCAGCCTGTTTGCCCCCAACTTCCCTCCTCTGCCAGACTGGTCACCCCTAACTGCCTTCCCCTCATTGCCCCCAATTGCCCTCCCTTGCTCCATGGCTGCAACCATTTCTGTTGGGATATATCTTCTATAATTTAAACTTTGTAGCATTGAGTGGAGGCCTAGGCCGGCAAGGGCAGGCAGAAAGCTTGGCTTCCTCCATTGCCAGGGAAACCCAAGCCTCTCTCCTGCTCTCAGTGGCTGCAGCGATCTTGGTTGGAGTTTATTTGTATAATTTGCTCCTGATTGGTTAATGGGCATGGCTGTGGGCATGGCTTGATTGGAGGTATGGTCAATTTGCATATTACTCTTTTATTAGATAGGATGATATTCCAATATATGGTACATGCCACATTTATTTATCCATTCTTTTTTTGGTGGACATTTATGTGGTTTCTAGCTTTAGGCTATTGTGAATAATGCTGATATAATATTTGTGTACTTGTTTTTAATTCTCAGGGGGCATTTACCTATGAGTAGAATGATGGTAATTCTGAATCATATGGTAATTCTATGTTAAATTTGGTAATTATATGAGAAACCTCCAAAAACATTTTCTGCAGTGGTTATACAATTTTACATTTCCATGAATAATGTAATATACACTGAGTGGCCAGATTATTATGATCTCTGAATGAATAATAATCTGGCCACTCATTATATATATTAGAGGCCTGGTGCATGAATTCGTGCATGGGTGGGGTCCAGTCAGCCTGGCCAGGGGGAGGGGACATGGGCGGTTGACAGGCCTGTCTGCTGGTCAAAATCCTGGTCAAAGGGACAATTTGCATATTAGCCTTTTATTATATAGGATATACACTGAGTGGCCAGATTATTATTCATTCAGAGATCATAATAATATGCCACTCAGTGTATAAGAGTTGTTGTTTTTGAGTTTTAGAGAATTTTGTGTTTGTAAAAGTGTCTGCACAGCAAAATAAAACAGATTCATTTTAAAACTAGATGGATTTATCTTCTCCTCTTTGATTAAATTCTCCCTCCATCCCAGGATGAGAATGAATCAGGATGGCTAATGTTGAGTCAAACCTCAGGAAGTTCTGAAAGTGCTTGTCAGGTTACATACATGCGACAAGACTGATTGCATGTGTAGTGTTTTGAAATAGTCACAACTTAGCTGAACGGAAACATAACTTTACATTTTCAGTCACTGAGCTTGACTTAGCTCTGGTGCCATCATTTCTCCTAATCTTGCCACTGAAAAGTAATATGGTCTCTTCTGATTTAAATAGTACAAGTAATTAAAACTTGCTAATTCCACTGAGGATTTAAACTCATTAATTCAAAGGTCAAACTGCCTTTTTGGGCTGTTCTGGGCTTGGCTCTCTGGAGTGATTTTCTCCATCCTAGGAAGTTACAAACATCATAACATGAGAGAGGTATGTTCCCCACAACCTCTGCTCTTTTTTTTTTTTTTTTTGGTTTAAATCTTGTACTTGAACTGCACTAGCCAGGCCTCTGGGAATATGTCAGAATTTTTTATTGATATTACTTTACTAGTGCCCTGTGGTAACAAGATGAGGACCCCTGGAACTTCTTTCTCAGATTCTAGGTCTCCTCCAGTCCCCCAGACCACTGAGCATTTATAGCACTCATGTCTGGAGCCTGAGAGTGACATGTTCTAAATCCAGTGGATCTTAGGGTATTCGCCCATCATACCGTAGTATTTTTTTTTATAAAGTGGATTCATTGCTCTGAGGCAATGTTAAGTGGGAACTCCATTTGGGTGATTTGAACTCTGTAAGTCCTCAAATAACAGTGTTATGTGAGGCTCTGTGTATAAGAAATTATACTGTATACAGAATATGTCTTGGTTAGTAAACCTAAATCTTTGTTTCTTCCAGGATAGAAGAGATCTAATGATGGCAATTCATACTGCTACGTGGACTGTTGATGTCCTTGCAGGACATTCCTATATTAGGAAATCAACGTTAGTCAGTGTTGCTGGCAGGCTAGACTTTCACCAGCAGCCTGGGTGAGTAGAAACTCATTATTGTGGGCCCATGCACAGTCTTTTCCCTGCTTCCATGCTTATGTTTACAAGCCCGTCGTCCCAGCATTGGCATAGCTGATGATTGATGAGCTAACTGATGTCGGCTGTCCAAGTCATTCTCTCCGCTTTGTTGTTTAATACATCTTCCTTGGAGGATAGTCTATGAGAGTAATAACAATGCAAGGCAGATGCAAAAGTCTTTCAAAACCAAAGATCTATCCGTATGCTTTTACTTCTAGACCTTATTGTCCCTGATCTCTTAATATTTCTTTTCCCAGGCTTCTGACTAACCAACTAAGCTATTTGTTGCCCATGCACAGGGTCTCTCTTTTGGCATAAAAAAAGATGTGTTGCCTAAGTATCTGTTTCAGGGGAATTTCAGCTCACAGAATTCACCTTCAAGCTGAATAGGATGCCATGTAGCCAAAGTCCATTTTTAGCTACTACCCGATAGGGTCGTGAGATAACCCATCAATGAACCAAGCTTGACTCTCTTTCTCTTTTATCAGCTTGCCATTGGAAGAGGCATTAATGGGATCATCATGGGTGACATGGGCCTACCTTCTGGTGTCTCACATCCATTCCTCTGGCCCTGCCTTGGCTTTGATCCTAATATTTCACTTCCAGTTATAATCTATTGTTTCTGGGGTGTGTCCAATCTGGTGTGCCTGGTAGAGCCCTGCTTCTGTTTGAAACTTTTATGTACGTGATCACTTTGTGCCTCATGTCAGGCACTTAGTCTCCCTCAGGAACAAGTAACACATAAGCAGTTCTTGAGAAGGTATATTATTTTATGCCTTAGACGGCATGACCTTGTTTCAGAACTCTAAAGGTGAATCTTTTATTGCGGTTTGCCTTAAATTCCATTCTATACAATTTCTTACCTTTGATGCAATTAATAATTTATTAGGTTCTGCTGAGTCAAATGGCCCAAGTGGCAAAATCCCTTACATCCTGGCCATTTCCTGCTCTGGCCCTTACTCAAAGCTGACAGTCTTTCCTGTCACCTGATTTGTGGGCCAGAGGAGTATTCAGATGTAGCCAATTTCTAGAAATGGTACATGAATTTGGTTGACAGCCATGGCTTGTCAGCCGATGGCAGCACTCTCAGCTGAGAGTGAAATCCCTTCAGTCTCCAAAAGGGATTCTGTCAGCACAGAACAGAGTCTGCTGTAGCTCAAATCAGTGAGGCTGACAACTGATGTACCAATAGCCAAACAGAAGCCAGAGACAGTGGGATAATATCAGAAATATTCTGAGAAAGTAATTGCCAAACTATTCTATATCCATCCAACGCACTTCATGAATAAATATGAAATAGAAATATTTTCAGGCAAAATCAGAAAAAATAAAATAAAATAAGCCCCAGCTGCCTCTCACTAAGTAAATTAATTTTAAGAGGATATATTTCAGGCAAAAAGAAAAAATTCTGATATAAATGCAGTCAGAAATGAAGAACAAAAAATGTGGCTAATATGCATGAAAATATAAATGAACATCAGCAATATAAAATGGCAATAGTAATGCTTTTTGGATTTTATTTTAAAATTTCTGGAAATATTGCTAATATAAGAATTATACGTAACATTTAATAATTTGACACTTCTTAGAGAAGCCAAAGTAAAGAGTAACATGAGCATAAGTTTAGGTAAAACTATGCTTTAGACACAGCGCTTTCTCTTTTAAGAAAATAAAATTACATGGACATACAAACAAAAACTACCGAATGGCATGAAAATAAATTACTTTCAATACAGACCATTGCATAGAATTTCACATCCCAACATGTAGTTTTTGTGATGATTATTTAATAACAGATTCTAAAAATAATAAATAAGACACCATAGTTAAATTGCCTTTTTCTGTCCTACCCGCCTTCTCTCAGAGATAAATTCTCAATTATTTGCCTAGTACCTATTGACTGAAAACCATTTGGAAATTATTCTAGTCTGTCAATGAAATGCAAACATCTCTGGAGTGAAACTAAGCAGCTGTTTAAAGGTTCCAAGCTTCACTAGAAAAAGAAATCCTTTCCCTTAACACTAGCCCTGTTTACATTATCCCAAAACAATGACCCATTCAAGAAAAAATCCAGTATTTCCAGGCTGTATAAACACAGCCATTATTTATAAGGAGATTTATAAGAAGACCCAAGACTAACAGCTTCCCACGTGAGGAACTAGTACCAAAGTTAGTAGCATTAGGAGTGTGTGTTTGTGTGTGTGTGTGTGTGTGTGTTTGTGTGTGTGTTTGTGTGTGCGTGTGTGTGTGTGCGCGTGTGAGCGTGTGAGTGTGTGTGTGTGTGTGTGTGTGTGGTAAATTCAGGACTACTTGTATTTGTGGGTCACCTTTGAAATTGATAATAGCTCTGGCTCCTTTTATTATACAAAATTAACTAACAAGCTTGGAATAAATAAAATTATTAGACATAGCAGTATGATTTATAATTCTAAACATCCTATTTACACCATACAGAAATTAGTAGATGTTTTTCATTTAAGCACATACATATTTTGTCATTTTAAGTCATTTTTTCATTAACTAAAGAGAAAATTGAGAAGTGTGTAGGCTCTGGATTCCAGGGTTTGAATATTAGCTCCAGCAATGGCTGTCTATGTGGTGTTGGGCAAGGTACTTCCCTCGAAGCTTCAATTTTCACACCTGTCAAATACAAAAATAATATGCCTCACAGAGGCCTATGGCAAGAGGTGGGGACAGGCTAGAAGGAATCAATGAGGAAAAAGGGGACATATATAATACTTCAGCAATAACAATTAATTAAAAAATAATATGCCTCAGAATAATTTGAGCATAAAAAATTTGTAAAAATAAAATTATAAGATTTTTTAAAACTGTAAATTATTTAATGCAATGCTTGTCATACAGCACTTAATGCAAGTTACCTATTATTTTAAATCATAAAACATTTTTGCTGCATTTAACATGGATGATCCTTAATTAATAAATATTCAGTTCTTATACCTTTTGCAAATGATTGCTCACATATTTCCTAGAAATGAAAACTGCTGCCAGTCACTAAGTTTCATTCAAATAACTACTAAGTAATTCAATAGTTAAATGTTTTTAATTACTCATGACTATACTTTACAGTTTATGAACACCTGCAGGAAGCCCAGGAGGCCAAGCTGTTAAAATCAGCCACTTCACAGTAGCTATCAGTTAGGGTCCTGGCAGGAAAGAGATGATACATTCAAACCGGGTGTAGAGAAGAGTTTAATAAAGGACTGTTTACAAGGTTGTAGGTGAGGATTAGGGGGAAATATGAAAATGAAGCATTAGAGTAAATGTGCCAGAATTGTTATCATTTCTAAGCCTGAATGGGCAGGGGAAGTGGCTTCAGAAACCTGGTGTAGACAGCTGTGCAGAGAGAACCTCTTGCCAGGGGCTGAGACCTTTGGTATGAAGACATAGATAATGCTGCATTCTGCCCAGATAAGTGCTGGGGGATAAATGTAACCTCACTCTCTTCTTGCTCCCCAGTTCTAATTGACCAGACCCTAGCTGAGGTCAAGGGAGCCTACTGGCAAAGTCCATGAATGCCAGTCTTTCAGACATAGGACAATGAAGAGTCAGTCAGCATCATAGTTATGGAGGGTTTTCCATTGCCAGTGAGGGAATTGTTAAAATCAATTTTAAATACATTGCAAGCCCAGACCATCTCTGCTCAACTAGATGGTACATAACTCTGGAACCACTAGGCATATTTTCAGCAGTTGGAATGCATGTAAAGTGGCTCCATGAGGAAAATCTTGGCTTGTCTGGGGGCAACCTTCATCAGACAAAAATACTATTAGGTTTTGTGAACTTCAAACCATTAAGTGCCCAAATTAGAAGAACAATTTGATCCAAATGCAGGGATTCCTTGTCTAGACGGGAAGAGCATGATTGTAAGCCAAAATGAGAAAATCAATGTGTGTTATGATGATCAAAATTTGGGATGACACAGTTTGCTTAATTGCTGGATGGGTTTTATGGAAGACGCTATTTTTTCATGTTCTCCAGACCCTGTAGAGCCTTAAGGTGCCCTGCAGTCCAGCCATTGTTTGAGGTCAATCTTGTGAGACACCCTGGACCAGAGCTAACCAGGTAAGTTGCTCTTGACTTCTTGGCCCTTAAGAACTATATGAAGTATTACATGTTTATGATTAGTCAGCGATGAAGAATTCCTGTGATAACATATACAACATTTTGTAGAAGGCAAAAGGCATTCACCAAAACCTTATCAAGGAGTAGTCTAAATAGACTGAAGGATAGCAGACTTGGCTGGAAAAATAGTGGGAAGCCTAACTGCTATATGTTCAAGTAAAATATGGCTCCTAACAGAGAGAGGTAAAGGAACAGTCATTTTCTGAGCATTTACCCTGTACATTATTTAGTCTTTGCAAACATTCTGTGGTTCTGTGTTATACATGGTTATCTTTATTTTACAAGAAAAGACACTCAGGGTGAGAAGTAGAAACACCTGCTCATAGTCACACAGATAGTACATGAGAGAGCTCTGATTAGGACCCAAGCCAAAGTTCTTGCCTCCAAAGTTCACTTTTTTCCTGTGCTTCTGTGTGTCGAAGTAAAGAAACGAAATAATAAACAAGGGAGTCAGACTGGGAGACAAAGTAAGATAAACAAAATGGTCAGGGGGAAAAGTCTTCAGTCTTTTTGAAGAAGTCAGAGAAAAACTATCTGTGGAGGAAACAAAATAAAACTGTACAAACATTGGGCTCATTAAAAGGAGGAAGAAAAGATTGTCTTATTAGACAACAGGATATATTTGGGGGGGATAATAGAGCTCAGAGTGAGAGAAGTCTCATCTGCAGGCATCTCTTCAAGGCCAGACCTAAATACAGAGGATGGGTGTCTCCACTCTTTTGCAGATGGACTCTCCTGACCCACTCCTGAGAGATACACCCAGGGAAAGCACAGCACCTGCCATAACATGTGACTGCATGAGCAGCAGACAGTGCTCCCTGGCTCCAGGCAGATGGGGGACAGCAGGTCTTGGAAAGTCCTCCAGCAGGAAAGTGGAAGTATAAAGGAACATTTTGCCAAGAAGGTGCCACATGGTGCCATTGTTTTCAATTTCTGAGTGTTTGGTGATAGTGTCCAGCTGATATAAAAGCCAATCTGAGTAAAATTTTGGGGAGGAAATATTCTTGTTTATGAGGAAGGGGTGGTGAAAGAAATTGTAGAAGATAGATTAGGGGACTGTAAGTCTGAGGGGATATGTTTAAATGATATTGTGGGTGAAGAGGTGAAAATGGAATGTCTCAGAGCTAATTCTACCAGAACAAAGGTGGGTTATTACATTGGAAGGATTGTGACTCCACATTTCAGCAGGCAACTTAGGCCTGGTCCCACTGTGGCCCAGTGGGGTCATGTAGAATCCACTTCTTGTCATCGGGAGGGGCTTCCAACTGTGCATTGACCAAGGTTACTCCATAGGAAAGCAATCATCCAGATTTATGCGGGCATTAGAACTGATCAGGTTTCTATAGGCATGCAATGTCAGGTGTCAGAGAAGTCTGAGGGAGAAAGTAGGGAGAACTGGATGCAGCTGAGGCAGAGTTAGATCTGTCCAAGGTTGACTGTAGCAGCCATGGAGGAACTAAAAATTTTGAGGTACATCTCAAGAAATACTTAATTCAAATATCATCTTAAAATTTTGTTTAATCAAAGATAAATTTTTGAAAAAAAAACTTTAATTCAAAAGACACAATCCTGCTTGTGTAGGACAGAGGTTCAAGACATACAAAATACTGAGCAGAACGAACGAGAAAGAAGACATTTTTAAATTGAATTTATTGGGGTGACATTGGTTAATAAAATTATACAGGTTTCAGATAAACAATTCTATAACACATCACCTGTATATTGTATTATGTGTTTAGCATCCCATGTCAAATCTCCTTCCATGATCATTTAAACCCCTCCCTCCTTTGACTTCTTCTACCTTCCCTCTGGCAATCACCATACTGTTGACTGTGCCCATGAGTTTGAAACAAGACATTTTAATTGAATCAGTTCCTTGATTATTGTCACAGATTTATCAATTCTTGTTCAGGAGTGAAAGTGGAAATGACTTGAAATTCCCCATTAATTATTTGTCATTTGTTTTATGACATAAATATTCTTATAGTAGAGGCCTATTGCACAAAGATTTGTGCAATAGGCCTATTTGTGCAATAGACTTTCCTTCCTCTGGCTGCCTACAAGAGGGATTTCCTCTGGCACCCAAGACCCAGGCCTTCACTCTGGCTGGCACTTTCCATCTTCACCCCAGCAAGAATCTTCACTCCAGCAGGAGCCTTCAGTCTTCTCCAATCCCACAGGAACGCTGCTCCTGTAGCTCCCTCCACCCTCTACCCTCCTCCTCATAGCAGTTGACCTGCCATGCCTGGCTGCTTTGTGCCTGCATATACAAATTAAGCTGCCATTTTTGTTGGGTTAATATGCATACTCACTCCTGATTGGTTGGTGGGTGTTGCAGAGGTATGGTCAATTTGCATATTTCTCTTTTATTAGTGTAGATAGTTCTGTATAGATGCCTAATGCACAAAATTCATGCAAGGAGCTTGGTCCTCATTGCCCCAGCTGCCCTGTGGCCCTGCAGCCCTGTGGCCCTGCCCACTAGTAGTTCCGGAAGGTCATTCTTTCATCCAGTCTAATTAGCATATTAGCTCTTTATTATATAGGATTCTATTGAATGGGTTCAGTAAATTTTATCAAATTTTGTTGAGGTTCTTTTAAAGTCCTAAGTCTCTCCCACCACAACATACACACACGTAAGATATATATATATATATATATATATATATATATATATATATATTTAGATAATTGGAAGGTTGAATGCAGATAGACTACTACCAAAGTCAAGATTTAGTGCTATGAGAGATCAACTCACATAAGCATCCTTTAAAGACTGGGTTTTCATTCTGTTTGTGTTTCAAGTTGTAATGGTTGTGATAGGTTTCTACAAAAGGATTAGTGACCTGCACTTACATTAATTAAAAATAGCTGATGACCACTTTATTTCAGAACAAATCTCATTTGAAAGGAGGCATAGGAGAAACTCTGTTTTTCACATAAAAATTCTAAAAATGCAAATTTCTCATTGTGTATCTTCTAAGTGTCAGGCACCTTATATACCTATCACACAAATTTCCCATAAGCACACAAAGGAGATATTATAATCCATTATTCCAGAAAATGGAAGCCAAATGAGCTTGATGGTGAAGTACTTATGATCAGAAAGAGGCTGAGCCAGGATTTAAATCCTGGCATGTCTGGCTCTGAAGCACTGTTCCTTCCCCTCACCTGGGGCCTGTCACATGCCTCATGCTAGTCTTCCTGGAAGTCTGTGTACTCAATTCACTGTGCCTTGCCTTCTTATGTAATAACCTGGAGGAGTAGGGAGAGCCATCTGCTTTGAGAACAACAGATTTTAGTCCATAAGGCAAATAAGTTGGCAGAAACAGAAGGATTGAGACATTGCCTTTTAGCATTCCTGACTTTCTCTGCATTTATAAAAGAGGAATACATAATCCAACATGTTGATTTCACAAGCTATCATTATCATTCATTCTGAATAAGCAGAGTCAGGGACATTATGTATAAAATAAGGGGTCCTTGTTTTGGAAGATGATGTCAGTTAGAAGGAGTTGCGTGTGTGTGTGTGTGTGTGTGTGTGTGTGTGTGTGTGTGTGTGTGTGTTTTAGCTCCTACCTCCTAAAGCACTAGCTTGCAGGTGACTTCATAAAATATACTTCAATACTGAGGCTAATGATATCACAATGCAATTTACAAAATAAAACAAAGCAGGTGTTCCAAAACAAGGCTGATCATCTGAATTCACCTGAAGGGCTTTAAACATATATAGGTATCCAATCCAAACTTTAAGCACCATTTCCTACAATAAGACTCAGGAATCCATGAAAAATATCCTATGGTCATTCTATATATATATTTAGTATGCATTCTAAATGTCCAATAATAAAATAAACATTTAAAGATGAATATAAGGAATTCCAGTTTGTTCTCAGACACTTTCCCAGAAGTCTCTAAGAGTCTCAAACACCTTTAAAAAGCTCCTACAGTTATTTGAATCACTCAAACAAGAAAATTCACCAAGAAACTAGTGTGAATTTTGTATCAGGCATATGCCCAAGTTTCTAGTAGCAGCCTCTCTTCCTTTCTTGGAGAAGGACATTCTAGTCCACATTCAAACACAGAACATAAGGAGAATATTATTCTGGGGAACATAGTTCCCAGATTCTCCTCTGCTATGCAGTTGTGGCTAGGAAGGAGTGGTGACAGAAAATCTAGCATAATCTTTATAATAGGAAAAGTATGAAACTAATAAGTTGAGCATTTACATTTTTGGGTTCATTCAGGAAACCAAATCACAGCAGTTATTTCAATAGGGAGGATTTCATATAGAGAATTCATTAATCAAGCACTGGAGGGCTAAAAAAAGAAAAGAAAAAGGAGATAATTAAAAGGGATCCTTGCAAAAAACTGCTACCATGCATAGGTGGAGAGGAATAAAAAGAAGAGGCTGAGATGATTGGAATCTAGAAGTTAATGATGGGGGCCTACAGAATTAGGACTCAGAATTTCAGGAATGTTGTTACCTATCTGGCTGCTGCTGGTACCATAGGGGCTTGGAGGAGGGACTTATAGATTGGGGTGATAATTTCCTGGTAGGGAATGCTGCCCAGTTAGTGTTATTATTTCTGAAGATCCAGAGAGGTTCTTCCTATGTTTTGTGACTCAGACACATCAGGGGTAGGCAGTCTACCTGGTGCTGTGCAGGGCACAATGAGTTGAGTAATGGGAGTGCTCCAGTAAACTATAGGCTTATAATCTGCCACAGGACAAAAGGCCACAGTAGAGTACCTGATAGGAAAAATACACAAGTGTAAACAATCAAGCTCCTCCTCTCTTCTGCCAAGCATTCTTTCTCGGGGTTCCTCCTATTGGTGGAAACTAACAGTAGGCCTTCTGATAACAGAGAACTTGCATGCAGAACTGTCATCACAAAGCAGAGCACAGGAAAGTGGATTTGAAGCAATACCCAGAATATTATTCAGTGGGAAAAGTTTGGAAAATAGCAACAGAATTAAGTCAAAAGAAAGAAGAGGATAGGAATAATAAAGGGAAGAACAGAAATGTCTAAAATGGAATATGAACATTTGATGGAAAGGATCAATACCATGAAATTTTGGTTCTATGAGAAAAAATAAATAAAACTCTGGCAAGTTTGAATGAAAAAAAGAGAGAGAAGGAACAATATCACAAGTGAAAACAGTGTAACTACAATGCAGCAAAGATAAGTTTCCAAACTTATTTGTCAATAAGTTTGGAAACTTAGGTAAAACAAGCATCTCAGAGAATAATAAAATTATTAAAGCTAACACAGAAATATAAAGAAAGTTAATACCTGAAAGAAGCAATGAAATCTTTTTTTTTTTTTTTTGGTGGGGGGGAGCAGCAAAGATTTCCCTTTCACTTAGAAGATCAACAATTCCTCAATGAGTAAGTCCTGGGTAAAGCTTGTGAACACTGAGAGCAGAGGAAAAGGCTTAAGGATGGAGAGGAGGCTTCAAAGTTGTAGGAAAGCTTTATTTATTAAGCTGAGTGGTGGGTATAGGAAGTTTATTTTTTATTCCTTAGTAGTGTTATTTAAGAATACTTATACATGATACTTCTTTGTATAAATCACATACAGGGCATCCTTAAAATGTGTACACACTTTGCATAATTATAATGTTTGCAATTATAATGTTTAACAATGTTTGTTAAAATACATTTCATTTTCAAAATGTAATAGAATATACAGACAGTGGGTATACATTTTTGGGACACCCTGTATTTTATGAGAAGCTAAAGAAAAGCTACCAGACGTTTCACTAAATCTCTGTGACATTGGGAGAACACTAAGACATCAGCAGCAACACACTACTCACAACTCTGACTACTAAGATAAGGACAGTGTCCTCAGCACAGACACCAGTGCTCCAGTGCAGCAGGAGATGGGCCTCAAGTCAGCTGGTGGGAAGAAGAGACACATGGTAGCTTTGTGGATTTGTTCATGGGAAGACTTCTGGGGAGTCACCTCTGAAATTGAGAGGGTTTTGGAAGAAGCTGTCACAGATATGGTGGAAATAGTTAAGAAGCATACTGTGTATTCTGAGTCTACAACCTACTGTAGCTCTGCGTTTATAGATCATGCAAATATCACATAAATTATAGCCCAGGTTCCCCTTGGGGTCTTGAGAGCATCCTTAAAAGCTTTGCTTTCATATAGTACCAATACCAGTTGTAGTTTCTCTTATGTTTCAAGTCTTTATATATCTTGTTGGTTGCCCAGTAACATACCATGGAGAAGCAATTTACAAAATGTAGCCATGGTGCTTAGAAACATTAATTCCACTCTTAGAGTGAACTATTTATTCTCAGGGTGTGGTATTTTCCACTACAGGAGTAGGACCATTACGATAGCAGCATAGTAAAGATATGTGTTTAATTCTTATCTGTAGGCCATGATATGCCATGTAATTGGACACCTGTTTAGAAATATTAACTATTGCATGGAAATCAACCTTGTAGTAAATGAGAAAACAGCAAGACAAGGAGGTTTGGATCATCTCACTCAATTCTATGTTCTATCCAATTTAGCAGGCAAAAAAAAAAAATGTTTGAAAATCAGTTATGTAATATTTCTGGATAATTGTCATAAAAATAGATTATCTGTCATAGTTCTTGAAAGCTTTAACCCAGTGTGACATAATAACATTTTAGGATGATGAGCCAGACTAACACCAGCATTAGCCAGCAGGCATGATTAGAGGGGCTCCAAGGCTGCCCACCCCAAAACAGCAAATTAAACTACTGCCTCCTATTGTCTCTGAAAGCTGGATTCACTTCCCAAATGCTTTCTGGAGTGGAAAGCTTTTTCATCTTTGTCATTTCCTTTTTAATAATGTTTGTTTTCTTGTTATCTGTGAGGAATGTCCAGTTTACAAAGAAGAAGAGAGTATTTTCCAATTAAGTCTTTTACTTTCTGTTGTTACCAGGCAAACAGTCTGATTCTAAACGATGTAGGCACATGGGAGCATAGTAGGCATAATAGTAATGGTTGATGTTGCTGCTTAAACTTAGATACAAGTTGACTGAACTGAACAGTGTCCAGTTCAATAAATTTTTTAAAATATAATTTAATTTAACTTAATTTTTCTATCACCATTATCCCCTCTATGCCCTCTTCCACCTCCACCCACCACCCTCCTCTCCTGCAATCACTGTCCATGAGTTCTCTCTTCTTTTTTCTTTTTTTGCTCAATACCGCTCCCTTTAACACTCCCTTCACCAGCTCAATAAATTTTTACATGAGCATATACCCAAGTAACCACTACCCAAAGGTTCCTTCCTGTATCTTTCCAGTCAATACCCAGCTCTGTCTCCCCAGCTCTGTTTCCCCTCCAACACACACCAAAAGGTAAACACTATTCTGACTTCTATCACCACAGCTTGGTTATGCCTATTTTAGAACTTTTTGTAAATAGAATCATTCAGTAAGTACTCCTTGGTGGCTGACTTTTTCAATATCACATTATGTCAGTGAGACCCATTCATGTTGCATTTATTAATGGCTTCTTCTTTTTCATTGCTGTGTAATATTCTATAAATATACTACAATTTATCCATTTACTGTTAGTAGACATTTGAGTTGTTTCTGGCATTTGATTAATTTAATTAAATTGCTATGAAAATTTTCATATATATTGCTCAATGGGCATAAGCATCTCAGTGGAACTCTTAGGTCACAGGGTGTACATATGCTCAGTTTTAGTATGAAATGCCCAAACTGTTACTAGTAAGAGGATAGTCTTGATGGGAGGTGTACTGGTGTTTCTATGTTTGCCTTCTGAATCAATTCTCTGTTTTTCTTTTTCTTACTGTGTGCCCAAAATCATCCTGGTTCCCTTGATTGGAACCAGGTTGATTCAGCAGATGGAAGGCCCAGCAGTTGATTGTAGAATAGGGAGATAGAGAGATAGAGATAGAAACAGAGACATAGGGAGAGAGTAATATCACAGTACTTATATCTTCTGTTATGTCCCCGCTTCACCATCATAAAGAGGGGCTCCATTCTTCTCCAGACACAGCTCCTGTCAAACAGTCCCTCTTCCACTTGGTTGTACTAACACCATCCTTCTTCATTGTTTCTTTAGTCTCACCAAGTGATAATTGCTGTTGTTAGTTCCTGAGTGATTCTTTACTATATAGCCTTGTGCTCTTATGAAAATAAACATTTTTATTTATTTCAGAGAGGTAGAGAGAGGGAGAGAGAGATTAAAATATCAATGATGAAAGAGAATAATTGATTGGCTACCTCCTGCACGGCCCACACTGGAGATTGAGCCTGCAATCCCCAGTGCCTTTGACTGGAATCAAACCAGGATCCTTCAGTCCACAGGCTGATACTCCATCCACTGAGCTAAACCAGCTATATCTAGCCTTGCACTCTTCACCCTACTCACATCACTGAAAAAATAATAATTTTATAAAAATCTAAAACCTGTTATCTTTTCTTGTAGAGACTTTGACTGATACAGAAGGAATTAAAATAAAAAGATTTTAAGACCCCAACTGGGATGGCTTAGTGGTTGAGTGTCAACCTAACAACCAGGAGGTCACGGTTTGATTCTCAGTTGGAGGTACATGTTTAGCTTATGGGCTTGATCCCCAGTACAGGGCAGCGGGAGAGGGGGGGAGGTGCAAGAGGCAGCCAATCAATTATTCTCTCATCATTGATGTTTCTATCTCTCTTCCTCTCTCTTCCTCACTGAAATAAATAAAAAAAAACAACATTTTTTTTTAAAAAAAGAAGAAGAAGAAAAGATTTTAAGAGAAAGCAGGAAGTGTTGGAACACAGAGGGGTTTCTGTTTAGCATGAGAGAATTGACACAGGACAGAGATTGCACTGAAAGTAGTTATTTAGGGCATTTCAAGTCAATAGCTATATTGGGTGTGGACCAGAATGCTGAATAGATGAGGTTTCTATTCACCAGTAGTTTTGTTGACATGACCTGGTTGCACATGACTCTACTAAGCCTCAGTTTTTTTCATTTATAAAATAGAAATAATGGTTATATCTGTTTCAGGTTGAACAGTAGCTCAAACCCTACCACACTTCTAAAGTTGTCAGATAGTGAAGAAAATCAAGGACATCACACTCCAAAGATGAGACAGAGGCTTTATGGATTCATTAAGAAATTCATTCAGTGATGATAGAAGTACCTAGGAAGTATTAAACTATTCAGAATCTTGGAGACAAGTTTCCATATATACTGTAACTTCAGAAAGGCACAACCACCAGCCAAGGATAGGGAAACTTGCTTCAAGGGTGACAGTCTAATATAGTGGTTCAGACAAAGCAAAGGTTTAAAAGTCATGTGTGAGTAGGAACCCATACTTTGTCTCTTATTGACAATATAACCTTGATTAGCTATGAACATTCCTCAGTGCTGTCAACTGTCAAATGGGGATAAGTATTCATATACCTTTTATGGTGATTGTTATTAAAGCTTTTTTTCACACATAAAATACCTAAGTGTGTATATATATATATATATATATATATATATATATATATATAATCATGGTCCTTCCTATTTTAGCCAAGCGCTAGTATAGGCTGTCAGGAAATACAAAGCTGCAGAGGTGGAGCTGCAGGTAACACTGCTGTGAGGGGAATACTGAGGGTGGGCATGTCTGTGGCAGGGAAGGAGATGCATGGGCAGAGAATACATCAAAGTTGAATGAATAGGCATGAAGTCTAGCATGGTAGTGTGTGTCTAGAATAAGATCTCACTTCCAAGATAGAAAATTAGAATCTGCTGTGCCTGAGCAGAAGAAATCAGAGGCAGACCATTAAAATATTTTATTTTCTAAAATAACCTTTCTTACTAATTTTCTCATTTTTTAAAAATTCTACCATGCTTTCCTCTCTCTCCTCCCTATTTAATGGTGTTTTCCATTTTTAGTTTTAATATTCGTCCTTAGTATAGAATGGTGGTCAAGATTATGGACCTTAGAATGACTCTGTCTTCAGCAATTTTTAATTTTTATTGTTTTTTGAAAAAGAGACATTTGACCAAGTTCTCCTTTTGCAAGCCCAGCACTCTATTCCTGCCATTTTCATTTTGCTCATCTAGAGATACAATATCAAGATCACACACAATGTCATATTGACAGCAACTGCATATCTGAAAGCAAAGCCTGGCATTAGTTAGCTGGAATAGAAGCAGGGGGAAATAAAGGGATTTATGGGAAAACAAATTCCATGAATGCCAAAGCAAAAAATTTTCTAAGGCAGCTAAGGCTTTGGGCAAATTCTGATTACACTGAAGGGTGAGAAAATAGTCAAGGAATCAAACAATGTGCTTCTGGCATCCTGCTGGTGATTCAGAAAATTCTGATTCAAAAACAAGAATTATTTTCAAAGGTCTTTTGACAGAGTTGACAGCTATTCAGCTGTCAGCCACTCTCCAGAGACCCTAATGAGCTCTTCCTTGTCAGGCCTTGCTGTCTAAACAAGGAATTGTTAGTCTCTATCTGCCACCCCACAGTGAGTGCACTTACCTTTGCTTATGTACAGTATAAAGAATTAGTTAATACAAATACTTGTTCAGGTTGATCACTAGGTTGTTTCTGTCAGCCTATATCAATGTGGTCTTTAATGTGTCAGTGTCTCAACACCAGAGTATGTATGTACACAGGTGGTTAGAAAGTGCTTCTCTGTTGATAAACTAATAGGTATTCCTAAAGAAATTGCTGCAACTACTTTTGGGACTCAAAATTCCTTAGGCTCTTGTAGATGGTCAAAATACTTTACATTATTTTCTACAATAATAGCAAGTCATAATAATGAACAATAGAGAGGACAGAGAAATAATACTTAAGTATACTTAATCCCATTATTCCTTTGTACAATATTCAAGATCCTTACTGAATTCTATGTAAAAAGAACTTCAGTTTAACTTTAGAATTCAGAAATTCTCTTTTAAATAGGCTTCTGTTATTTTCTAAAATAACAATTCTTACTAATTTTCTCATGTCCTTTGGGAAAAAAATACCCTGTTTTCCCTTCTCTCCTCCATGTTAAATGGTGTTTTTCCATTTTTATTTTTAATATTCTTCCTCAGTATAGAATGGTGGTTAAGAGCATGGACCTTAGAGTAATTCAACCTGGGTTTTGAGTTCTGGTTAAGTTCTCCTTGGTTCTCTTTTTCTACATCCATCATGTCTCTATCAACTTACTCAGAATTAACTCCTACTCTACTCGGTCATGGAGTTTTCTTTTCTTTGATTAAAATCTCTTCATATACCTCAATTATCTTA
The DNA here is from genome assembly GCA_027563665.1 of Antrozous pallidus. Lineage (NCBI taxonomy): Eukaryota > Metazoa > Chordata > Mammalia > Chiroptera > Vespertilionidae > Antrozous > Antrozous pallidus. The sequence continues at coordinate 29,548,753 of CM050513.1, forward strand.
GTAAATTTGCCTCATAAGTTTGAGAAGAGAAGCTACCCATTTTATTAAAAAGAGGTAAAAAAAAACTAAAATAACAAAAACAAAAAAAATTCAAACTATGTTCTTCAATGTTTATTTCTACAGTTAAAAAAGGAAATAAAGATGTGAAATAAAATGAAATGAAAGAGAAAGAAAAGAAGGAGGTGCTCTCCCTCCTGAGAACATGCCAGTGCCTTTCCCTTCCTTTCCCCTCTACCAGGCCCATCACCTTTAGCTTCAGTACTCCTAAGCTCCAAAGGCCCTTCCTTTACATCTATAACTTATTTCTTAAGTCCATTTATTCCAGGAATTACCTTTTCTGCCTCTGTAATTTACCCAATAAATGTTCTCTTACAGTAAAAAAAGAAGAAAGGAAGGAAGGAAGGAAGGAAGGAAGGAAGGAAGGAAGGAAGGAAGAAAGAAAGAAAGAAAGAAAGAAAGAAAAGAAAAGAAAGAAACAAAGAAAAGCAGAAAGACATAACAAAAGCAATCAGAGTCTACATTTTATAACATCAAGTTTAATTTTTGTTATGGTCCAGTAACCCTTTACTGGACCAACCCTCCTAAAAATAATAATCAAAACTCTGTTCAAAATAAAAAAATAGGTTTCACATACTGAGACTAAAGAAAATTGGGCAAATTGTGGGTTGAAATTGACACTTAAGTAAATGGAATGACATGGGTGAATGTCCCATTTCTACAGGTGGCACCAGTCTTCCTGGCCTGAAAAATGAGAGCACAGAAATCCAAGAAATGAAAGCTGCTGAGAAAGTAAAGAAGAAACCAAGGCAAGGAGAGAACCAGAGACAAGAAGCTCCAAATTTGTACATAAATTCTGCCCAAATCTTAGACTAATTTCTGAGCCACATGGTGGGACAGATGTCAAGCAGTCCCATTGAGAACAAAGGATAAAACTAATATTTCAGTCACTATTCAAAAGACAGAATTTTCAGTTTGACAGTAATAAAATTATTTACTTGCTAAAATAAGAACAATACCAATCATTTTTGGATCAATCAATGTGTTAGAATTACTTGATATACTTAGTTTTGGGAAAATATGGGCCTGTCTCAAGAGGAAACACTATGCATTAAGACCAAACTAAGAAATTAACAGATGTTGAAATCAGCAGACTAAGGATTTTAAAGCATCTATTATAACAACGTAAAATAAAGTAAGGGAAATGTACTCACAAAAAATAAAAATAGAAAACTAAGCAGAGGAATTGGAAGTATATTAAAGAGTCATATCTGGAAATTATATAATTGAAAACTTTAAATCTGAAATCAAAATATGGTGGGTAGTCTTAACAGGAGAGTAGAGATGACAGAAAATGAATTAATAAACGTTAATATAGAGAAATATACACTATTCAACCTTAGGAACAACTTAAAAAAAAAGAACAGAGTCCCAGAGACTTATGGGTTAACATAAAAATATGAATCAATGTATAACTGAAGTTCTAAAAGAAGAGTAGAGGTAATGGGTAGTAAATATATTTTAAGAAATAATGACAAAAGTTTCACCAATTTGATGAAAGATAAATTTTCGGATGTAAGAAGCTCAGTGAAACTAAAAAGGAACAGGCAAAGAAAACCACACCTCTATGCACATCATAGTCAATCTGCTAGAAAATCAAAATTGAGAATAAAAATTATCTTAAAAGCAACTACAGAAAAGGGACACATTACACATAGTGGAACAATGATCAAACTCCACTAATTTCTCAGTGAAAACTGTGAAGGCCAGAATAGAGTGTAACAACAATCTTACATTGTTAAAATAATAAAACTTTAATTCAGAATTCTATATGCAGAAAAAGTATCCAAATATCACTCAATAAATGAAGCAAAATCAAGACATCATCTCAGAAAAGAAAGTGAAGAGAATCAATTACCAGCAGACCTTTACTACAAAAAAATACTAAAGAAAATTCTTCAGAACTAGGGGAAATAATAGCACATACAATCTCAGATATTCAGGAAGGAATTAAGAGCATCAGAAAAGATCTAGAAAAATATAAAGACTATGTTTTATTCTTAATGTCTTTAAAATATGTATGATTGTTTAAAAGATGAAGATGTAATGAATAGACAATTACAAAAAAGAGGGGGAAAGTGTAAATGGGCCTTTAAATGCTTGAAATTTCTGTATTTTATGTAGAGTAACACAATATTAACTCTAAGAAGACTGAAAAGTTATGCCCTGCCAGCATATCTCAGTGATTGGGCATTGACCCATGAACAAGGAGGTCACGGTTCAATTTCTGGTCATGGTGCATGCCTAGGTTGTGGGCTGGATCTCCAGCGGGAAAAGTGTACATGTAATTCAAAGTAATCACTAACAATTAATGCAAAGAAACATAGCTGAGAAGCCAGTAAATACATTCAAATCATCTTCAAATTTAGTTTGTGAAATACTTGAAAATACTTTATGCAGTGTACTTTAATATATATATGGCTAATATGCAAAGTGTCCCCATGGGAGTTTGACTGGGAGACTGGAAGTTCTATTACTTGCTATGATGTGTGCTGACCAACAGGGAGTGGTGTTGAATGAAGAAAGGCCCTGGCCAGCAGCTGGAAAGAAAGCCCTGGCCAGCAGCTGGAAAGAAAGTCCTGGCCAGCAGCTGGAAAGAAAGCCCTGGCCAGCAGCCACAAGGCCTCAATTGGTTCTCATAACTGCCTAAGCCTGTGCACAAATTTCATGCACTGGGCCTCTAGTTGTTTTATAATTCTGAATCCATATATTATCATAGAAAAAAATAGACATTAGAAGAAGTCTTAGGATGAGTACTGTTTACTTAGATTAAGACCAGAGTATTCTTTTTTTAACAATATTTTTATTTATTTGTTTGTTTGTTTGTTTGTTTTTAAAATTTCTTGTTAATCCTCACTGGAGGATATTTTTTCCACTGATTTTTAGAGAGTGGAAGGGAGAGGAAAAGTTAGAAAAACACTGAGATGAGAAAGATATATCAATTGGTCATCTCCCACATGGGGGACTGAGTCTGCAAGGTAGGTATATGCCCCTGACTACCCTTGCCCAGAATTTAACCTAGGACCCTTCACTCCACAGGCTGACACCCTATCCACTGAGCAAAAGCAGCCAGGGCAAGACCAAAAATTTTAGATGAAGATTTTTGTGATAGGATTAAAAGACACTGTGGTTCAGGATTTTGGTTTTGACTGTTGAATTCAAAACCATCTGTTCTTTCCCATGAAAATATCTTTGACCTTATTTCCCTTATCCCACATTCAGTGTGCCCCTGGGGAAAAGTTTCTGCTCCCCTTTATTGTCATGTATACACTAGGAGCAAATCTGGAAGCTTGTGAAGGGAGGTGTATGGCTATCACAGGGAAAGTAAACAAATGAGCCTGAAATTCCCAGAACACTCATGCAATAATTGTTTTTTTTCTCCTAAGAATAGATGAAACAATAAATTATGCCCAATATTTTAAGCAAGGTATGGCAATCGAGGTTACAGAGATCTCACCTGTAAGATATATGCCTATCTCATTTAAGAATAATAAAAATATGCAAATTTCTTTCTTTTTGTATTTTTGTCTCTTTATATAATCACTAGGGGCACAGTGCACAAATTTGTGCACCTTGAAAGAAATTGTAGGTCACGAGGCTGCAGGGGGGAGAGGGGCAGGTCTTGGTCCATTCTCTGTGTCCCAGCCCATCTCCTCCCACTGCAGCCCCTGGACCCCTGTCTGCCAGCAACCCCACTCCCACTACTGCTGCTCTCGTGTGCTGATGGCCCCAGCCCCACTCGCACCCGCTGATGGTGTGGAGCAATTGGGGCTGGTGCCAGCAGGGGATGTGAGCGGAGACAGAGCCATCAGTGGGTGCAAGTGGTGGCTACTGCCTCAATTGCCCCTGAGGGGCCGGGGGAGGTAGAGAAGCCCTTAGGAGTGATTGGGCCAGCAGCTGCCACTTGCACCTACTGATGGCTATGAGCAATTGGGACCATTGCCGTGAACTGGCAGCGACAGTGCCAGCTGCAGGTGTGAGTGGGGCCAGTGCCGGCAGCAGGTGCAAGTGCCCGGTACGGCCGCAGCACATAGGAGCAAAGAATTTTCAGTAACCACCAGAAGCTTGCCCCAATGACAATGACTGGTGCCCTGCCTTGGTCTGGCACCCCCACTTATCTGCACCACCATTCCACCATGGCCAATACCTGCCATCTTCCATGCTCTGCCACCTGCTGCCAACACCCTTCATGTTTCTAGCATACCACCTAATGGTCAGCACATATCATAGTGACCGGTTGTTTGGTTATTTCACTGTTCAGTCTATTTGCATATTAAGATTTTATATAGAGAGATAGAAATATTTATGTACATAGATTAAAAAGGAATATGCCATTTCTATCCCAAAGGCAAATAATCAAATAAAATTATAATATGATTTCACCATAGGTAGTAGTCATAGTACGATTTTAGGAAAAATGTTTGGAGATTGTAAGTAAATTTCCCTCTAGGTTTCCAATCTACCTCGAACACTCTTCCCTTCTTATGAAGTAACAAAAAAATGAAGGTCAGAAATGTCTTTTCCTTTTATGGAGTAATTCCTTTGTGTTTCCTACAGAGAACTAATTCCAGTCTTGGCAAAGCCCCTCTATCAACTTTTCCTTCTGCTTCTTTCCCCCTCCATGAAAGAGATTATCCAGCTTTTGGTCCCAGAACCATTGAAAAGAGCTGAAATGCAAGTAATATCTAAATGCTAACAATAAAAAGAAAGAAAGAAAAAAAGAAGTAAATGCTGTTTGTGCTTTATGCTAACCAGGGAATAAATGCACAACTTTTTTGTTTTGTGGACTTTATATAGTGGTTTTAATTCTGTCTATATCCATCATAATTTTTCCTATGTCTCTTTCTTTATCTCATGCTTTAAAAATGAAACAATGGCCTTTGCTGGTTTGTCTCAATGGATATAATGTTGGCCCATGGACTGAAGGGTCCCAGGTTTGATTCTGGTCAAGATTATGTACCTCGGTTGAAGGCTCAATCCAACTGGGGTGCGTGCAAAAGGCAACCAATTGATGTGTCTTTCTCACATCAATATTTCTCTCTCTCTCTGTCTCTTCTCGTCCCTCCCATACTCTCTAAAAATCAATGGAAAAATATCCTTGGATGGTGATTAACAACAATAACAATGACAGAGTGAAAAAAATGGTTTAGTACAGAGGAATTTCAGGCCCATTACTTCCATGACTTCAGCTTTGGCTACAAATTAATCATCAACATGAAGGATACAATAAATTATAAATTATAATCTATAGGAGAATAATGGTTCTACAATTATATTACACACAATGATATTTCAGTTGCACCCTATTTCTAGATACAGTGACCTTGAATAGTTACTTAACACTCTCAAACTTTGGTTTTTTAATCTTTAAAATGAAGTAATGATTGTATCCATCCATAGGTTAATTGTATTAAATCATTTAAAGTACTTAACACAATGCCTACCACATCTTAAGCAATCTATAAATGTTAGTTGTTTTATCATCATATCTCTGTCCATTTGACTTTTTTCATCGCAAGAAATTTTATTTGGCATTTTTTGTAATGAAACAAAAGCCACTGTTAGCTCATCCCATCAAGCATTCATTAATAATGCAGATAGACAGGTTCGTGTTTCATAGCCAGAAGCCCAAATTACCCACAGTCATCTTGTCCAAAAAAAGAGGATAAAAGTCAGCAGATTGAATTTTTTCCAAACTTCAGCTTGTAGCCTAGAGCATCTTGAATACATAGCTGCTTCAGCAGAAACCCAAGTAGAACTGATTTTAAAAACAGTATAAGCTACTTTCCATTCAATGACAAAAGAATGCAAAAAAATTATTCTGAAGTGGATTTTGTATTGCTATTGATTTATAAATATATAAGAAGTGACAAAAAATGTGAAAATATTCATAGCTTAGACTTACATGTTTTCTAATCCTTATGTAAGTATACACTATTTGCATAAATTTATTGAAAATATTTATATATCTTAATGAGATTAATATAATAAAAAATTCAAGACTACAATGGCTGTAATTTGAAATATTTGGAAAAACTTAAAGTTGACTGGGACCAGTACCACTAAATTATGAATGATCCTTCTGTGATATTGACTCCAAATCTCTTTTCAATTTTGATTCTAAGTCATAATTTTCTGATCTTTCCATGTATTTTGAACTGATGTCCTTTAATTTATTCATTATTCAGTAAAATTTCACTCCCATCCTTACCATCAGTCATCATAAAACACCTTTGGGTTATCAGTCCAACTTACAACAATTCATTTTTCTCTGGAAATTGCTGTCCTTCCATTTACTTAGAGAATTTACTTAGGAGCCATACTTTTTTTTGAAAAGCTGTTCTGGCAAAAGCCAATTGGACCTTGGGTGAACACTTGATTTAAGCCGAAAAAAATCAGATCATTCCAAAGATTTGCAACTGGGAACAAAAGATAGTCTCTGACAGGTGGATAAATAATAATATATTAACATGTTAAAAATATTTAAACTCAGAAACACTGGGGCACCCAAAGCAAGAGAGCAACAGAGAAAGCCAGTTAGAAAAGGAGAACAAAGAAACAGAGATGAAGGCAGAGAAAGGATTTGGCTTAAGTTCCTAAAAACTTTCTAGAACATAGTTCTAGTCTCCTTGATAACCAGTTGCATTTTTTGCCATAACTGTGATGTGTTCATTTACTCATTCATTATATTATATATTTTCAATGTCCATTAGACATTGTGCTTAGTGTTTTTTGTGTACTTTTTTCTCACTGAATTTTAATTAGAAGTCTAAACCACAACTAATGAATTACATAGAAAAACAATGGTGAACATTTAATATTATCTGACAACATTTCAGGAAATCTTGGAGACTTGATTTTGGCTACTGTTGCAAATTTTCAAGTGAAATTCCAATTGTATTATGTCTACTCTTACTGAAGAGAGCTGAAACAAAAATTCCTCTTTATAAAATGTAGTGCTATCTCCTGACATTGCACTAGCAAGTAGATGATAATCTCTGGCCATTATTATGATTTACTTAGAGTTTCATATAATTAATGGAGAATTTTGCTTTGAGAAAGAAAAATCACAAAGTAGTAGAAATATCACCTTTAGCTCTTCATAATGCCCAATGGCAAAAGAAAAGAATCTCCTGACATACTCTTCCCTAACTTTCAATGTTTGTACAGCATAATAGTGAAGGTCCATAAATATCAATCTCCAAGGGAAACATACTTTTCAATTATCCTAAGTATAAGATGTGAAGAAATTATAATTTGTTTTATGAGTAGTCAACTTCACAAGAGAAAAGAACATGCATTTTTAGGTAATAGGTGTAAATCATTTGTCAGGGCACTGCTGTTTCTTCTCCAGTGAAAAAGCAGAACCATTAGTATTAGCTCAAGACATTAAACTTGTATTTAATTTCCTATATTATATTCCAGCTATTATTACTTTGGTTATTGTTAGAGGGAAGACATAGATAGTTTTATCACCCACATTCTCTGAGTCCACCATGTTCTTTCTAACCATTTAATTTTTAATCTACTGAATGTCTGCTTTACATCACTCCCTCTCTATGAAAGCTGCTCAAATCTTACCTTCCCAAAGAATTTGTCCTTACTATTGAATTCCATAGCCCCTTTAAATCCATTAGAATGAAATTCTAATTCTTTCCCATACTTTTAGGACTATACGGGATCATGATTCAGCCTTTCTCTCCAGTCATACTTCTTGTCATATTTACCCATGGCCTCGAATTAGTCCTCCAAGTTAAATTAGAGAAAAATACTTGTATTAATTTGCTAAAGTTGCTGTAACAAGCACAGTAGACTGAGAGGCTTCACCAACAGAAATTTATTTTCTCAGAGTTCTGGAATCTAGAAATCTGAGATCAGATGTTGGCAGGATTTCTTCTTTATATATATATATCCTATCTAATAAAAGAGAAACATGCAAGTTGACTGTACCTTTGCTATGCTACCAGCCAATAGGAGCAATATGCAAATTAAGCCCAACCAAGATGGCAGGTGGCCACCCCTCTGCCTGGAGCAGGCCATGGCAGTTCCTGGTGTTGCTGGTCCCTGATCTCAGACCCAGACCCAGCAGGGGATCTGGCCCCCAACCTGGTCATGGCAGCACTGGGGGCTCTGGGGATTGCAATTGCAGCCACAAACCCAGCCCTAAGCCTGGCCATGGTGATGCTGGGGGCCACAATTGCAGCCACAAACCCAGCCGCAAGCCCAGCCATGGCATCACTGATGGCCACAGGGGTCTCAATTGCAGCCACAAACCAGCAGGGAGGCTGACACCAAGCGGCCCATGTCCTGCCATGGTAAACCTGGGGCTGGGGGGTGGATGGGTGGAGGGGTGGATTGGAGAAACAAACCCACAGGCCTGGCTCTCAGCAGCACCAAGGCCTGAGCCAGAGGCACTTGGGTTGCTAAGGGGCATGGGTTGGGGCACTGGAGGCACAAACCCACAAGAAACCTGTGGAAAAGGAGATAAACTATCATAACTTTATCCCCCTTTCCACAAGATGAGAAAACTGCCCCTGGATTATTTATTGCTGTGGCCAACAACTTTCTACAAACACAGGGTCATGTTATGATCACTCCCAGGAAAGTCTGGTCAGAATACCCTCTCCTGGGTATAACACTACTGTGGCAAATAATATAAGAGAGGAAACAAGCTTTTGTTGGGTTCATTCTGAAGGTCAGAGAGCATACCACCCCAACATATGCTTTGTTGTTATATTGATGATCTTGAGCAGTAGATGCTTGAAAAACAGCAAATGCACATGGAAGATTTCACTGAAGTCTCCTGATCTCCCTAAAATCAGACCCCCCTAAAGGAGCTTAAATGTCATAGGTCCCCTTGATGGGAGAAGTGTCATCAGGCAGAGAAGACTGACTCCTGTCACAGCACAGGAGAGTAGAAGTTGACATCACACCCAAACTTTGTTACAAACTATTTCCCCCACTCCATTCATCTTTCCTAAATATCATTTACTCTTCTCTAAGAGGTTTATATCTCCTGTCCCCTTTCCCTAGGAAGAAGGTAGTTAAATCTGCATTCTAAGCCATCTTGAGGACTTACTCATTTTTCCCTGGGATCTCCCACATACACACAAGGTACATATGTTAATGAACTTTTGTTTTTCTCTTGAAGATTTGTTTTTCATTACAAGGGCCTCCACTAAGAACTCAGAAAGGTAGAGAAAAGCTATTTTTCCTCCTCCATAATTCTATCTTCAGAAATCAAGTCCCTAGCTGAACAATGAGGTTGGCTCAAGTATCAAGAAGTCCTGGCTGATGGGAAGGAAGCTTCTAGGGAGAAATCAATGATATTGGTATCAAAGTGGGATGGAGGGAACATACATGGTTGCTGGTGGGAGTTTAAACTGGTTAAACATTTTTGGAGGATGATTTGGTAAATTCGATAGAAATGTTCAAGGTATATCCAAGAGTCTTCTTCTAGAAATCACATCTGCTGAGATAAAGCACAAGCGCTTAAGCCCTGATCAGAACCCAGGATGCTACTGTGGGCTCCCCTTCCATGAAAGGAAAACCTGGGAGCAACCTGCATTTTTAAGACAAGGTGGCATCCTATCTAATAAAAGAGAAACATGCAAATTAGAGTGAACATCCTCCAGATAACCTTCCAGGTGTCCTTCCAGATGTCCTTCCTGACAAAGCCATGTTGGTGGGGCCAAAGCAGAGAAGGATAGAGGCAATCAGGCAGGCAGAAAGCAGTTAGGGAGACCAGGCCAGCAGTGGAAAGCAGTTAGGGCAAACAGGCTGTCAGGGGAGAGCTGTTGGGGGGTGCTCAGGCTGGCAGGCAGGTGAGTGGTTAGGAGCCAAATTGGAGAGAGTGCAGGCAGCTGAGGCAACACCCTTCCTGTGCACAAATTTTGTGCACCAAGCTTCTAGTGTGTGTGTGTGTGTGTGTGTGTGTGTGTGTGTACATACATACTAGAGGCCCAGTGCATGAAATTTGTGCATGAAATTTGTGCACGGGGGGTCGGCGGATGGTGGAAGGTGTCCCTCAGCCCAGCCTGCACCCTCTCCAATCTGGGACACCTTGAGGGATGTCTGACTGCCTGTTTAGGCCCAATCTCGGTAGGATCGGGTCTAAATGGGCAGTCGGACATCCTTTTCACAATCCAGGACTGCTAGCTCCAAACTGCTTGCCTGCTTGCCTCCCTGATTGCCCCTAACCCCTTCTGCCTGCCAGCCTGATCACCCCCTAACCACTACCCTGCCAGCCTAATTGATGTCTAACTGCTCCCTTGACAGCCTGTTTACCCCCAACTTCCCTCCTCTGCTGGCTAGTCACCCCTAACTGCCCTCTTTTGCAGGCTTGATTACTCCCAACTGCCCTCACTTGCAGGCCTGGTACCTCCCAACCTACCTTCTTTGCTGGCCTGATTGCCCACAACTGCCCTCCGTTGTAGGCCTGGAACCTTCCACTGTCCTCCCCTGCTGGCCATCTTGTGGTGGCCATCTTGTGTCCACATGGGGCTCGATCTTTTACCACATGAGGACAGCACTCTGGTGTGTTAGAGTGATGGTCAATCTGCAAATTACTCTTTTATTAGATATAATAGAGGTCTGGTACATGGGTGCAGACTGGCTGGTTTGCCCCTAAAGGGTGTCCTGGATAAGAGTGAGGGTTCCTTTGGGGTGTTGGGAGGCCTGGATGAGGGGCCTGTGGTGGTTTGCAGGCCAGCCATGCCCCCAGTGACCCAAGTGGAGGGTCTGGGATCTGGGATTAATTTATTTTCTACAATTGAAACTTTGTAGCCTGGAGTGGAGCCAAGCCTTCTGCTAGCTCCATGGTGACAGCCATTTCTGTTTGAAATTTTACTTACCACAGAGAGGAAGAGAGAGGAACAGACAGCTAGAAACACTGATGAGAGAGAAACATCAATCAACTGCCTCCTGCACATCCCCCACTGGAGATGTCCCCACAACAAAGGCACAAACCCCAACTGGAATCGAACCTGGGATCCTTCAGTCCACAGGCCAACACTCCATCCACTGAGAAAAACCAGGGCAGCAGGGTTTCTTCTGAGGCCTCTCTCCTTGGCTTGTGGATGGTCATCTTTTGTCTAGCTTCACATGGTCCTTCCTCTATGCAAGTTTGTGTCCTAATCAACTCTTCTTATAAAGACCCCAGTCATAGAAGTTTAGGGCTTATCCATATGATTTCATTTTACCTTAATTACCTTTAAAGACTTTTTCTGTAAGTGTACCCACATTCTGAGGAACTGAAAAGTAGGACTTCAACATAGACATTTTAGAGGGACATGATTCAGCCTTTAACAGTAATGATCTTTAGTGTTGATAGATGTGCTCTGGGAAATTTGGAAGGGCCAAGTTAAAGTCTGGAGCCCTGTACTCTTGGCTGAATGGGATATTTCAGGATCATTCCCCTCCTACCCCCCAAGGAAATGCTCTTCAGGGAGTCACTGTGGGAGGGGAGCCAAGAAGTGGAGGACAGAGATGAGTATACAAGATCAGCAGGGTGCCTGGGCAGCCCCATGTCTCTTCAAAATGTTGAGACCAACTGAAGGGTGTTAGGAGGAAACCACCTCTAATGTTCTATTCTAGTAAGAAAGCGAGTCTTGTAAAAAACAGTAGTGTAAGAAAAGCCTTTCACTTCTATTTATCATAAACTTTCCAATGAAATGACAAAGAAAATAGCCAACAACATGTGTATTAGAATAATATTACTAAGGATTTCATAAAATTTTTAGTGGTTCTTGGGAAGTGTTTTTGAATAAATAAATGCCATATTGTTTAGCTCATGTAAAAATCTATCGGATTTACTATATTATTGAAAGAAAAATAAAGACGAAGAATTTAATGTTCCGAAAGATTTAATGAGGCTGTCCCATATATACCAATAGAAGATCATTTTTAAATAAACTATTTTCTCATAAGGGAAAACAACAAACAAAACCAAACAAAGATAAATAAAAACAAAGACTTTGTAAAACAAAACAATAGCAAGATAATAGGTTCCCCTAGGCCAGTGACTAAAGTATCCCCATTCAAAGAGTGGGAAACTAAAGTACTTACTGTTTAAAGCTGGGATTAGATTTATTTATTTTGTTTGTGGAGAATTTTAGAAAACTAATTAGAATTTATGGGTTTTTTTTTCTGGAAAAAGAAGTAGCAGATCAAAGCTACATCCTGTCCAAGTATATTAAAATGCTAAGTGTGTTATAATTTTAAGTGTGTTATTATTCTACCACAGTTTCATCTTTTCTGTTGTTATTATTATCTTTTGTTCTAGTTTTAGCTGTTATAGAATAGTAAGAAGGTAGGAAAATTCTAGGACAAGTATAATAGAGAAACTAAGAGAGATAGTTAAACAGTAGTTTGCAGCCACCTAGTAAATCCTACCTTCCTTAAACCAAGCACTTCTCTTTCCCAACCAGAGGGTAAATAGCTTATATCATCCTATTTAGAGAGACAGATAACAACAATCCAATTAGTATCATTTGCCAGCTATATTCAAGAACATACAAATTAAGAGAATAAATCTCATTTTGGTACATCAGCATAAAGCTGATGAATATACTATTGAGCTGCCCCAAGACCTCCCCTAAATGCCCAGCTTTGAAAGACCCCTGAAAATGAAGGTCCCAGCATGCCCTCTCTCCAGGGAGAATGTCCATGCCATTTCCTTGCTCCTCTCCTTCCCCTACAGCCACATATCCCTTAACCTCTAAGGGACCCCAGGAGACTTGCAACCAGAGGAGCAATGGTCTGTGTTTCACTGTCCTAAGTATGTTGTTGCAGCAGTCATTAAATTATTGCTTGTTTTTCTACACTTTGTTTCTTGATTGAAATCTTTCCCTCAAGAAGATAAGAACAAAGGTCTCCTCATTTACCACATAAAAGAACCATGATTAGATTAAAACATATTTGATGGAAAGTATCTCAAGGAGTTAGAATTTACTCTAAAATTATAGAATTTATTCTACAACTAGAGGCCCTGTGCACAAAATTTGTGCATAGGGGGTGTGTCTCTTAGCCCAGCCTGCACTTTTTCCCATATGGGACATCCCTGTCACAACCCAGGACTCTGGCTCCCAACTGTTCACCTGCCTGCCTTTCTGATCACCCCTAACCACTTCTGCTTGCCAGCCTGATCACCCCCTAACCACTCCTTTGCCAGTTTGATTGATACATAACTGCTCCCTTGCCAGCCTGATTGCCCCTAACTGCCCTCCCCTGCCAGCCTGGTCCCCCCTCCCCAACTACCCTTCCTTGCCTACCTGGTCACTCCTATCTTCCCTTCCCTGCCAGCCTCATCACCCTTAACAGCTCTCTCCTGCTGGTCTAGTCCACCCCCCCTCCTCAATTGCCTTCCCCTGCAGGCCTGGGTCTCCTAAAACTGCCCTCCCCTATAGGTCTGGTCCCCCTCAACTGCTCTCTCCTGCAGGCGTGGGTCCTCTTGCTCCCCAAACTGCCCTTCCTTGGAGGCCCAGTCACCCCCAACTTCCCTCCTCTGCCAGCCTGTTCACCCCTAACTGCCCTTCCCTGCAGGCCTGGTCCCCCCACAACTGCTCTCCCCTGCAGGCCTGGGTCCCCCCCGCAACTTCTCTTCCCTGCAGGTTCGGTTGCCCCCAACTTCTCTCCTCTCCCAGCCTGGTCACCCCTAACTGCCTTCCTCTGCAGGCTTGATTGCCCCCAACTGCCCTCACTGGAAGGCCTGCTCCCTCCCAATGGGCCTCCCCATCTTGTGGCAGCCATTTTGTGTCCACATGGGGGCAGGATCTTTGACCACATGGGGGCAGCCATCTTCTGTATTAGAATGGTCAATTTGCATGTTACTCTTTTATTAGATAGAATTCTCTCATTAGTTAAATGGGAGTATGCTTGTGGCACAGGCTTCATGATAGAGGTATCTAAAATGTGGAAGCTGAGATTGCTACAGGGGAAAACTTAGAATTTTGCTTGAAAACAGTCAATTGCATTCTCTAACTCCCAAACTCCTTTGGGGGAAAGCTGAACAACTATATCTGACCTGTGCAACAATGATGTTTGTACATATGGTTGGGAGGAGTGCTTTTACCTTTGACATGAGAACTTGAAGTGCATTCAAGCACTTCATTGATTATAAAGTTAACATAAAAATGTAATTTCTGAGAGTAAAATGGCTTCTTAAAAACATTCATAATAATTAGGCATAGCCTGGGATTTATTTGCAGAACAATTTAAGACTTGTATGTTAATCCCTATGGGAATTTGATCCATTTTAGACAGTTTCCTAAATTTTGACATAAAGATGATTTTTAAAATTACTCTTCTAACCTAATTTATGCTTAGCCTATCCAGAGATAATGCAAGATGTTATAATATTCCTTTATTTAAAAAAATTAAATCTCCAGTTGAGCTTTTCTATCAGTGCTTTTGACCGGTTGATGAGTTATGATGCAAGCAATTAAGGCAATTAAGGTTTTCTAGACACCATGTTCCTAGGAATTATTTACTTACAATGAAGGCAGCCTGAGATCTACCAGTATTTTCCGAATATTGGACAAGTGTTATCAATTATGCTACTTTTCAAGCAATATGTATCTTTAAATAAAAAAAAACTACTTATATTCTAATTTTAATAACAAATTTATGCTTAATTCCACTCTCTGGGTTATTCATCACCATGCAGCCTAGACAAGCAATTAAAATCCTGTCAATAACATCTTCCAACTTGCACATGAATGACCTTTGGCAAGTCATTCATCCTCTCTGCTACTGAGTGTCCTTGTCTTTCTGATAAAGGATTAGACAAGGTTCTCAGTGGTTGCTATGCATTCAAAGTAGACTTGTTTTCAGCTGGTCTGAGAACGGCCCAAGCATCTCAATGCTCTCAAAGCTCCACAGGCAATTCTATTGTGCAGTGAATGTTGAGATAACCCAACTGGGTAATGTTATACTTCTAGCTTCTAGATTCAACAATGTTTCCTATATAACTGTTGATCATAAATCTTTATTATTGCAGATGAAATTTGCAGAGGTTTGCTATGGTAAGAGTTTGGAAGTGAAGATTAGAATTTCAGCTTGCTTTCTGTATGAGAATCCCTAAGTCTTGTGTGTGCCGTTGGTAGATCTATGTTGAAGAAAAAAAGAGGGATGGGAGAGCTGACTTAGAGGCTGCTGTGGATTCCAGGGACTTTGGGGAACCTAGAGTAAAAGTCATTGAAGAAAGTGGCAGGGTCAGTATTGAATGGTAATGGATAACACTGAACTGGAAGAATCTGCTAATCCTAGGGTTTTCCTACAAATAAGTGAACAAAAATATCTGAGTAAATACATTGAGATTTTTTTTTATTGATTTTTTTACAGAGAGGAAGGAAGAGGTATAGAGAGCTAGAAACATCAACATGAGAGAAACATTGATCAGCTGCCTCTGCACACTCCCCACTGGGTATGTGGCCACAACCAAGGTACATGCCCCTGACCGTAATCAAACCTGTGACCCTTGTGTCAAAATGCAAGCTGTAAAAACAAAGAAAAAATACATGATAGTCAAAAGAGAAAGTAAGCTTCCCATCTTTGCCAAACTCAAACTGCTGCTTTCCAGAAACAGTCAATGCTCACACTTTCATGTGAATCCTTGCAGAAGTTTTTTTTTTTTTTTTTTTTTGCTTAACAGTCCTATAAAATATTCACGAAATCCAACAATTTATTTGTTTTTAAAAATAAGATTAGGATTATCATATCATAATGCTATTCTGTGACTCTTTTCCCCTCAATTGATATATTGAAAGGACATATGATCTATGATAGCCCATGTAAAAATTAAATAAATTTCACACTTATTGAATGAAGCACTTGGTTTCATTCAATAAGCTACAATGGTGTAAAATAAATGTAGCTTATTTCTTTAAAGGTTGTTCTGGATTTCTGTTGAAAGCATTACCATAACTTAATAAGTCAGACATTTTAATTGTTTCTAGTTCTGAGCACCTATGCGGTATCCAGTAGTGAACATCCTTGTTCGTGTATTTGATCAATTGGACAACTGTCTCTGTAAAGTATATCCAATTGGAGGCCTGACACATGAAATTCATGCAAGAGAAGGCCTTCGTTCCCCAGGCTGCCAGCATCAGCTTCCCGCTGGCCCCTGGGACCCAGGCTTCCTTCCCCCCTGCTGCTGGCAGGCACCCAGGAGTCACCTGGGACCCAGACTTCCCTCCTAGTACCGGCTTCGACTGGAAGGATGGAAGGACGTCCAGAAAGACGACTGGTCTAATGAGCATATTATGGTTTTATTATTATCGACGGTGTAAAATTCTTGGGTCAAAGGTTTTAAAATGTAAATAAGTTTCCAAACTGTCCTTTCAAATTGTGATATCAATTAATAAAGCCATCAACACTATTTGGAGTTAATGTTTTGTCACAAGTAACCAATCTGGGAAAAAATATCAATGTTTTGGAGCTTTATTTTTTTATATTTCACCTTTAATTTGCATTTCTTTAATTATCAGTACATTTTTTAAAATAATGAAACTTACAAAAAGACTCCCACTTACCTACCTACCAAAAGAAATTACATGTTATCTAGTGAGATGGTAATAAAAGAAAATAACTGAAAGAATATATTGGAGGAATTTAGGCAGAATGCAAGCATTAATTTGCATTTTCTAATCAGAAATGCATTTATTTTTCTCTTTGTCCTCTGTGGCTTTCCAATTTGAATATTCAGCAGGAGAAGGCTGAATACTTAGATTTAACAATAGTTAAACGTATTTCTTTCTTATGATTCTGTTCCATCTTTCTAAGGTGCAACATTTCAAAGTGAATTTTAATTTTGAATTCAGATGGCTTACTGCTGAAATCATTATGAACACAATGAAAATGAAAAACTTTTCAGAGTATTTTACCTCTGTAGACAAATTGACACCGTCAGAGGTTATTCACATGATGTGGGCGTCATGCATTTCCATTACCTACCTTCCCCCTTCCCCAGCCTTGTCAAAGCCAAGGTTAATGAATGCCCTATATTGAGGATGGCCCTCAATCTGAACTTCCTGGGCTAGCTGGCAGGCACCATGTTTACCAAAATGATCTGTCCTGGAACATTTGCTCTCTCACCAGGCTTTCCTTTTCCCTGTCTTTCCCTCTCTTATCCTTCCAAGTCTCTCACCATTCTTCTAGCTGTTCCTCCTCCCCACCCTCACCCTTACTGCCTTGCTGCAAGGAGCAACCTTTCTCAGGGATGCACTCACACATTTGTGTAATGGGACACTGTCAAGGGGAGCCCCCCACTCCTGCATCCTCATTCCTTCTCTCTTCCTTTCTCCCTCCTTCATCTCAACCACAGGGCCTGTGCTATCAGGCTCTTTCCCTTTGTCCTACATTAGTAGGACACAAATCCGGTCCTGTTAATCAACCGTAAATGTCCAAGAGTGTGCGCTTGGATCAGGCCCCTGCTCTTTGCGCCAAGCAGCGGTATGCATGATGAATTATGAAACCCTTTTCCGGACAAGTTTAGAATCCCTGGTTCTGCCAGGGCACTGGACCAGTGAATAGGAGCACGTGTGACTAATCAGAGAATCCTTTATGGGAAATGCTTGGGAGGCGAAATCTGCTGTCTGCTACTGTGACAAACTGAAGGCCCAATGACGGTCCCTCAGGGGTGACCTGAAAACAAGCCATTGCTCATTTGTATTTTAAATTTAATGATTCCTTTAAGATTTACCTTATATAGTCCAGGCTTGGTTTTAAGACAGCCACAATGAGCTCTGGTTCTGTGTTTGGTTTTATCCATTATCTCTGTGTGAGCTAAATAATTGCTGCTCCTCATAAATACAAACACTAATGTGCTTTCATCTATTTTAGACAGGGAACACCATGCCTACTTTTGCCTGTCTCTATGGCTCCAGGGGCAGGGTGTGCAGGATTCACTGTTATGCTGCTGGAGGGGTCTTTATTCTGCCTATGTGGCACTCTGGTCCCCGTCTTACACAGACATAACAAGGTCAGCCACCGTCAGATTTCCTCCATCTCATTCTCTCTTCTTATCATCACAAGACTAAGAGCCTGGATTTGAGAATCCAGGCATTGTTAGTAGGAGATACATACTGGTATACAGAGCAGCCATCACATTCCTTAACACTCATGAATTATTCAACTTGGTTTTTCCCCCTGTGCACTAGGTACAGATTCTCCCTTTCTCTCTTCCACCTAAAAGAAGAGCTTTCTCTTCTTCTTTTTTATATCTCCCCTTATTATTTTAAACATAAATTGTCTGTTAGCATTATTTTTAGACAGTTTGACATACACATTTCACACGAGAGATGGCTTTGTCCTAAGGCTTCAAGTTTATCACCTCTATTCGTCACTACCTTGTGTTGCCCTGATAATTAAAACACTCTAAATCCATTGAACAGTTCCCTTTGACCTTTTCTTGATGCACCATTTAGAGAGAGAATAATTTCACAGCCCGTGGCTTCATTCATAGTTGCTATTTAAACTTAGTACATATTTGCTGAACTGACTGGGCGCCCTGTGTTTTACTTGGTAACTCTATTTTATGCCTATTACTGTATTATGATACTTGTCTGTGCCCTCCAACAAACAGAGAAGAGTTGAATAGGGACCATTGTAATAAAGCCTGTGGAAATTATAAGCTTTTGGAAGCAAAGAACTATATTGGTTCTGTTGCCTGAGGAATTAATAGGCCAGTCTTCCCATGAGGTCCTTGTGATATCTTCAGAATATGAATTTTTTAAGACTCACATGGGATGATAGAATGTGGAAGGAGACTTGATTTGCATAAAGTTACATCTCTTGGGTTCCAAAATCTCCTGCCCTGTAAGCCAGTCCTGGAGAAGAAGCAGCTGGGAGTTCAGCAAAGTCAGAAACAGGGTCAGTGTCCAGAGCTTCTGTTCCATGTTGCAGCCGGGTGTGGTTCAGCATTCAGGCCGGATTCAAATCCACCAGTTAACACATGGAGTCCAACATGGCCAAATGCCCGGCGACCACAAGGGAGCACAGCCCCATGCAGAGGAGTCCCAAACGGGCCCAGCACCCAAGGGCCAAGACAGAGTGAACTTGCTTTGTTTGGAAGTTTATACATTTAGATTTCACCCACCCTGGCCACTGACTAATTTTCAGGTGTGACTGATGGGCAATTAGCTTCCCACCTTACTCAGACTCTTCTGGCCATGCCTCTAAACTATCTTTGTCTAGTCCCTTCCCCCATCATTCAGAGGTGAATAGACTTGGAGGATGTTAAACGTAGCTTTTTGGCAAAACTGTATACATGGCATGCTTATATCTAGTCTTCCCTTTCATTCCTTTTTTGTTAAATAATAAGCAGGTTATTACAACATTATCAATTCTGTTCTGGGTTGTGTCCTTAGAGCCTATAACCCTGGAAGTGCTCCACAAATATCTGTCAAGTGAACTAAAACATGATAGATATTGACCAAACTGTTGCTATGTAAGTCTCTGCTTTCTATTAGATCTGCTTTCCCTTTTATTTTTTTTTCAAATATATTTTTATTGATTTCAGAGAGAAAGGGAGGAGAGAGAGATAGAAACATTAATAATGAGAATCATTGATTTGCTGTCTCCTGCACACCCTCACTGAGGAGTGAGCCCAAAATCCAGAGATTGTGCTTTGACCTGGAATCAAACTGTGACCTCTTGGTTCATAGCTCGATTATCAACCACTGAGCCACTCCATCTGGACTCAAGTCAAAAATTTTCTGTAAAGGGTCAATCAGTAAAGGGCCAGATGTTAGGCTCTGTAGACTGTATGGTCCCTGTTGTAGTTGTTTCAAGTTTTACCAACATGATAGCAGCCATAAGCAATATGCAAACAAATGAGTATGGACCTGTTGTATATTTTTATTTAATGTATTACATTAGTAAATATATCTCCTTCCCACCCCCCCATTGGCCTTTCCCAGCCTCCCCTACCCTCTGTTGCATGCCCTCATCCCATCCTCCCAGTGTCATGTGTCCATCGGTGTGCTTATATGCATGCATACAAGTTCTTTGGTTAATCTATTTCCCTCCCTCCCCAACACTGCCCAGGCTTCCCACTGTAATTTGACAGTCTGTTTGGTGCTTTTCTACCTCTGTATCTATCTTTTTATTCACAAAAACTGGTGAGGGGCTGGGTTTGGCCTGCAGGCTAAAGTTTGCTGGCATTACCCATACATCCAAGTCTCCTCCAAAATGTGAATGGGACACTGATCTGTCTCTACTGCTTCTGGGTGGCAGTGGTAGTGGAGACAGTGGGGAGACTTGTGATGACAAATAAAAATCTCCTCTGTGTCTACAACTCTCTATCCACTACAGTCCCAAGAGAACATATTAATCTTTCCTTTAGTCCACAAACTTGTTAACAGTCTTAGGAGCCTTAACTTATGGGTTGTTATTTAAGTGTCAAAAATAACCAAGATCAAGTAATGTCAGAAATGAGTTAGTTCTTTTTTTTTTTAATTTTTTTTTATTGTTCAGTTTATTAATTACATTGTTTCCCCTTTTTTATCCCCCTATATCTTCCCTCCCCCCTGTACCTATCCCACCCTCCGCCCTCCCCTCCCCCTCCCCAATGTCCTCTCCCATTGTTGCAAGATTTTTGTCCAATCTCTTGCTGTACTTCCAACAACACTTTTCTCCCCAAGAATTGTCAGTCCATTCCCTCTCTATGTCCATGTTTCTGTTATAGTCACCAGTCTTGTTCATCAGCCTATCAGTTCACTTGATTTTTATGATCATTTGTTGATAGATGTGTATTTGTTGTTCATAATTTATATTTTTACCTTTTTCTTCTTCCTCTTCTTAAAGAATATCTTTCAGCATTTCATATAATACTGGTTTGGTGGTGATGAACTCCTTTAGCTTTTTCTTATCTGCGAAGCACTTTATCTGATCCTCGATTCTGAATGATAGCTTTGCTGGATAGAGTAATCTTGGTTGTAGATTCTTGCTCTTCATTATTTTGAATATTTCTTGCCACTCGCGTCTGGCCTGCATCGTTTCTGTTGAGAAATCCACTGACAATCGTATGGGTGCTCTCCTGTAGGTAACCAACTGTTTTTCTCTTGCTGCTTTTAATATTCTCTCTTTGTCTTTTGCTCTTGGCATTTTAATTATGATATGTCTTGGTGTGGTCCTCTTTAGATTCCTATATTTTGGGGTTCTGTGTACTTCTTGGGCTTTTAAGTCAGTTCCTTTCACCAGGTGGGGAAAGTTTTCAGTCACTGTTTCTTCAAGTAGGTTTTCATTAACTTGCTCTCTCTCTTTTTCTGGCACCCCAATAATTCGGATGTTGGCTTGCTTGAGGTTGTCCCAGAGGCCCCTTACGCTATCTTCAATTATCTGAATTCTTTTTGTTTCTTGCTTTTCCAGCTGAGTGGATTTTGGTTCTTTGTATTTCAAATCTTTGACTTGGTTCTTGTGGCCCTCTGGACTGCTTTTAGGACTTTGTGTAATATTTTCTATTTCAGTCTGTGTATGCTTGATTTCTAGTTGGTCCTTTTTTTTATCTGTGAGGGTCTGGTTCGTATCCTCAGAGGTCTTGTTCATTTCCCTGAGGGTCTCATTCATTTGCTTGTAAGTATCATTCATCTCCTTGTAATTCTCATTCATTTGCTGGTTGGTCTTGTTTATTTCCTGGTAATTCTCATTAATTTGATCGGCCTTTTGTAGGAGCCTCTTGAAAAGCCTTATAACCGTGGTTTTGAACTCTATGTCTTGTCGTCTTTTCTCCTCCATTTCTTTCACACCTGATTTCTTTCCATATCTCTGCATGGTGGTTGCTTTATGTGGTGGATATCCTCAAAGGGACAGTGGCTCAGTCTCCCAGTTACCTGAGGTGGGTACTCTTACTGCAATCCTTTATGGGTTGTATTCAGTGTTTTTTAATTTAAACCCAGGTTTTTGTTGTTAGCCCTAGGAGGGTTTGACCTCCAGGCCAATTGGCTGTGAAGGGAGACTGTGTTCAGATTGGATGGGCAGAGTCTCTGGGCTGCGCGCAGCGGCAGTGGTGGCGGGGGCAGCTGGGTCCTATGCGGTGCTCGCGCGCTGGTCTCTGTTGAATGGGGATAGCTGCAGACTCCTCCAAGAGAAAGCTGCTAGTCTCTTCCCCTTGCCAGACAACTCTGCCTTTCCCCAAATGTGCCTGCACACCAAAAGCCCAGCCCAGGGCTGTAAAATAGATGGTTTCCGGAACCAAGTTTCCAGGGGGCAAGTCGCGGGTTTTCGCACCGCGCCCCGCTTCCAGGGTGCGTCCCCCGGACCTCGGACCTCGCCCAGTTCCGGGTAATCTGTGCAGGGGGACCTCTCGTACCCCGGATCTCGGACCTCGCCCGGCTGGGGAAATCTGGACAGTGAGACGACTCCGCCCTTCCTCGTGGGCGAAATCCGGCCGGTCCCTGCTCCAGCCCCAGCCTGCGCGCACGCGACCAGGGCGGCTCCTAACCTCTTTCCGTCTGAAAGATTTTGCTCCCGCAGGTCCTGATTCTGTGTCCCACCTTTGCTCCTATTTGTGGAGTTTACATTCAGCCAGCTTTCTGGCGATTCTGGGTGCTTGTCTGTTCTGCTGTTATGTTGTAGTTCTTAAATCGTTGTGCGGGGCAGAACAATAGGTGTTTGCTTATGCCGCCATCTTGGTGTTCTCCAGAAATGAGTTAGTTCTTTTCAGTTTTTTTGTTTGTTTGTTTTGGTTTGGTTTGTTTTTTGTTTTTTGTTGTTAATAAAAAATTAAATGGAAATCACCAGGTGGGACAGCTCTCCTTGAGAGCATTTCATCTCCACATTTGCTTCCAGAAAGTACAGTTCCTCCAAGGAACAGGCCAATAGCTCACATTGTAGTCTCTCTAAGGGTCAGGCAGTGAGTTTAAATTCTCTGAACATCACCGAGGGCCTTGGATTACAAATAATAAATGTTCAGACACCAAAAACTGGAACTTCATGAGCTCCAGATTCACAAGGAGGTGAATCATGCATCTGTAGGTTCTGGTTAGTATTTAAAACTAAAGGAATCCAAGAGAAGCTCTTCTCTTAATAATTTGAACTAGCCCTGCAGAGAGAGGCCACACACTGTGCAGCCTTAATTTTGGGAGAAAAAGGAGAGGGATCCTAGTGCTGGTGAAGGTGGTAACAGGCTGGGCACCGGAAAGCCCGATGTCTGTGTGCTGATTGCAGCTGAGATCTGCGAGGCTCACAGGCCTGGGATGTCTGTTATTAGGTGTTCACTGGTGCAACCTGTCTGGCCAGAAAGGAGAGGGCGTTTCATGAACACAGCTGTTATATTGTCTTGTGCAGACACAAATAAACCGTAAAAGCAGAGATAGCACGTAAAGGGGACAAAAAAAGGTTATTCTTGGTGGGAAAGGATTTATTTGACATCTCCAGCCACTGTTTTGCTTTCCTTTCCAAGCAATGATTTTTCTCTACTCAATTTAACTCTTTACTTGTTTGGGCAGAAAGTATTTTCCTGCCTTATAAATGTCTTTCTCCTTTTTCACTGGGGAAGGATCTGCTTTTTCATATAAATGTCTTTCATGTGCATATGATTTCCTCCATTCTTTTATTCTTGCTCCCTTCTCTCCATGAACTACCTACTGGTCCCTCAACTGCTCTTCATCCTTAACAATTTAGCCCAGACACCACTTCTTCCACCACAGCCTTGATCTGTCATTGCATTCACGGGATTGTGTGACAGTGATCTATTTGTGTGAGTTCTCTGTCATCCTCCTCCTTAAGCATCATGCTCTTTTTATGGTTAGCCTTTAGTAGAAGGAACAGTATCTGAAACTAAGGCTCATAGAGGTGAAATGTGATGAAGGCTAGAGAGGTGGGAAGTGGTAGATGGGGGATTCTGGCCTGGATTCTTTCCAGTTCCCTGAACCACTGCCTCTGTGGATGAACCTATGTTAGAAGTGCAGCAATGCCTGGCCATCTGCAGTGGACAGTTCGGCAAGAACTATATTCAGTCCTTTCTTCTGAGTTTTTCATCTTGTCCACTCTCCCAGCCAAGGCAACCATCTCCTTTTATAAAAATCCCCAAGTGGAGCTGAACGAACGTATTCCCTGGCTGCTTCCTTAGACCCTCTGGATTTTTCTAAGGACCTCTCTCTTGGGAATGCTCCCTTCCCCTTGTCCCTGACCTAAGTACTCCATCTTCTAAGGCTAATCCCTCTCATTTTTATTTCCCTGTATGCACAAAACTCCAGGAACTGGAGATACTCTGTTCAGCCCCCTTTGTATGACACAGAGCTGTTAATGTAACACTGGATCATTGAAGTTGTCTTACGAATGACTGATATTAACCTAGAAATTTTGGGTCTCTTTCACAGTAAGATAAGCCATATAAATACCTCATGATTATTTGTGACTTTTTGGTTTTACTAGCATTGTCTGAGAGAGTAGAATTATGGTTCATTTTTCACACAAACACACATACCAGATACCACTCACTGCAGAGGACAGCTACATAGAGTTAGAGGGGAGAAACACACAGGCTGACACTGATAACAACAGCTAGAATTTAGACTAACCTCCCATGGAACTTTCTGCAGTGATGGAAATGTTCTATATCTGTGGTGTCCAATATAATATTCATTAACCCCTTGTGGCCATAAAGCTTTTGAAATACGGTTAATGTGCTGGAGGAAGTGCCATTTTTATGTCATTAAACATATTAAAACTAATTTAAAATTTAATAGTCACATATGGTTAGTGGCTACTGTATCAGCAAAGCAAATTTAGAGCATCTGCTTTTGTGGTTTCAATACGGGGCTTATATTACTTTTAGTATTTGATGTTTGAGTGATGATAGATTGGAGCCATAAACTTAATTTGATTTTGTTAGAATACCTTTCCATAAGTTTTCCACTTGAGAACAACTTTGACAACAATTCTTGAGGTACCCTGAAAGCCTGATATGCTTTATGAGAGAGGAAAATTACTTATTGCTGGAAAAGAAAAGAGATTCCCATAATACATATATTTCAAGTATTTTCTACAGACCTTGTGTTGTTTGTTGGGGAGGCAGGTTTATACCTCATGTGGAAGCTCATTGTAGGCTTTGAAGAGGATGGATCCGGACACAGAGTCCTGAGTTCCAGGGCCACTATAGCAGGTGACCTTGAGTAAATCACTTAATCTCTTCAAATTTCCGGTTCCTCACTTCTACGTTAGAAATAACGACACCTACTCAAACTATGCTCCAGGGTTTCTGGGACTAAATGAGCTCAAATAGAAGCAAACATTGTAAAATACTAT
Organism: Antrozous pallidus; assembly: GCA_027563665.1. Taxonomy (NCBI): domain Eukaryota; kingdom Metazoa; phylum Chordata; class Mammalia; order Chiroptera; family Vespertilionidae; genus Antrozous; species Antrozous pallidus. The sequence goes on from CM050513.1 coordinate 29,574,058, forward strand.
GTAGATGATAGCCGTTGACACGTTAATTAGTATTATCACTGTTCTATAATCCTTACAAAGTCATTTGGTGTATCAGCAACAGGGGAAGGAACTACTCCGTCTTCACTTTTTATTGTAAAATACTTCTGAAAAGGGAAGAAATTACATTGCTGGAGAGAACTAAGATGGCGGCAAAGGTAAAACACCTATCTTGCCGTCATAATCAGCAATTTTAATACTACAACCTAACGAAAGAACAAACACCTTCCAGAATCACCAGAAAGCTCGCCGAGTGAAAATTCCACAAATGAAAGTGAAGATAAGACACAGAGGAGCAGCGGTGAACAGAGTTGAAAGATTCGCGTGGAAAGAGGTTTGGAGCGCGCGCCGCGGAGAGGGCTGGCGGCTGAAAACCGGCCAGTTTTCTCCAATGGGGAGACAAAGGCGTCCCACTGGACTGATTCTCCAGCTCTGGGCGAAGTCCAGAGAACCCACTATCACACGGGGTGAAAACTGGACAGTGGGAGGGCACGCCGAAGCTCAGGTGCTGCCGGGTCTCCCGGCTTGTGGAGAAGGCAGCTTCCGTGCGAACAGCTCGGCTGCGTGACGGCGCAGAGAGCGCACCGTGACTTGCCTCTCATTCAGAAACCAATCAGACTGCTTTGTTTTACGACCCTGGGTGAGACATTGCGCATGCAGACTCATTTTGGGAAAGTCTGAATTCCCCGGCAACCAGCAGCCGGTGGAGCTCCGTAGCGGCTCTCTCTCAGAGGTGCTGGCAGCCATTGCCCCCTGCACAGAGTCCCCGGGGCCACATAGGGTGGAGCTAACGCTGTCTGCTTGGCCCAGAGACTCCGCCCACCCAACCTGAGCATAGCTGAGCTTCACAGACAAGTGGCCTGGAGGTCAACCCTCCAAGTGCTAACAACGATTAACTGGGCTTAACTACAGCAAGACTGTGCAGCCCATATCCACCTCAGGTAACCGGGGAGGCTGAGCCACTATCCCTAGTAGGAAGTCTACCACACAAAGCTAATTGACCAACTCAGGGAAGCAGCCACCATGCAGAGACATGGAAAGAAATCAGATGTGAAAGAAATGGAGGAAAAAAAACGACTGGACATGGAATTCAAAACCACGGTTATAGGGTTTTTCAAGAGGCTCCAACAAAAGATCGAGGCCTATAAGGAAATAAGCAAGACCACAAAGGAAATGAATGAGTCCTACAAGAAAATGAACAAGACCCTCAAGGATATAAACGAGAGCTGCAAAGAAATGATCAAGACCAACGTGGAAATGAATGAGTCCTACAAGGAAATGAAAGAGACCCTCAAGGATATAAAGCAGACTCTCAAGGATATGAAAAAGGACCAACCAGAAATTAAGCATACACTGACTGAAACAAAAAATATTAAACAAATACCTAAAAGTGCCCTGGAGCACCCCAAGAACCAAGTTAAAGATTTGAAATACAAAGAGGTAAAATCCACTCAGCTGAAAAAGCAAGAAAACAAAAGAATCCAAAAAATTGAAGATAGTATAAGGAGCCTCTGGGACAACCTCAAGCATACCAACATCCGAATTATAGGGGTGCCAGAAAAAGAGAGAGAGCAAGACAATGAAAACCTATTTGAAGAATTAGTGACTGAAAACTTCCCACACCTGGTGAAAGAAATTGACTTAGGAGTCCAAGAAGTGCACCGAACCCCAATATATAGGAACCCTAAGAGGACCACACTGAGGCACATCATAATTAAAATGCCAAGAGCAAAAGACAAAGAGAATATTAAAAGCAGCAAGCGAGAAACAGTTGGTTACCTATAAGGGAGCACCCATACGATTGTCAGCGGATTTCTCAACGGAAACAATGCAGGCCAGACGGGAGTGGCAAGAAATATTCAAAGTGATGAACAGCAAGAATCTACAACCAAGATTACTCTATCCAGCAAAGCTATCATTCAGAATTGAAGGTCAGATGAAGTGCTTTGCAGATAAGAAAAAGCTAAAGGAGTTCATCACCACCAAACCAACATTATATGAAATGCTGAAAGATATTCTTTAAGAAGAGGAAGAAGAAAAAGGTAAAAATATAAATTATGAACAACAAATACACATCTATCAACAAATGAACATAAAAATCAAGTGAATTGATAGGCTGTTGAACAGGATAGACTGGTGAATATAACAGAGACATGGACATAGAGAGGGAATGGACTGACAATTCTTGGGGAGAAAAGGGTTGTGGGAAGTGCAGCAAGAGACTGGACAAAAATCTAGCAACATTGGGAGAGGACAGTGGGGAGGGGGAGGTGAGGGTGGAGGGTGGGATAGGTACAGGGTGGAGGGGAGCTATAGGGGGATAAAAGGGGAAACAATGTAATAAATAAACTGAACAATAAAGATTAAAAAAAAAATTATACTGCTAAGCACAATAGGGTTTGCTTTCATGCTAACCCATAGAAATATTTGTGTGTAATGTCTGTTAGTAGACCCTATAGTTACAAAAGGCAATCTTGTTTTGAAAACTAAATCTTATATATGCTTTCCTTTTGTGACTACAGTTTTTCAATGTTAAGATTTCCCTCTTCTGTTTTCATAGTAAACGTATATTTAGAAAAAGCATGATAAGCTTTTCCTTCATTTCTTATGACTCACCCAGTATCTTGTTGTGTAACCTCCTGGCCTTTGACCAAAACCTCCAGGGTAAATAGCATCTCCAATCTGGGGAAGCTAAAGATAAAAAAAAAAATGGGTAAAATTACCATATTTAGTAAAGATGCCTTACTCACAGTAAATATATTGTTCTCACCTATGGGGACAATGATAATTTCAGACACTTACCTATTGTTTTTTTCCTACTGCTTTGTAAATGTCTTTCTTACCATTCCCAAATGACATCAAATTATTTGAAGGATGGGAGATATTCACCTCCTTCTTATTTTCCTTTCTTTGAAAGCATTTAAGTTAATTTTTGTGTGTTTTTTTTATTCAAGAGAAAAAATTTTAATAAGGAAGACAAGTTTTAAGTTATGGTTACCTATTAATTTTTTAAGCTTAAATTTACTACTCTTCATTTATGTTTTCTAGTTTTGAGGCTGAAAACAAATACTGTTTTTATTGACAAAGAGAAGTAACAGTTTTTTAAACCATCCATTTGAGTTTATACTTCAATGCATATGTCACAATTGATAAATGACTTATCATGTTTGTAAGCATTTAATAGTTAAAGTACTTTTTTGTTCTAAACAATGAATCAAGGAACGCTTTGGCAATCCAATTTTTGCCATTTAAGGATGTTATTTTCCATTCTTTAACATTCTAGCCAAGTCTGGAGCCTAGACATTTTATATGATTTTATAACATACTAGAGGCCCTCACAGCTGTGGCAGCTTGCCTCAGCCCTCACCTGGGTCCTTGTAGCCATGGCTTCATCTGGAAGGTTGTCCAGAAGGACATCCGGAAGGTGGTTGAGCTGTCTGGTCTAATTAGCATATTACACCTTTATTATTATAAACTAGAGGCCCTGTTCACAAAATTCGTGCACAGGGGGGTGAGAGGTCCATCAGCCCGGCCTGAACCCTCTCATAATCTGAGATCCCTTGAGGGGGTATCCAACTACTGGTTTAGGCCCAATATCACAGGGATCCCTGTGGGATCATTCCTAAACCAGCAGCTGGACATCCCTCTCACAATCCAGACCACTGGCTCCTAACTGATTGCTTGCTTACCTGCATGATCGCCCCTAACCACTCTGCCTTCCTGCCTGATCACCCTTAACCACTCTACCTGCCTTCCTAATGCCCTAACTGCTTGCTTTCCTGCCTGATAACTCGTAATCTCCCTGCCTGCCTGCCTGATCACCCTAATCCCTCTGCCTGCCTGCCTGCCTGATTGCTCCTAACCCCTCTGCCTGTCTACCTAATCACCTCTAACCACTCTGTCTGCCTGCCTGATCACCCCTAACCACCTCTGCCTCAGCCCCCACCTCCACAGCCTCATACGGAAGGACGTCTGGAATGACATCTGTCAGGTCTATATTAGCATATTATGCTTTTATTATTATAGATACTATAGATACCATAAAAACTTGTAACCAAAAGCCTTTTACTATAAGTTCTCTGAAATGTAATACCACAAATTAATAGACCAATACCAGATGAATATATTTCTGTTACTTGAATCATGGGGATATGTTTTAATCTTTAAGATGTGTGTCATAAAGTTGATCTAAAATGAACATGTAAAGCTCAGAATGCTAAAACCCTTGAATTGGGAGGAAATCTAAAAGGGAAAAGAAAAGTACAGCTGAGCTGAATTTAAAAAAATAGTAAGTAGTTGCTCTGATTATGTTCAGGCATTCCCACAATTATTCTTCAGAAGCAAATCTAAAATTTCAAATAATCTACAGCTGTTATTGCTGGACTTGCTACACTTACAGCTAACAGGGAACCCCGGAGAAGGCAGGACTGTAACAAGCCCAGTTAATGCACAGGCATGTACATGATGTGGGCTATGATTCTTAGTTTACCCAGGAGAAAACTGGAAGTCAAAGAAGTTTGAGTAAATTAGCAGATAAATCATTTTTTAATTTTAACAATCAGAGAAGAGGTTAGATTTTAGTTCCTGAGTAAGTGATACACGAAGCTTGTGAATTAAAGTGCATATTAGGCTACCATTCCAAGGACTCCTGTGGACACAGAACTTCCCACAGTCTTGCTGTTGCATTCCTCCCCTCCAGTAAATCTTTCTGGTTGCAATTTTGCTAGTTCTCCAAGGCTCAGTTCAAGATGCCACTTCCCCTTCAATCTCCTAGTAAATCCATCTCACTTTTCTTACAGTCCATTAGTGTATTGTTTATATTTCTTTCAGAACACTGGCAATAGTGCATTCATTAAATGAACATTTATTGAGTACAACTTTGTACCTGCTACAGTAGTTAATTGTGGTAAGGTCCAGCTCTCCCTGAGCGTAGACTCCTTGGCTTATTCATCTTTGTGTTGTTCAGGGCCCCTAGCAGAGAAATCTGCTCATAGATAGTTAATAGATATTGGAATTTCATTCCATTCTGAGTATTCCCTGAGCCACATCCAACAAGTTCATCAATGATTTTATTTTTCATAAAGTTGATTGCAGACGGATGATACATTTAGGATACTGTCCCATACACTGAAGAGTTGATAATTGGGGATCCGCCCAATTAGAAAATTAGGTATGCTTCAGTTGTTCTTACAAACTGTTTTGGAACATTGCCAATATTTATTGTAAATGTTTTTTTCCCTTCTTTTAAGAGTTTTCTTTCAATTCACTGAGGAGGGAAAATCTCTATTAAATAACTACTAACCCTTTAAAACCTTGTAGCTTCTACTTGCTTTTTATGAGGGAAAGCTTTTCAGAGCTTTTATGGACTGTAATGGCTGAAGGTGAGAAAAACAGAGTTGGAATACCTAGGAACAAAAGTATTTTGGCCTAAGATAAATCAAAATTATATAAAAATATTGAATCTTAAGGGTGCCTTGGATGCCGCAAACTCACAGACACACTTACCTATAATCCAGTATTCTACATATTCCAGTATAAAGTGATTTGATTATCAGGAATATCAGGAGGCTCTTATTATATATATTTATATATATGTATACATAAATATGTAACACATGTATATTTGGACCAAAAAAAGCATAGTAAGAATGCTATAAAATTCTCTACCTGGAAAGATCAAACACTGACCATGGTTCATAATAGGACTTGTAACATTCAATAATTAGAATTGTGTTCAAATATATATGCTTAAGATAACCATTTTAAAGTAAAATTTAAAAGCTTTTTGTAAATATAGGCACATAATGCTGGCATATATGTTATCTGAGGCTGATTTCTTGTTGAGAATTGTAAGGTGTGGAATTTTGACATTTTTTAAAATGTAGACTAATATAAAATCACTCATGACTGTACTAATCAATGCAGAACATCTTATTTGACAACAAACAGGTGACTTAGCATGGTGATAGATATTAAAATATATATTTCCAGCCATAAAATTATAAGTACTTTATGGCTAAGAACATTCTTCTTTGACAAACAAAAAGTGTTGGTGACAATGTGAAGAAAAGAGAACACTTGTGTATTGTTGGTGAGACTCCTTACAGAAAACAGTATGGGGGTTCTTCAAAAAATTAAAAATAAAACTGCCTATGACCCATGCTTCTACTGCTGGGTACTGAACAAACACAGTACATTAATTTGAAAGAATATATGCACTCTTATGTGCATTGCAGTGTCAATTATAATAATATGGAAGCAACCTAAGTGCCCATTATCAGACAAACGTATAAAAAAATTGGTGGTGCATATATATAATGAAATATTACTTGACTATAAAAAAAAGAATGGCATTTTACCACTTGCAATAGTATCAACGAACCTGGAAGATATTATGAAAAGTGAAATAAGTTAGTCAGAGAAAGACAAACGCCATATGATTTCACTTACACTGGACTCTAAAGAACAAAATTGAAACAAACTAATAGTACAATAAACAGATTAGTGGTTGCCAGAGGGGACAGGGTTTAGGGCAGTGGGTGAAAAATAAAGGAATTAAGAAAAACAAATTGGTAGTTACAAAATAGTCACCAGAATGTGAAGTACAGCATAGGGAATATAGTCAATAACATTTTAATAACTATGTATGGTGCCAGGTGGGTACTGGAAATATTAGGGATAACACTTTATATTGTGTGTGATTGTCTAACTACTATGCTGTACACCTGAAGCTAATAGAATAATATTGAATGTGGACTATAATATAAAAATGAAATTAAAAAGAACATTCTTCTCTGTAGTTACTAATTTTTAGTTATTAAGCATAGTCTGTAAATAATAATGATAATCTCTTAAATTTGAATAGAGATTATACATTCTTCTGAATATTTTCATCTGGATTTTCTGAAGAGTGCTAATTTATTTAGAGTGCTAATGGCATAAGGAACTTGATATGTTATCTCTTTTTCATTCGCAAAGCAACTCTTTCTGAGAGTTCCTATGCACATACATTAGAAAGTCAATATTAATTTTTATTCTTTAAAGATATCCCTTTTCTTATAAAGGTGAAGTTTGGTTGTGATAGGAAATCTGCTGCTATGGCCTGGAAATTCTATGTAAAGCCTGAAACAGGTGTCTGAGTAATTAACCTAAATGATATAAATACTGCTTTTTCCTTATAGTAACGCTTTATACCATAAAAGTTATCTTAGGCATCATTTTGCTAGTAGTGAAATATTCATCTGAAAATCTCTTCCATTTTAAATACCTTAAGATTGCATAAAATGCAATTTCTGAACTTCAGTGCCATTCTGATAACAGCTGTCACATGGAGTTAAATTGTCTCCCTATTGAATTTTCACCTCTTTAAGAAACAGGGATTATGCCTTCTTTGCAATTGATTTCCTGAATCTCAGATATTACACAAATATGACAACATGCATATTTGTGAAAATTTGTTAAAAAAAATTCTAGAAGCCCAGCTGGCATGGTTCAGTGGTTGAGCATTGACCTCGGAACCAGAAAGTCATGGTTGATTCCCAGTCAGGGCACATTCCTTGGTTGTTGGCTTGATCCCCAGTGTGAGGTGTGCAGGAGGCAGCCAATCAATGATTCTCTATCATCATCATCATCATCATCATCATCACCTCTCTCTCTCTCTCTCTCTCTCTCTCTCTCTCTCTCTCTCTCTCTCTCTCTCTCTCTCTTTCTCCCCTTCTTTATTCTCTGATGTCAATAAAAATAAAAGAATAAATAAAAAGGAATGACAACATTAGAAGCCAGCATGCAAACATGCAGCCCATTGTCTGGAATGTTGAGAAAAACTTCAAGGATGCCAATCCTATACAAGCAGGTTTTCATGATAGCTGTTTTATAACCAGAGTTAAAAGTAACCAATTTTCTGCCCAAGCCAGTTTGGCCCAGTGGATATAGCATTAGCCCAAGGACTAAAAGGTCTCAGGTCCAGCCCTGGTTGGAGTACTGCAAAATTTCTTTGGGGATGATTAATAAAACAAACAAACAAACAAAAACAAAAAGTAGTCAATTTCCTTTGAAGATCTAATTCCTTCTATACTCAGCTCCACAGCACAGCACAATCTGCTTAATCCTTGGAATTGGGCAAATTCAGGAAATGATCAATTGAGTCCACTGGAGTAATGGGAGTTAAATTTAGGTATTAGAAACCTTTTGAAAATTTTGTGTTCCAACTCTCAAACAAGATTGAATGCAGACTTTTTTTTTTTTAATTGTGAAGGCTGTGCTGTCCCACCTCAGGTTCAAGGAAATCAAATACAGGAACTGGAGTTATTTACTCTGTTAAACACAGTCCCAGGTGGCATTTAGTAGATTAGTGCTGCAATGTCCTAAAAGGCACTTCAGTGCCTGAATGAGTCAGTGTGCCTCCAAAAATACCTCACACCCAGGGACTGCATGGGTCAGTCTAAGCAAACATTAGCATTATCAGATGGTTACGAAAAAGAGCCAAAGTCTCAACAATGTCCTCCACAATCCAGGCCAAGAAATCTGGGAGAGATTGGCTCATGGGTTGCATTGTTTGCTGGTGAGGGGATGGGTGGGCATCAGCTCAGACACAGGAATGATTTCTCTTACTTTCTTAAGGGCACACAATAGACACATGTCCCTTTTATGCCATGAATACCCTATGGCAGCCATGAACCTGAACCTAGGAAAGGTCACCCATCTGTGTCTCTTGCTTGTTTAAAGAGTGGTTGACAGTTATTCAAAGGTGTTTGTCTTATAGTAGATTTCAATTAACAGATGTCATCATTTGCCTATTTTATGAGATGATAACTAAAAAAAATTAAATCTTACATTCAATCTTGATGACTCAATGCTTCAAATGTTAGGAATGTTTTTTGGAGAAAAAATGGATGTATAATTTAGTTTAAAATGACTTTTTATAAAGATGAGATTGACAGATGAGATAAGTACAAAAATGAAATTTTTCTGATGAGTGAAAAATTTCAATATAAGCATGACCAGTTTGACTAAAGCCTTCATTCTAGAAACCTATCATAAAGGCAGTCTGTCATGTGAATTCCAAAACATACGCTCCATGGAAGAATGGAAGGTGCCTGAGGTCAGGACTGTGTCAGAATAAATTTCATTTTTGATTAAAATAAATATAATATGGGAATCTTAGCATTTAAAGAAGCCCTATCAGACAGTGCCTTCTTCCTGCAAATAAATTGTTCAACTCAATAAAACACTTTGTTGGGAAGGGGTATGGTACTTCTAAATCTCAGTGTATTTCTGAATAATTTCTCAATGATTTGCTAAGATTTAAATATCACATTCCCTCTTCAAAATTAAGATATTAAACATACATTCAAGGATTACATTCTAAACAGAACAGTCTTAAACTAGGTTTTAAATATATACTAGAAGAACAATTTAAATCTTTCTATAGTTTATCTTTCAAAACGATTGTTATTTTTTCCAAAAAAAAGTATAATTACTCATTCTGAAAAATTAGTGAATGTGCCCACAATCAAGGCACATGTCCTTGACCGGAATTGAACCTGGGACCCTTCAGTCCACAGGCCAATGCTGCATCCACTGAGCCAAACCTATTAGGGCAAAGAATGGATTTTTAAAAAGCTTTTATAAAAAGCATTAGAAAAAATTACAAGATGGTCTCTTGTCTATGGAGCAAATAGAATGGCTTTATTAAAACTCTTTGTCATTTGCTCTTTGTGCGTGTGTTTGTGTGTGTGTGTGTATGAATATCAATAATCTTAGTTTTTGAAAACATGTTTTTCCTTCACAATGCTTTATTTCAGTGGTAACAGTAACAGTAAGTAATCAATGACTTTAGTGAAATGAACTCTGTACAATAAGAGGTTCGACACAAAGGAGATAAATGCTAGACAAGAGGAGGAAAAAGGGAATGGACTCAGGTATGTGGTGGACTCATGTATGTGGTTTTCCTCATTAGGAAAGAAGCACATGTGACATGTTATATATTTCATGTCAAACTGGTCAAAGACATTATTTTAAACTGGGATATGGTTTATTGAATCATTTTATTTCCAATCTTATGCTCAAATGAGGTCATTATTATTATTTTTTTAGGTTCTCAAAAGGAGAAAATATTCCATTTCTTTACAAATCTCCAGAAAAGGTATGGAGGTTTGAGGCACAAGACCCTAAACAGCCAAATTATGTCATAGGCACATAATCCATTATTTAACGGTGACCTACACATCTAGTGCTTGTGTGAAAGTTAAATCCCTACCACTCTACTGCCTGGGCAATTGCTCAGTTCTGATTGGAAAACATTTTCATTTAGGAGATTCCCTTTTAGGCACAGTGAGCAATGATTATTTGTGAATATTTGAAGGCAATCATTTCTATCCTGAATGTACTCCTTTCTTTAATGCACAGTTTTGAGGCTTACTATTCCCAGGATACATATCAAAGTATATATTTGAATGGCTAAAATGTCAAGATTCCTGCTTGGTTTACCAGAACTGTTTTTTGTTTTCTGCAAAATCATAGATAAATGTTAATGTTTCAGTGAATGAGATGTTCCATTATGTAGAACAATAAGCTTCTAATTTTCATGTTACAACACATTTCCAGATCAAACCCTTTCACTTTTTAATAATAACAAGTATAGGCATGATCACCCATTGATCTGCATGTAATAGCTATGGGATCAATAGCACCATTAAGCAAGTTATATAAGTTCTTCAGGTCTTAGTTTCCCCATCTGTATAATAAGAATAATAATGCCCCCATAAATATTATTATGAAATTCAGTAAGAAAAATGTACGTAATTACAGACCCATAATAGGTGCTTAATAAATAATAGTTATTCTCATTAGTGTGCCTTTGCATGGCATAGTACTTTTGTTACTTTGAGAGAGGCACAGATGTGATCACATGGAACTCCTTCCCCAGAGAATCATGCTTGCAAAGAAATAAACAATACTACTCATGGAATGAGTCTCCATTAGGATGGTAATAAATACAGCTCCAAAGCTGCCTTTGCTGAAATTGTCTTAATGATTACTATGCTCTTATTTTTACCTGTCAGCCATAAGACTATAGCCCTGGATCAGTCAGGGCCCAATGCTAAGTGGCTTTTAAAATTTGGTATTTTCCAAAGGAAGGAAACTTAATATGACAGTCTTTTAATAAACTATTTTTATGTACTATTTTGAGCTGTAAAATGGTAATAGTATTGACTATTATATAATTCAATGAATTTTTTGTACTATGCCTGAGAAAGGCATTATTTTAAAAGTAGAATAAATAAAAACACAACAAAAATGTTTTATTCTTCCCTGGATTGTGATATTTGAAACAACATTTAAAAAGTAGATTTTTAAAATTATAAGTAATCGAATTATTCCCTCTGGTTTATATTTTTCTCTATACTTAATACATCATGCTACTCAAAGTCCCATCCTCTGTTTAAAATAAAATTAGTACTTATTTTTCTGAATTTTTGAGTTATATTTTATTGAGCTGCTTGTAAAATATAGAACTTATCAAAATGATTTGGCCAGAATAGAAAAGAGATATTTTTTGAATGATGGTTAATACTTACCCTAACCAGATGACTTCCTTGGAAGTCATCAACTCCTGGATTACTTACTATAGCTGCTGTTCACAAGACACAAAGTTCAATCAGTCACACTTTCAGGGTTCAATAGTTCATCGCTGATAGGCATCTACAGTCAGATGTGCTTTTGAAACTTGTCAGAAAATTTTTAAAAGCACTGTCTCATTAATTTTTTCATTATTTCTCATTGTACTTGTAGTGGCAGATAAGTGTTAAAGGGGCTCATAGTAGTGTATCTAGAAAAAAAAGCCCATTTATTAATCAGAGCATGGAGTGGAAATTCTGCAAGTTGATTATGTCTTGCTTCACAATCCACATAAACCAGGGATTGGGCTCAGGCCTGACTCCAAAACTCACATTGAACTTTCCAGCTTTCTGCTATTCCTTCTAGCATAAGACAGGGAAAAAAGCAAAGTGAAAAATAATGTCTTCTCCTCCCTAAGGTTCTATATCCTTTCCTTATCTATATCTTTCATTTTTTCCCCATCAGCCCCACAATCTCTCTTTGATCTTCCTATGAGTCTGATAGCTGACTCCAGTTAACACTTTCCTAAGTATTATTCTCCTGGCTATGGTTTCCCTTCAAAGAAGAAAGCATTGACATCGATGCTGTGAGAAACATCTTGTCTGTATCTGATATTTTTTGTAGTGCGAATATCACATTCACTTTGCCTCAGTATCACCTTCTGCAAAATGAGCCACTGTGGGCTTTCCATGTGTTACCTAAATATTTGCTCAAACATTATTCAAGATGTTTCTATGAAAGTATTTTTAGATGAGATTAACACTTAAGTCAGAAGACACTGAGTAAATGTCTTTCATGTCCTAACATAAAAGACTGGAGAAATCAGGGCCTGGACTCCTACAGCCAGATTGCCTGTGTTTAAAGCCTGTTTGTAACACTTACTATTGCTGTGATTTTGTCCAGTTACATTATTTACACACACACCACACACACCACACACAAGCTAAAAGGACTTGGCGCTAACAGAATATATGACAATGTGTGGTGTTCAATAAATATCAGCTATTATTATTAACCATTTCTACCAGTTTATAAGTCCTTTCACTTATAATATTTCAATTAACCTTCATAAGAATCCTAATACCAGCATCAATACTGAAGGTTAATTGAGTTATTTAAGACCTAGAACCCACTCCTCAGTCTCCTAGTCTAGGGTTCTTTTAGTTACACAAGCATAATAATACATTTGTAACACAATCAGTCATGGATGATTCATGCTCCAGATTTTATGATCTTCATAAAGTTTTCTAGGAGACTTTATTATTGATATAGTAGCTGTTGCTCTTATACACTCCATGTAGAAGAATAATTATCATTTGTTATCATGTAAAATTATAGTAAACTTGGATAAAGTCTAAAGTTGAAGCTTTTATATTTATTCTGCTACTTTTGCAGCACTTTTTCTGAGGCTGTGGTTTGGGAAAAGGAATGGATACTTGCAAAGTTAATTAGAGGATTAGCAAGCAGATGAACGCTACTGCTCCACTTGTGTGAAATGTGCCACATCTAGGATATTTTTGCAATACTAGTATGAACTGTGAGTATGTGGATGTGTGTAGATTTGTGGGTGTAATTGTATGAAAATAGAGAAAGAAGTCCTTTTTAAAAACTTCACAAATACATTTCTGTTCAAATACATTAATCAACATTCCCAACTCAACTATTTACTTGAAGAGAAGAAGTTCAAATGTAGGGCCAACTAACTTAGCCTTTTTGCTGAGAAAGTGTGATTGATTTTTGTGCTTACAATGATGGAAATGCAGAAAGCTCTTTCTTCCCTTTGTTATCTCTGTGACATCTTATGACCTGTATCTGGCAATTTTCTGTGACAAAATGTTCACAAGACAAGAAGGAAAATGGTACAGAAAGAGAAACTGGGTGGGAAGTGCATCTTATAAAGTATAAATGAAGTGTCTTATTTATTTTACTTTAACAACACAAAAAGGTGTTTCTTAAAGGAAATATAATTTGAGATGGGTCAGGAGCCAGCCAAGGAAGAGCCATCAATAAATGTGGACCAGTCCTCTTTTAACCAAAGTTCTTGTTTTGTTTTCACCAGAAAAAAGGTGCTATTAGTTATTGGATGCACAATGTATGCCAGGTACAATTTTAAACACGACAATGACATCATAATTTAATTTTCTTATTGCAACAATCCTAATGATCCTTTGCTGTGGGCATCTTGGTTTCTGTTTTATAGATAAACTTTAGAAAGTATACATAATGAGTTGAAGAGTTGGAGTTTGAATACATGTCTGCCTGACTCCAAAACTCTTAACCACTGCACTCATCAGCATCTGTGGAGGATGATATTCATGGACTGTGTGGTGGTTAATTTTGGGTGTCAACTTGACTAGGCTGTGGTACCCAGATATTTGGTCAAACATTATTCTAGAAAGTTCCTTTGAAAGTATTTTTAGATTAGATTAATATTTAAATCAGTAGACACTGAGTAAATAAAATTACCTTCAGTAATATAAGTGGGCCTCATCTGATCAATTGAAGGCCTTAATAGAACAAAAACTGGAGAAGAAATTCTGTCTCTACCTTGATGGCCCATTCTACAGATTTTAGACTTTTCCAACCTCCTAAGTCATGTGAGCCAATTCCTGAAAATAAATATCTCCTTCCATATATACACACACACACACACACACACACACACACACACACACACACTGAGTGGCCAGATTATTATGATCTCTAAACATATAAGACCTGGTGGATGAATTTGTACATGGATGGGGTCCAGCCAGCCTAGCCAGGGGGAGGGGACATGGATGGTTGGATGGGCTGCCTGCTGGTCAAACTCCTGGTTGAAGGGATAATTTGCATATTGGCTTTTATTATACAGGATATACACTGAGTGGCCAGACTATTATGTGTTCACGGATCATAATAATCTGGTCATTCAGTGTATATGGCACACATCCTCCTATTGGTTCTCTTCCTTTGAAGACCCCCAAATAACACAGGACAGTTCCTCCTTTTAATTCAGGTGAGTTGGTCATGGGATCCTATTGGGCATGAAGGTCTCTAAGGAGTATCTGAAGGATGTTGAAATGGTGGCTAAGAGCAGGTGAATCTCCTTTTCTCCAATGCAGGACTGTACTTCTTATTCCTTGGTTTGCCAGCATAAGATGGGCCACATTATTTAGTATTTAGTAAATACATTCCAGGTTATTTTGGGAATGTGTTTAGAAATTAGTCCATGTTAGTACATATGTGATCTATAATTTCTTAAATAAAATTAACATTGTATGAAAGTCTATTATATGCCAGGTGCCATGATCAGGTATTTTTGTATCAAAAAAGATATATTACCTCCCCTTAGAAAACTCTATAAAAACAAATTTGGTCATCTGATTTTTCCATGTGAGAACTGAGAAGCAAAGATAAGTAATTCCTTGCATTAGGTAATATAGGATCTTGAATTTCACTCTAGATTTATGTGATTTCAAAGTCCATCTTTAAAAACTACAGTTAATACCCTTTTTTAATATATTATGTTCTGAAAACAAGCACAATAATCTAAAGTATAAAAGTTTAATAACACATCTATTTTCAGAGATTAAAATAAATATTATTATATTTATAAATAAATTTCTGCTATTATAATAATCTTGGGGATCTACTTCCATTATATTATGCAATTCTTTAATTCTATATTTTAACAGTTGAATAAATAATTGATGTGATTTAGTATAATAATTATCCAACCCTATTTTATCATAATGATTTTATCTCTTTTCATTCATATTGCATTTACAAAATTATAATTCATACTATTATTGCTTTCCCTTACTCCCTTTTATTCATTTCATAAAAAATAGGGAGAGAATGTGATAAACTCAGCTATAGACAAAAGTAAGTGTTTTTGCATGCATATAAGTCTAACCAATGGACACAGACATCAGGGGTTGAGGACATGTGTGGGGGCAGGTGGGGGGGCAATGGGGGGATAAGGAGATATATGTAATACCTTAATCAATAAAGAAAAAAATAAAAAGAATAGAAATAGGCTTAAAAAAACCTGAACTTTTGACAAATGAATAAGTACCACCATTGGATAATTCAGTGTTTCTTCATTTACCAGTTGGTGTACATACTTGCCAAAAGGATGTTTATTGCTGAGACCGGTTTGGCTCAGTGGATAGAGCGTCGGACTGCGCACTGAAGGGTCCCGGGTTTGATTCTGGCAAGGGCATGTACCTTGGCTGCGGGCACATCCCCAGTAGGGGGCATGCAAGAGGCAGCTGATCGATGTCTCTTTCTCAACGATGTTTCTGACTTTCTATCCCTCTCCCTTCCGCTCTGTAAATAATCAATAAAAAATATATATATTTAAAAAATAAATAAATAAAGTTGCTTTGGTTCTCATAAGAATTTATTAAAAAAAAAAAGAGGATGTTTATTTATACCCAATGAAAGTTTGTTGGCATTTTTTGAGAGATTAACGTGTGAAAGTTAAGTATTGTCCCTTTTTCATGGTATTTCTTTGTCCTGCTTCCCATACCTAATTATTTTTCAGGCTTTTGGCATTTAGTTTAGCCAGCCCATGGTTCATTATAAAAAGAAAAGTTAAAACCAGTTAATTAACAGAAACAAAATATAGAACATTTTAAAGTACACCTTGATACCTCTAAGATATGAGCACATTTTTATAAACTATGTTTCACACAAAATTTTGTGAGAAAACCAATGATTGCCTCATAAGCATCTACCAACTTAAGTGATACCACCATGTTTGGAAATTTATGGCTTAACACTTTAGTCTTTAATATCTAGTTCCAACTCTAGAAGGCTTGTTTTTATCCTGGGAAATTAGGCTGGATGGCCAAACTAAGCCTGAAAAAAATTAGATGAAGTTTAAAAGAGTCAGACTGTGGTGGGCAAATAACTTTATTACAAGTCTAAAAAAGAATCAAGGACATTGGAGCTGCTCTACTTCTGAGTGTAGGGACACTTTGCCAAGACATGTGTCATCCTCATTACACGGAGTGGATTAGTGACTGAGGAAAGGGTTGGAAAGTCCCACAGTGGGGTGGCTGCCAAAGAGAGGTGCCTCCCTGTGGCGGTTACCCCAGGTAACCAGGATACTATCAAATGTAGTCCATAAATGATTCAAAGCAATCTGAACAGAGGGAATATTGCAAACTAAAAAAAAAAAAAAAAAAAAAAAAAAAAAAAAAAAAGGAGAAGTGTGACTTTCTTCATAGTCTTGGTTTATTTCCGATAAATATTGACCACTTTTTCCTTTCTCTTGTTCCCCCCCAGAGCTAAAATATTTACTTTAAAATAATAAATGTCGACATTGATCCAATCATCTGGTGATTATTTCTGCCTGGTTAATTAAATGGATAAGGTTCAAAAACATGGAACAATTTTAAACATAATCATGATTTTATATCCACAATATTTTGTAAGCTCAGAGAAATAACTGGGACCGAAATGTTTCATTGGTTTTAAGTTTACATGAATGTTAATATTACAGAGGCTCTATATAATTCTCAGCAAGTTTATTGAAATGGTGCCAACTAAGTAGATGAACATTTTTAGAAGAAGGGAGCGCGGAACTGAGACCACATGATGAAGTGTGTTGAGTTACCATTTGGTGTGTGGCACAAACTTCAGAGAGTTACAGAGGAAATAAGCCTGGCCCATATTTAGAAGATTTCTACAACTCATACACACATCTCCTTTCTGCTGAAAAGTAACAGGCATCTATTGGAAAAATAAAAATAAAACATATCATCTTCGATATGTTATTTAAAGGAAGAAGATTGTAAGGCAACAGGATGTGGGTGTCTGACTCACACCGCAAACAGACCACATGATGCGCATATTGACATCAGCAGCTGCCGGGACCTTTTCCTTGGGTTTCACACCAACAGCAGCTGAACCAGCAGCTGAACCTGCTCCTGTGAGTAGCACCACACGCAGCATCAGCAAGACTACAGCTCAGTGTCTCCCATGGCCCTGCTGTCCACAGAATCGTAGGGGAAAGCTGAGATCACTCAACAATGCTCTCTCCCTGTGACCTTCCTCTTCCTCTGTTTTAACAGCGGCCATCCTCCAATCTGCTCACACAAAAAAATAAAAAAAATTGTGAATTGGTGTGATAGGTGTGCTCACCAGCCAGCTACCTGAAAGTTAAGAACAGCCATCTTTTTCCTTCCTGTTCCAACCTGCTTGATAGACAGGTGTTGCTCCCTAAAATATGCAGAGCAGGCTGGAAGATATAGGTATGCTCTCCTTTATCCTGTTGACCCTGATCCCTCCCCTCACTGACACCCCAAGGACCAGATTCAGTTTCTTATGTAGCACAGCTAATGTTCCACCTCTTGTCATTTATTGGAGTGCAAATATTATTCCTCTTATTTGGAACAGAAAATATGACCACTTAATCTTTTTATTGTTTATGGCAGTTATAAGAGGTCCTGAAAATAAATATTTGTTAAATTGAATTAACTTCAAAAGCATTTGCATTGAAAACAATAGGTGTATTAACCTATTAATTGTTTACTAAGTGACTACTATGTTGTAAACCCTCTCCTAGTTCTAAGTGACATGAGCATGAATAATATAAATTTTTGCTCTCTATTAACTCAGAGAGGGGCGGAGGAGTACAGAATCAGTTAAGGATTCCAGAAGAGGCTGGGTCAATCTGGGTTTTGAAGGAAGAGTTGTATTTAACAGGCAGAACAGAGGAAAAGGACAGTCCAGACATAGTGAATATTTCCACAAAACCACAGTCATGGAAGTAATGTTTTAACTGGGAAACTAAGAAAAGATCAGAGTGTCTGAAGCACTGAGAGGAAAAGGATGAAGGGAGGCTGTATTCATTTTCTAATCCTGCATAACACAAACTTAGTGGCTTAAAATACATGTTTATTATTTCAAGGTTTCTGCAGGTAAATGGGTTCTCTGCTCAGGGTCTCACCCGGCTGAAATTGCAGTTTCCTGGGGCTATGCTCTCATCTGAGGCACAGGAACTCTTCCAACCTCACATCATTGGCAGAAGTCAGTTCTTTGAGGCTGTGTGATTGAGGAAACTTTTTCTTGTTGGCTGTCACCTGGAGACCAGTTGAAGCTCCAGGAATTTACCCCAGGTCTTTGCCACATAGCCCCATACATAGGCCCTATCATAGCATGCTGTTTTTCTTCATTTGTGAGGTCAACATGAGAACATCTCCCTGACAGTTCACCTTCTCTTAAAACACTCACCTAATTAGGTCAGGCCCACTCAAAACAGTCTCCCTTTTTTATTATTAAATGTATTGGGGTGACATTGGTTAATAAGATCATATAGGATTCAAGTGTGCATCTCCATGATACATGATCTGTGTATTGTATTGTGTGCCCATCATCCAAAATCAATATCATCTTCTGGTACCATATGTTCAACTCCCTTTACCCCTCACGTGTTTCCATTGGCTACCACTCTACTGTTGTCTGTGTCTATGAGTTTCAGCTTTATATCCCACATATGAGTAAAATCATATGGTTCTTAGCTTTTTGTGACTGACTTATTTCACTGAGCATAATATTCTCAAGGTCCATCCATGTTGTTATAAATAGCAGTATTTCGTGTTTATTTATGGCCGAATAGCATCTTCTTTATCTATTCCTCTATCAAAGGACACTTTTGTTGCTTTATGTCTTGGCCACCTTGAATAATGCTGCAATAAATAGAGGAGTGCATATATCTTTGCAAATACATATTTTAGAGTTTTTCAGGTAGATACCAAGAAGAGGAGTTGTTAAGTCATATGGTAACTCTATTATTAATTTTTTGAGGAGCTGCCATACTACTGGCTGTACCAGTTTACATCCCACCAGGAGTGAATAAGGGTTTCTTTTTCTCCAAAACTTGTTATTACTTGTCTTATTGACAATATCCATTCTAACAGGGGTGAGGCAGTATGCAAAATTCCCGGTAGCTGCTGATGTCAATTTATCTTATTGTAGTTTTTATTTGCATTTCCAGAATAGGTAGTGAAGTTGGGCATTTTTTTCATGTATCTGTTGGCAATCTGTATGTCTTCCTGGGAGAAGTGCCTGTTCAGCTCCTCTGCCCATTTTTCAGAAAATTTTAAAAAATAATTAACTGATGACAAGTGCTGGTAAGGATGTGGAGAAAAAGGAACCCTCATGCACTACTGGTGGGAATGCAGACTGGTGCAGACACTGTGGAGAACAGTATGGATTTTCCTCAAAAAGTTAAAAGTGGAACTGCCAGTTGACCCAGTAATTCCACTTCTAGGAATATATCTCAAGAAAGCAGAAACACCAATCAAAAAAGATATATGCACCCCTATGTTCATAGCAGCACAATTTATAATAGCTAAAATTTGGAAGCAGTCTAAATGCCCATCAGCAGATGAGTGGATTAAAAAAACTGTGGCACATCTACACAATGGAATACTTACTACGTTGCTATAAAAAAGAAGAAACTTTTATCATTTGCAACAGCATGGATGGACCTGGAGAGCATTATGCTAAGCGAAATAAGCCAGTCGGAACAAGATAAATATCACATGATCTCACTCATATGTAGGATATAATGATCAACATAAACTGATGAACAAAAATAGATCCAGAGACAAGGTAGCTTTGAACAGATCGTCCAAACTCTGAGAGAATACAGGGAAAGGAGAGGGTCCAAAGGACTTGTTTGCAGACATATTAGCATAACCAATGGACACAGAGACTGGGGCGGTGGGAGCTTGCCCTTGAGGTGGGAGTGGCGGGAGGGGTCAATCAGGAAAAAAAAAGGAGACGTGTAATACTTTAAACAATTAAAAAAAGTAACATAAAAATAATAATTATTTGATGTTTAAAGAAAGAGGAAGGCTGAGGGAGAGAGAAATATCAATGTGATAGCACAGCATCGTTCAGCTGTTTCCTGCACAGCCCCCACTGGGGATTGAGCCTGGAACCCATGTATGTGCCTGGATCAGGAATCAAATTGGCAACATTTCAGTGCATGGGGTGATGCCCAACCAACTGAGCTACACCAGCCAGAGCTCTGCCCATTTTTTAATTGGATTGTTTATTTCTTTGCTGTTGAGTTTTATGAGTTCTTTATATATTTTAGATATTAACCCTTTGTTGAGGCTGATGTTTGCAAATATCATCTCCCATTCAGTTGGTTGCTTTTTTGTTTTGTTGTAGGTTTATTTTGTTGTGCAGAAGCATTTTAGTCTGATATAGTCCCATTAATTTATTTTTGCCTTTATTTCCCTTGCCTTGGGGTCAAATTCATAAAATGTTCTTTATGACCACGATCTGTAAGATGAGTACCTATGTTTTGTTTCAGATTCTATACTTAAGTCTTTGATCCATTTTGAATTAATTTTTATACATGGGACAGATTGTAATCTGGTCTTACCTTTTGTGTTTGGCTTTGTAATTTTCCCAGCACCATTTATTGAAGAGACTATATTTATTCCATTGTGTAATTTTAGCTCCTCTGTCAAAAATTATTTGCCCATATACATGTGGTTTATTTCTAAGCTCTCAATTGTATCCCTTTGGTCTGTGTATCTTTTTTTTTTTTTTTTTTTTTTTTTTGCCAATGCGATGCTGTTTTGATTATCATAGCTCTATAGGTAATTTGAACTCAGGTACTGTGATACTTCCTGCTTCATTCTTTTTCCTCAGGATTACTTTGGCTCTTTGGGTCTTTTGTGCTTCCACTCAAATTTGAATTTTTTTTAAATATTTTTTTAAAAATAACATTGGCATTTCGATGGGAATTGCATTGAACCTGCTTATTGCTTTGGGAAACATGAGCATTATCTATGCATATTTTTTCAGTGAATGAATAGGGGATATCCATTTTACTGTGTGCTTTTCAATCTCTTTTAATAATGCTTTGTAGTTTTCTGACTAGGCATCTGTGTATGAATGGCATTTTTAAAGATGTTGCAAAGAAGTCTTTCTATTGTTTTTTAGTAAGTGATGCTAAATTACAAGTTTGTTAGCTCCTTGCACTTCTCTGGTTTTCAGATCTCTGTGTGGTGGTGAAAAATTCAAAAATGGCTGCCTCCCCTGTGAAATGAATGCTCCAGTCCCAGGGAACCAACCCTGCAAAGGAATGCAGTGGACAATTGGGCTGCAAATCTGTGAAATCCAGTGCTGTGCCCCCACAGCAGATGCTGTGTAGCCACGATGTGTGTGAGTAGAGTGGGCTGGAGTAACCTGGCCACCTTCTAAATTGTTTTGTTCTCCTGGTAATGGCAACTTCAAACCTCCATGGAGTCCCCCCTGAGTCCCCAATCCCAAGACCAAAGAGTATGCCCTTTGCTCAAGAAAAAAGTGATTCTGTAGTACCTGTTCTCAAATTTGCAGATAATGTGCTTGGTGAACCAACATCAAGGGCAAAGGGAAGCAAGCTCTGGGAGGTTAAGGGGCAACCAGGCTCTGTAGTTTTGTTTCTCTGTCTGGAATGCTGATTGCTAGACAACTACAGCATTCCCTGCTCAAGTTACTGGGCTCAGCTGTAGGTCATACTGCCCATTCCTGCAGGAATCCTGACTAAATTGCTTTGCTTCTAAACAAAGTGCCAGCCACACCTAATTTCTTCCCTCTCCAGGCTGAGCCCCACCTTGAGCTCCCAGACAGAGGGATGCTTTTGTGGCTTCTCTCAGCTTTTCTGCCTTCTTACCTCCTCAGTTTGCTCCTACTTGCCCACTTTTTGAGGTATCAATGTGCAAATCTCTCAGCTGTGTTTGTGTGTTGAGCAGGGAACCTTTTCTTGAATTATAGTTGTTCAAATGGTTGAAACTTCAAGGGGAAAGACCAAGGGCATCTCTCATGCTTCCATTCCTTTGACATCACCAGCAACGGTTTGCCAGCAGATGTCCATGATCTCTTAGCTGCAATAATTCCCAGAAGTTAGCAGCATCCCAGCTATTACTTTCACATGGCTGTCTCATCAAAACTCAGCGAGTAGGGCTTCTGTCACATCAGCATTAAGTCCATATATGGTTAGCACATCTTTTGGTTCTTAGGCTTGAGAAGATTGTTTTCTTTAATAAACAAAGACTTTATGTGCCACATTGCTTGCATCACCTATGGCTTGAATAGCTTGTCTTGGTGCCACTTCTCCACCCAGGTCCCCTGGCTGCAGTTTGCCTAGTCTCCCTTTTAATTAATTCAAAGTCAAGTGATAAGGAACTAGAAATCCCATCATAGTCACTAGCCTTGTCCACACTCAAAAGGAGCGTTTATAATAGGGAGCATATGCAGCAGTTGAAATCTTGTCAGCTGTTTTAGAATTCTTACCACAGAAGACGTAGAATGAATGATAGCGGGGGGAGTGGGGGAAGACAAAAAAAAAAAAAAACTCAAGGAGGTCAAAACTTGAATTTTCTCTAAGTCCTGCATCTTATTATTCATTTAGTTTGAGGTCCCTTAATGGATATAAATTCTTCTACCTATAAAATGGGATAATAACCTTCATAGAGATAGTAAACATACTAATATATTACAAAGCACTCTGCACATGGCTTTGAATATCTATGTTTGGTGTAAGGAATCCTGTGGGCTATGCTAAGGAGATCACACTCAATTCTCTAGGGCAGGGAATGGGAACTCATCAAAGTCTCTCAGAAGGAGAAAACATTATCAGATTTTTTTTTCACTAGGTTCTGATGTTTAGGAACCTGGCCTCAAGCCAACTAGTTATTTGTATTTTAGTTCTCCCCACAGATACTAAGAATTTAATATTCATTTTTCAGAAATTTTTTATTATGGAAAATTTAAAACATATATAAGTAAATAGACTAATACAATGTTTCCCATGTCCTTATCAACAGGCTTCAATAGCATCAACATTATTTTATGCTTGTTTCATGTATACTTCTTCTCACCTCTCCTATTTTATTATTATGCTTTAATATAGTTCTTTCAAGGTTAGATTTACATACATTAAAATAATCTTAACTGTATAATTTTGACTAATAGATAAATCCATGAAACTCATACTCTGATTAAGATAGAAAATAATTGTGTCCCCCAAGGAGGTTCTCCCATATCTTCCCAGTCAACCCCTGTCACTCTGCTCAGAGAAGCAAGTGCTCCTATTTTTGACTCAGAAGGTAGTTTTGCCAGTTTTAGAATTTTATACAAATGAAATATTATAGCATTTACTCTTTTTGGGTATGTTTTTGTTTTTCTGCAGCATAGTATATAAGACACAGTCATGCCATTGAATGTATTAACAGTTGGTGCCTCTGTAGCATTTCATTAAAAAATATATCACACCTTATTTCTTATATCTTTATGTGCCTGGGCTATTTCCAGTTTGGAGCTTTGGTGTCAGAATGGCCCTGGTTTAAATCTCTGCTCTGCTTCCTGCCAGGCAAGATTCTTGACTTCTTTACAAAATGACTATAATTTCAATATCTTCATAGATTTGTTGTGAAGATTGAGACAATATATACAAAGTGCTTTGCAGTGTAAATGGCCCAGCAAATGGCCCACCATAGTTTTACTCCTCATTGAGACTACTTAATGAACTGCACTTGACACACAAACTGTCAAGTAAGTAATTTATTGTTATTTTTAAAAGGTGGGGATTAAAGGAGGGGGGATCTCTTGTAAATACAGAGGCTACAACTCGAAACACCCTTTTCTCACCTCAACATATGGCATCAGCAAGCCTGTGTCTGCCCTTGGTGATTTTCTTCCACAGGACACCAGAACTACTTGGACTTGGTTACACATGTCAGCCCATTTCCCTCATAATGAATAGACTTGTTTTCCAAGACTGCAGCTTCATATAAAGAATATATATATATGTGTGTGTGTGTGTGTGTATTGTGCTCTGCAGAAATACATAATGCCTGAGCTACCTACTTTTTTTTTCTTTCTCTTCTCCACTTTTAGTTCCCTTTCTCTAAAAATATATTGTTTCAACATATGCCATTTAAAATATTTTTTAAATCTAGGGAAAGATAAGCAAAGTGATTTTTGGGAGTAGTATCCATTTTGAAGGTGGGAGTGAAGGAGATATAACCTTTTCAAGAAATAAAAAAATCAGCTCTTCTTTGTCAAATATCTATGTATTTGGTTAAATTCACTAGGCACTAAGGTAGGGGTGACATATTTCTCCCTGCCTCTACTTCCCAATAGAACAACCAGAATATTGGAAGAGGCATGAATAGTTTAAAAAGTCTCCTGGGTAATTCTGATGTTCTTCTGCCTACATGTCCTGTATCTTATTGAGACTCACTAGTTAGAATCAGAAAAGAGGACAAATGACAGAGCTGGAGTTGCCTGGAAATGTAAGAAGTAGCAGAAACAATGATGATAACTAAGGGCAAGTGGCTAGCAGAATAAACCTGAAGCCAGGAACCGGAGGCTCCTATGCATTTAAAACATTGTGAAATGCTTCAGATAAGTGAAGTAGGATGAGAAGTAAAAGCAGGTCATTTGAACTTTGAATTAAGAAGTCATTTGTGATGCTTCTGAAGGGTCTGTTTGTGTGTTTTGTTGCGGAGGAGCCAAAGAGATAAAGTCAGGTCACTCCTTTAAGAAATGGTTTAAGAAGCTTAGCAGAGAAGAGGGGGAAAAAAAGTGAAAAATGTTTACGTAACTGAGGGCAAGTGATTTCTCTGTGGCTCAGTTTCTATAAATTGGGAAAGTCCGTATCCCAGAAGATTTTGTGAGAACGAAATAAATAAACAAGCTTCACATGTTTAAAACTGTTTTGGGAACATGGAAAGTACTGAAAAATGTCAGCTATTATTATGTTATTGAAGGGGAAATAGAGTAATTACTTTTCTTTTATCCCAGAGTCTCAGGGATCATTAAAGTTGGCCTTTTCCATTACCACTGCCTGCCATTCCATTTAGGTGCCTCCTCCAGCTGGCAGAGGCTCTATCTCCCTAATTCAGTTTCTGATTGTTCCTCAGCTCATCAGTGCCACAGGAAAACTCTTTAATCTTTGAAAACATTTTTTTTTTCTTTTCAAGTAACTACAAGACTAGGATAGCAAAAAAACACAGCTAGTGAGGGAGTTACAAGATATTGGGAAAGAAATGGTATTAGTTCTCATTGACTTTCACTTCAAAGTAAATTGGTACCAGCCCTCAGTGCTTGGAGCATCAGACTTTTTCTATTCCTCATCCTTTCTCTCCTCACTGTCATTCTAGTTCCTGTTTCACAAGGCTTCCCAACTATACTTTGTTTTCATCCTGGGGCCTTGCCTCTTATTCAGCACTTCTTGCTCTTCTTGCCATTTTAAAATACCACCTCCATTGTCTGACTAATCCTATTAAATGTGGGATACTGAGGAAGTGAGAGAAGAATAAACAAACACAGGTGTTAGAATGGAAGAGAACAGTATGGTATCATGAAAGGCACATTGGTTTTAGTATCAAGAGGGTTTAAGTTTCGAGAGGAACAACACTTACTAGATGGTAACATTACTTTGGTTCTTGTGACTTAGTTTCTTCATTAATAAATATTATTAAATTGGGACTAATAAAATGAGGAATAAATTAAATCATGTGAAATATCTGCTAGTAGTATAAGTCCTGTGTATACACATCAGTAATTATTCATTCTCTCCTGGATTTTCAAAAAGGACTAAATAATTATAATTTATATATTGAGAATAACTTGACTTCATCCACCCCAAAGTGGTTCTTACCTTTGCGGAAAAAAACAAACAACAACAACAACAACAAAAACACCATACACACACAAAATCAAACAAAAAGAACACACAACATACTAGCTTTTTTCCTAACAGGATTTATTGAAATGGAATAAATCTATTTCAAATCTTAGTGGATGGAATCTTTGAGATTGCTCTAACATCCTGTTGTAAAAATGTGTGTTTATATAAATAAAAATAGAGCTTTCTGATATTAAAGCCTAAATGATACATAAAGGAAACACATGCCCATCTAAGAACGGAAGGCCAGGGGAGGGGGTTTAACCTAAATTGGAACCCCCTTAAGTTAATATATTTTGTGAATTCTATATCATGTATGGACAGAGTGAGAATTTTTCATTGTCTTAGAGAACCAAACAGGAAATAGTTAACTGGTTTTATTTTGCTTCTACTTGAATATGCAAAAGCCATGACGAGCTTAACAAACTGCTGTTGCTGGATCAATATTGTGTAACACCCTTGCCCTGACACCTGCTGCCTGACTGCCTCAGAGGCGGGGCATCTCCCCTTGGAAAACAGAAGGAGGAGCTTCCCCAATAGAGCTGAGAGGATATACTTCACACACCTGGGCCTGCTGGTGTTCCTACCATGACATGAGTCCACTGGAAGAATTCTTTGTTATTGTCTTTCTAATAATAGATTTTCAAAAAGGGGAGAGACGGGATCGGATATGGAACTTGACATCAGCTCCCTTGAGACCTTTATAGCCATTAATTCTAAAAAGTCATGGTCACATTTATTGTGGATAAACAGCTATGCCGAACCTCATTGAGAAAGATTTTAATCCAAAGGCACCTGCCTCTCCTGCTCAAGACTAGAGAACAATCTCAACGTTATGTTTACTTAATATTTTTATCATTATGTTTGGCTTTGTTTGCTTGTTTATGTATACTTTTATGGGTTTTTAAACACATGGGAAAAGCATATTTATATTCTTATTTTTGGATTTTATCGTGTGGAAACAAGAAATGTCAGCTTGAAGTCACTCTGGCCAGTTTTTACATATATATCGGGTTTCTTTTCCATCAATAAGACAAAAATCAAATTGTTAATCTTTCTGTCCATAGTAAGAGTTCTTATAAGCTAGAGGTATGGTTCAGTGAGAAATTGATTTGGCTTGAGCCTAGGTGAGCTAAAGCAGATAGTTTCTATGGAGATGATTTTTTAACATTGGCCACTTAAAATGGACATGTAAATATACTATAATCAGGTAATTTATAGCCACTTAAAGATTTTCATTCAAAATTTTTAAGTTTCTTTCCATTATGGTTAATTTTATGCATCAACTTGATTGGGTTAAGGCAGTGGTCAGCAAACTCATTAGTCAACAGAGCCAAATATCAACAGTACAACGGTTGAAATTTCTTTTGAGAGCCAAATTTTTTAAATTTAAACTTTTTCTAACACCACTTCTGCAAAATAGACTCACCCAGGCCATGGTATTTTGTGGAAGAGCCATGCTCAATGGGCCAAAGAGCTGCATGTGGCTCATCAGCCACAGTTTGCTGACCACGGGGCTAAGGGATTCCCAGATAGTTGGTAAAACATTATTTCTGGGTGTGTCTGTGAGGACATTTCTGGAAGATATTAGTATTGAATTGAACTGAGTAAAGCAGGTGGGCCTCATTAATGCAGATAGGCACCACCAAATTTGTTGAGGGCCTGAACAGAACAAAAAGGCTGAGAAAGGGCAAAGCTGAGATATCCCTCTTCTTCTTGCCCTTGCACATAGGCACTTCTAGGTCTTGGTCCTTTGGACTTGGGCTGGGACTTACACCATCCTCCTCCTCGGTCTTGGGTCTTTGCATCTGGACTACACCACCAGCTTTTTTCGCCTTCCAGCTCACAGATGGCAGACCATGGGACTTCTCACTCCATAATAGCCCAAGTGAATTCTTGATACTTAATCTCTTTCTATGAATCTACTTATCTCCTACTGGTTCTGTTTCTCTGGAGATCCTTGACTAATACACCCGGCAAGTGAAAGCTTTGTTCCCACCGCACAGAGGTATCAAGGCCCATTTTGCACAGAATTCCTAGTGCTTGCATAGTGGTCAATAGAAAGTGAACAATAAACATGGCCTTAATTCATCATGAGGAAATTATAATGGTATTAACAGTTTAAAAATTGACCTAAATTCAATAGCCAACTTTTCCTGGCCCAGCAATAAAAAAACTATATACATTTATACCTAAAGATGATTGCTAAGAACTATAGTGGCCAATTTTCCACTATCAATGGTCTTCAGGAGCTTCAGACCTTCTCAATTGCAAATTCCCTTGAGACTTTCTCAAAGGCCAGTTAATTTCATATATTACATGCATATGTATATGTACCATATGTAAATATACAATGTACGTCTAAAGTAAAAGGCTTGAGGAAATTCTCAAATAACAAAAGGGTTAAGTTCTAATAGGTAGACTTTTAGGTCTCAGAATATATTAGTGGTTAGGTTCTAACACAACTGTCAGTTATACCAATCCATGATGTCCTAGAATAAGGTAATCACACTGAACTAATTAGAGAAACTAACCACACATTTCAGTATTTTTTTTGTGTGTGTCCATTGTTCCTGTGCCTACCTCTCCCCATCTAGACCTTAGCTGATGCCGCCCTCCCCTCCCCAGTCCAGAACTCTCAAAGGAGTTCTGTGCTGGGGTACAAATTCAGTTACAAAACCAGCTACCTTTGAGCCATCATCCCTCCTCTCCCAAGTCAAAAGCTTTGCTAGCTTCCCGGAACAGCAGGTAGTGGGTCTTCCCAGGAGACTGGGAGGAGGAGCCTAGTTCCAGATCTTCTGCAGCTCAGTTAGTTCTGGTGCTTTTGTGGAACTGAACTCCTTGTAGTACATGGGAAGTTTTTCATTGTACTAGTAGTTCTATGTCATTTGTGCTTATATTTAAAAAACAAAAACAAACAAACAAAAAATTTGGTCTATCATTTTTCTATATTTGGAACAGAAAAGATGCATCAAGATGCTCTTCATTTCCTATGGGAAGGTGAATTCATCTCCTCTTTCAACTTGAATGCCAGAACACATCTGTCTTCAGGAGCAAGGGCAAATAGTGGAAAGGGCCTATGCCTGAGTTTAAATCTTAGATGTGGCACTTATTGGCTGTGTGACTGCAGCAATTATATTTAAGTGTCCATCAAGGTATTTGGCTTATAGTCAGTCCCTTTTTTCTTTCTATCCTAGTTTACATTTCTTCCTGGACCTCCTCTTAATTCTGAAATGCTGAACAATAGGAAGAAGTTATTCCTTATATCCAAGCTTTTGGGAGATGGTTCTGAGGCTTGGCAGAGTTGTAAACATTGTGAAATGTTATAGCTTACCTCTGTGCCCTGATTAGTTTATAACTTTACTCTAAGACATCATGGTTGGTACTAGACTAAAAATTAATTGAGAATGTAACCACTAACTTTTGAGAGAAGGGGGTGCTGAAAGGAATAATGGGGTTCCAGTATGAACTCCCACAAATATTAGGGTGGGGAATACAAAGTAATGAAACCAGTGGGACTGCTCCTCCCTCCCTAAGACAATAACTTCCTATCACACTACAGAATATTGGGCTATGGTTTTCCTTTGGTTTGGTGAACTGGTGGAATGAGCCCCATGCCAACGTGAATCCATGTACTAAGCAATTAGACTGGCTCCAAGACCAAAGGAAATTCAAGAATATAATGGGAACAGGAACAGCGACATTCAGAGCTTTTCAGTCATTCCTATTTTCTAATGGAATCCTCACTCTTTGAGTCATGAGATTCCTTTCTTTCATTTCCCAGCTTTGGCCTCCTTTGTGGCTAAGATCAACAATGTGATGTAATTCTAACCAATTTTACCAAAGAGCAGGGGAACAGAATTTCTCATGACCATTCTCAAGTGCCTATTCTTATACATGGGGTTGAACAAAGCTAAATTGGTACTTCACATAAGCAGTGTTTATAGACTTAAGAGCCAGAATATTTGGGTTCAAATATAGGCTTCATTGCTTTCTTATTGTAGTTGTAAACATGGGAAAGTGTTTTGAATTCCCCAAATTTCTTAACAGCCAATACTTCCTCCACTGGAGCACTTAGCAGACTGCATTCTAACTGTATGGCTACTTCACCTGGTATCTCTGTTAGACTAAAAATATCTTGAAAGAAGGTTTTGTGTCTACAGCAAATGACACCAACCTGGAACATGATAGACAAGGAAGAAATAATTCAAACAAATTAACAAATGAGATGAGATCAATTCTTATGTCTTTTATATTATTTTTACTTCTGATAAAGTAACAGATGATTGTGGTATGCTATTCAATGGTGAAATAGACTGCTTTTCTTAAGGAGAGTATAAAGTTAACAGAAGAATCTGACACATATACTAAGCACTTCATTGAAGTGGATAAAAATATGATAGGAACATGCTTCAAATTGAGTCATCGGAAGTAGGAGGGATTGAGGGAATTCATAGTAGATCTTCAGGGATTCATTAATCTTTAGAAACCTCTCCTATTTACTTATGGAAATTTCAGAAACATTTTATTATGAAAGATTTACTTTTCAGGCAAAGCCAAGATGGTGGCATAGGTAAACACCTAAACTGCTGCCTCACACAACAATTTCAAAACTGCAACTAAAAGACAAAATGTCTATCACCCAGAACCACAGGAAAGCTGGCCAAGCAGAAGTTCTTCAACCAGAAGGAAAGAGAAGAGCATTGGGACGTGCACAAGCACTGAAAAACTGAGGTGCGGAGGCACGGGAGCTGGGCTGAAGATAGTGTAAGGAGCCTCTGGGACAACTTTAAGCTCACCAATATCAGAATTATTGGGGTGCCAGAAGAAGAGAGAGAACAAAATATTAAAAACCTATTAGAATAAATAATGACATAAAATGTTCCCTACCTGGTGAAAGAAATAGACTTACAAGTCCAGGAAGCACAGAGAACCACAAAGAAGAGGAATCCAAAGAAGACCACACCAAGACACATCATAATAAAATTGCCAAGGGCAAAAGACAAAGAGAGAATCTTGAAAGCAGCAAGAGAAAAATAGTTGGTTACCTACAAGGGAGTATCCATGTGACTGTCAGCAGATTTCTCAAGAGAAACTATGCAGGCCAGATGGGAGTGAGTGGCAAGAAATATTCAAAATGATGAACAGCAAGAACCTACAATCAAGATTATGCTACCTAGCAAGGCTATAAATTAGAATTGAAGGTCAGACAAAGAGCTTCACAGACAAGAAAAAGATAAAAGAGTTCATCACCACCAAACCAGGATTATATGAAATGCTGAAGGATATTCTTTAAGAAGAGGCAGAAGAAGAAAAAGGTAAAGATAAAAACTATGAAAAGAAATGACAACAAATGCATACCTACCAACAAGTGAATCTAAAAATTAAGTGAATGAAAAATCTGATGAACAGAATGGACTGATGAATATAATAGAATCAGGGACATAGAAAGGGAGTGGACTGACAATTCCCATGGAGAGGAGGGTGTGGAAGGATGTGGGAAGAGATTGTACAAAAATCTTACATTTATGGATGAAGACAGTGGCTGGGGGTAAGGGAATGGGGTGGTGTAGAGGATCAGGTGAAGGGGAGCTATGAGGGGAATAAAAGAGGAACACCTGTAATAATCTGAACTACAAAAATTTATTTAATAAAAAATTAAAAAAGATTTACTTTTCATAATATAATTAAAAGCAAAATAATTTTGTTTTAAATAATAAAGCTATACTTTAAATACTGAAGCCATTTCATTTATAGAGAGGTTTAATTTCATCCTAGCAAGGTACAGCTACCATCATAATAATTCTAGAATCTTGACATATCCAACAAGGTGCTTCCTCCTTATTGGCTATTTTCTGCAATCTCAGTCTCATAACACAAAGAACTAAAATATTTTCATATTCTAAGGGATATTACAACTTAAAATCTGATGCAATAAATTGTATGAACTACCAAGAGGGAGAAGCTATAATTTAATTTTTGCAAACTAAAATTCAGATACAACCAAGTATTTATTATAAACAAATGTATGGAAGGGGATGGTGTCAAATCATATTTTCAGCTTATCATAACGGTCTTCAAAGCATTGTCTTAAAATAGGTGGACATCAAATGCCACAAGAGAGAAACAGAAGCATTGGAATTTCTAATATGGTCAGAATTATTTTCTTGTGACCCTTAATGGGGGAGGAAGACGACCAAGAAGAACTGAGGGAGGGGGCAAGCAGGCCCTCTCTACAAAACTGACAGCTCGATTCAGTAATTTTATTATTATTGTTGTTGTTAACAGCAGCAGCATCATTATTAATTATTTTAGCAATAGGGCTTTTACCAGTGCCTTAAAACCTTGTTATGATATCTTATTCTTGTTCAACAAAAGGCACAGTTCCTCAAATGGCTATATCCATTCTGCCATCCTGGAGAATTTAATGGGGCATACACTTTTATCAAACAATAAGCCAGTCAGAGAAAGATAAGTACCATATTGATTTCATTCATGTATAGAATTTAATGAACAAAGTGAACTAACAAGTAAAATAAAGATAGAATTATAGATAGAGAGCAGGCTGACAGCTGTGGGGGGGGGGGGTGGTTGGAGGTGGGTGGGAGTGTGGAGGCATTAAACAAAAAAGAAAAAAAACCTCATGAACACTAGCAATATTGTGGTAATTATTAGGGGACTGAGTTTTGGGGGGAGGTGGAGGAAGAGATGGGGGAAATTTATAGTCAATGATGGAAGAGATTTGATTTGGGGTAGTAAACACTAATATAGTGCACAGATGATGTGTTGTGGAATTGTAAACCTAAAACCGGTATTATTTTGTTAATCAGTGCCACCCCCAGTAAACTCAATAAAGAAAGGGGAAAACCCCCCAATATGCCAATTTTCAAAAGAGCATACCATCCACCGCAACTTACTGAACAATAAGGACTTCCCTTGAACAGCTTGCATTGTCATTCTTTGCCTTCATGCTGCAGGGAACTCTGATCAAGGTCATGACAACTAGATGCTGATGATCATCAAGAACGCTATTCAGTGAATGCAAATTCCCCTTCCAGTATTCTTAGGAAAGCCCTTTGGTAGGTCAGTGCTGTGACAAGGCATATTTGAAAAAGGAGAGTTAACCATGGATATTACAATACACAGATAACCTCACAAGGTTTAATATGTAATGCTTTCTCTGAAAAACAAGTTGGTAGCCATATAAAACCTGCTGTTAATATTTGGTGCAGAGAGGTACTGCTATCCAATCTGGAATGAATGGGGAGATTTTTGTGTTTTCCGTGGCTATTGCCCTGTCTGTAATTATTAAAGGACTGACATTCAGGAGATGTAGCCATAGAGACTCAGCCATTACAGCTAGGGGAGCGTGGTCCATTCTTCACTGCCTGCACAGCAAACACTGTTAAAGGCAGGAGAAGCCTTTTATTCATGAATATATATTTGATACATATAAATGTTCTGTGCCATAAATATTTATCTCTTTCATGCATTGTAGCTGTTGTGTATTGAAAACTGTAACAGGTTGGAAACCATCCTTTAGAAACCTGTGTCTGTCATTTGTGTACAAAGCTATCTCTGGAAATTTATCTTTTCCCCTTTCTTTTGTGGGATAAATAGAATACTCCTAGGGCTTAATAGAGAAAAGAATTTGGGCAAACCTCTTTTTGCATATATATATATATATTCTTTTTTTTTTTTTCTAATTTAAATTGTTTATGTAATTTTGGAACCAAGGCAGTGTTCTCTTTGTTAACCAGTGTTAAAACTTTGATGAGCCCTAGCTGGTTTTGCTCAGTGGATAAAGTATCAGCCTGTGGACTAAAGGGTCCTGGGTTCGATTCTGACAAGAGCACATGCCTGGGTTGAGAGTTCGATCCCCAATGGTGGGGGAGGGGAAGGCAGCTGATAAATGATACTCATCATTGATGTCCCTATCCCTCTCCCTCTCCCTTCCTCTCTGAAATCAATAAAAATATATATTAAAAAACTTTGATGAATGTTCCATTGTTAACAGAGGTAAAAATATCAGACATTAAATAGTACACAATTGTGGAGGTGAAAAATATAATATGATTTTTATTGCCAAAGATAGGATTCTTAGGCATATAGATAATCTAGTTATTTTAGGATGGAATGGATTATTTTTCAGACGTCAGTCTTATACCCTCACATATGTTCTATAATATAATCACTCTTAACTCCTATATTTCTCAAATAAACCATGCCTTCTCCTGCCTCAGGGCATCTGTTAATTTCATTTCTATTATCTGAAATATTTTTCATTCCAATAATTCTGAGTATCCTTCTAGGTTCCTCTTAACCTCTTTCTCCTCAAGAACTAACTCAAATGTTTATACATTGTGAAGTCTTCAATGACCTACCCCCATCTTTAGGCAACATCCCTATCTTTAGAGTAATCCTTATGTACACCTCAACTTTAAAAAAACTATAAGTGAATATCACATATTAAGTATGGAGGCTTTATAGTTATCTAGTGTATTATCCAGGTAACACTGGTTTTCATCCCAGGAATGTGGTCTGTGTCAGTGTTTGATTTTATTTAAATTGTGTTCAGTGTTAACATGCTGCTTGGGAAAACTGTTTTATTGACCAGTGATTTAGAATGCTAACATGTTCTGGGCTTCCCATTACTCAGGGTAAAGCTAAAGCTTTTTTGGAGAAATCATTTATATTATGTTAATCCCATACTACTTTGAGGCTTATAGATTACATACGGTCTAGGCCAGTGATGGGCAAACTTTTGAGCTTGGTATGTCAAAATTCATAAAAAAACTGAGCATAACTCAGGTGGTGTGTTTAAGAAAAAAAAACACACATAATTTTGCACTATTTATAGTTTAAATAACAAAAATGTATAATTGCAATATATAACTGTATTTAATAAAACAAAAACTAATTATTTAACTTACCTGCTCAGTGACTTCTTTGTTCATCTGTCAGTCAGTTTCTTATGTTGGGTTTGATATTATTTAACTTGTATGGGGTGCAGTGAACTAAGATAAGTGAGGGGGAGGGGGGATTCTTTAACTAACCTGCCTATTAGTGACTTTTTTGTTGCTGAATTTCATTAGCTAAACCTTCAAGTGAAAGTTGGTATTTTGCACACTTCAAGGCCAAGCCAGGGCTACTAACTTCATCCGTCAATCTGTTGTTGTTTTTTGTTTTGGTTTTGATATTATTTAACGCTGAGAATAAGGTCTCACAAAAGTATGTAGAGGAAAATTGCTAGTAAAGCCATTGATATATTTTTCAGGGTGCTTAAAGTGTCTGCTAATCAGTTCCAGGCACTGCCATTTTTTTCTATAATGTCATACATCTTGGTCCATGTCTCTTAAAAGGGTCAGCTACTGCTGTTACCACTTCCTTTACTTAACCTTATTTTTTTTTATTTTTTGGGTTCTCCATCAGGGGGCAGCGACAGAAGATAGAATTATAGCCTATTAGCCCTGCAGGCAATTAGGGTTTAACTAGGCTAACTGACCACAATATGGCACATTTAACTGTCTTTTAGAAAAGGGCAGGTTTAAGAAGCAGAAATGAGGTTAATAAGGATGCACAACAGTAATAGTGGTCAAATAGAGTCTGCACTATGCTGCAAAATGATGTTCCTTATATAAATTAAGATGGCTGCTGCTATTTCTAATGGCGGGAAATGGCACCCATAGCACAGGTCCTCGCCTCTCCCATCCTCCCCCTCACTTATCTCAGTAATGATGGTCAATTAGAAATCCACCACACCCCAGAACAGTAGATTGAATTATAGTTGCTGTTGTTATGTGGTTACTGGTAATGGTGATCACAGGGCCCCCAGAGATGTGTCCCCCTTGGCATTCTGCTGCTCCCTGCTCCGCCGGCCAGCAGTGAGGTCAGAGATCCCCTAAGAGCCTAACTGGAAGTCCCAGAACTAGACGCTCTGTGCCAGAGTTCAGTTGTTTTGGCTTACAGACCTCTGGCACAGAGTGTCTACACTACACTACAGCAAATGTTTCATCCTCGGCTATAGCACCTGGCCCTGCCCTAGCCAAGGATGAAACGTCCTTCTTAGCTGTATGTGACCTCATGCAGCTGCGTGTCATCAAAAATGGCTTCATGTGTCAGTGCTGACATGTGTGTCATAGGTTCACCATCAGGGATCTATACTAGTAAAAGGGTAATATGCTAATTAGACTGGGAGACCTCCCAGGAGACCTTCTGGATGTTTTTCTGGACAAATCATGGTGGCAGGGCTGAGTTAGAGGCAGTTAGAGGCCAAGAGGGGAGGGCAGTTGTGGGTGATCAGGCCAGGAATTGGGGTGTCTGTGTAGCCAGAGAACCATTCTTTGCTTTCATATTTCAGCGTTTCCCTCTTTCTTTCTCAGTAATTTTTATTGTCTCTGCATTAAATTGCCATAAGAACTTTTGATATTTATTGATGTTAATGGCAAATACGAGCATAAATAGAAATTCAGTCCTTGGGGTACATTCACTTCTCTTGTAGAATATTTTCCATTATGTTATTGAATAAACCCAATTTGGTCTGGGCGTATAGAAAAACCTACCAATCTGTTTGAAAGATACTACTACTACTACTAATAATAATACTAATATGCCCCTTTTATTTAAAAGTTAAATATCATGAAATTCAAATCAATTTTTCAAATCCAAGATCAATTTTACAAAAAATATATGAGATTTTAAGAGAGAATATAGCCAAGAGAATGCTGTTTCTCTTTTATACTACCCACAGATTACATGTGAATATATGTCTATTTGATTCAAATGTCCTTTCTACATAAGTCTATTCCCAGTAGTCATGTCTCCCTGCCCTACCTGCTTCAGTTTGTTTTCATTGCTCACATCCTTTCTTTCCCCCTTAGAATACTGTGTGTCCTCTAAATTTAAAGAAGTCTTGTGTCTTTTAAGTTCTACAAGATCTCCAAAATGGTAATGGCATCCCAATTCCTACTTTTAATTCTTTTGCCTAAAATTAAAGAGAAAATTAAAAATGAACAAAATAGATACACATTTAACATATAAAAAGGAATTCCACAGGTTTTCATGAAAGAAAATAGCTAAAGAGGAGCAGAGGGGAAAGTGGGGCTTATGTGGCAACTTTAGTGTCAATTAATAACACTCCTCTCTTCCCTGGCCGAGTCTGGAACCAACTAAGGAATAAGAGTCAGGATGATCATCAAAGTATCAGCTTAATTTCAAAGACCCACGGGAGGCCTTGGCTTACATGTGTGGCATATGGATTTGCTAACTCTATGCCCCAGAAAGAGACAGATTTCTCAATTTGGTCTCCAGGCAGAGGTAGTAAATCATGCTGTTCCTGACATGGAAACAGTGGCAGGAGGCTTGTGTGTTGCTATAAATTTTTATAGCAACAAAAACACGGATTGTTTCTTACTTGAGAGTTGACAGGATTTCAAAGAGTTGAGGAGGGAGCTAAGAAGCACACTGTCCATTCCTTCTTTCAATTTGCCCATCTCATGAAGAGGAATGAGACAGGATGTTGGTAAAAGACAGGACCAATTTGCTAGTAGTGGTCTCACCACAGGGAGGTGTTAAGACAGGGACGAAGGAAAGTCCACAGGTAACACTTAAGGACTTTCCTCAGCCCCTGTCTAAATTTAATTAAGATGCTTTGATTTTTTTAAAATTTTTTAGGCCTTTGGCAAGCTTCATGGACACTGAACTATTCTTGGTTTGCTTATGCCTTTCAAAATGAACCTTAGGATAGTGCTGAGGGCTGGCTCTTGGGAAAGGGTACACATTGTTCAAATTTGTTCTTAGTGAAACCAGAATGGGAGCCAGATCAGGTGCTTCAAACAGAACCTCTATATCAGTCAAAAATTAGTGGCAACAAAACCTATCAGCTCATCAGCTCCATTCCTATGGCCAGGCCAGGGAATATGGGCTGCTCAGCCTCTTGAGTTTATACTGCTTATCAGAAAGGTAACTAAATCAAGGCTCCTCAGAAATAGATACAGAGGACTCATTACATATCAGTGTATACACATCCAGAAATGTCTCCAGAACATGTGAAGAATGTTCTCTGATAAAAGGAATCTCTACTGAGTTTTTTTCCCATTAAGCCAATTTAATTCCTTAATCAATTTCCTACCTAGCACTCAATTCATACCAAATTTTTAATAAATGTTTATTTATATTCTGCCAAAGGTATTCTTATAGGGAACATATTCCATCTAAAAATTTCAATGGGAATGAGTTTTGCTAATCACGTTTTTATTCATATCAATAATTATAGCATCTACAATTAAAATTTTTGTTTTATGAACACACTGTCTACCAAGTCCATTTATTTTAAACCAAATTTTGAAGAGATAAATTTTATCCAAAAGTTTTGTTTCTGTGAAGTTGTAGTCAATAACAAATTTTACAGTGTACAATTATTGTTTTATTTTGTATAATTATCTGTATTATTAATATTAATTATAAATTGATAGAAGAAAATAGTTTATTTTATTTTTTAGATGATTCTTGAAATAGTAAAAAAATAACATTTCTTGTTTCAGGATGACTTTATTAGAGAGGATTGGACTACTATATTGCTAGCCCAGTTCTGTATATTTTCCTATCACTTTGAACATTGCATTTTAAAGTGCTTTTTCTACTAGTGGATCAAAGATCAAATCATCAGTTCAATTTTCATCTTTTAATTTACATTTTTCAATACTTGGGAGGAAAAAAGATAAGAGTATTAAAAGAAAAAAAAAGAAAATTCTTTGTTCTCTTTTTTCTTCTAACTTTTCTCCTGTCTGTGTTCTCTCTCCTCTAAACTTTGCAGCCTTATCAAAGTTTCTCTGAACCCCTTTTACTCTTTGCTCACTCTTCTAGTCTCACTGTCTCTTGTTTCAGTGCTCTTTTGCCTGCTGTTGTCTTTACTGTCTCCTTCCTGTTGCTTCTGAATTTCACTCATTATCCTCTAAGTCTTTCCTCTAAGCATTTACTCTTCCTCTTCTATTGTCTTGCTACCCATCTCTTACCAGAGTGCTCAATGTCATGATTTAAAAAAAAACTCAGAAGAATCTCTTGTTCCTGTCACTCAGCATTTCACCGAGATCAAGTAATCATAACCAAAGAGGTTGTGAAACCATGTTTTTTGTAGGCTTTGAAAGCAGCACTGAAAACAGCCTCCTTATCTGGAGTTGATTTTATGGTGCAGAGGGATGAATGTTAGGATCTTAGGATGATCTTGCCAGGTCAATAAACTTGGAAGCTTCACTTAAAATTTATGGACACTCTTTGGGTGCTCGAACCTGTTCTAGAGGGTCTCTCCCTTCGTGCCCTGAAATAAAGTTTCTGTTTTTTCTTTTTCTTTTTTTAATATATTTTATTGATTTTTTTACAGAGCGGAAGGGAGACAGATACAAAGTCAGAAACATCATGAGAGAGAAACATCGATCAGCTGCCTCTTCTACGCCCCCTAATGGGGATGTGCCCGCAGCTTAGGTACATGCCCTTGACCGGAATTGAACCCAGGACCCTTCATTCCGCAGTCCGATGCTCTATCCACTGAGCCAAACCGGTTTCGGCTCTGCTTTTTCTTTAGCTGTTTAAAATAGTGTGGTATTCGGCCATAATTTTTAAAAGTTTGTTATGGTTTCTGTCAATACTTACTACAAACTAGTTTTCCTGATTTTCTTACCTCAAAGTTCAGTGGTTTCCAGTATACTCAATTTTACCAACATCCCCACTATCTAATTTTAAGACATTTATAAAATGCCAAAAAGATAATAAATCTATATCTATGAGCAAGCACTCTTTATTTCTATTCCCCATCACAGAGAAACTACTATTATTCTACTCTCTCTCGATGGATTTAACTATTCAGGACATTTCACATAAATGCAATTGTACAATATGTGTTCTTTTATGACTGGCTTCTTTCACTTAGCATAGTGTGGTAAAAACTCATTTTATAGCACTGATCTCATTCCCATTTTATCACTAAACTATATTTTATTCCATGGAAATGCCACATTTTATTTATTGACTCATCAGTTGATGGGTATTTAGATTATTTTCACTTTTGACTATTATACAGGGTGAGGCAAAAGTAGGTTTACAGGTGTTCATACAGAAAATAATATAATAATTAATCCTATCTAATAAAAGAGTAATATGCAAATTAGCCATCACTCCAGGATCAGATCAAGTGGCAGCCCTCATGGCCACAAGATGGTGGTGCCCAGTCCTCTAAGCCCCGCCAGAGTCCTGGCAGAGTAAGTGGCCTCACAGAATGCTGCCCAGAGGCCTTTCCTTACACTTTATAAAAAACAAAAATAAATTCATTCCCCATGGAGCGATCCCCTCCCAGCCCCAGCCTGGGGTCTCAACCACTGAGTCACACCAGCCAGGCAGATATGGAGGAAACTTATATATATATACACACACACATATATATTATTTTTTACAGAAAGAAAGGGAAAGGGATAGAGAGTTAGAAATATCTATGAGAATTATCAATCAGCTACCTTCTGCACACTCCCCACTGGGTATGTGCCCCCAACCAAGGTACATGATCTTGACCGGAATCAAACCTGGGACCCTTGAGTCTGCAGGCCATCGCTCCATCCACTGAGCCAAACCAGTTAGGGCTGTCCAATATGTTAAAGAAAAAACCCTAGCTAATAAAGAGGGAATGTGCAAGGGAGGAAGCCGAAACCAATCTAGTCTCACTAATAGAAAGATGTGGACAGGAAGTCCAGAAGGCTGGTAAACAACCTTAATTTCTCTGAAAGGTCAGAGCTAAAAATATTGTTAAGGGAAGCACCTCTGTTTGTTTCTTGTATATTTCTGTTATTGGAATTTTCTGCCTAAAGGCTATGGGCAGATCCTATAACCTTAATAAAAGGGATAAGCAGGCCAGAGCACAGGGCAGTCCTTCCACTAGAGGGGGACTACTGGCTGGCCCCATTTCCCAAATTCATACTTTTCTAAATCTCTCTTTATTTGTGTGTGGCCTTCTCCAGAACCCAAACCCTAATTGGAACTCTGAACCACACAGGACGTGAAAGGGATTCCTACATCTGGTGCCCAACTCGGTGAATCT
Source organism: Antrozous pallidus (assembly GCA_027563665.1). NCBI lineage: Eukaryota > Metazoa > Chordata > Mammalia > Chiroptera > Vespertilionidae > Antrozous > Antrozous pallidus. The sequence goes on from CM050513.1 coordinate 29,615,469, forward strand.
GGAGAAGATGATATTTTTCTCCTGAGAGCAAAGGAGGAAAGGTGCACTGAGAAAAGGTGTGGGAAAGCCCATGGACCGACTGCAGAGTCGCAATCTGTAAGTAGCCTGGGAACATCTTTTTCAGCCAGGCGAATGGGGAAGAATTAAAAAAGTAAACTTTTTATAGATTTTGGTTTGTATGCTTAAAGAATGTGGTTTCTTGTTCAAATTAAAATCTTAGTTTGTATTTGGAATCTAAACACTGTAAGGAGAAGTGAAACTCCACTGCTGAAACTGCCTCTGGTACAGAGAAATTCAAAGGTGGCAGGAGAGGGCAAGACTCTCTGCTCTCCTGCAATGAAGATTGCTTAAGGCATTGTTTAAAAATTATAAAAGAACTAACAGGGAAATGCAAATCTTGGCCAAATTGGGTGTTAGTTATTACTTCGGAAAACGAAAAAGAGAGAAAAAATTTAAGACCTGTCTTTATCTTTTAAGCATAAAAAGAAATTCAGCCACATCTGTTGCCAATGCTTTCCCCCAAGTAAGCAGGATGTGAGGAAAGGGAGACACTTGGCGATCCAATATAGAAGCCCACTCTCCCAGTATGCCAAATTAAAATCTCTTTTCTCTCATGAAAAAGCCTTTAAAAATTTAGAAATGTGCCTGGAATTTCTGTGTTCATGTGGAGAGAACTTAGCTGTAAGGGAGAATGTGCGCATGGTCCGATTTCAGACATTTAGATTGTCTTCAGCTGGAATATCTCTGCAAAATCTACAGAAAATGAAAAACCCAAAACTGGTTTTTCCTAAGAAAAATGGCAAAAAAATCTTCTAGAAAGAAATTCAAGCTAATTCCAGCAATAGGATTCGCATTTCCATTAAAAAAAAAAAAATAGTAGTTTTTAAAATGCTAAAGGACTTTGTTAAAAAGTTAACATTTTATGGTCTTTAAGAAAAGCAGTAAATTCTCTGTTATAGAATTTATCCAAAGTAAATGTCTTAAAATAATTGGCATTGGATTTGAATCTCAAAGAAATTGTTGAAATATAGATAAATAATGCATTAATTATAAAGATCTAAATAGCCCAGGTAACTGGCTATGCCCTTTGTTAATGGAGGAAGAAAGCTAGTTGCCCTTCCAGGAGCATTCAGGTAGACCAGTTTTCTGCCAGCAGCCATCTTTTAAACAATGTGGTAATTTACATTCAAATAAACCAAACCTGGTTTTCCAGAGCCATTGGCAAATAAAAATTATAGTTTAAATTTGCTTCCTCATAAGAAAAACCTAGAGGACAGAATTAAAGCTATTGATTATATCTTGTATTATTCTTAGAAATACAAAGTGTTATTAATCTAAGAACTGCTAAATGCTTGACTTGCCAGCTTTAAAAGTTCAAAGTGCAAATTAAATTGGGAAAAAATGTGGTTGTGGTAATTACATGGCTAAAGTATAAGAACTTATTTTTGAAATAATAAAATATGTTTTCTCTGAAAATAATTAGGAATTCAAAATAAGGTGCTATTGGTCTAATTTTAAAAAGAGGATTAATTCTGTGATCCCAACCAAAATTTTTTCTATGCAAAAACTAGTTTAAAATCTAATTGATATCTTAAGATAATTATAAAAATTATAATTTTTAAATCATATATGTATATATATATATATGTATATGTATATATATATGTATATATATACACACATGTTTGATGGTTAAAATTTCAAGGCTTTAACTGAGAGATGATTCTTGGAAAATTTCAAGGGCGCTCTGAGTAATACAAGAAATTTATTCTCTCTTCTTAAAGGAAATCCTTTTAAATTTAACAGATATAATATACTTGAAATTGCACAGAAAACCTTATCAAATAAAACATTAATAAATATATTTTAAATGTTATAAAAATTTTGACCTCTAAGAAGGGCAAAATGAAGTAACTAAATATTCCTTAAAATCCAAAAGCAGAACTTAAAATAATAAAAAGCCCATAACTGCCTGCATTCTTAATTAAGCTAAAGGTGGGGCAACATTTGCAGCTTGTGAATCAAATGTCTACATTTACTAAATTCACTTTACTTATTAAATGATGATACCTAATTTAATTACTTAAATTAACTTTTTAAAATTAAGGTTTTCAGCTAAATGAAAATCCAATGTCTTTGTAAGCAATTTGATTAAGTATTCTAAGTTACTAAGATCTCCCAAAGTCACTCTGTGGGTGCAAATAATAAGCCTAAGGGATACTCTTTTAAAAAATAAAATTCTAGCTTAATAAAAAGGAGAAATTTGAAATTTCTTTCACTGGTATTTACAGGATAAACTGAGGATTGTTATTAAAATATTAAATCTAATCCATACTAGCGGTCACCATAACCTTAAGAAAAATGGTTTCATGTGACAAGGAATTTTAAATGAAACTCTGTAGCCTAAAAATTATTTTGAAAGGAAATAAAGAGGTTTCCTTCAAATGTCTTAAGGATTGTAATTGAAAACCAATGCATTAAGCCTCAGAAGGTGGAGCTAAGAAAGATTGTCTTAAAACTTTAAATGATTTTCATAAATTATTAGGGGACATTAACTGGTTATGACCTTATCTGAAGATTTCTATAGGAGAGATGATTTAGAGGTGACTTTAATCTTTCCTCTCCCTGAACATTAACAGATGAAGCTAGGAATGAGTTGCTAAGAGTTGAGCAGGCAATTTCCTCAGCCCACGTAGCATGGGTACAGCCTGAATTGCCTTTATTGGGACAAATTAACCCTACTGCAAATAGTCCCATTGAAGTCATCTTTCAAAATAAAAATGTTCCTGCCATTATTGAATGGGTCCACATAGGGCATCAATTCTTTAAAATTGTGGTTACATATGTAGAACTAATGGCCCAATTAATATTTCAAATTAGAAAATGTTGTAAACAGCCTAGAGGGGAAGAGCCCCAATGTCTCTAATTCCCCCTCACTGGGAAACAATTAGAAATGTTATTTCAGGCTGATATAAATTGGCAAATTGGGTTAAGTGGATATTCAGGGGAACTTAGCTGTCATCTATTAAAAGATAAATTACTACAATTTTTATATAATACCTCCATTATTGTACCAAAAAATACTAGGCAGGACCTATTCCTGGAGCTTTAACTGTTTTTACTGATGGCTCATCTAATTAGAAAGCTGCCTATCATACAATAAATTCAGACCAAATCATACTGACCAGTCATACTTCTGTACAAAGAATTGAACAGAAGCTATTAAGGCTGCATTGCAGAACTGCCAAGAGTCTCATAATATTGTCTCTGATTACTTTTATGCTACAAACTTAGTGAATAGAATTGAAACGCCTGATTGAAATGGCTTGGTGACCAAAGTTTATTTTTACTATTTAAGCAAGTTCTGCAGATTGTACAACAGAGATAATATCCTTTTTATATCACTCACATCAGGGCTCATAGTGTCTTACCTTGTCCTTTGACAAAAGGAACTACATATGCTGATCAATTTGTTGCCTTATTAAAAGAAGCCTTAGAATCTCATAAGCTTTTACATCAGCCTGCAAAAATGCTGCCTAAACAATTCTCAATCACTCGACAACAGGCAAAACAGATTATTAGGGAATGTCCCATTTATATATTATATCTACCTCAAGGGCCTAACACAGGAGTCAACCTTAGAGGTTTGCTAAGAGACATATCTGGCAAACAGATGTAATGGATTGTACTTCCTTTGGACACCTTAGGGCCTTACATGTCTCTGTAGACACCTTTTCAAAAGTACTATGGGCTACTGCATCCACAGGAGAAATGGCAAAAGAGGTTATTAATCATTGCCTAGCTTCTTTTGCCATCATGAGAGTTCCAAAAATTATTAAAATGGATAATGGGCCTGCTTACACAAGCTGCCAATTCCAGGAATTTTGTAAAATGTGGAAAATTCAGCACATTACAGGGATACCATATAATTTCCAAGGAGAGACCATTATTTAATTACAGAATCAATGGCTAAAGTCTCAACTTAAAAACAAAAAGGGGGGATGATGGAGAAATCACCTGTGGGTAGGCTGCATCAAGCCTTAATTACTTTAAATTTTTTCACTTGTGACAAAAATGGAAATACACCTATGGAGATACATTGGTATAGAAAAGAAACAAAATAAAATGGTGTAGTTAAATGGAAACATCCTGAATCTGGTTTATGAAAGGGACCCAATCCATTATTAACCTTTGGCAAAGGGTATGCTTGTATATTTCCTGAGAATTTTTCCAAACCAGTGTGCATTCCTGCTAGAAATATTAAACTACAACAGGGATCCAAGAGAGAAACTGGACAGAATAATGAGGACCTTTTACCTAGAGACACCCCAAGCAGCTGCAAACAATCAACTACCTCAGCCATAGAGAGCAGCCACTCCAAGCAATCCACTGAAGATAAAGAACAGAATGAGGACGAGCCAGACAACAAACAGCCTGGAGACCACCCGGGGCATGGTAAAGAAGATGGTACAAATGCCTGAGAACATATTTCTGGCCATAATAACAGTAATCAACTGTATGGTAGTATTACCTGGGATAAATGGTAAAGTATTGTGGACTTATGTTCCTGACCCTTCATTGGTAAGAATTCTTATGTGGGCTGATTCTCTGCCTAATGTAGTCACCAATATATCAAACACCTTGGTTCATCCAGGAGCAATAGGAGTGGGGCAAGGAAGTATAATTACACAGGTGTTGCCACCTAGCTTCCCTTTTTGTATGACACAAAATCAAACCACTGCTCCTTTGTGTGTAAAATTAAAGAGGTTTCTAGCTTGCATGGACACCAAAGAAGGAGAGGCAAAAGCAAAAATACATCTACTATCACTACTTGCTCCTAGGAGAGGTGCAGCAAATGTAATTAGACATTGTCTCTATAAAAAGAAATTAACAGCCAATTTCCATGGCCTACAACAAAGAACACCCTTACATGATATTATTCTACAATGTCATAATTTTTGATATTTTACAACAGCATATTGTAAAATTATTTCAAACAAACTTTTTACAAACTAATTCTTTGAATGTTTGGCATCAATTTAAAAAGGATATGAAAGGATTTAATCCCTTCCACTGTGTCGAAGGCCCCTTAGATAGGCACTTGAGCATTCTATGTTAGCCCTTTGCCAAGAAGGGACCCTCTTTTCACAATCCAATTACCCACAGCTGTTACCTGAGTTTTCTGTTCAAGCTGAGGTTGAAGCCTCGTGGTGGCTGGTACCATGAATCTGTCTCTTGCCCAATGGTGTGAGGTGGGCTCTCCCTGATGAAGAAATCTGGGTTTCCCCAGATATGTGATCAGTGCCAGGGCCCTGCCAGTGGCCAAGGTGGGATCCCAAGGCAGGTGCTGGGCATGGAGGCCATGGGAGCATAGGCTACCAAGGAGACAGAAATGCACCTCACATCATCCTGCTTGTCCCTGGAGGATGGCTGGTTAGCTAGAAATGGGTAAGATTCCTCAGGGGAGGAACAACCTAAGACAGGCACAGTTGTAAAGGGGCCATCAGGAGAAAACTTAGGGGCCAAAATAGGTGGGGCATAGAATCTCACCCTCTACCAACATTGCAGGGATTGAACACTCACCCCTTCTGAGGGAGGTCACCTGCCCCATGCCTGTTTTGCTTCCCATGGCCACCTCAGATCAGAACCCAGGTAATAGAGACTTGGCCCTGCCCAGAGTAGGATGGAGGTAACAGAGACTTGGCTAACAACAGCTGCCCTATATCTAGCACCAGGAATGCTCAGGGCCTACTCAAGAATACAAGCAATCCTTTCCACTAATATTTACAGGGTAAACTAAGATTGTTGTTAGAGTATTAAAGTTGATAGTAAAGTAGTTTTCAGATTAATTTAAATTGGCTAAATGAAATAAGTGAATATTCAAGGAAATTTAATTGTACCGGACAAAAAGGCTGTTCCTAAAGTATTAACTATAATTTCTTTTGGTAGTTCATCTCATGGCAAAATTGTTTTTACACGCAATGAATCTATTTTTCTGCAAAATAAAAATAAAAATTTAAAAGTTATCAAGACTGCATTATAAAAGTTTCCAAAAGCCTCCATTAATTCAAGGGATAGTAGAGCAATATCAGGTAAAGAAAAATATCTTATAAGTAAATTACATCTAGAAAAAAAATTTTGTGATCCTAACAGCAAGACACCCATGAAAAACACACATGATATCAAAATAAGCCAAAGGAAAATCATTTGGGCAAAAATAGGATCCCAAGTCAAAAGATTCCTTTATTAAATTTTGGTCGAGAACATGTTTTCAGAAAACAACTCCAAGACCATGTGGATTCCTGCAACAGAGAGGAATTGTCAGAAATGACCCGATAATGAAAACAAGAGGAGAAACTGTCCAGATATGGAAGACGCTGACAACACCTTGCCATGCTAGTAGTCAGCAGCTGTGCATCACTGCAGGTTGCCCAGGACCAAACCAGAGAGAGTCAGACCTACATTGCCACCATTTGTTCACCATCCAGAACTGAAATATCATTGCTGACATGTACATATAAGGAAATGTTTGACATTGAAGCTGGGACTCAAAAGGCTCTTGGACATTGATATCAGGACTCAAAAACTGTTGGTCCAGAAAGAAACTTACTGCAGACTGATTCATTTGCCTCTCAGCATGGCCATTGTTGTTTGTCTTATTTTTTTGTTCTTATATGTTTATTAGGGGTCTGGTGCACAAAATTAGTGCACTGGGGGTAGGTGATCCCTCAGCCCAACCTGCTCCCTCACACATACTGGGAGCCCTCAGGGGATGTCCTACTAACCACTCACCCCTGGCCTGCCCAAGGCTAAAGCCTCTGTCTCTGGCCCAGGCTTTAGGTCTTGGGCATCCAGCTATTGACCTGCTTTGCTCAGCTCCGGCCTTAGCCTCGACCACCGGGGGCCATGCAGTTGTCACTGGGTGCCTCAGCTCCAGTCTAGGCCTTAGTCCTGGCTACATGCAACTGCCTGGCATGGGGGCTGTGTGGTTACCACCACTTCCTTGGCTCCACCCCTGGAAGCTGTGCAGACAGGGCTAAGGTCTGGACCAGAGCTAAGGCGCCTGGTGGCGACTGCACAGCTCCCAGGGGTGGGGCCAAAGTGGAGGTGGCCACTTCAGCTCCAACCCCGGAGCCCCATGGTCACCGTCGCCACCTTGGCTCCACCCCCAGGAGCTGTGCACTTGCTGCTGGGTGCCTCAGCTCCAGTCCAGGCCTTAGCCCCATCTGCCTGTGACTGCCTGGCCCAGGGGCTGTGCAGTTGCAGCTGGCCACTTTGGCTCTACCCCTGGAGCCCTGTGGTTGCCACCCCCACCTTGGCTCTGTCCCCGAAGCTGCCTCATCTCTGCTCCCCCTGGCCTTAGCAACAGCTGGCTCTACTCCAGCTCCTGATTGGCTGGTGGACGTGGCTGGTGGGCATGACCTATAAGCGTAGTGGAGGTACGGTCAATTTCCATATTACTCTTTTATTAGATAGGATTTCTCATCTGCAGATGCAAGATTTTTTAAATAAAAGAAAGGGGGGAGATGCCAGAAACCAATCCTGTCTCACTAATAGGAATATGTGGACATGAAGTCTGGAAGGCTGGTAAACAACCTTAATTGCTCTAAAAGGTCAGAGCTAAAAAACACTGTTAAGGGAAATACCTTTGTTTGTTTTTTGTATATTTTTATTATTGGATTTTCCTGCCTAAAGACCATGGGTGGATCCCATCCTATATAATAAAAGCCTAATATGCTAAGTGTCCAGTCGTCTGGTCAGTCATTCAGCCAATCAACGTGTAATATGCTAATGATATGCTAAGGCAGCTCAAATGCTCCCTATGACGTGCACTGACCACCAGGGGGCAGATGTTCTGACCTATAGGTTAGCTTACTGCTGTGGTCCAGTCATTCAGGTCTGAGTAAGGCCAGCTGGATCAACCCTGGAGCCTCCCATGTCTCACCCTGGCCCCAATTGTGCACCAGTAGGGTCCCTCAGACTGGCCTTCACCCTCTCAAAATCCAGGCTGAGGGATCCTCCCTCCCACCCCCACTCCTGAGTGCATGAATTTGGCTAACTGGGCCCAGGGGTATGGTGAAGAAGGCATTCTTTAGATCTAAGACTGTGTAGAATTGTCTCTCTGGAGGCAGAAGAATTAGCAGAGTGTAAGCATTTGGGACTGTGGGATGTATAGTTTCAACCCTCTTGTTCACCTCCCTTAGGTCTTGTACTGGCCTATAGTCTTTTAGTCCCAGGCTTTAAAACTGGGAGATAGGGGGTATTCCAGGGGGACTGGCAGGGAATTAGAATTTCCACTTCCCGCAGCCGGCAAATGTGTTTAGCAATTCCCTTCTTTGCTTCTAAATTCAGGGGGTATTGCCTTACCCAAGCTGGCGTAACAGTGGCTTGCAATTGGACTACTACAGGAGCTGGATGACTTGCCAATCCCGGAAGGTTGTTTTCTGCCCAGATCATGGGATAGAGACGCTATAATTCCTCCAAGTAGGTGGAGGGCTTATGCTCTTCCTCTGGCATTGCTCTTTCCATTTCCTGTAAGATATATTCCTCTGAGAGAGAACAGGTTAAAAGAGTACAGGCAGGGAAGGATGTTACTGGACCTGGGTTCCTTGGATCCACAGTGAGATGTGCTCTGTTCTCCTCAAAGGATATGGTGGCTTGTAGTTTCTGTAGGAGGTCATGTCCAAGTCGTGGGTACAGGCATTCCGTAAATGAATGTGTTACCATGTTCCTTCTGAGGTCCGCAGTCCTTTTTTATGTCCAAGAAAAACAGGCAGTTTGTCCAGTGGCTTCCTGGACTGATGTCTTCTTAGCAGTAATGGGTCCCATCGGCTCTGTCAAGACTGAATAGGCTACCCCAGTGTCCACCAGGAGACTAACAGGTTTGTCCTCCACTTGTAAGCTTACCCTGGGCTCCTGGGGATTTACTGGAAAGGAGCCCTGGCCCTGTCAGTCCTCTTCCTCTAAGTTAAAGACCTTTGGAGTCTGAGTCTCACCTTTTGCTTTTCTGGCTAACTTGCCAGGACATTCTCTCTTCCAATGCCCCTGCTTTCTACAGTAAGCACACTAACTCTTTCCTAACTGCTTCCTACCCATTGTTTCTCTTCTCCGTTCCCTTATCACATGCTCAAACCTTCACAATTTCAAATTAGCCTTCAAACCTTTCTATGTCCTTCAAAAAATGCATAACCATGCCTTCCATTCAGTATTTCTAAACATGTTTCAGTATTGTAAAGGCAGAAGGAGGAAGGAATCACCAGCCGCCTGGATTCTAAACTGCCAGTTGCCTAGAGATAAAGATCTCAGTTTCTGATAAGCCCAAGAGGGGGAATGGGCTAATTTTTAGTTGGTGCCTTTAAGTTCCTTAACAGAATACAGTGAAAAATGACCAACGAGTTACCGGAGGTTCTGGGGTCTCATTGGGGCACAGGGGGTAACAAGGGAATTTCCCTCCTTGCCCTCCAGTTACTCCAAACAATTCCTGGAAGAGAGGCAGGGAGCACATCGTGGGTCCCAGGTGGTGAATGGAGGGAGAAGGCTGCAGTCCTTCCCTCTCTGTTCCCACTGGGAAAAGCGCTTGCCTCCTGCCAATGAAGGTGGAATGGGGGGAACCAGTGACCCTTACACTGGAATCAGACTCCCTGACCTCTCTGAAAAGCCCCATTGCCTGAGTATGTTTCCATTAAAAAGTACTGATTTTAAAAACTAGTAGAGTCGCCACACGCAAAAAAAGGAACAAGTGGCCCACAAAAACATTTTCCTTTCCTTCTAAAGATTTTACAATGTATTACAGTCATTAACCATATTAAACTCAAATAGCCAATTAAGACAAATAATTCTGAGACCGCTCCTCCACCATTGATTAAGACTGTGTGGAAGCAGGTGTCAGAAATAAGATTCATTTAGTTTTCTCGGTTTTCTGGGCAGGCTTGGTGACTTTTGCCAGCTCCGGCTCCCTTCTTGTAAATAGGTAACTTTAAATTTTGGTCCTCGCTTTAAACCTCTTCAGACCACAATTGTTACAACTTTATACCTTCATGTTAATAAACATAGACAGAAATTTTAGGTGTGCCGATTCCCTTCTGACAGAGAGCAAGCACTCCTGGGAAAAAGAAATCCCAGTGGCCACTCAGGGCGGTTTGCTCACTGTCAGAGCACTCAGTCTTAAATAAACAAAATGTTGCCTTTTTTTCTTCTCACAAACTTCCACACTTACATGTACAAATCATCACAATCAGGCAGACAAACAAAATGTCAAACAAACATACCCATGTTTCAGCAAAACAGAAATGGCACACTCATGTTACATCTGTACTTACACCCATTCAGTGAATAAGTACTCTTACAGTCTTGGGATCTGAGCAGATAACAGGAACACTGCCCAAGTCCCCTGATGGGAGCCTAACAAGAACAGATGTGAGGGCCTCCCTTTCCCACATCCCAGACAGGACTCTTGACCCATGTTTCAGCACTCAAGTTGGACAAAGGAAACAAGACTAATAGATGCAACAAACAGAAAAATACCCAATCCTACAACCTAGAAAGTTTCTAAGGAGCTCGGTCTGCCTCCCATAATGAAGGAGGGACCAGGAGAGGTGGCACAGTGAACACCCTGAGGGAGGGGAGAACACTGCCGCTACAGGTTACTGGCAGAACCAGTTTATGAAGGAAAAAAAGTTTAAAACTACTCCTGGAGTCTGCTGAGGACTGTGATGTGAAAGTCATCCTTCACTCCTGTGTTGACCTGGAAAAGGGAGGGGTAATCAGGGAGGGGTAGATTACACAGAGGGTTATTTCAGGGTAACACAGTCAAAAGTAAAACAGGAAGGTATGAACCACTCAATGTCCTCCAAGAGGATTTCAACAACCAGATAACAAACTAACAAACTGACAAATCAAAACCTACACACAGGGCTCAGAGAAACGATTCAGAAATCAGAAACCAGGAGTACCTCTGACGTCTCAGGGTACTTCTAGGAGCGGGGAGTCCCAGCTGCATCCAGCTCTTCCCACCATCCCAACCAGATGACCGGTCCACCAGAAAACAGAACTCACCTCCAGATGGGTTTCCAGGACTCCGAAACAAATTTGTAGGGATGTCCCAACATTCCCTGTCTGCTCGCTGGATCCAAAGGGAACTTCTCTGAGGCCTTGGGGCTTCTCAGGGTGTGCAACCCCGAGAGACCCCTCAGTCTCCACAACCGGTCCAGGGAAGATTGGCATCCCTTAGTGTCTTGACCAGTGCCACCTAGTGGTGGATCTCGCTGGGGCCTCCAAATCCTGTGATGTACCCCCATCTTACAGAGGACACCCCACAAAAGTCGAATTATGGAGTCATTTTATTAAAAGCAAAAGTACTCCAGACTTTGCAGCCCCAAATGGCTCAACAGGTCTGGCTTATATTGACAGAATATCACAAAGGTATTGATTACATCTTTGGGACTGGAATGAGGAACCTGCTTTGCAAAAAGGCATTTTTACAGAAACAAAAGTAGAGCAAGTTAATATCTAAGAATCACTAAATCAAAAGAAACACATTATCTAGGACCACCTGGTCAATTTAGGAAGATTGTGTTATCCAGATTTTGGGATTACTGAGTCAATGGAAATGCACTGTCAGTAGCTGCTTGAGGCAATTTAGGATAATTGTGTTCTCCTAATTCCAGGACCACTGAGTCAACTGAAAACTCAGTTATCTGTAGCTACTGAGATAATTTGGAACAATTGATCCACCCTGGTTCCCAGAATCATATCCTTCAGTATTTAGTGAGGTCACAATCAATGGGATACTCAAACCACATTATTCAATCATACATAAGTTCAGAAAATCAAAATAACTTTCTATTGTTTTAGCAAATAAGTGTTATGCCCTGATTTCATAATCCCCAGGGACCACGAGGGAGCCGATTACAATGCAAAAGCAAAAGAGCCTTCTTTCAAGCTCGAGCTTCACTCTCTGTTCCCGCTGATGCAGTGCAGGATGCAAAAGAGGGGAAATATCCAACAACATGGCAATTTTATAGAGAAGTGAGGCTAAATGCGAACCACTGAGTTGGCCAATTCTAATTGGTTGGGTGAGGGCTGGGGCTAGTGACACAAATAATCCCTAACGCATGTGAGCTGTCCTGTCCTTTGCTCTTGATTGGAGCTCAAGTGCACAGTCTCGCGTGATTGGCTAACTCAAAGGGTGATTTTAAGATGGCAGCCCCCAGGTAAGTTTACATATCATGTGGCCTACATGGTGGCTGCCTAGTCACACAGTCCAGAATGGCAGCTGTCTTTGCAATTCTGCTCTGCTCTTTCACTCCTTGTCTTGGAACTTATGGCTCCATCATGAGACGGACTGTATTTCTACCTCGCCTCCTGTTTCTACTACTGAATGGTCAACATTCTTTCCCTAGGGCTGCACATAAACCTCCTCGCTGCATGAATACAGAGTCAGGCCATGATTATTGCTGGGAAAAAGGGTGGACTCCTGGCAGTGTGGGTAACAGCAAACAGAGTTAACAGAGTTACTGACATCAGGCAGGTCGAATGTGCCGTAACTTGAGTTTGAGCAGGTTGTGCTGATTGCAATCAAGGTTCCATTGTGTAATGAAGTCCTTCCAGATTGCAGAAGATCAGCTGGGCAGACGTGGGTGTTGTGCACCCAGGTTGTGAGGCGTCTACCTTGATAGTGGTGGTTGTAGTCAGCACTATGACGTAGGGGCCCTTCCAACTTGGCTCAAGGGTCTCCTGGCGGTGCCTCTTGACAAAAATCCAGTGTCCTGATCTTCACTTACGAGGTGAGGGGTCGGGCCAGCCTCATCACGGAGGCGTGGCCAAATGTCCTTGTGGCCCCTCTGGAGCTGTCTTAAGAGACAAATTCAGTAAGTCTAAAACCCAGGGTGTAGGGAGAGTTCCTTACCCGGTAAAGAGCATTTGGAAGGAGAGCCACCCAGTCCCCGCCAGTCTCTATGGTTAATTTGGTAAGAGTCTCTTTTAGATTTTTATTCATTCTTTCTACCTGTCCTGAACTTTGGGGCTTATAAGCACAATGCAATTTCCAATCTTCCCCTATAGCCTTGGCTACTGCCTGTGTTACCTGTGAAATAAAAGCTGGTCCGTTGTCTGACCCTATCATAGCAGGAAATCCATACCTGGGTAGGATGTCTTCTAGGAGTTTCTTGGCCACCATCTGAGCTGTTTCATGCTTGGTTGGGTATGCCTCTAACCATCCAGAAAAGGTGTCCTTCTCCTGCTGTACATTTCCTACCTTAGCCAAATTAAATCTGAAAACTTGACTGCTGCTTTATTGTGAAATTTAATACTCCAACAACAATCTTAGTTTACCCTGTAATTATTAATGGCAAGGATTGTTTTGCATTCTTGAGTAGGCCCTGAGCATCCTTGGTGCTAGCTGCTGTTATCCAAGTTTCTCTTCATTGCCTTGGTTCTGATCTGGGCTGGTCCAAGCCTTTGTCTATTACCTGGGTCCCGATCTGAGCTGGGCATGGGAAGTGAAGCAGCCATGGGGCAGGAGACCTCCTTCAGAAGGGGCGAGTGTTCAAGCCCCTGCAATGCTGGCGGGGGGGGGGGGGGATTCTATGCCCCACCTCTGTTGGCCCTCATGTTCTCTACTGATGGCCCCTCTGCGACTGTGCCTGTCTTTGGTTGTCCCTCCCGTGAGGAATCTTACCCATCTCTGACTAACCAGCCATCCTCCAGGGCCAAGCAAGGTGATGTGAGGATTATTTCTGTCTCCTTGGTAGCGTATGCTCCCATGGCCTCCACGCCCAGTGCCTGCCTTGGGATCCCCTCACCTGCTGGAGGGGCCCAGGCACTGATCACATATCTTGGGGAACTCAGGTTTCTTCTCTAGGGAGGGCCCGCTTCACACCATTGGGTGTCAGACAGATCCATGGTATCAGCCACCAAGAGGCTTCAACCTCAGCATGTACATAAAACTCAGGCAATAGCCGTGGGCAGTTGGATTGTGAGAAGAGGGTCCCTTCTTGGCAAAAGGGCCAACATAGAATGCCCAAATGCCTACCCAAGGAGCCCGCCACACAGTGGAAGGGATTAAATCCTTTCATGTCAATTTTAATTTGCTGCCAATCATTCAAAGATTTACTTTATATGTTTAAAATAATTGTACAATATACTGTTGTGATGACATTGTAAAATAATATCATGTAAGGATATTCTTTGCTTTAAGCCTTGGTAATTCAATTTCCAAACGTGCTGTCAATTTCTTTTTGTATAGACAAGGTCTAATTACATGTTTCTGCACCTCTCCTAAGAGCAAGTAGTGATAGTAGATGTGTTTTAACTTTTGCCTACCCTCCTTTGGTGTCCATGCAAGCCAGAAACATTTCTTTAATTTTGCACACAAAGGAGTAGTGGTTTGAATTTGTGTCATACAAAAGGGAAGCTAGGTGGCATCACCTATGTAATTATACTTTTTTTGCCCCAACCCTGTTGCTTCTGGATGAGCCAAGGTGTTTGGTATATAGGTTCTTACCCATGAAGGGTCAGGAACATAAGTCCAAAATACTTTACCATTTACCCCAGGTAATATTACTGTACAGTTGATTACTGCTATTATGGCCAGAAAGATGTTCTCATGCATCTGTACCATCGTCTTTACCAAGATCTGGGTGGTCTCCAGGCTGTTTGTTGTCCAGTTCATCCTCCTGCTGCTTTTATGGCTAGTTTCCCTTTTGGATCCCTGCTGCATTTTAATATTTATAGCAGGGATCCACGCAGGTTTGGAAAAATTCTCTGGAAATATGCAAGCATACCATCTGTCAAAGGTTAATAATGGATCAGGTCCCTTCCGTAAACTGGATTTGGGATCCTTTCATTTAACTAGACCATTTTCTTTTGTTATATTCTGACACCAATGGATCTCTCCATTGGTGTCTTCCCATTTACTTCACAAGTATAGAAATTTAAAGTAACTAAGGGTTGGTGCAGCCTACCCACAGGTGATTTCTCCATAATACCCCCCTTTTGTTTTTCAAGTTGGGATTTTACCTGCTGATGCTGTCATTCAATAATGGCCTGTCCTTGGAAATTATATGGTATCCCTGTAATGTGCTGAATTTTCCACAATTCCTGGAATTGACAGCTTGTATAAGCAGGCCCATTATCCGTTTTAATAATTTTTGGAACTCCCATGATGGCAAAAGCAGCTAGGCAATGATTAATAACCTGTTTTGCCATTTCTCCTGTAGATGCAGTAGCCCATAGTACTTTTGAAAGTGTCTACAGAGATATGTAAGGCCCCAAGGTATCTAAAGGAAGTATAATGTTTTACATCCATTTGGTAGATTTGATCTCTTAACAAACCTCTAGGGTTGACTCCTGTGTTAGGCCCTTCAGGTAGATGTAACATACAAGTGGGACATTCCTTAAGACATTTGAAGGAAACCTCTCTTTATTTCCTTCCAAAATAATTTTCAGGCTTCACAGAGTTTCATTTAAAAATCTTTGTCATGCCAAGACCGGTTTGGCTCGGTGGATAGAGCGTCGGACTGCGGACTGAAAGGTCCCGGGTTCGATTCCGGCAAGGGCATGTACCTTGGCTGCGGGCACATCCCCAGTAGGGGGCATGCAAGAGGCAGCTGATCGATGTCTCTCTCTCATCGATGTTTCTGACTTTCTATCCCTCTCCCTTCTGCTCTGTAAAAAATCAATAAAATATATTTTAAAAAAAATAAAATAAATAAAAAATAAAAATCTTTGTCACATTGAACCAATTTCTCTTAAGGTTATGGTGATCACTAGTACAGATTAGATTTAATATTTTAATAACAATCGTGAGTTTATTCTGTAAATACCAATGAAAGAGATTTCAAAATTTGTCAAATTTCTCCTTTTTATTAAGCTAGAATTTTATTTTTTTAAAGAATATCCCTTAGGCTTATTTGCACCCACAGAGGGACCATGGGAAGGCTTCAGTAACTTTCTTAGAAGACTCATTTAGATTGCTTACAAAGACATTGGCTTATTCAAAAGAAGAGGTTTGGCCTTTATTTCAAGATGGTGGCAGCCCCTACGTGATCAGTGACCATGTGCTTATCATGGCGGCTGTTAAATTTGTTCAGTCAAAATCACATTGCAGCCAAACAGAAATCTCACTAGCTGTTCCTGGCCTTCACCAGAACAGCTTACAAAAACATTGGCTTTCCATCCAGCTGGAAACCTTAATGTTAATTTTAAGAAATTAATTTATTTAAGTAATTAAAGTAAGCATCTTCATTTAAAAAGTAAAGCAAATTTCACAAGCCGAAAATGTTGCCCCCGCCTATAGCTCAATTAAGAATGTAGACAGCTACCAAACTCAGGCAGTAAACAGTGGCCTCCAATCTATTTCCCAGACTACACTCAAATTCAGTTACCCACAAAAACATTGGCTTCTCAATGCAACCCAATCTATGAGACCTTGATTATATTTCAAAAAAGCCAATTCTACAAAGCAACCCAAGTAGGCATCCTCAATTTAAAAAAAAAACAAAGAAACTTATTCAGTAAACTTAGTTTAGAGGTCTGATATACAAAGCACACTGTCCCACAACCAACCTACTTAAAAGTGCAGGCAGCTTGGGGCTTTTTTGTCTTTCTTAAAATTCTACTGCTGTTGAAAAATCTATAATTTTAAAAATATAGACCAACAAGGCCAATTATCAGAGAAAACACAACACATTTTCTTTTCAAAAAAACAAGTTATACTTTAGGCATTTAATTACCACATTTATATAATTTCTCCCAATTTAATTTGCACTTTGAATCGCTAAAGCTGAAAAGTCAAACATTTAGCAGTTCCTAGATTAATAATACTTCACATTTCTAAATAAAATACAAGATATTATCAATTAATAGCTTCAATTCTGTTCTCTAGGTTTTTCTCATGAGGAAGCAAACTCCCAAAGTTTTAAGCTGCTCAGACTTTAAACTGACCACTGTTTTTTCTTTTTGCCTATGGAAATTGAATGGCAAACCTGGAGGTATTCAAATGCAAATTACTACATTCTTTCTTTAAAATGGCTAAATGGTGGAATCCTTCTACCTGTAAACTGGGGTTGGGGGGGGAGGGCAACTACCTTTCTTCTTCCATTCCAAATTAGTCAGCTTCCTAGCAGCCATCCGAAGACCCTCCATTAGAGCCTGGCAGTAGACCCAGAGCCTCCCCTTACCTTCTGCCATGTTGAAATCCCATTCAGGCCTAGCTAGAGGAAAAAAAAGTGTAGGATTCCCTTCCGTGCCCGGAACCAGCCCCTGGGAAGGATCCTCTCCTACCCCTCGGCGGCAAACAGGTCCCGCAAAAGCCACTGCTCTCTCTGAGCAGGGCGGGCTTAACTCCTCCAGCAAAGCAAGAATAGGTCTACAGGCCCTTTTGGACCTCCGCACTGCGGTCGTTGGGTCTTTCCCTAATCTCTTTGAAATGATCAATCATAATACTTAAAGGAGTAGTCTGAGTCTATCCCATAATGTCCTTCCAATAAGTCCACAGAATAAGCCAGAGACACACAAATAGATAAACGAGGGCCCACAAAAACAAACAACAAACAAAAAACTGTCTTCCAACTCCATGAAAGCAAAACTGAAAGCTAGCTCAGATTTGTGAGAGGATTCCACATCTCTCCAGACGATGGCCTCACGCCGACCGGCAGGAACGACCAACCTAGTCTCAGATTTGAGGGGATTCCACCTCCCTCCAGACAGAGGACCGGAATGTCTTCCGAGTTCTCCGGCCCGTGGTCCTTCAGTGTGTCCACCTAGACCACTTCGGGCACAACTAGACCAGAGATGAGCTCCCACGGAACAGAAAACTCAGACAGACAAACACCTACAGCGGTCAACCAGGCTCTCCGGGTCGGGGTCCTTCGTGGGACTTGCGGATCTCGGACGAGCCCCCCAAATGTTATGCCCAGATTTCATGATCCCCAGAGACCACCAGGGAGCTGATTCCGATGCAAAAGCAAAAGAGCCTTCATTCAAGCTCGAGCTTGGCTCCCTGCTCCCACCGACGCTGTGGCAGGACGCAAAAGAGGGGAAATAACCAACAACATGGCAATTTTATAGGGAGGTGGGGCTAGATGTGAACCACTGAGTTGGCCGATTCTAACTGGTTGGGTGAGGGCTGGGGCTAGTGACACAAATAATCCCTAATGCATGTGACCTGCCCTGTCCTTTGCTCTTGATTGGAGCTCAAGTGCACAGTCTCGCGCGATTGGCTAACTCAAAGGGTGGGGTTGGTCTTTGTGATTTTAGGATGGCAGCCCCTAGGTAAGTTTACATATCATGTGACCTACATGGTGACTGCCCGAGTCACACAGTCACACAGTCCAGAATGGCAGCTGTCCTTGCAGTCCCACTCTGCCCTTTCAATAAGTACAGAACCCAAACAGCAGTTTCTACCTGAGATGGATGATTCCTATCATACTTCATAATGATTGCATTGAATTTATAATTCAACTCAGAGAGTATTACATCTTCACAAAGTTAAATATTCTCATCCATAAATGCAGTGCGTTGTTCTATTTATTTAAACCTTTAAATTATCTTGATTACTATAAATTTATAGTAAGTTTTGAAAATGTGAAGGGAAGTCCTCTAACTTTGTGCTTCCTTTTCAAGATTGCTTGGGCTACTATTTTCTTAAGAAAGGGACCTGGATAGAGACAGGTCTGTCCAGGCACAGTCTGGAATGTGTGGGTTCTTGACTTCGTGCAGGAAAGATTTACTACATGAGTCCAGGCGATTTTGAGAGCAAATTCATTAAAAATGGGGACAATGACCCAAAAGAAGTACTTAAGATACAAGAAGTAAGAGGATAGCAACAGGAGTAAGCTTAGATGGAGTGTCTTGGCCATTTGGAAACATAAGGAAGAGTCGAACCTTGGCCCTTTAGAAAAAAAAAAAAGTCATAGAGACAGATGAAATAAGCCAGCTGAGTTGCATGGATTTAGGAAATAAGTTACAGAGGCAAAAGGAGGGCCCTTAGAGACAGGTTCAAGGGGTTAGCCTGGGACAAGCTGCAGCTGTCCGATGCTCATTGGGTTGCAAGTCTCCTGGGAACCTTTAGGGCTTAGAAGAAAGAAAGCAAAAATACACACCTGAGGAAAGAAGTGTGTCTAGGGGGAAAGTGTAGGCATATTCAAGGTTCTGAAACTGTGCACTGGGTCCTTTGTCTCAGGGTTTTTATCTATTTTCTAAAAGCAGAAATTTTAGGAGAGGTCTTAGGGGAGGATCTCAAAAGAGTATTTATCAGGTTTCCAGGTGTGTCTTTTAATATGCTGATGTATCCAAATGAGATCATCTGAGTCATTCTGTGGTCAGTGTCACCTTCAAAGAATGTCACTGGAAAGGGAGCAGGATGAGGAAGGTCTGCTCTGGTATGGTCTGGATTATGTAAATACTTTGGTCTTAAGCGTCCTTGGTTAGGGAAGATAAGGCCTTGTGATTTATTTCTGGCTGTAAATTGCTCAGCCATTTAACTACCTGTCTCAGTTTCCCCATTTTACTTGCCAAGAAATTTTCTTAGCATCTTACTATTCTGCCTCATTATGAGTTCCTTAAATTTCTATATAAACCTTAAAAGTACTTTGTCATTTACTGCAGAAAAGACAACTGAAATCTTATAATGATTGCATTCAATTTGTAATTCAACTTGCAAAGTATTACATCCTCACAAAGTTAAATATTCTCAACCATAAATGTAGTGTGTTGTACTATTTATTTAAACCTTTAATTGTTCAGTAATAGTTATATTGTTATTGTATAAGTATTACACTTTAAACTTTTATTCCCAGATATTTTATATATTTTGTTATTATAAGTGGAATTGTTTTCTTAATTTCATTTTTGAATTATTCAATGCTTGTATTTAGAAATAAAATTGATTTTTGTATTTTGAACTTGTATCCAGGCACAATGTTAAGTTTATTCATTAGTTGTAATAATCTTTAAATGAATTTCTTTGAACATTTTTACACTATCATATACATGACCATGTCACTTGCATTCTTTCTAATCTGTATGCCTCTTATTTATTTTCTTTCCTAATTTATCTGACCATAAATTCTAGTACTACAATTTTGAATAAAAATGTAAAAATGAACATTCTTGTCTTGTTTCTGATCTTAGAGGGGAAGGATTTGACGTTTTAACATTAAGTATGTTAGCTATGAGTTTTTAATAGATGCCTTTTATCAGGTTAAAACATTTCTTTTTAGTCCTAGGTTTGTTCATTTTTTAATTGTTTTTATTTAAAAAAAAAGAGTTCTGGATTTTGTCAAATGTGTTTTCTTCCTCTTTTGAGATGAACATGTGGGCTTTTGTCTTTTATTCTACTTGCATGGTGTATTACATTGACAGATATTCAAATGTCAAACCAGCCTTTCACTCCGAAGATAAATTACATTAGTCATGGACGAAAATCATTTTTGCATGTTGCTAGATTTCATTTGCTAGTATTTCATTGAGGGTTTTTACATTCATGTTCATAAGAAATAGTGGTCTATAATTTCCTTTTTTTGGTAATGTGTTTACCTGATTTTGATATCACTATACAACTGTCCTTATGCAAAGAGTTGAGATGTTTTCTTTGGTTGTTTGAAAGAGCTTTTGGTATTAATTTTTAAATATTTGATTTAGTTTACCTGTGAAGCTATTTAGACCCAAGTTTTTATTTGTGAGAAGTTATTTGATTACCAATTCAATGTCTTTATTTGTTATATATTTATTTATATTTTCTGTATCTTCTTAAGTCCATTTTACAAGTTTGGGTGTATCTAGGATTTTATCTACATAATCTAATCCATCTCTTTTATACTTGATCCAGTAGTAACTAAAGAAGTCAATGTTTGCCCACCTGGCCAGTGCGGCTCGCTGTTGGAGCATTGACCTATGAACTAGGAGGTTATGAGCACATGCCTGAGGTGCAGGCTTGATGCCCAGTGTGGGGTGTGCTGGAGGCAGCTGATCAATGATTCTCTCTCATCATTAATGTTTCTACCTCCCTTTCCCACTCCCTTCCTCTCTGAAATCAATGAAATCTTTTTTTAAAAGAAATCAATCTTCAACAATTTCTTATAACAATAAACATAAGGAAAAGCAAAGCTGTGATGAGATGCTATAAATAAACTTTCATAGCTAGTAGACTCAAGAGAAAACCTTCTGAGGTAGTAACATTTAAATTGTACTCTGAAGTAGGAATAAAATTAGTAATGCAAAACACAAGCAGATAGGTAAAGGGTATAGTAGAAAGAGATGAGAGGTAGAAAGAATTTTTAAGATAAAAAAAAAAATGACCTCTGTTGGAAGATCTTAAGGCAACAAAGAGCTTAACATGTTTGATGAACAGAGAAAAAACCTGAGGAGTTGTTATGTAGCAAATGAGGGAAAAAATAAAACAACAAGACTGGAAAGGAAGGTATTGGTGAGGTAGAGTAGAAGGCTAAAATATTGGGTTTTGTCTCCAGTGCAATGAGACATTGTCACTGGTTTTTAAGCAGAGAAGTGACAGAACCTGACTGCAGTTTTTAAGAATCCCTCTGGCTTCACTTTAAAGTAATAAATTTGGATAATCAACATGGGAACTGGGGATCTTTATGGTTCAGCATTCCAGCCAAGACAAGATGGTAGTATATACTCTAAGGTGACTGGAGTATCATATAGATGGATATATAAGATATATTTATGTATAGAATAAAGCTAAAATGGCAAATAAAGTGTTATTGAGGGTGACATACTGGCTTCTGAGTCATAAAACAAAATGAGTAGAGAAATATTAAAAAGAAGAGCAAGAATACAGTTATGCTTAAAATTGCAGTTGGATATAGAGACAAGTCTAGAATATACATACATTTGGAATCTATTGGTTTTAAGACAGTGTGTAAAATTATGAGAGTAAAACAGCTCAAGAAGTTAGCGAATATAGATGAGAAGAAAGAATGCCCAGAGTGAAGCTATAGGAAATTCTATTAGCGTTAAATAGGAGAAATGAGCCAAAAAAAAAATTATCTTGACAAAGAGAGATTTCAGAAATAAGAGCAAATCCAGAAGAAGAGGAATCCTAAATGGCAATTTAAAAGATTCAACTGGGAAGGAATGGTCAGTTGTGCTGAATTCTGCTGAGAAGTCTAAACATTCTGAGAAGTTATTATGTTTAGCCATGGATTGCCAATATTGGTTTTGTAGTCTTCTGAGAGAAGTCAGAATGAGAGATAGAAAGAGAACTTTCAAAGTTATTTGGCTGTGAAAGATGAGAAGAATGGTAACTGGGGACAGTTATCATGTCATGGGACTTCTCCTTCTCCTCCACCTCCTTCTTCTTCCTCCTCTTCCTCTTCTTTTTCTCCAAGGTTTTAGAGTTGCTAGAGCCTTTTAATGGTAAGAAGAAAATTCTAGTAGGATAAAGAGAGATAATTTCAAGAATCAAGCAGAAGAGGCTAACACAAAAGAAAATAAGTCCCTAAAAAAGTGAGGGAAATGGCATCCACAACACAGGTAGAGAGGTGAATCACAGAAAGGGAAGGGATACTGATTCTATACTTATAGGAGGAGGAAAAGGAAAGGATGGATGCAGACAAGATAGTTTGTGAATTTGGTTGGGGGGAAATGAGATCATCTAAGTATATCGATGGCTGCAATGTAGAGTGAGGATAGAAGATATTTGAAGAAATCTGCATAGATTGCGAGTGGTGCTGAGAGCCCTGAAGAAGGTGATACTCATGGATTTTTAATTATATAATTATCTTAGTTATTTTTTTTTCTTCAGATCCAAACTTTTAGAGTAATAGTTCTCAACTGAAATTTTTTGTGTTTTTTTTTTCAGAATGACTTGAGAGCTTTTTCCTGACCCTCAGACCTGACACTTAGACCTAATGATGATTCAAAATGATTCACCATTTTTTATAGTGTCCATACATTGTTTGTTTGTAATTCATAGAAAAACTGTCTTGATATAGCATGCAAAGCTCTTTATGATTAAACTGCTTTCTATCTGTCCATCTCCACCTCCCATTGCTCCCTGCGCTGGACTCTATAAGCCGATCTTAACAAGCTACATGTTATGAGGGCCCTTAATTGCACAATGCTTTCTCATTTTACTATTACTTGACCTTGAATGGAAAATAACACATTTTAATTGTTTAGTAGTAATTAATTAAAATCAGTAGTTACCACAGCACAGATCAATTCTTACATTCTTTTCCATATCTCATCCTGGCTAGAGGGTCTTGCAGGTATTGTTTAGATACATTTGTTGAAGACAGGAGTTCAGAACATATTAGTTTTGATAGGAGAACAATGAATATGTGGGCAAGTCTTTGCAAGTACAAAAGAGAATTAACGTGTCTCTTCCATGTTTATGTTACCAGGGCACAAGTCAAACTAAGACAGAGAAGAAAACAACAAACTCAAGCCAAATGAAAGAAAAGAGGGCCTGTTGTCAGAGCACCAAAAGGTATGGTGTTTCAGGCACAGAGATGACAAAAGTTATCAGAATGGAAAGAGACTAATCAAATGGGTCAAATACTGTAGACATTTATGTCAAACAAGAACTGAGAATTATCCATTGTCTTTGGAAATACATAAGTTCTTAATTACCTTTCTTGACTCTGATGGAATTAAGCCACAGAAGTCAGATCATACTGGGTGAGGAATAAATTGTTTATTAGGAAGCAAAGATAGCAAGTAGCAAGAGTTTATTCAAGGAGTTTGATAGTGAAAAAGTAGAAGTAGAGAGGAGTATGAAGTCACAGAGAGAAATTTTATATTCAAGCTTGGAAAGAAAACTGCCCAGATGTACCTAAAAATGTCTATCAGTTTTAGGGTAATATCTAGCAGAGAGAGGAAAAATAAGAGGATGAGGGAGATGACAATTGAGGAAAAGAGAAAGAGTAGAAAAAAGAAGAGGAATAGGAGGGGGAAGAGGAGGGAAGTAGAGCAAGATGAAGGATAACTGGTGAAACAAGGTCCCTGAGGAAAAATCAAAATTCACAGGAAAGAGCACTTTAAATAGAAAGAAAAAAGTCCTCTTTCACTAGGAAAGGGAGGATTGCTGAAAGGATGTAGGTGAATGAAAAACACTAGACACTAGGAGACAAAGGGGGAAAGAACTGCTGTTCTGTGGTCTAGGTTTATTGGTCAAAGAGAATTCAGTGTCCATAGAATGAGAGAGGAGGCACCATGCTTGGGTTTTGAAGAGAAGAGAAATGTTACAATATAGTTTTTGAGGGAAAAGTGAAAAGGAACTGGTGATGAACACAGGAAATACAGCCAAGCTGAGGCTGGAGAGCATATATCTAAAACATCTTTGGCCGAGAACGGTTTGGCTCAGTGGATAGAGCGTCGGACTGCGGACTGAAGGATCCTGGGTTCAATTCCGGCAAGGGCATGTACCTTGGCTGCGGGCACATCCCCAGTAGGGGGCATGCAAGAGGCAGCTGATCGATGTCTCTCTCTCATCGAAGTTTCTGACTTTCTATCCCTCTCCCTTCTGCTCTGTAAAAAATAAATAAAATATTTAAAAAAATAAAAATAAAAAAAAATAAAACATCTTTGGTTATGTACTTTTACTTAACAACTCTCAGAATCAAGAATTCCTCCTATATGTTGTGGATATTTATGTGATATTATTTTCTAATTTCTGTGATACATATATAAATATCATATTATTGGATAGGCATTTCCCCCCCCCCCAAATTATAAAAAAAACTAGAGGCCTGGTGCATGAAATTTGTGCCCTGGGGGTGTGTCTCCCCCTGCCCAGCCTGCACCCTCTCCAATCTGGGACCCCTGAAGGGATGTCCAACTTTACTCTCACAATCCAGGACTGCTGGCTCCCAACTGTTTGCCTGCCTGCCTCCCTGATTGCCCCTAACCACTTCTACCTACCAGCCTGATCACCCCCTAACCACTCCCCTGCCAGCCTGATTGATGCCTACCTGCTCCCCTGCTGGCCCGATTGTCCCTAACTGGCCTCCCTTTCTGGCCTGATTTCCCCTAACTGCCCTCCGTGGTCAGCCTGGTCCCCCCTAACTGCCTTCTCCTGCTGGCCTACTTGCCCCCAACTCCCCTTGCCTGCAGGCCTGGTCACCCCCACCTGGCCTCCCCTGCAGACCTGGTTGGCCCCAACTCCCGTCCTCTGCCAGCCTGGTCACCCCTAACTAACCTCCCCTGGTAGCTTGATCACCCCTAACTGCCCTCCCTTGCAGACCTGGTTCCTCACAACTGCCTTCTCCTGCAGGCCTGGTCCCTCCAACTCCCCTCTTCTGCCAGCCCAGTCACCCCTAACTGCTCTCCCCTGCTGGTGTGATTGCCCACAACTGTCCTCCCCTGCTCGCTATCTTGTGGCAGCCATCTTGTGTCCATTGGGATCTGCCATCTCTGACCACATGGGGGTGGCTAACTTGTGTGTTAGAGAGATGCTCAATTTGCATATTACCTCTTTATTATATAGGATGCCGATTTTTATACAACCAAAGTCACCGTTAGATTTATCATAAACCCCACAAATGAAACAGTTCTGAAATATGCCATCTAAGAAATTCTGCAAATGCAATGTTGAAACAGATGGCACAACTCTGCAATATAAGCAGGAATGCCCTCACCATCTATTGATTTTGTTTGCAAATTTTAAATCATTGTATGATGGCTGCCAGTGCTGATGATAGTGTATCTAAAATAATCCTACAATTCCACACATGACTAAATGTTCTACGTTAAGAAGAGGCTGGAGTTAAAAACTACCTTATTATTATACAATTCTGAGCCACAGAGACTTTCAGAATATATAACACTTATGTTTGAGTGTTCATCAAATTAAAAATAAATCCACCTGTAACACAGAGGAAGCAGTCTGATTGTATAAATATCTCTATTTTGCCATAAAGCCTCTGTCTTCACTTTGGCATCTGTAATATTTTAATTCTCTGGATGTGCTAGTACTTTTTCCTTCTTTGGTTTTTATTTACTCTATTATCTCTGAAATTTAGAGGATGTTCAAAGTGCTTGGTCTTCCTTTTGTATACTCTGTTAAGGTCTAATCTCACTCTTGCTTTCCCTTCAACTATTGCCATTATTTGTCATCCATGGAGAGGGGCCATAAAAGATTAAGAATATAGAACTTAAATTTAGGAAGTTATAAATATACATAGAGTTAAAGACCTACTATGTAGGTGAAAGACATGACCTTCTTTCTGTTCCATTTGATACACTCTTGCAAATGAGTAAAATTATGATAATAACAAATAATACATGAGTTTTTCTATATGACAATGTTCTGAGTGTGTTACTTTTTTATTTTACATTAAAGTGTATTTTATTTTTTTGCTGTTGTATTAAGATGCAATTGATATACAGCATAGTACATTTGAAGATGTGCAGAACAATGAGGTGACATATATATTATGAAATAATTACTATTTCTACCTGATAGTGGAAGCTTATGTGAATTATGGAATTGAATAATGTTAGATCTAGGATCTGCTCTTTGGGTGGGTATAGACTTTTCATCTATGTCTTCAAATATGTCTATGTTTCTTTTTTTATTGATTAAGGTGTTACAAATCTTTCCTTATTCCCCCATTGTCCCCCAAACATCCTCCATACTGCTCTCACCCTCACCCCCTGTTGTCTGTGTCATTTATGCTTATATGCATCCATACAAGTTCTTTGGTTGATCTCTCCCCCTTACCCCCACCCTTCCTTACTTTCCCTCTGAAGTTTGAGCATCTGATTGATGCTTCTCTATCTCTAAATCTTTTTTTGTTCATCAGTTTGTATTGCTCATGATAATCCACAAATGAGAGAGATCATGTGATATTTATCTTTCTCCGACTTATTTCACTTAGCTAAATGGTCTCCACCTCTATCCATGCTGTTGCAAATGGTAGAAGTCCTTTCCTTTTTATAGCAGCATAATATTTATTGTGTAGATGTGCCAAAGTTTTTTAATCCACTCACTCATCTGCCTATTGTAAATTGTGTTACTATGAACATAGGGGTGCATATATCCTTTCTTATTGATATTTCTAGTTTCTTTTTTTAATATATTTTATTGATTTTAGAGCAGAAGGAATAGGGAGAGAGAGAGAGAGAGAGAGAGAGAGAGAGAGAGAGAGAGAGAGAGAGAGAGAGAGAAACATCAATGATGAGAGAGAGTCATAGATTGGCTGCCTCCTGCACGACTCCACTGGGGATCAAGCCCACAACCCAGGCATGTGCCCTTGGCTAGAATCAAACCTGGTACCCTTCAGTCTGCAGGCTGATGCTCTATCCACTGAGCCAAACCAGGTAGGGCAATGTTTCTAGTTTCTTGAGATATATTCCTAGAAGTGGGATCACTGGGTGAAATGGGAGTTCCATTTTTAGTTTTTTGAGGAAACTCCATACTGTTCTCCACATTGGCTGCACCAGTCTGCATTCCTACCAGCAGTGCACTAGGGTTCCTTTTTCTCCGCATTCTCACCAGCACTTGTCATTTGTTGATTTGTTGATGATAGCCATTCTGACAGGTGTGAGATGGTACCTCATTGTCATTTTGATTTGCATCTCTTGGATTATTAGTGACTTTGAGCATGTTTTCATATGTCTCTCGGCCTTCCTTATGTCATCTTTTGAACAGTATATATTTAGGTCCATTGCCAATTTTTTGATTGGGTTGTTTGTCTTCCTTTTGTTAAGTTATATGAGTTCCCTATAAATGTTGGAGATTAAACCCTTCTCGGAGATACCATTGGCAAATGTGTTCTCCCATGCAGTGGGTTTTCTTGTTGTTTTGTTGATGGTTTCTTTTGCTATGCAGCAGCTTTTTATTTTGATGTAGTCCCATTTGTTTATTTTCTCTTTAATTTCCATTACCCTGGGAGCTGTGTCAGTGAAGATATTGCTTCGGCATATATCTGCGATTTTGCTGCCTGTGGATTCCTCTAATAGTTTTATGGTTTCCTTTCTTACATGTAAGTCCTTTGTCCATTTTGAGTTTATTTTTTGTGTATGGTATAAGGTGGTCTATTTTCATTTCTTTTTTGCATGTGTCTGACCAAATTTCCCAGCACCATTTATTGAAGAAACTGTCTTGACTCCTTCGTATGTTCTTGCCTCCTTTGTCAGATATTAATTGAGCATAGTGGTTTGGGTCCATTTCTGGGTTCTCTATTCTATTCTATTGGTCTATATGTCTATTCTTGTGCCAGTATCAGGCAGTTTGGAATAGTGGTTTTGTAATACATCTTGATATTTGATATTGAGATCCCTCCTACTTTGTTCTTCTTTCTCAGGATCGCAGTAGCTATTCGGGGCCTTTTTAAAATTCAGATGATTTTTGGAGAGTTCTTTCTAGATCTGTGAAATATGCTATTGGTATTTTAATGGGGAGTGCATTGAATCTACAGATTGCTTTGGGTAATAAGGACATTTTAATGATGATGTTGATTCTACCAATCCATGAACACGGTATGTTCTTCCCTCTGTTTATGTCTTCTTCTATCTCTTTTTCTACATACTATAGTTTTCTGAATAGAGGTCTTTTACCTGCTTCATTAAGTTTATTCATAGGTAATTTATTTATTTATTTATTTACTTACTTACTTATTTAAATGGTAATGGGATTATTTTTTTAAAATTTCTCTTTCTGTAATTCATTATTTATATATAAAATTGCCATAGATTTTTTTGGCATTAATTTTGTATCCTGCTACATTGCTAAATTCATTTATTAAGTCTCATCATTTTTTGATGGTGTCTTTAGGGTTTTCTATGTATAGTATCAGGTCATGTGCGAATAATGACAATTTTACTTCTTTTCCGATTTGGATGTCTTTTATTTCTTTTTCTTGTCTCATTACTTTCACTAGCAATTCCAGTACTATGTTGAATAAGAGTGGTGAAAGCAGGCATCCCTGTCTTGTTCCTGTTCTTAAGAGAAATGGTTTTAGTTTTTACCCATTGAGTATGATGTTGGTTGTAGGTTTGTCATACAAGTCTGTGTTTTTTTTTATGTTGAGCTATGATCCTTATATTCCCACTTTACTAAGCATTTCTATCTGAAAAAAGTGTTGGAGTTGGTCAAATGCCTGTTCTGCATCAATTTATATAATTATGTGATTTTTGTCTCTCAATTTGTTTATGTGATATATCACATTTATTGATTTGCATATATTGTACCAACCTTGCATCCCTGGAATAATCTCATTTGGTTATGGTGTATGATCTTTCTAATGAACTAGAGGCCCGGTGCATAAAATTTGTGCACAGGACAGGTTGGTGTGCCTCAGCCAAACCTGTACCCTCTCCAATCTCACACCCTTCGAGGGATGTCCTACTGCCTGTTTAGGCCCAATCCCACTGGACATCCCTCTCATAATCCAGGACTTCTGGTTCCCAATTGCTTGCTTGCCTGCCTTCCTGATTGCCCCTAACCGCTTCTGCCTGCCAGCCTGATCAAACCCTAACCACTCCCCTCACAGCCTGATTGATGCCCAACTACTCTCCTGCCAGGCAAGTGCTCCTAATTGCCCTCCCCTGCAAGCCTGGTCAGCCTTAAATGTCCTCTCCTGTAGGCCTGGGTCCCCCCCAACTGCCTTTCCCTGCAGGCAAGGTCACCCCCAATTTATCACCTCTGCCAACCTGGTCACCCCAAACTATTGTCTCCTGTAGGTTTTAATGCTCCCAACAGCCCTCCCTGCAGGCCTTGTCCCTCCAAACTGCTATCCCCTGCTGGCCATCTTGTGTTCATATTGGGGCAGGATCTTTGACCACATGAGGGAAGCCATCTTGTGTGTTGGAGTGATGGTCAATCTGCATATTACTCTTTTATTTTATAGGATAGAGGCCTGTTACATGGTTGGGGGCCAGGTGGTTTGCCCTGAAGGGTGTCCCAGATCAGGGTGTGTGTTCCCTTGGGGTGTGGGGTGGCCTAGGCAAGGGGCCTTTGGGGGTTTGCAGGCCAGCCACGTTCCCTGGCAATCCAAGTGGAGGCCCTAATACTTGGGATTTATTTATCTTCCACAATTGAAACTTTGTAACCTGGTTTGAAGCCATGCCTCCTGCTCTCTCAGTGGCTGCCATCATTTCTGTTGGGATTTATTTATCTTCTATAATTGAAACTTTGTAGCCTGGAGTGGAGGCCTGAGCTCATCAGCATATGTGGAAAACTTGGCTTCCTCCATCACCAGGGAAACCCAAGCCTTCCTCCTGCTCGGTCCATTGCCATAGCCATCTTAGTTGGGATTAATCTGCATACTACCCTCTGATTGGCTGGTAGGCATGGCTTGTTGGCATAGTGGAGTGATGGTTAATTTGCATATTATTCTTTTTATTAGGATATTAGATCTGGTTTGCTAGCATTTTGTTGAGGCTTTTAGCATCTATATTCACCAGGGATATTGGCCTGTAATTCTCTTTCTTTGTGGTGTCTTTATCTGGTTTTGGGATTAGGGTAATGTTGTATTCATAGAAAGAGCTTGGAAGTGTTACTTCTTCTTGATTTTGTTTGGAATAGTCTGAGAAGGATTGGTTTTAGTTCATCTTTGAATGTTTGGTAAAACTCCCCTGTGAAGCCATCTCATCCAGGGCTTTTGTTTGCTGGAAGCTTTTTGATCACTGTTTCAATTTCATCAGTAGTTTTTGGTTTATTCATGTTTTTTGATTCTTCCTGATTGAGTTTTGAAAGCTTGTATTTTCCTAGGAATGTGCCCATTTTATCGAGGTTGTTCAGTTTGTTGGAGTAGAGCTATTCACAGTATATATATTTTTTGCAATCCTTTTTATATCAGTGGGGTCAGTTATTACTTCACATCTTTCATTTCTGATTTTGTTTATTTAGGTCCTCTCTCTTTGCTTCATCAATCTTGTTTATCTTTTTAAAGAACCAGCTCTTGGTTTCATTGATTTTTTTTATTGTTTTTGTTTTGTTTTGCTGCTCTCTATGTTATTTGTTTCTGCTCTGATCTTTATTATTTCCTTCCTTCTGAATATTGTGGGCTTTTCTTATTGCTCTCTTTCTAATTCTTTAAGTTGCAAATTTAGATAATTTTGTACCAGTTTTTCTTGTTTTTTGAGGTAGGCCTGTAATGCTATGAACTTCCCTCTCAGGAATGCTTTCATTGTGTCCTATAGATTTTAGAGTGTTGTGTTTTCATTGTCATTTGTTTCTAGGATGTTTTCATTTATTCCTTGATCACTTTGGTAATCCAATCATTGCTTTATGGCATGCTATTTAGCCTCAAAAAGTTTAATTTTCTGTTGTTTTATTGTAGTTTATTTATAATATTATGCCATTGTGATCTGAGAAGATGCTTGTTAGGATTTCCATCCTCTTGAATTTGAAGACACTTTGTCTGTGTCCTAATATGTGGTCTATCTTTGAAAATGTCCCTCTGTGCATGGGAGAAGAATGTATATTCTGTAGCTTTGGGGTGAAATATTCTGAAGATGTCAATTAAGTCCATCTGATCTAGTGAATAATTTAGGATTGCTGTTTCTTTGCTGATATTTTAGAGGATTTATCCAGGGATATCAATAGAGTATTAGAATACCCTACTATGATTGTATCTCCCTTGATATCTTCCAGAAGTTGTTTTATGTATTTGGGTGCTCTTTATTGGATGCATATATGTTTACCAGAGTGATATCTTTTTGTTGAATCGCTCCTTTCAGTATTATGTAGTGGCCTTCCTTATCTTTTGCTATGGCCTTTACTTTGAGGTCTATTTTGTCAGATATAAGTATTGCAACCTCAGCTTTTTTCTCGTTTCCATTTGCCGGAAAAATATTTTTACATCCCTTCACTCTCAGTTTCTGTGAATATTTTGTTCTGAGGTAGGTCTCTTGTAAATATATGGGTCATGTTTTCTTATCCATTTAGCTACCCTATGTCTTTTGATTGGAGCATTTAATCCAGTTATGTTTAATATTATTATTGATAAGTACTTGTTTGTTGTCATTTTTATTCTTAATGTTTGTGTTTCTTCTTGCCTTTCTGTTTCATCTTTTTACAGCAGTCCTAGCATTTCTTGCATTGCTGGCTCAGAGGTAATCAACTCTATTAGCTCTTTTTTTTTTTTTTTTTTTTTAATCTGTGAAGCTCCTGATTCCACCTTCAATTTTAAATGATAGCCTTGGAGGGTATAGTATTCTTGAATTCAGTTCCTTGTTTTGCATCACTTTGTATATTTCATTCCATTCCCGTCTTGCCTGGTGTGTTTCTGTTGAGAAATCAGTTGATATTCTAATTGGATATTCCTTGTAGGTAGCTGTCTGTCTCTCTCTGGAAGCCTTTAAAATTCTTACTTTGTTGTTGGTATTTGCCAGTTTAATTATAATGTGTCTTGGTGTCTCTTTTGGAGTTCATCTTGTTTGGGATTCTATGTGCTTCTTGGACTTGCATAGATTTTTCCTTGTCAATATCAGGGAATTTTTCTGTTATATCTTCAAACAGGTTTTCTATTCCTTGTTTCTCTTCCTTTCCTTCTGGTATCCTTATTATGTGAATATTGTTTCATTTTGTGTTGACCCAAAGGTCCCTTAGGCTCTCCTCTTGCTTTTTAAGTCTTCTTTCCAGTTGCTGCTATGCTTGTGTGTTTTTTCCTACCTTGCCTTCTAGATTGCTAATGTGGTCCTCAGCCTCTCTTCCATTTAAGCCTTCCATTGTGTTCTTTATTGTAGCTATGTTGTTCTTCATTTCCTCTTGCTTTCCTTTAATGTTTGTGACATTCTCATCTAGATCCTTATAATTATCATTGAGTTGTGTGTACACTGAGTGGCCAGATTGTTATGATCTCTGAAAACATATTAATCTGGCCACTCAGTGTATTTGTCATTGATTCATGTGTATTTATCATCCAGCTGTTTGAGCATCCTTATAACCATTACTCTAAATTATTTCTCTGACATGTTACTTGCTTCTATTTCATTTAACTCCCTTTCTGGTGATTCCTCGTTTTCTTTCTTTTGGGGATTTCTTTTTTGTCAGTTTGAACAATAAATAATTTTTATATTTCTTACATCTTTTACTGTATTATTTTATAATAGCCACACAAAAAGTAAGTCAGTTTATATCATTTAGTTGAATATCTTAATTTCTTCATTTTAACCAATGTAAGCTTTTGTGATCATTCCTAGTATAAGTGTATTGCCATTCATAAACAGAAATTTATTCTTTTTGTAAATTAAATAATTTCCACAAATTAGTTAGAATATATGTTTCCATTTAAAGTATTCCTTATTAAAGTGCAAGTTGTTTTAAGGTGACTTTTACATATATAGCATATTGCTTCAATAGATACAAAGATTATCACATAATGGCACCAGAATGGTGAATGATCGGAGAAGAAAACCAGATTGGAACCTAAGAGATATATCCTTTAATTTAGTTGGACTAATTTCCACATATAAATGAAAAGAATAGTAGCATTCAGAGAACATCCCTTGCCTTTGAGATTCACCAACTTTCATTCTGGAATTTTTGTAGTTACCAGGTAGTAAAATTTTAAATACACACAAAGGCAAATAGATCAGCCACACAGGTCAAATGCTATGGATAGAACATCTATAAGTTCATTGCTTGTGTAAAGGCTAATGTTCTAGAAACTAAATTAGAGACTGAATAGAAACATTTTCCTATCCAGAATCAATTACCCTCTATTAAAATGCTCAGTACAATTGTCAAAGGAATTTGTTGGAAAGCCACTAGACAACAAGCATGTGAGGAGATAGCTAACTTAATTAGTAATCAAGTTACTATAAATTATGACATTAAAGAAATGGAATTTTACGCCCATTTGATTGAAACTCTTAAAAGTTTGATAATACAATTGTTGGAAAGATATAGATCAATAGTGTGCCATACATTGTTAGTAAATAAATAAAATGGTACAATCATGTTGGAAAATAATTGGCATTATTTTGTGAAAATAAATATTCCCAAATCATATGACTCATCAATCAGTCCCTTTTCTATATTAAAATTTAAGTGACACCCACTAATGTGCAACAGCAAACATTTATAAAAATGTTTATAGCAGCACTGTTAAAAATAGCAAAATGAAAAGAAAATAACTTATATAAAATGTATGTAACCATTAGAAGTAGAATATGTATTACACAGGTATAAAAATGAATGAACCACCACTATATATAACATAGATTTGTCATACTTATGGTTGAGTGACAAGAAAATATCAGAAGTTGTATATAACGTGATAGCCTTAAAAAAAAAAAAAGGCAGTGACATGGTTCAACTAAAGAGCATTGCTTAAGCATATGCTATAGAGAATAAAACTATTATTTATAAACAAGGGAATAAAAATACAGAAGGTTGAATGATGGATAACTTGTGTTTGATCCGTAAGCAGGTGCACAGGATAAGGAGGAGCACAGAGGTATGTGTAAGCCATTTTAATTGTTCTAGGTTTTGTCTTGGATGTTAGGTTCACAAATGTTTATAAGTTATTTAAATGAATAAGTGAATAAATAATAATACAAAAGAGGACCATGCACAGATTGGTGTTGCTAATGTGTCATGACCCATGAATTAATTCGAATCTGTATACCACAGAATGTTTTAAATCAAGCAAGAAAGCAAAATAAAAATTTTAAAAGCTATTGTTAATTCTGTTTGTTTAATTTTTAAGTGAAGAAATGAAAGGCACAATGAATTTGCATATGTTTATGATATACAAAATGAGCACTTGAATGGGTATTTGTGCTGGAGGATTTACAACCTACTGTCATCAGGATCACTATTTAAAAAACCACAGGCTGTGTGGCACACAGCTAGAGCCCTGACTCTTCTAAGTCTAGATTTTATTAGGATTTTGTTTTGGATGAGAGGATGGGCAGCAATGTTTCCTCTGAGAAACATTTAGCATAATGTGTGGATCATCCTCTTAGAGGGATTGGTTCTGCCATGTGATACGAGTAGGTTTTTATCTTTTAATGACAATTTGTTCTGTATAACTATGTCAGTTCCACTACAATTCTCTCTATCCTATATAGAGTTTTTCTTTCAGCCTTTAACAGAGATACTGCAACCTGAGTGAAGGTGACATTATAATTAGTACCAATAATAAACAATCAGAATCTGTGGTTACATGGACTAAATGAAATAGAAAAACTTGTCAGTCATTCACTGTAAGTGATTTATATAATCTTGATCTGGACAATTTAAACTTGTGAATTCTAAGCTTTGAGCCATCTTTTGATAAGTATTTGTGTCTTTCATAAGCAAAGGCCAGACCCTCTAGTCTTCCATATTGAATGGTGGCAATGTCGAGAGCAGTAAAAAATTATGGTTGGAACAGACTTCAAATGAGGTGTCACAAGTTTTAGGGTCTGGTGTGTGTGTGTGTGTGTTAGAATTTTTGTGAGGAGGATTACTTTATAGATATAGCTCAGAATAGAGATATCTTTGCACACAGTACATTGCTCAAGTAACTGTATCTATCAATAGAAACAAAAAAGCATTTTTTAAAATTTCTTTCAGGCCCTAATTAACTAATTGTTGGATTTTTAAAAAACTCTTTATATTTGTTTTTTTGTTAGTGTTCTTTATACAAGTATTGGAACCCCAGGGCAGAGGTGATGGTTCATTACTGCTTCACATTAATTTCAGTGCCAGCTCCAAGACCAGGAACAGTAAATATTTGTTGAATGATTGACTAGGCTCCCATTAGGCAATGAGACTGCATTAGCAATCAGTCTTCTTAAATGGCACTATTTACTTGTTGAAAACGTGCTTTCCACATTAGCTTAGATCTCTAATTTACATAGGCCCGTTGCCACTGTACTGTGACACAGATCTCTTTCTGAACACTCTGTAGCTTTTCTGACCTCATTCTCACATCAAGACATGTTGGAAATTGCATCCATTTTCATTCAGCAGACTGCCTTGCCCTACCCCTACCACTAAATTGCACTTCTTTGATTCTTTACTATAGATCTAGCGTGCCCCAGCCTGGTCTGTAATTCCATAAAGTCCTGAGCTTTAGATTATAAATAGGGCTGCACTCAAGTGGAGTCTTGTCTGCCTATTTACTAGACTGCTTTCAAGATTGTTAAAACACAAATAGCCAAGGGAGAGATGGAAACTTAATTTATTTTAGGCTTCAATGCCTGAAGGCAAGGGAGACTCTCAGTTTCCCATGAGCAGACTACGAAATGTTTTCAACCTTATTGAGCAGAAAAGATTTTGTACACAGGCCATACAGAGATTTTCCTAGTACAAATCATACTCAAATAACAGAGTTACCAGTCAAATACTGAATGACACCCATCTACACAGGGAATTGAGCAATTCTTTGCTTGTTCAATACTTTAATCCTTAATTCAGCTAAACAGAGGCCCTGGCATACATAAGAGAAAGTACAGCAAACACTTCATGTGCCAAACAAGATGGGGCGTTAGCCTGCTCTCCTCTGCCCTCACCTTCACCAATCCCTATTGGAATAACAAGTTTGAAAGTTATTTCTGTTGCCCTGGAAGCGGTTACTGTTGAGACAAAAAGCTACAATCAGAGTCAATGGAATTATTATGCAAGACTGAAACCAGCTGTTTGAAGAATAAATTTCAGATAAGAATTAAGCTTGACATTTTAAAGTGTTAAGTGACTTAACACAAAATGATTATTATTTTGTTAACCATGTAGAGGGAAGATGGTAAACTGAGTATATCACAAACAATTCAATTTAATTAACTCCAGGAATTATTTATGAACACCAATCATAAAGGCTTGAACTGAACTGTATGCTTAACAGTGAACAAGAAAAGAATAGGTTCTTGTCTTTAAGAATTCTACAGTTTGACTGATTCACATAGGCCAGTGATTAATACAGAGACCAGCATATACTAATAATAGGTATTTAATAAATCTTGTGCTATTGTATTTTTATTGTATTATTATTAACTAAAGGCCTAATCGACAACATTCGTGCACTTGGCGGGGTGGGTCTCTCAGCCTGGCCTGTGCTCTCTTGTAGTCTGGGAGCCGTTGGGGTATGTCTGACTGATGGCCTTGGCTCACTTCCCAGAGGGAGCGAGCCTAAGCTGTCAGTCAGACATCCTTAGCACTACCACAGGGGAGGGAGAAGCTCCCACCACCACTGTTGTGTTTTCCAGCCATGATCCCAGCTTTTGGCTGAGTGGTGCCCCCCTGTGGGAGCATACTGACCACCAGGGGGCTGCTCATGCATTGAGTATCTGCCCCCTGGTGGTCAGTGCACATCATAGTGACCAGTCATTCCACCATTTGGTCGATTTTCATATCAGCCTTTTATTATAAAGGATATGACAAGTATCATATTACTGATAGGTGTAAAATATTAGAGGAAAGCCTTAATACTTTTATTATGCCTAAGAGATCTTAGAGAGAGCAATATATGGGCTGATTCTTGAATAGTGATCTTGCCAGTAAGAAGCAGGAAAGAAAGAATTTAGATAGAGAGAATGGCAATACACAGCATCCACTGCATAAGATAACCAGCTCAGGGTAAGAAGTGTGCAGATCCTTCTTGGTTAGCCAGGACATATTTGGCAAAGGAACTGTTCACAGTAGACCAGACCAGACCCAGTTGTTCCGTCTAGGTCTAGACAAGACTAGGATAGCTTGAGGCAGCGTAGCCAGAGGAAGGATTTGAAATAAAATAAAAGAATGCTGCTAAAGTAAGCAAAAAGCAGTGCCAATGATCAAGTTTGAAGAGGCAGCTGAAATTGTGGGTAGGGATAGGTAATGCAGTAAAAAACTAACAGAGTGTATGTAAGTAGGTTGAAATGCAGATGCAGAAATAGTTTGGAATGAAGGGCATTTCATTTGCATCATTATTATTGGCAGCAATGAAAATAAATGAGAGACAAGAAGAAAAAGTAATATGAAGAAGCATTGCAAAATCCAAGTTAATGATAAAGACTTGAAATAAGGTAGTAATACTGGAGTCAAATGTGAGGAACTTTTAGGAGGCAAAATTAGTCACAACGGAATATGAGATTGAGAAGATAGTTATATAGTTATAGAAAATGTTTCAGTGGTACTCAGGGGCAGCACTTTGCAGAGTGCAATGTACATTGAACCTGAGACTGATACAATGTTGAGCTGTTAGATGGTACACATTAGTCTGGGAACCTAAGTGTGGAAATAGCATCATTACCTTTCTCATCATTATTTTTTATGACTGACCCATTTGAGCATTGGTATTTCTCATCATATCAACCTTAAGTTCTTCTAAATTAGAGGACCAAAATCTCAATAGGGAATTACTCGTGGATATAAAGAGATCCTCAGAACTTGAAGCTATGACTTGAAGCTACTACATGACTTTCCAATCCTCTTGCTAGTTAGCCTGCAAGAAAAAAAAATCAAATGAAAATGACCCTGATAATAAATAAAGGTGGAAATGATTAGTTCCAAAAGAGAAAAATATAAAAGAATGTCATAGATATCTGGAAGGTTGAAACATTTGGTAAGATTTAGAAATGCAAAGAAAAAATGATTAAAAAATACAAATACTGCCTTTCAGAAACTGGAATCTTTGTTCCAATGATAGTACTATAGTTGCAAAAAAGTAATTCTGTCAGTAAAATACAGTGTAGCTCAAGAATTTAAATTCAATAAATGTTCATTCACCAACTGAATTCAAATTTTCATCTTCTTCCAATAGAACTTTCTATTTTATAATTAAAAATATATTATTAAGCTTTGCTATGTGGATAGTTTTTAAGCCTTTGACTTTTAGAAATTAATTTTAATTATTTATGCATAAAATAAGTTAATGTTCACAATCCGCTTCAAAATATTTCAAAAAGAAATAAAAATAAATGGGAAGCTAGATTAAATAAATGTGGTCATGTGTATTATATAATGATCCAAACAACACAACATATTTTGCATACTATATGTATTTACATAATATAACTTTATATTTAATTATAGGTAAATAGATGCAGATAAAGTCAATTATAAATAATAGCTAGGTTCATAGGGTCTAATGCTCGGGTGATATCCAGCATCTAGAAGGGTTAAAGAATCTGGAGAAGGTGCTGCATATAAGTTAATAAAAAGACTAGACATGAAATATAAATTTGGAAGACATTTTGGGGAGCCAGAAGAGAGCTTAGCTTTAGTAACCAAGTTCTCTGAATCTCTGGACCCCTTGCTCTTTATTAATACAAATTCCCCTTAAACAAAAGCAGATATACATATCAAAAGGTAAGGTTTAGTAGTAGGCATTCTCAGTTTTTGAGGAACTGCCTTAGGCTGTTCAGGTGTTTGGCCAATAGGAGGTAATAACATGCAGATTGAAATGCCCTCAGCTGTCTGGTAACAGGCAAAAATATATGCAGATCTTTAGGTTTGGGGAAATGCCCTTGTCCATCCCAACTGGCAATAACATGTGTTTTTCATCCCTTGCTGAAGGCTTAAGGTCCACCAATCTTTTGATGAACTTCTTGCATTTATGATCTGCTGGAATTGGCCTCCAGCAAGGGTATGATTACAGATAATTTTTATCCTCTTTGAGTTCTTTTTTGCATTTTATAGAACAAATATTTGTGACTAATATAAACAGAAAAGCAGCATAGACAAAAGTTTTCAAAATTATAAGTATTTAGAGATATTAAAAATTGGAAACATAGCCCTGGCCAGTGTTCTCAGTGATTCGATTTCTGGTCAATTGAGGTTGCATGTTCAATCCCTGGCTCCGGTCAGGGTGAGTACAGGCAGTAACCAGTCTATGTGTCTCTTTCACCTCTCTCTCTCTTTCTCTCTCTCTCTTCCATTCTAAAAAAAAAAAAAAAATCAATGGAAAAACATCCTCAGGTGAGGTTTTAAAAATAAAAATTAGAGACAAAATATTTGGAGAGATTAAGAATTGGAAGACATTATAAAGATGAATGTATGTATACAAAGCTACATTCGTTTTCTTCTGATATGTTATAGATTGTAGCCATATTAAACTATGACTGGTATTTAATGAGGGGATAGATATTTCATATGCAAACTACAGGCAGATTTCTTCTTTTTCCAAATTTCTATATTTATGCCTTAAGGTCTTCTTAGCATAGTGGTTTTCAGAAAAAGAAGAGCGCTACCAATCAACAATATTTGGCTATGTTTGGCAACAGATTTAGCTGTTATAACTTAGGGGAGAGGGTGCTACTGGCATCTAGTAGATGGAGGCCAGGAATGCTTCAGAACCTCAAGGAAGTGCAGAAAAATGTTTGCTCAGGACCATCCGGCATAAACTACAAAGCTATCTGCAGATGGCCACTACTTGTGCTGGGATTGGAGGTACCCAAAGATAGCTGCCATATAGTGACATGTATGAAGCACACAAAGGCCAGGTGATGCTTATTAGAGAGATTTTAGGAAAGTCAGGAGCCTGAATGAAGATGAACCATTCGTATGAAATGCCACTGGAAACAGCTTGGGTGGAACTGCAAGTTGGTGGGCAAGGTCTCAGGGAATTGCCAGAGCAGATGAACAGTGTGAGCCAGGTTGATGGAGATGCATATATGGCACCTGCCTGCTATCTCTTTTGGGTGAGGGCTCAATAAAGAAATAATTATCTCTGTTAGCACTTTTGTCTGGAAGACAAAATCCATCCCTCCCTGTATGTTCCTGATGCCTTTCAAGCTGCTGCCCCAGTGCTGGATTTCTGAGTGAGTCCAAGTAAGTCTGTGCGTGGGCCCTGTAAGAGATATATATTGGCTATCAGTTATGCCTGGGACTCCAACAGCCCTCCATCTCACTCAGCCACAATCCTTGCTGGTTTTCACAGCCAGAAATTATAGTGGCTTCTCTTCCTAACACTGAAGCCCTAAGTTGTGTAGCCTGTTGTGGGGCTGAGACCCCTCTCTTCTCAGGGGGGACCTCCACAGCCAACCTACCCCTCTCAATTTTCATTCTCCAGATGGGGGTATTTAACCAAACCATTCCACGTCTCCACCCCTCCTACCAGTCCTGATGTGGCTTCTTCTTTACATTTTTAGTTGTAGGACTTCTGTTGGGCTAGATTTCAGGTGGCACTGAATGATGGTTGTTCTGTAGTTTAATTGTAATTTTCATGTGATTGTGGGAGGATGCAAGTACTGAATTTATCTATGCCACCATCTTAACTGAAGTCGTGGCAATATTTTTCATATTCTAGTTAATCAGCACAATTGTTTCTTTGACAGAATGAGGGGTATATTTTAGGCAAAGATTTTTTCTAGGTTCTTTATCCTCCCAGTCCCCTCCTGGTTGTCAAACAAACTTTGGAACTCTTTCTTGATTGAGTGTGTAAAAAAGTGTGAGTGTGTGTGTGTGTGTGAGTATGATTTTGAGAAAGATGGGGAGAAACTCTAAGAGGACATTATGGAGCAAATGCTAATGTATTTCTTTGCACACTGACAGAAACACTCTGGGGTCCGTTGATAGATGTTATATTGACTATCATTTAAGCTGCAATAAAGCTAGGGATCTTAATTAAATGCAGCCCAGTATAGAAACTAAAAGACATGGCCTGAGTCCTCCAAAGTCAATCTGTTAGGTCAATTTAAATTTAAATTTTCTATTTTATTAACCTAGAAATCATAATAAATGAACTGTCACCCCCTTAGAATCCTTCTTACTATACAGCTATATAAAATGGAAACTGTAATGTCAATAGCTTCCTCAGAAAGTAAATATTTAGATAAATATTGCAGTTAAAGTATGCTGAATTTCAAATGCTTGGAGAAAAAATAAGCACATTCTGTTTTTTTTTTTTTTTCTGATGAATCACTTGTAATACTCTTTCTCAGAGAATTAAATTTATAAATATTTATTTATTTAAAAATGTTACTGAGAGCTTATAACAGGCAATCTACTCTACTATTTATTGGGTTAAGAATGAGAAGAGGAGGTGAGAAGAAAAAAATTATCTTAAAAGAGTTCATAATTCATA
The DNA here is from genome assembly GCA_027563665.1 of Antrozous pallidus. Classification (NCBI taxonomy): domain Eukaryota; kingdom Metazoa; phylum Chordata; class Mammalia; order Chiroptera; family Vespertilionidae; genus Antrozous; species Antrozous pallidus. The sequence continues at coordinate 29,657,378 of CM050513.1, forward strand.
AACAAAAAAATTAAGTGACCTACTTTGAAAATAAATTTGAATTTGACAAGATAAATACATTATGAAATAATTATTTAAAGAGTAATATAAAAGTGAGATCTGGCTGGTGTGGCTCAGTGGTTGAGTGTCAACCTATGAATCAGGAGGTTACAGTTTCAATTCCTGGTCAGGGCATATGCCCGGGTTGCAGGCATCATCCCGTGTGGGGCATGTGCAGGGGGCAGCCAATACATGATTATCCCTCATCATTGATGTTCCTGTCTCTCTTTTTCCCTTCCTTTCTGAAATCAATTATATATATATTTTAAGTGGGGCATGCCTTTAACCAGTATAAAACAAGCCAATTACATGCACACATTTGAATCTGAGTTCTTAACAGTAACAGTTATATTAACTGAGCTAGTTGCTGTAGATGTATTATCTCATTTAAACATTATAATAATACTATGAGAGAGTCATTATTGTTATCTTTATTTTACATCTGAATAATTGAAGGTGTCCAAAGCCCAGGTAATTTGTTCAAAGGAAAAAATCCAGAAAAAGATGATATTGGAATTTACATTTTTAGCTTGAGCTTTTAACCATTCGACTACATATGATTTTACTCTTGGCACACTTCCTGGTTGAACTGTTGCAATATGAGGACCACTGTTCTAGAGGCAGGTTTTTGTCAGAACACTACATTTTTACTTTCTTCAGTCCCAAGGTAGTAAGATAACAAGGCACTGAGTATTTCCATTCCTTCAAGATTGGTTTGTGAAGAAAGTACTAAGTGTAAGAAGATTTACAATTCATCCATGCTAGCAATTAATTATTAATGATAATTATCTTTTATTCTGGTAAAAACACATGAAATCTACCCTCTTAAATTTTTAAGTGTACAATGAAGTAACACAAAGATCTCTAGAAATATTTCCTCTTGCTTGACTGAAATTTTGTACCCATTTAAACAGTAACTCCCATTTCTTCCTCCCCAGCCCCTGGCAACCACTAATCTGTTTTTATAATTTTGATTATTATAGGTTTCTCTAATAAATGAACTTATGTAGTGTTTGTCCTTCTGTGACTAGCTTATATCACTTCACTTAACATAAATGCCCTCAAGTTTCATCATGTAGCATAAGCCAAGAGTTCCTTTTTTTTTCCTTTCTGTTAAAGCTGAGTAATACTTCATGGTATGCATATACTACCTTGTCTTTATCCATTCACCAGTGGACATTCAAATTATCTCCACTTCTTGGCTATTGGAATGGATGCTGCAATGAATATTGGAGTGCAAATATCTCTTGGATATTTTGTTTCCATTTTTAAAATAAATATTCAGAAGTAGGACTGCTCCATCATATGATAGTTCTATTTTAAAATTTTAAGGAACCTCCATACTGTTTACTATAGTGGTTTCTCCATTTTACATTGTCACAAAGAGTGCAAAAAGGTTCCAATTTCTCCACATCCTTGAAAACACTTTTTGTTCTTCTTTTCTTTTTTTAGTTACAGCCATCCTCACAGGTGTGAGGTGATTTCCTTGTGGTTTTTATTTGCATTTCTGTGATGATTAGTGATGTTGAAATCTTTTTATATAATCTTTGGCCACTTGTATATCTTCTTTGGAGAACTGTCTATATTAAGATTATCTTCTTTGCCTTTTGAAGCAAAGTTTATTTCCTTTTCATGAATAAAGAAATAATTTAATTATTTGCAAAGAGCATCCAGTGAACATATGCTGCAGGAGGTATGCTGAGCCCACAAGGATTCACATCCACTTCTCAAAAAGAGTAGAAAAGTTCTGCACATTCAAATTCTACAAGGCAAAGTTCCAAATGTGTTAATGATGGTACTGGTTATAATAGAAATATAGTGAGAGAAGGAAACCAAGATTTATTAACCAACTGCCATCACATACAAATCTGATTGGCTGTAGAACATCACCAAAGCTATCTGAGGCTCAGAGAAGTTAAATCATTTGCCCAGAGTCACCAGCAAGTGAAAAAAAAAGTTTTTTTTAAAAGATATTTAAAATGTATTATGAAGATATATCTTATGTAGTACTAATACATAAATAGGATGGTATCCATATAATAGAGTCCAGAAATAGACTCAACTACATATGACCATTTAGTACATTGTGAGTATAGTTTTTAACATCAGCCAAAATGGGGAGAACTAACTTGCTAAAGAAGGGAAGAAGCAAAAGAGGGTAGTTGTCTTTAAGCCAAATTTCAGGTGGATCAAAGATAGAGAAGTAGAAACTAAAACTGTGCAAGAACTAGAAAAAAAAGGGGGGGGGTAATATAACTTTGGGATAGGAAAGCATTTCAAAGCAAAAAGACATATCATAAAGTAAAAATCAGCTCATTTGACTACTTTGACATTTACCATCTTCAATCAGGGAAAAATACACCATGACCAAAGTCAAAAGATGAACAACAAAGCGAGGGACATGTTACTTACAAGACAGGTAAAGTGTGAGAGTACTTTTTAGGAAAAATAAATCCACCCCAAGGCAAAAGACATGCACTAATAACACATCACAGGCAAAGTGACTTATCAATATAAAGAGGAGTTTGATCTCACTGACACATACAGAAATTCAGTTTAAAAAAAAGTAAAATACCATTTTTTTTTATATCAGGTTGGTAAATTCTTTGGAAGTAAAATATCCAGTGTTGGGGATATTGTAAAGAAACAGCCGCCCTTATTTACTTTTGGAGAAAGTTTACCTTAGAAGAATTCCATGGAGATAATTTGTCAATTCTTACCAAATTTTAAAGTGTTTATATCCTTTGATCTAGTACATCCATTTCTAAGAATGTCCCTAGGAACACAGCATAAGTCCACCAAAAACATATGGACCAGAAAATAAAATCAAAGCATTGTTCAAAATAATGAAAAACTGAAACAACCCAAATCCTTATTAAGAACAGATTATTTAAATCAATTATGGTTAATGCATCTACTCAACAAAACACTATATGGCTTCTAAAAGAGTTACATGTCCTTGAATGAAATGATGAATTGAAAATGTATTTTATATGAAAACAATGAGACAATAGCATGTATAATTTAGCCTTATTTATTTATTATCTAAAAGGTACACCTGTTCATTGAAACTATCTGGAAAAACATTCCCCAACGTTTTAACTGCCTTCGTGGGAGGCAGCAGAATTCTGGAGGACCCTCACATTTGATTTTATTATTTATCCTTTTATTGTTTGAATATTTTCCAATGAGAATGTATTATTTCTTTAACCAATAAAAATTTTTGAAGGAAAAATAAGAAATGAAGCCATATGCTCTGAGATAACCTGGGACATAAGAGAAAAGGGAGGATGGTTCTCTGAACAATGTATTAGAAGCCCCATTCACCCCAGAGCACTGTTTGGTTTACGAGGGCCTCCTCATTTCAGAGACTGAGGTTTCTAATCAGTCAATTAAACATAACCTTTCTCCTGGTGGTTCAGACCTGTTCCTGTGACCTAGGGACCTCACGCCATCATTTCCACACAGAGTAATTGCCCTAAAAAGTGAGCTTCTCATAATAATCATTTTTTTTCTCTTTTAGGCATCAGCTGTTTGATAAATATAAAATGTAAATAATAATGCTTTGATTTTGAGGGTGATTCTTGGAACTGCACTATTAGGCAAATCAGGATTCTGGCTCAAAGGCGATATTTTTACTGTCACCAAAGGCTCAGGGATATGTTGTAAGCAAGATTTGGGAGCTCTGCAAAGAGACTGAACTTCTCCAAGGGAGTTTGGCCTTGGGTGGTGAAGGAGCTCTGTGAACCCGTGTGGGATTTTAAGTGTTTATTTCCACCTGGAGTTGTTAGTAGCGGCATGTTTCTCATTAGAGTCAACTATGGGGATTCAGGAGTTTCACAATGTCTCCATTTATTCATTTCTAGCCCTCCCAAAATAGTTAGAGGCTGCAGAACATTACAAGGGTCAGCATAAAGTAATTGTTTAGTTATAATCGAAAGGAAGAGGAGATCAATGTTGTGTGGGTAGTCTTGGACCCCTTGCCAGGCCACCTAGTTTTATAGAGTGGCTTCCAGAGAGCTGAGCTCAGGATAGAATAGCTCATCTTTTTTTATCTAAAATATAGGGGAAAGATGCAGCCACATGGATGCCACTGTAGAAATCCCCAATTGTGGTTACTACCTGTTTGCTATCATCCTATATAATAAAATCCTAATATGCTAAGCATCTGGTAATCGATTCAGCCAATCCTATCTAATAAAAGACTAATATGCAAATTGGCCATTACTCCAACATACAAGCTGGCTGCTCCCATGTGGTCAAAGATGGTTGCCCCATGTGAACACAAGATGGCCAGCAGGGGAGGGCAGTTGGGAAAGATAAGGACAGCAGGGGAGGGCAGTTGTGGGTGATCTGACCAGCAGAGGAGGGCAGTTGGAGATAATCAAGCATGCAGGGGAGGACAGTTAGGGGTGACCAGGCTGGCAGAGGAGGGAAGTTGAGAGTGACCATGCCTGCAGGGATGGACAGGTGGGGGGGACCTGGGACTGCAGGGGAGAGCAGTTGGGGAGACCAGGCCTGCAGGGGAGGGCAGTTAGGCGTGACCAGGCTAGCAGTGGAACAGTTAGACATTACTCTGGCTTGCAAGTGAATGATTAGGGGGGTGATCAGGATTGCAGGCAGAAGTGGTTAGGGGCAATCAGGAAGGCAGGCAGGCTAGCGGTTGGGAGCCAGCAGTCCTGGATTGTGACAGGAATGTCCAACTGCCATTTAGGCCCAATCCTAACTGGATCGGGCCTAAACGGGCAGTTGGCCATCCCTTGAGGGGCTCCAGATTGCAGAGGGTGCAGGCTGGGCTGTGGGACACCCCTCCGTGCATGAATTTCATGCACTGGGCCTCTAGACAAAGCATAATATGCAAATGATATGCTAAGGCCACTCAACCGCTCACTATGATATGCATTGACCACCAGGGGGCAGACACTCTGACTGGTAGGTTAGCTAGTTATTGGATCTGGACAATCCGTATTGAGCAAGATGGGCTGGACATGCCCTGAAGCCCTCCTGCAGTTCTTCCCCTGGTAGCCAACCTCAGCCATCCCTCCCAGGCCTGGATAGTGTACTGGTGGGGTCCCCAGCCTGGCCTGCACTCTCTTGCAATCTGGGACCCCTCAGGAGATGTCAGAGAGCTGGTTTCGGCCTGATCCTGTAGGCCAGGCCAAGGGACCCCACTGGTGCACAAATTCGTGCACTGGGCCTCTAGTCTTTCCACAACCTGAATGTTAAATGGACAGATTGTCACCACATATCATATAATAAGCTGTCCTTAGAGAAGTACTGTTATATAAAGGGGAGGCCCAAACAGAAGCCAGGAAAACATTGTTCTACGTTTTGACTCTTACTAACTGTGTGATTTAGGGCAGATACTTTACCCCTTGAGTTTTAGTTTCTCTATCTATAACATGGGCATATTAATACATGCGTTTTGCAAGCAGTAAATTAGATGCATTTTGTGACTATTTCTATTGCATTATTTGCCACTTGATGTATGCCTAGTGAGTAGCATTTTCTTTTTCCACAATGTTTAAGAACAAAGGGGGTTTGGGATAGTCTTAAAGAATTCTCCCCAAGTAAGGAAAAACCAATATATACTTAAGCAATGTTGAAAAATGAATGATGAAATTGGGATTACTGTCAGCAAATAATGTAGCAGAGTGAATAGCTCAGCCTCTCAGATTCGAAGCCTATTTTGTTCCTGTGTTCTGCAGGTTAATAGCTTCTGCTAGGTCTTGCATATAGACATGCTAATTATTAGAGGAATTCTGCTGCAGCTTGAGTTTTACAAAACAATTCGTTTTCAGAAAGTACCTTTCCCAAGGTGATAAGGGAAGTATATACAAAAATAATAATTGTTTATCAAAGATTTTCAGGAACCTTGTGGCTAGCTAGACTCACATCTACTAGGGTCAGTTTACTGAAAACAGAGGTTTCACCATCTTCCTCAGGCCTCTGCTAGCACCTAGATGTCTGTGGTTGTCAAGCACCTCTTGCCCCTGCTCATTCCCAGTTCCTTCAATATAAAAGAAGCCTGAATTCTGTGTTTTCTCAAGATGGTTCTTTAGAACACTAGTCTGCCATCTTCTCGGCTTGCTGGCCTTCCAAATAAATTCATTTTTTCTTGCCTCAAAACCTTGTCAATTGACCTACCGACTGTCTTGTGGGGAGCGATATGAGTTTGGCCTAGGTTTCAATAATAATCTACATATTTGGAAAGGAAGTGAATTTCAAAAATTTACCGATTCATTCATTCCGTAAAAATTCTTAGAATTCATTTTATGTTTTATAATTAAATTTAACTAGCAATTAGATGGTGAGGATGATTAAGGTAATATAAGAAGATCACTAAAGTAATATAACATGATCTAAGAGAAATAAGCAAACAAAATAAAAATGGTACTTTTAAGGAAAAAAAAAATATTTGCAGAATTAAATAGAATTTATGGAGGATGGAATTGTTTCCAAGTTGGGCTTTAAAGCACAAATTGAGTTCAAATGACAGAAATTAGGGATACAGCCCTCTGAAGAAGCTCTGAGAAAGATAGGGAGAGTACCAGGCATGCCCAGGGCTTTTTTGACTGGAGCCAGGCCAGGGTCCATTAATGTGTGACTTGTGCAGTTCCACAGGGCTTGCTTTGTTGCTCTGTTGCTGCCATGTTTAAATTCTAATAATTCTTGAACAAGAAACCTTATGTTTTATTTTGTCCTGTGCCTCTGAAATTATGTAGCCAGTTCTAACTGGAGAAAATATAAGTAAACATCCTGAAATATTACAGAATCTTAAATGTCAGTGTAAAGAACCTAGATTTTATTGTATCAGAGAATGGGGAAACTTTGAGCAAGGGAGTGATGTGACTAGAGTTAAGTATTAACTATGCAAACTGTATGCAGGCTGGGTTGGAGAAAGGAGATGCAGAGGTAAGGACGGAAGTGTTTTTTGCTTAGGGCTGCCCTAGTTTAATTATGCAGATATCTCAGTGTAATTATGAATATTGACCTCTTGCAGTCTAGAAAAATCCTAGTCTGGGTGATAAATTATATGGTCAGCTAGTTATTTTGACTGTCAAGGCAAATTAAGCCCTGGATTTGAATGGGAGCCGGAGGTTTGGGGAATAGATTGTAGAGAACTTAGAAGAAGCATATATACCAAGAATTACCAAACTTTGAGTCTGAATTTCCCTTTTAGCATCAGTAACTCTTCAAATACCTATTTACTAGTAGTTTAATTTTTTGTTTGAAAAAATCCATGAAGTCAAAAAATTACTCTGACTTTAAAGTTCTTTTAGATAAATAGATATTGTATTAATCACTAGACACTTGACGATTTGCCTTACAAATTTGAAAAATATTATTATTCATCCTGTCTAAAGTCACTGCTTACTGTGCTTCTTAGGTTGGCAGACCTCTTGCAAAATTCCAACCCTAATTTCATATCAAAGGATCCTTATCCTATGTGTAAGGGCAGAATCACTGTTTGTAGGTAACACTCAAATTATTTTTTATTACATTCAAGGTATTTAATGATTTGAGAGAATTTACCAGGCGACCGAAAAACGTACAGGAGTACTTGGAGGTCCAGGATAAACCCATTTATTTTCAGATGTTTCACATGTACTAGCAGTGATTCAGGGGCTCGGTTCTCCAAATCCTGAGTAAACCAACATGGAGGAGGCTTTCTCTTTATACCTTTTGGTATAATAATCTGTTTTTCAACTACCAGGCTTTTGTGGTGAGCTTCCACAGCCCCTCTTGAGTCAGTTAGAATGGGGAAGTTAGATTGTATCTAAATGCCTGGTCTGGGTGGTGTCAGTACCCTCCCCTGGAGCTAAGCTGTAACATTCTTTGTTTATGGCCCCTTTGTAAATTGGGAGCAATCAGGAAAACAGGTCCCCCCATACCAGATTGTGGAGAAAGGGGCAGTGACTTAATTATAGGCTACCAAGAATGTACATTAGGTTACTGGCACAGATTCAGATTGCTGGCCCCCCTAAAATGTCTTATTTCTCCCATCATCAGAAGATAGCAGAGTGTCCACTCTAAGAATAGGTAAAAATGTGTGTGTATGAGGGGATGGGAGGGGTAGTGGAGTGAAGAGAATGTGGCTTTGTAAATTCCATACAGTTTCATTTATGTCAAATAAAAATCTGATTTAATTTAACTTATTATTTAGGCCTTCATATGATATTTCATTTGAGACATTTTTGAAATCTCTCAATGTGGTAGAAAAAACACTGTAAAATTTCAGGTTTAGACCCCGGCTCTACACTTGACAAGTACATGACCTAAGCAAGTCCTTGATGTTTTCTGAGCCTTCCTTTCTTCATTTATAAAATGGGGTTAATGGTGCCACTGTAAACTGTCATGAGGAGTAAGTAGATGTTGCATGTGAAATGCTTAAAAAACTCAAAATCAGTGGTTCTCAGATTTTAAGTGAAGTATGGTAGCAATCATCTCAGGTAGAAACTGCTGTTTGGGTTCTGCACTTATTTGTTTGCTAAAACAATCGAAAGTTATTTTGATTTTCTGAACTTATGTATGATTGAATACTATGGTTTGAGTATCCCATTGATTGTGACCTCACTAGATACTGAAGGACATTCTTCTGGGAATCAGGGTGGATCAATTGTTCCAAATTATCTCAGTAGCTACAGATAACTGAGTTTTCAGTTGACTCAGTGGTCCTGGAATTAGGAGAACACAATTATCCTAAATTGCCTCAAGCAGCTACTGACAGTGCATTTCTATTGACTCAGTAATCCCAAAATCTGGATAACACAATCTTTCTAAATTGCCCAGGTGGTCCCAGATAATGTGTTTCTGTTGATTTAGTGATTCTTAGGTATTAACTTGCTCTATTTCTGCTTTTGTAAAAATGCCTTTTTGCAAAGCATGTTTCTCATTCCAGACCCAAATATGTAATCAATACCTTTGTGATATTCTGTCAATATAAGCCAGACCTGTTGAGCCTTTCAGGGCTGTGAAGTCTGTAGTGGTTTTGCTCCAGACCTCATATGCTGACGGCTTTTTAATAAAATGACTCCATAATTTGACTTTTTTCAAGGCGTCCTCTGTAAGATGGGGGTACATCACAACATTAGCATAGGTTACAATCACTTAGAAGGTTTATTAAAGCATAGATTATTGGACCCTACCACAGTGTTTCTGATTTGGTTTAATTTGCACTTTAGCAAGACTCCATTGTTATGGACTGAATGTTTGTGTCTCACAACCTCCCCCTGTTCAAATTTATATGCTTAAATCCTAGACCCAATATGATGATATTAGGAGGTGGGATTTAAGGGAAGTATTAGGTCATGAGGGTGGAGCCCTCATGAGTGGGATTAGTGCTTTTATAAAATAATTCCAGAGCTCTCTTATGGCTGTTTGAGGGTAAAACATGAAGTCAGTAGCCTTCAAACTCGAATAGGGTTCTCACCCAGAACTCGATTTTTCTGCTACTCTGATCTTGGACTTCCCGCCTTCAGAATTATGTGAAATAAATTTACATTGTTTATATGCCACCCAATCCTTGGTATCCTATATAATAAAAGAGAAACATGCAAATTTGACTGTACCTTCACTCCTGATTGGCTATGCTACCAGCCAATCAGGAGTGGGGGCGGGGCCAAGTGGTGCAAGCGCCTGCCCCAGGGAGCCCCCAGGCACTGTGAGGGGAAGCTGTGGCAGCAACAGCGGTGATGGCAGCAGCAGGGAGCACCCGGCCCCCAGGACTGGATTGTTGCAGGCAGCAGGGGCTGAGCTGAGCAGGGCGATGGTTGGGCAGGCTGGGGGTGAGCCATCAGTTGGACATCTCCTGAAGTTTCCCAGTATGTGAGGGAGTCAGGTTGGGTTGAGGGACCACCCGCAACCAGTGCACAAATTTTATGCACCGGGCCCCTAGTTTTGTTATAACTGTGAATTGACTTAAGTCCCCATGGGATTTTAATACAGCACTCTGAGGACCACATTTTGAGAACCACTGCTTTTAGCAAATTTAAATCTTAGCAAAATTAAAACTATTACTCCCCATCTGCTTAGAGGATAGGATTTTTGGGGGGAGGTTGCACATTATGAAAGAATGAAGACATTGACCAAGAAATGCATGAGACTAAATACTCTACCACAGAAGGAAAACCTTGTCTATGTGAAGAAAACAATAAAGATTGCAATGAATCATCTATTGGTTTCATGCAAACTAAAACCAAGGGTTGTTCTCCCAGCTTAATTTCAACTTTATAATGATTTACTTTAATTACTGTGTAGGACTGAACATGAAGATGCAATAGTGTGAAATTAATACTGACAACACTGGGCTTGCCTGGGCTCAGCAGATTAACCAGCATTTTACTGCATCAATAAAGAAGTGAGGAAACAAAATTAAAAACTGATAGTGAACAGAATTACGTATTTGAAGCTAGTGATTATGCCAAGCTGTCACTCCCACAGATGGATTAAGTACAGAAAGACAACCAGATAAATTATAAACCACTATACGAAATCTGTATCCACCTAGTCCACAACCTAGATAACAATGGAAACCTAAAATCGACTTGGTCATGGCAGATTTGGGTTGCAAGTTTAGCATTTCATAGAGTCCTAGCATCTTGATGAGGAGAGATCAAAAAGACCTTAGGTGTCATGTGAGATTAGATTTCACTTTTCAAGACACTATACTGAATTATTAAATCCAAAATGGAAAAAAAAATATATATAAAGGTTTTCTCCCATTTTTTTTTATTAACCACTGAAATTCAATTTTAAGAAAGGGAAATAATGCTATACCTCCATCATTTGAAAATATAAAAATTACCTTAATGTGCAGCAAATTTAGTTTTCTGCACTCTTTGAACATGCTGTGATTATTCAGGGCAAAGATTTTATTTTTTTATGGTTTCCCCCCCTTTTTTTTCTTTAATTCTTCTCCTCTCCTCTGTTCTTCTCTTTACCACTATTTATAATCTAGACTCAAGTCACCCAAAAGTTTTTTAAAATTGACTGGAGCACGATTGTTTTATTTACCAACTGATTTCTGGGCAAACTGTGTAGGATTATAGCGGACCTTGTCTTTAGCAGAAACAAGGCTGCATTTGCAAGTATTGGAGAGAGGAATTAGAGCGTTATGCACTATCGGGGTTGAAGGTGATCTGAGAGGAGCTCTCATTCCAATTCTCTGTGAAATGTGGTTCTCTCTTACCTATATTCCTTGTATTCTCACTATGAAAACAGACAGAGTCATTTAAAAAAAAATCATAGTCAAGCATTAACATTTTATTGGAAGGGGTGCTCAGTATTAGCAGTGAGCTTTTGCTTGTTTTGTAGCTGATCCTTTCTGAAGAGTGTGGAGATCTAGCATATTCCTTTTAAAATAGAACTTTGTTCTCAAAGTACTGAGGCAGGATGAAATCTGAACCCTGAAGAAAACATTGAAAAGGAAAAAAAGGAGACTATGGGACTCCAGGCATCCAGCCGCAGACTGACTCTCTGTGGCCTGAAAAGCAACCTATATGGTCATGTTGAGGATCAAGCTTGATTTCTTTCAGATAATGGACAGTGGCTATATTTTATCAAATATGGCAGAACTCAAAATCATAGTGTGTACATTTCTAAACCTGTTGTCTCAGAACCAGCTTCCTCTTTTTGGTTAAGATTCCCAGTGGAAAGAGAAACAACAAATGGAGTTCTTCCATAAGGATTTACTATCAAATAATTGTCCCTCTGAGGCAATTTATTCCAGCAGGCCTTTGGCTGCCCTCTCCAACAATCTCAAAATTTGGGGAAAATCATCAGCCTTGCAGTTAAAAAGGTTGCCTAATCACATAGAAAACAGCTGATCTGATTGAAGGCGAATCTCTTCATTAACCATGATAAGGTACTCTCAGTCTTCATTGAAGCTTTTTGATGTTACACCTCTGTCTTTCATTTTTTGAACAGTTTTATTGTAGAAATAGTCTTTCAAGTAAAAAATCCTTACATCTCTGAGAAAGTTCAATTCATTCAGTCTCGGGGGTAAGCGACTTTTCTAAATGCTTTGTATACTTATCCTGTATTGCAGCTAATGTCCTTAGTACTAACTGTTCAAGAACTTTGCACGGAATCTTCACAGTAATGCTAGGTATTACTTTTATACCCACTTTATTGGTAAGGAAACACAACATACTTTAATGTCCAAGGTCACTTGGAATTTACACAGAACTGGTGTTTGCTACCAGGTGATCTTATTGGCAGAGACCATGGCCTTAACCACTAAGCAAAGGCCTTTGATCTGCTGGTGAAAAATGCCTCCTGTGCCTTCCCTATCTTATGGATATTTCTATTTTTCTAATAGAAAAGTTGAACTGACTCTCCAATTAGACTCAGGACCTTTTGATGCATACAAACAGATAATCTTAATATTTAGGCATCTTTCTTAATGTCATTCAATAAATTAGTTTTAATACAACTACATATACTTCCTAATGGGGGATAAACTTGGTAGAATAGGCAGTTTTAAAGCTTATGAGTGATCCATTAACAGGTGTTTATTCAATGCAACTATAAAAAAATGAATCTCAGATTCTAGAGAATGGAAATCTCAGACACATCCATATTAAGCATATATTTTTCACAGTTTTTCCAGCTGGCTTCTCACTTACTTTCAGAGAAATAAGAAAACATGCAAATGGAAAGAAATACTATAATTCAAAATGCATCCAAACTCAACTGAGGGAAACAGATATTTTTAAAACTTTTAACCTGCACTTGGGTGATCTAATGATAAACTAAAAAAGGCAAAAACTACAGAAAGCCTGATTTCTGTGGAGAGTTTCTTTCTCTCTCTTTCTCTCTCTCTGGCATATAATTTATTAATATAACTTATGCCTGTTTCTAAGAGTCTTAAAATAATTTAAAAGAAGCAATTAGTACACTGTATTAAAAATACAATGAAAATGGCCCTAGCCGGTTGCTCAATGGTTAGAGCATTGATGTACAGCTAGAAAGGATATCAGGTTTGATACTGGTCAAGGACACATACCTCAGTTGTAGGCTGAATCCCCAGTCTTGGTGGATGCATATGCAGGAGATGACCAATCAATGTATCTCTCTCACATTGTCTCTCCCCATCCCTTCCACTCTCTCTAAAAATAAATGGAAAAAAAATATCTTCAGGTGAGGATTAACAACAAAAATACAATGAAAACAAATCTGAGTGTTAAATACTTTATTTTTAAAATATTTTAATCATTATTGTTCAGTTTATTAATTACATTGTTCCCCTTTTTTCTCCCTATAACTCCCCTCCACCCAGTACCCATCCTACCCTCTGCCCTACCTCCCCCCCACTGTCCTCTCCCATAGGTGTATGATTTTTGTCCAATCTCTTGCTGCACCTCCCACACCTCTTTTCTCCCCAAGAATTGTCAGTCCATTCTCTCTCTATGTCCATGATTCTATTATATTCACCAGGTTATCTTGTTTATCACATTTTTAATTCAGTTGATTTTTCGATTCATTTGTTGATAGATGTGTATTTGTTGTTCATAATTTTTATTTTTACCTTTTTCTTCTTCTTTTTCTTAAATAATAATACCTTTCAGCATTTCATATAATATTGGTTTGGTGATGATGAACTCCTTTAGCTTTTTCTTATCTGCGAAGCACTTTATCTGATCCTCAATTCTGAATGATAACTTTGCTGGATAGAGTAATCTTGGTTGTAGATTCTTGCTATTCATTATTTTGAATATTTCTTGCCACTCCCATCTGGCCTGCAAAGTTTCTGTTGAGAAATCCGCTGACAATCGTATGGGTGCTCCCCTGTAGGTAACCACTGTTTTTCTCTTGCTGCTTTTAATATTCTCTCTTTATCTTTTGCTCTTGGCATTTTAATTATGATATGTCTTGGTGTAGTTCTCTTTAAATTCCTATATTTTTGGGTTCTGTGTATTTCTTGGGCTTTTAAGTCAGTTTCTTCCACGGGGTGGGGGAAGTTTTCAATCACTATTTCTTCAAGTAGGGTTTCATTGTCTTGCTCTCTCTCTTTTTCTGACACCCCCATAATTTGGATGTTGGCATGCTTGAGGTTGTCCCAGAGGCCCTTTACACTATCTTCAATTATCTGGATTCGTTTGTTTCTTGCTTTTCCAGCAGAGTGGATTTTGCTTCTTTGTATTTCAAATCTTTGACTTGGTTCTTGTGGCCCTCTGGACTGCTTTTAGGACTTTGTGTAATATTTTTTATTTCAGTCAGTGTATGCTTGATTTCTAGTTGGTCCTTTTTCATATTCGTGAGGGTCTCATTCATATCCTTATAGGTCTTGTTCATTTCCTTGTAGGTCTCATTCATTTCCTTGTAAGTCTCATTCATTTCCTTATAGGTCTCATTAATTTCCTCATAAGTCTTGTTCAATTCCTCGTTAGTCTTGTTCATTTCCTTGTAGTTCTCATTAAGTTCATCGGCCCTTTCTAGGAGCCTCTTGAAAAGCCTTATAACCATGATTTTGAACTCTATGTCTAGTCATCTTTTTTCCTCCATTTCTTTCACACCTGATTTCTTTCCATGTCTCTGCATGGTGGCTGCTTTATGTGGTAGATGTCCTCTAAGGGACAATGGCTCAGCCTCCCCAGTTACCTGAGGTGGGTACTCTTACTGCAATCCTTTATGGGTTATACAGTATTTTTGAATTTAAGCCCAGCTTGTTGTTGTTAGGCCTAGGAGGGTTTGACCTCCAGGCCAATTGGCTCTGAAGGGATACTGTGTTCAGGTTGGATGGGCGGAGTCTCTGAGCTGAGCAGGCAGCGTCAGCATCAGCTACGTCCTATGCGGCTCGCGGGTCTCTGTCTGTTGGGTGGTAATGGTTGCAGGCACCTCCAACAGAAAGTCGCTAGTCTCTATCCCTTGCCAGACAACTCTGCCTCTCCCCAAATGAGTTTGCACACCCAAAGTCTCGCCCAGGGTTGTAAAACAAAGCAGTCTGGTGGTCTCCGGGACCAGGGGGCAAGTTGCCAGGGAGCAAGTTGCACGTCTGTGCTGTCGCACACTTTACGCATGCAAACTGCTGTTCCAAGCAACCTGGATTCTCCTCAGACTAGGAGACCTCTGCC
Organism: Antrozous pallidus; assembly: GCA_027563665.1. Lineage (NCBI taxonomy): Eukaryota > Metazoa > Chordata > Mammalia > Chiroptera > Vespertilionidae > Antrozous > Antrozous pallidus. The sequence goes on from CM050513.1 coordinate 29,672,494, forward strand.
GCACCCGGCTTTTAGGGTGCATACCCCAGACCTCGGACCTCTCCTGGCACTTGTGAATCTGTGCAGTGAGACGTCTCCGCCCTCCCTGTTGGAGAAATACAGCCAGGATTGATGCTGCCAGCCCTACAGCCCGTGTGCGCAGACATGGCTCCTAACCTCTGATTCTGCACATATCTTCAAGGCTGCGCTCTGCCGCTCTTCTGAGTCTCAGTGTCCCACCTTTACTTTTATTTGTGGAGTTTTCACTCAGTCAGCTTTCCAGTGATTCTGGATGATGTTTGTTTTGTTGTTATGTTGTAGTTTTTGAATTGTTGCGTGGGGCAGCACAATAGGTGTTTACCTATGCCACCATCTTGGTTGCATCTTTGGTCACTATTTATTTAAATAGGTTTTCATTATCTTTATCTCTCTCTATTTCTGGCACCCTGATAATTCAAATGTTGGTATGCTTGAGGTTGTCCCAGAGGCTCCTTACACTATCCTCAATTTTTTGGATTCTTTTTGGTTCTTGCTTTTTTGGCTGAGTGGATTTTTTTTTTTTTTTTGTATTTCAAATCTTTGACTTGATTCTTGTGGTCCTCTAGACTGCTTTTAGGTCTTTATATACTATTTTTTATTTCAGTCAGTATATGCTTAATTTCTAGTTGGTCCTTTTTCATGTCCTCGAGGGCCTCATTCATATTCTCGAGGGTCTCATTCATATCCTCGAAGGTCTCATTCATATCCTCGAAGGTCTCATTAGTCTTTTCTAGGAGCCTCTTGAAAAGCCTTATAACCGTGGTTTTGAACTCTATGTTCAGTCATTTTCCCCCCTCTATTTCTTTCACATTAGATTTCTTCCCATGTCTCTGCATTGTGGCTGCTTCCCTGAGTTGGTCGATTAGCTTTGTGTGGTAGATGTCCTCTAAAGGACAGTGGCTCAGCCTCCCCAGTTACCTGAGGTGGATACTCTTGGTGCAGCCCTTTATGGGTTGCACAGTCTTGTTGAAGTTAAGCCTAGATTTTTGTTATTAGCACTAGGAGGGTTTGACCTCCAGGCCAATTGGCTATGAGGATCAGGTTGGATAGGCGGAGTCTGTGGGGTGAGCAGGCAGCCTTGATTTTCCCTCAGCTCTATGTGGCACCTGGGTCTCTGTGCCTGATGGTAATGGCTGCACGCACCTCTCAGAGAAAGCTGCCACCAAGCTCAACCTGCTGCTGGACAATTCAGCCTTTCCCCAAATGAGTCTGCACACCCAAAGTCTCACCCAGGGTTGTAAAACAATGCATTGCGGTGGTATACCTTCTGTATTTTTTTTTCTCCTGAAAGAGAAAGCAAGTCAGAAGTCCTCTCTGCATGCTCGCATGCTTCTGCAGTTTCCAAGTTACGTACTCTCTTCACAAGCTCACAGACCTCTGCAGTGCCCAAGTTTCAGCGTGCTTCCTTCTTACCGTCCAGTTTCACCCTGTATGAGTGTGGATTCTCCAGACCTCTCCTGGAACTGGGGAATCAATGCAGTGGGATGTCTCCCTCCCTGTTCAAGAAAATTAGCCAGGTATCCAGCTGCCTGCCCTTTCCACTCGCGCACACACAGCTCCGAACCTCTGACTCCACGTGTATCCTCAACTCTGCCCTCCACCACTCCTTTGAGTCACAGTGTCCTATCTTTATTTTTATTTATGGAATTTTCACTCAGCCAGCTTTCTGGTGGTTCTGGATGATGGTCGTTCTGTCGTTAAGTTTTGAAATTGTTGTGTGGGGCAGTAAGATAGGTGTTTACCTATGCAGCCATCTTGGTTCCTCCTCTTCTAAATACTTTAAAAAATAATAGCAATTTTTATTCCAAGCTAAAGGATCACAATGATAAAAGTAATATCAGAATATCTGAAGGTATTTCAAGTCCAACTAATTATGAATATTTGTAATAAACATATGTGTATTAAACTCAAGAGTTTGTTAAGAAAATAAGCAACAAATAGAAATAAAATGTAGTTTTCCCTTCTTATGTATTCACCAGACATGCACTGGTTAAGAGGTAAAAATGTAGAGTGTGTTGTGTATGTGTGGAATTTCCCTTGTAAAGTGCTGTTTGTTTAGATGGTGCAGGCAACATTACTGCTGGACCTGGTGAAGATGTTTAAGAATTCCCTACATTTTCTGTAAAGTGATGGAATATCTCTAAGACAAAAGTCTCTCACACACACATGCACACAAAAATATAAGACAAAAATCTCTAAGGCAAAATAATACCTTTAAATGTACTAGTATAATAGAAAATGGATTATTCCAAATATTAAAAACAAAAGTACACCTTAGAGTTTAATTGTGTACTATCTAGTAACCTCAGCCATAAAATTTAGTGGGGATAAAGTATACTAAATTGGTATGTGTTTAACTCATTATGACTAATTAACTATTCATTTGAAGTTACAGATTGATAATTAATATCACCACTAGTATAAAATCAGATAGGTTAACGCTATATTTTTGTGTAATATGTTTTCTAGAGGGTGGGTAGAATAAATGAGAGCTCATATATGGAATTGTGAAGACATCTGTCACAGTGGCCAAACCTCCAGTAGTCTGGGTAATGATCATGAATCCATGATTGTATGAATCTATTACTGTTGATATATTACATAAAGCAGTGGAAATAGAAAGCTTTTCAAATTACACAGAACGTAATCAACAGCTACAACAATAGCCCCATGCTCTCAACCTGCTGCATGCGTTCAGTGGGAATATGCAGCTTCAAGACTAGAATTATTGGCAAGACAGAGGAGTTTTCTTTCATTTTAGTTGGGCTTTCCAATGGTAAAATAAACCATTGGTTAATCAATGCCACAACAGGGGTGACAGGAGCCGTGCTGTTAAAGCATTGTTAATAGAGGCACCCTTTACCTCCCTTCCTCAACATCTCAAGCCCAACATCTACAGCTTGCTCTATTGTGATCTCTTTCTGTCTTTGGTCTTTACCACATAAACCACACATTTTAAAGCAATTCTAAAATCTCACAATTTACCTCAAGGAAACAGAGAAGCGACAGCAAGATGGGGAGAGAGAGGGAAGAAGAGGAATAGAATGAGAATGAAATAAATATAGGTGGTTTCTTTAGAATTTTGAATAAAATTTTAAGACAGGAACTTCTCTTTATTATGAGAATACAAATTTAGCTCTGATGAATCAGACAGTAACCTAAATCATAAGCTACCAAGTGCTGGTTACTATTGTTAGATAGATAAGTTGGAGGTCTGCATCAATTGTGGTGAAAAGATGAAATATCTAATTTCATGCCCACAAGTATGTAGTCTATTCTTGAAAAAGCATAGTTAACATTGATCAGAGGTTAAAGTAACCTTTATAACCTTTCATCTCATTTACATCCTATCTATTCAACAATAGTTGGTACTACTTTAGCCTATAGAACAACTTCATGTGCATTTGAAAAAGGCACACCTTCCTCAAGTTATGTTCCTATGTCCTGGCCAGTTTCGCTCAGTGGTTGGAGCATCAGTCCTCAGACTGAAGAGTCAGGGTTCGATTCCAGTCAGGAGCACAAACCTTGGTTGCAGGCTCAATCCCTGGTCCCAGACAGGGTGGGTGTATGAGGCAGCTAATTGATGTCTCTCACATCAATATTTCTCTGTCTCCTCCTTCCCTTCTACTCTCTGTAAAATAATAATAATAATAATAAAAATCAATGGAAAAAATATCCTCAGGTGAGGATTAACAACAAATATATATATTATTATTATCTACCATAAACTTCTAAGTAATATACAAATTGTATTCCAACTAACATGTGAAATGTCCCCTAGACCTGTATAGTACACTACTTGTACAACCACAAGCAAACTTTTGACAAATTGTATGTGACTGGTTCCCCATAATTCCAATTGATTGGTTCTCGCCCATCCCACACGCTGCTGTATTTACCTAGGTACATCATGATCTTGTATTGTTATCCACCCTGGCATCTTCTGACATACTAGTTTGCACATTATATGACAACTTATATACCAGTAGTAGTAATTGGGGCAGATATCCTGGGCCATGTTCACTTATACTTGCGCTTGAATTCTGATTCTGTCAACTTCTTGACTCTTGACTAGATCTCTTATTAAACCTTTGCTTACAGCATGGCTTTTATAGTAATCAAGCTGTATTTCATCTCTCTCTCTTTCTCTCTCCCTCTCTCCCTTTTTCTCATTCTCTCTCTCTCTCTCACACACACACATACACACACAAAAGGGTCCCTTTGTTTATGTAAAACTAGAATAAAAAAAAAAAGAAGATCCCTTTGAAAAATAATATATGTCAAGAGACAGATATCTGTAGATTGAGAAGTGTAGGAAATACTCCAATAGAATTGCAATGGTATCCTTAGGTCTGAACTGTAACTAAAGCAATTGCTACTCAGAGAAAGCAGACTTCATACAAAAAGAACAATAATTTTCAGTGTTTATCCTATACTACCTAAAAGAAACTAGTCCCTTGTTTACAGGTTTGTCCTACTTACTTAGATAGAAATGTCCTTTCGTTGGAGAAAGGGCAATTCACCTAAAAATGATTATCTGATTTGATTGTGCCTGTTTTTATCAGGCAGCTGATCTGTAATTTGGTATCCTAAGAGGCCTTACATCAGGATCAGTCATGATTCTTAATTCAGGCCTGTTTTGCACTGTA